>JANRMT010062806.1:67116675-67138070 GCA_026402145.1 Polypterus bichir lapradei | reverse complement strand
TAGAGGCTGTAATTTCTGCAAAAGGCGGATCTACTAAATATTGATTTTATTTCTTTTTTGTGGTGCCCAAATTTATGCACCTGCCTGATTTTGTTTGAACAATTATTGCACGCTTTCTGTAAATCCAATAAACTTCATTTCACTTCTCAAATATCACTGTGTGTGTCTCCTATATGATATATTTAACTGACATTTTTTATCGTAACAACCAACGATTTATACAGGAAAATAATGACTATTAACAAGGTTGCCCAAACTTTTGCATGCCACTGTATGCCAAGTAAGGGCTGGTGTCCTGGCTAGGGTAGTTTAAGGTTCCTTACCTGCTCTGGAGGCAACCAACAACAGGTGGCACCCTCACGGGCTACAAGGCTGTAAATTACAGTGCCATGGGACGGCCCTTGTCAGATTTCTTGGGTGCCACCAGGGTGAGCTGCAGGGGAATGCTACCACTACTTTGAGGGACTTCATTTTGACCCAGAGGTACTTCTGTCAGGCAATGCTCTGGCAAGATAAGTACTCCCAGATTGAAGTTAAAAGAAGATGCCGCTCCTGCCTCAAGACGTCTGTGTCGGGAGGCAGAGGATGAAGCTGATTAGAAGGACTGGAAGAGGAGAGAAGGAAACTTAATTAACTGTGGTCATGGTACTTTGGCTGTGCTTGCCAGTTGTTTACGGTGCTGTGCTTAATTAAAGGGACTTTTAAACTTGTGACTGTGTTGGGTGTGAATGGGTCAGGAGTTTGGGACTATCTGGTGCCCCCTACTGGCTCATGGGCTTAAGTCACAGGCATAAATAAAGTTTTTTTGATTTGTAACAATACATTTAACAGGTTTCTTCTTGCTTCAATAAGCAATAAGCATATATCACCATGCAGAACAATAACATTCCCTTCGTATTCCTCTCATTCCAAACCTCCCAGCAAGCATGGTTCTCTTCCTCCTGACTCTGACCAACCCCCCAAAAGTGAGGTGAAGCAGCCTCTTTTATGCCAGACACAGGAGTACTTTTCGTGCCATAGCATTGCATGCAGAAGCACTACTAGGTCAGGCAGAAGCCCCACAAAGTTGGGGAGTGTGCATTACAATCTCAAGACACCAGTCTTGCAAACGTTCAAAGCATAAATATAACTACAGTGGGAGGCTGAGACATTAGCTAGAGGGCTCAAAAACTGAGAAATGACCTGTTTTCTTGTGTAAAAGGACCCCATTGGTCTTAGCATTTAAATCCAGGCCAGAATAAGCTTTAGTCAAGCATATCCAGGTTAGAGCTGCTGGTTGTTTCTATTAAACAGTGCCTGTAAAAAGCATTCATCATCTCATACCCTTGCAGCTCCGCCCATCAGGACTAGATAGATAGATAGATAGATATGCATCTCCCAATATGCCCTGTGGCTGTGCCAATGGGAGTTCCACAAGAGTGATGCTGCCCCCCCTACCCGTGTATAGGAGGAATACATGGCCCCGGGCAGCATTCTTCCTTTGTCCTTCCATTATTATGGCCTTCAAGCCTGAAAAGAATCCAGCAACCAATAGGGCTGGGATGCCTGTCCATTCACAGCCTTCTTTGTGGGCTTCCCAGCCAGACAAAGCATCATCCATTCTTGCTGAGACGCCACCCAACCTGTGTCACCTGTGACAATATATATCAACATCTATCATTCGGGCTTGCTAACATAACTGCAGTTATATTAAATGTACCATCTTAAATTTAAATCAAATGTAAGTACAATCAAAACACATGTCCTTTATCCAGAAACATGGTTGTAATGCAAATGTGGTATTCAGATTTTAAATTGTAAAGTAATTCACTCATAAGCAGTTACAGTCTGGCTATCAGTAAATCTTTCTTTGCAGATATTCAGAAGGCATGAAAAATTCTTTCTATGCAGTTACAAGATAAAAACCAAAAAAACGAGAGGTCAGAAAGTTCAATCCACTTCCACTTAGATAGCATTGTTCAGTACTGCATTTTAAATTGTTTCGGTTATGGAGTTTTTATACTCTTATCATCTTTCTTATAAATCCGAGATTGCATATTACTTTACATGCAATGTTGGTTTATATTACCTTTTTTTCTTGAGTAATGGCTTCTAGAATTAGTCTGAACACCTAAACTGGTATTCTGCGTAAGCGTAAAGGTCACCTTTATAGACACACACTTGAAACAACAAAATTATTGCATCAAGAAGCAGGTTATAAGAGCAAATGGTTCAGAGATTTGTATTTTGCAGTCTGCTGTTTTATCACTTGGTGTCATGGACAATGGGGGAAAGCTCTTAAAAGTATATCAGTCAGTTTCTTGAGTAGTGCAGCTTCTGTTTTCTACATCAGTTCTCCTAGATGCACAGAAGTATTCTTGTAGCTCAAATGTTAGGGTCATTAGCACATTTAAAAAAAAAAAAAAAACTATGAAAGCTAAGAAAAAAAATTTAATGACTTACAGTTTTTATTGCAGTGGACAGCAGAAATGTAACAGTGCCTGCCATTAAGGTCTTGGCTTTAAGATATCATAAACAGTGAATTCATTTACCTTTTGTTGATATGTATAAAGAATATATGTAAGATGTTTATGAACCTGGTGATCAAAAAGAGCATGCAAGCTCCAAGAACAGAGCTCTGGACATAGCAGATCAGAACATTTAGGGATAGTACTGTACATCCCCGACCATTCAAAACAGAAGAATTGTGTTCAGTTGAGCATGAATATTGAATACCTGTCTTCTGTACTTAAAACAATTTAGTTAACCTGCTTTAGACATTAATTTGGCAGTAGTTTCTTTTACAGCCTACAGTCTATTAACAAGACTATACTTTTAGCAGTAGATGCCTAAATCACATTAGTAGTAGTAGTGTTAGTGTCATATGTACAAAGCACATTGAAATCCTTACTTGTACGTCTGACCAACATGTCACCACTCTCTAGTGCAACGATAACTTATGTTTTTTAAGGAGTTTTCTTGGTCATTCATTAATCTGGCCTTGGGCATGTGGTACATTTTCTATTCAAAAAACATCAAAATTCAAACTGAATCAAGCAGTTTAGACTTTTGTCTCACTCATACTGAATTAATCCTGTCTCAAACTGTAGTACACATTAGTACAAACATAATTTATCAACCCTGAAGGAATCTATTTCCCATCCCGGTCCACTTTTATTAGTGCTGTAATAAAATCATCATTGTGCTTGCCACCTTGCCTCCCACACAAACTTTTCAAAAGGCAGAGTGTATCTGTTAATCACTCGAGGTGTCTAAATCATGTGTTGTTCTCCCTAATGGCACAGCAACCACAATCTACACTACAAATATGCAGAAAGTAAAACAGCAAGCTTGAATTAATCAGTCAGGATACTAGTTGTTATAAAACCATGTATATTTGTGTTAGTAAGCTATGCACATAACAGTTTTAAACAGTTTTAAATGATGAACTTATTTTTAAACATACAGTTTGATAGGCAACAAAATTATTTTGACAGAAAGAGGCTGTACACAAATATACCCCATACAACACTTTATTAGTTCAGGTATTAAACATTCCATACAGGTATATTAAGGGTTGTGAGAGGTTGGAGGTTTTGTAATTTGTGATATTTTCAGTTGGAAGTTTTAGGGTAAACCAGTATAGTATTTAAATTTTGTAATGATGCTTTTCCTGGTAATAAATAGTTACGAAATGAATCATCTGTTATCTCGTGATTGTGTGATTTTTTCCAGTATCTGTGAACAATGCCATTTTCAACAGAGGGACCCTGAATAAGTTAGAAAGAAAACCTGAACAATGCACCAGTCCAACATACTCCTTTAATGAATCAATAGGGGTTGAATAATTCAGTGTATTCCTCCCTGCTGTGGGAAGGAATATAATAGATGGGATGGTCTGCTTAATGACTTACTGTAGTGATGAACTTCACATAGCACTGAAAGCCATTGGTTAAAATTAAGGAACACTTCATTTAAGATGGAGAAGATCTTAACTTAATTGCTGGTGAGAAGCGAAAAGCCTTTTTTTATTTTATTTTGGAAAAGCAAAACATTACAATGGTGTAAATACTCAATCAAACAAACGATAACAGATACAGCAGTTAATTTCAAAATCAGCCCAGAGAAAACAAAAGAAAAACAGAAATATAAAGAATGAAAAAAACTAAATTCAACCTGACCTACAAGCCATTTTTAAATGAAAATGCTTGAAGGGGTTACAAATTGGAACATCCTGTTAAAAACGTTTTCTCCCAGGCGCCCTTAAAGTGGAGAAGGACAAACAAACTGTAATTTCCTTTACTACACTTCTAGCAAGTAGACTTATCTTGCTCAACTGGAAGAATCCCACCCTATCACTCTTAAATCAGTGGGTAACTGATGTTCTACACTACTTGAAAGTGGAAAAAATGTAATTCTCACTTACAGGATCTGTTCAAACATTTTTAAAAATATGGCAGGATCTAATCAATAACATTTTAGAATAAGCTTCTATTTCAGGGAAAAGGATACTCTTCTTTTCTTGCTCCTTTTAGCTTCAGTCGCTAGCTGCTTTCTCTTTCTCTTGGGTGGGGGTCGAATTTTACTTTGATTTCTTAAATTTGACTTGACTGTATGGAATGTTATCTGTTTCTAAATAAATTCAATAAAAAATAGTAAAAAATAGTGATACATAGGCACACTTAATGTATAAAAAACAATTTTTCTTTTAATACTGGTAGAGTTGTACATTCAAGTAATGCGATCACTAAAAAATGGCAATATTCAACTTCAGCTCTCTTTTTTAGTCCCGATACCCTGACTTATACACCAGGCAGGATGGGTCAGTGGTGGCAGGCAAACTCCAGTCCCCCCTTTAAACTTTAATAAAACACTCCCATTACCAAAAGCTATGTCCCAACATTAAATACAAGAACTGTTTTAAAATACAACATAAATTAAATCATGACTGTTTAATTTTAGCTGCAGTTCCACAGAGCCTCGTGGGACGTCAGTGCTGTCCATCATTACATCATATATATACATATCTAAAAAAACCTTTAAAAACAAATAAGTTTTTCTTGTTCTGTTGTGGGCATTTGAAAAGTTTTAACTTTAGGCAATATAATATGGGAATGCCTCGGATTAATAATGTATTTTGAAACCAGTGGAAGGTTTTTTTTTACTGTTTAATTTTATTTGCATCACATGTTGCAATTTCGGAGCTTCAACATTCTGTAACTGTGTCGCACATCTCCTGGTCCGGTTGATATTGCTTTTCAGTTGTTCAGATTCTGTTTTGCCAGCAGGCAATTCAAAGTGGTTGGCTGCACCTAAAAAAAGCAGTTGGACATTTTTTATACAGTGGTCCAGCAGACTATCTTTGGACACTTGTTTCTGTTAAGTGAACATACAACAGGCTGCAGAACAGAACCAAAAGCTATTCTTTTGTTTTTAGACAATTTCTTAATTATAAGGCACATTGTTAATGGTCACTTATCAACAAATGTTGTAGAATATAATCATTTATTTACCTTAGATAAAAACAGGTTCATTTTAAATGAGGGCACTACTATAATGAAAAAACTAAAAGGCCATATATATTAAGTACTTTAATGATGTTGTCCTGCTAGTCATTTTTAGATAGCTCATTGTGATTCATGGAGACCCTGAAACAAAATACTCTGGACATAAAAAAACATAATGCACTGTATAAATTCAGGGCTTATCTGTGTCTATAGGTACCACAGTTTGTGCAATCATCACACACTGAAGGGGCTTTTTACTATCAGCCCTGAAAAATACTGCATGAACAAAGCCAAAAAAGTTATTATTATTTATAATATTCATTCAGAAAATAGTGTTTCACAGAGTCTTCAGTACACATGCATGTATGACAACTGATGGAATTAATGTTTTGAGCTGACACACTGGAAACTGCTAATGATTTATCAAAAGCATGGTGTTAAATGCTACAGACTGTGAGTTCATATTAGTCATTTTGCCAATAGCACTGCTCCTGATTTGCTCCTAGCATGCAATCATACAGCCGAGGTAGATATGTTACTACAGCATGAAGGGATATCGCTTTATTTCTAGCTGTTGGGAGGGATTCCTCCACTGGCAAGCTCCAGCTTATCCCTAATCAGTTTAATACCACCATTTTAAAAAGTGTCAAAAATGTTAATTATTGGTCCTTGTATTCACTTTTTATTTTCCTAAAATAACATTGTCTAATCAGATATTGATATGAAACAATTGTAATATTATTTACAAGTAGCTGTAAATTAATAATAATAATATTAATTATAATTTCATTACATTTTGTGTATTTATTTGTGAAGTCAGCTTGGTTAGTAATTTTTTTGTGTGTAAATAACCATTAACCAAATCTTATCCTTATTGTTCTAACTAGAGCGATAAAGAATATGCTGTGGAACTTTGTAATCAACAAAACACAAATTTAATAGCTAAAAATGTACATTTTGGAAGTGTGAATTCTTAACTGCCAGCAATTATAAATATGATTTCCCTCGACTAAAACATACAATCACAACAGTCCTAGAAGCTATGCTCTCCACTTCGCCACCTTACTGGCTTTTGAAATAGAATGTCAGACTGCTGCATGGAAAACCAAATGGATATTCACACAAGTGCTTGGAATTTTCGAGGTTTCAAAAATCACACATTAAGTTTCCTTATAATGTGAAGCAGCAAAGACATTTTTGTTCTTGGAAAGCACAATGTTGCAGTTACTTCCATTCTTGCAATTTTTGTAATATGCATCATTAACGTAGGTGTGATTGATCTTGTAGGATTTATTTTCTTCCTGTGGTCCAAACAGATATTAGGAGGTCCCAAAGTGAGTGTGCATGTGTAGCAGTTCCAAGTAGACCAGTGAAATGGAAGAACATCTAACAAGATTTGTTAAATTATTATAGAGTTTAAACAGAATCTGGCAGCATCAGAAACAAGTCATAAACCAGATTTGAATGGAATGACAGCCCATATCAGACTTCATTCACTTATCCCCTTTTTATATCATTATGATGAAAAGACACCAGAAATCTAACATACAGTACAGTTTTGTGATGTGGAAGAAATACTATTAACAAAGATGGGACTTTAGCCCAAGTTTGTGAAACTGACCACAGTGCCACAGTTAACATCTAACAGCATTGTTGAGGAGCAGATGAAAAATTTGATTAAAGTGCAAACAAATCATTCATCACTTATGTGTTACTTGTACTGTGCATTACGATGACATTTAAATAAACTCTTCAAACCCTTAAAAAACAGAAATAATTTAAAAAGAAAAATTCAGAATATTTATAATATTACATTTTAGGAACATTTCTTCAACAATCAGGCTATGCAACAAATACTAAAATCACATAATGTTTGAAATTTAAACCAAATTACATCACCAAGCCCTTGACATAGCAGACATTAACTTTTATACCGACTATCTCCCCACTATTACAGGATCATGGGAAGTTGAAGCCTATTTTGGCAGCACTGTGTTTTAGGCATGAACCATCTCTGAATGAGGTGTTAGTCCTTGCAGAGCACATTCGTGAATCTGCACCCCTATGGAATACTTAGTTAATATATATAACAGAATGAATTACTAAACATAAGGAAAACAGTTAATATATACAGTATAACAGAATGAATTATTAACAACAGGAAAAAGATCGAATGTAACTTAAGTGTTAACTAAATGAAACTTAAACCTTAAGCAAATGAGGTTGTTGCCTAGTCTTAGAGAAGCTACTAATTTAATTTTCAAAGGTTAGAATAAGGTAAATGAGTAACAAAGATAAAATGATGGGAAAGCACATACACCCCTCCTATGAAGCATAACTAAGATCAATAGGACAATCCATTGAACACCCCTCTTAATGAATCGGTTCTCAGAATAATGGTAGAATCAACATGAGTCAGAAATTACTGGTGGCATTAGTTGATTGGAGGGAGTAATAAAGTTCTGCATATTAAGAGTTAACTGACATGATGTACTAGATAAGGTTATGTAATTAAAAAGTACAAAATGAGATGAATCTTTTAATTGATTGCTCACTTCATGGACTGAGACATTTGTGCATACCTCTTTAACTACCTTCTTTGAAGATAGAGGAAAGTTTTTTCAAAGGCACCCCATATTAATCTAATTAATTTAAGTTGATGTCAGAGTTGTGAATTACCTTAATGTGTATGTCTCTGGAGTGACATTAAAAAAGAGCACCTGAAGAAAACAATGCAGACATGTGGAGAACATGCAAGTTGCCCATAGATACTGATCAAAACTGAAATTGAACCTACACCTATAGTAAAAATGAAGCATCAATGCTTAAAACAGTGTTGCATTAAATTAAATAACATTATTATCAGTTATTTTCAGACAAATTGAAAATGTATCTCTTTAAAACTAATTTGGAAAAAGTGCCTTATTTTCTCCTTTAACAGCAGCAGTACTCATGTGTCGATAAATCTGCACACATTTCTTTTAATGGACAGTATTTAACATTCTCTTTGGTAGTTTGTTGTTTCTCTGCAGCAAATTATACCTTATTAATTTAATTACGTTGTCAGCACCTGAGAATACAAATCAGAGAAACTGACAGTGATTTAAAAAAAAAAAAAAATTCTGTAGCTGTAATCCATTAATCAATCCATGCTATTTCAAACTTGCTTAATCCAATTTACTTCTTTGGGAGGCCAGGAACCTTGACAGCACCACACACAAGACAGAAAACCCATCTGATAAAGGGTCTTTTGCAGCTGAAATGAAGGTACAAACACACCGATATTCAGAAATACTGTACAGTTACACAAACACGTGCATATGCAGTACAAATCATCTCAAAAACAGACTAGTTTTAAAAACTGCAGCACACATGGAAGTTAAGCTTTATTAAATATCTAAAGAGACAAGATAAAAGACTATCTAAACGCACATGACTAACTGCACGTGCAATCTGAATGGAAAGTGCCTTACAATTTTGTGTTAAAGTATAACACTAAGATGCTAAACTAGACAAACTTCTGCAGTTCAGGACAACTGTACAGACTGGCATACAATATTTTAGATTATAAAGAGCCCAGATAGAATAGCACTTGTATTAACTTTAAATATTAGTACTGAAAATATGACTAAAAAGCAAAATGAGTCAAAGAAAATTGGATCCTTAAATCAGAAAGCATTTCTTTACACAAAGGATAATAAATAAGTTTTCCAGTTAAAGCTGTGTCAGCTCAATCTGTGATCTGTAGCTTTCTGTTCTAGGATTAACACAGTCGTAAGAGAGCTGACCAGATAAGAACAAGTCTTAATGAGGTGAATGGCCTTTTCTTGTGCTAAATGTTTCTTATGTTATTCTGGATTGGCACTTCTAAGCCACAATGAGATATGGAGCTTAGCACCATTCTGCCCTTGGATATACAGTAGAATGGTTACCTAATAAAAGGGACAGCTCAGACCACATGTCTGAGGGACTTTAAAGATCAGAGCGATCAGTTTTAAGCCAAATATGGAGCACTGCCAGTAATGCATGTTACCCAGTCAAAATTTAGGTATTCCCAGCACTCTACCATGCCAAACCAGATTGAAATGGTTGATAATGAAGTTGGCAATTCATAAAGGAGGACCTTTGCTAATCTTTAATAGAAAAGACAAAACAGATAAACACTCTGCTAATCAGCAAAGAGTTCCGGAAAAGGTTAGAAAAAAAGTCACTGATAATGTGCTCTACTGTAGAAAGCTGATTTCACAGCATCAGTTGATTCCTTTGAAAACAGTGCCGTGAACTTTGCTGAACCTCTAAGCTTTCTAAACCCAAAGGCATGGAGATTAAAAAAAAAAGAACATACTTGTTTACATACAAATAAAAGAATGCAAACACTGTTTAAATGGTAAAATACTCTATGCTTTCTACACAACTGCTGAAAATATTTATATTAAGTCCTTTTTGTCGACACTCATTAATTTTTTGAATAAAAACCTATTTTATATTGTACACTGATAAAAGTAGTTCTGTTTGTCAACACACCCTTTAAATAAACATATTTTATTTTTTTTACAAACTTTAACATGTTGCAAATAGACATTTGCAATGTATAATGCATTTTCCACATTTTCTCATTTGACCCATTTTCAACTAATCCTTAGCAGAAAAACAGCCAATCACAGAATTGAAATCTAAGCTTGCCATTTAATCAACAAAAAATATTAAAATGATAGTCTTGTACAAACTTGTTTCAGTTCAGAAACTTGCCAAATAGTATGACTTTATATGATAAATGGAAATGAAGTACATCATTCTTCATTTGTGTCGCTGTGTATTAACTATGCAAAGCTACATGCCTACCACAAAGTCACCTCATTAGAAAACAGAAACCTGAGCACCACCTCTAAGTAGCCCTCAACAATAAAAATACTCACTGAACTATAAGTTTATAGATAAATACCATACATAATCATACACAATGCAACAAACACCACTTCAGATAAGTGCTAACAAGCATTTTATTAATCTATGCATTTCAGAGTGTATATTCTTTAAACATTTTGCATTGCCTTCATATTCTCATAGTAAAAAATAATGATCATGACATAAAGCCAAGTATACATGCCAGAGCCAGGTTAAAAATAGAAATCATTTGTAAAACAAAAAGAAGCATTTGAGGTGGGAACATGCTTATGTTAAAACACCATGCATTTTTCTATTTTATTTTATTCTGCCTTAAGGAGAATCAAGAGGACTTCTAATCATATTCAGTCTTTGTCTGACAGTCTTTGTTAACTGGAACCAAAAACACACTTGGATTCTGACAGTTCGAAATCTAACACAGAATGCATTTTAAAACCCATTACACTTTTTAAAATCAAGTTATACAGATACATCTCCCCATACAACTCATACCAGTTTAGCGTGTACAGTAAATAAGAAGATGGCTTCTCAATAGGGAATGGATGGATAGATGGATATACTGCATAATAATTACAGTAGAAATGTGCTTTAAAATATGGTCTGTCATATAAACTTCAAAAAATCTCCAATCAGTGAACATAAGAAATTTGACAGAGGAGAGGAGAACATTCCATCAAGCCCATATGTTTAGCTCATCTTGTTAAGATGTCCTGATATCTTATCTCATCTTAAAGTTTGGCAATGTTTCTGCTTCAACTCCACGTCTCTGTAGTTTGTTCCAGAGTCCCACAATTCTTTGAGTAGAGAAGTGCTTCCTGGCTTCAGTCCTAAATGCAGTTCCTCTTAATTTCCACTGATGTCCTCAAGTATGTGATTCACCCTTAGGCTGAAAGAATGTCGATGGATCTACTGCATTGAGATGAGAATGAATGAAAACAGTACTTTTCAAAATACTTAATTTATGAAAAAGTCATCACCCTAACATATTTAAATGACTTAGAAAATGCTTATCTGAAATTAAAAACTAAGGTGAACATCTTTTGAAAATTATTTCTATAAAATACTATAGAATATGGTTCAACACCATATAATCTGCTATATCTGCACAATTAAATTCAAAGCAAAAAAATAACAAAGATTGCATTTTTCAAGCAAAATAGACTAACTAGGACAAACTGTGCCATCATTGATTTTAAAGAACTGAGTGAAGTGAAATGTGCGTCTCCCTTAAAATTAAACCCAAGATTATTACACAATAAAACATTTTATTAAGCAGGTCCAGTGTGACAATTAAGAAGGTCACTGCAAATAAAAATAACTCACTACTCTATATACAGACAGGGATCTCTGGTATTCCAGTGTCACTTACCCATCAAAATGGCTCACATACACATAACACTTGAATGAGAACAGATTTTCCCTTTATTTTCACTGCAAATTTAACTTAACTTAGTGTCAAAGGGCATCAAATAAACCTGTCAAATGGATAATTATAAGTCACTGAAAAGAAATACACACATGTACAAGACCTCAGTGTGCAAACCTTTTCTGATTTTATTTTAGACAATAGCAATGTGGATTTCAGATTTGTAGAAATAAGTTTGTATATCATAAGGAAAACCTAAATAGTGGGGCAAATTAAGTCTCTGTCTCTCAGGATTTACTGATGTGTGTCTTTTGATAGTCAAGTACTCTGATCCTCAGTGGGACCATACGGCTACGTATATCTGAGAAATGTTTCGGTATTTTCAGAACTGAGCGTTACCAAGAGAAGATTTCCAATTACAACTCATTGCTGACCTGGACATCAGATTGTACACTGTACTGTATGGCTCTTCCATCATATCAGTGTCAAAATAAAGAAATATCCATCACTGTCAGGAGGTAATTAATGGTATGTTTTCTGCAAAAAAATCCTTGGCCCCTTTGTTTGTTTGCTCTAAAATAGTACACAGCCTCATGGTGATAGAAATGCTTTGGTGTTTAGTGGTAAGCCAAATTAATACTTAGAAGTATCTTAAAATGGCTCTTGAACAATTTCATAGTGGTTAGTGTTGCTGCTTCATAGATCTAGGGCCCTGGGTTCAGCTCCTACCCTGGTCATTGTCTACGTGAAGTTTACGGTTTCCTTATGCCTGTGTGGATTTTCTCCATGCTGTACATCATGTTAATTGCCGAGTTTAAAATTGTTCATTTTCAATGTGGATGTGATTGTACAATGAAAAAGGACTGAAATGAATCAAGAGCTGACTCCAGTCTTATGTCCACTATTGTTGGATTTTTAAATACACTATATTTGAAAAAGTAGGACCACAAAATTAACGAATGATTACACAAAAGTACTGTCCACACTTGTACTTTTTTCAAAATAACATACATTAGAAAGAAGTTTGATATTTAAATAAACGTGACTTTTCATAGGAAGTTATGGCAAAATATTTAAATGAAAATGACATGACTTATCCTGAATTGTATTTTAAATGTAGTAAAATGCACTTCATATAACTTGGAATAGATTGAAATGCATTTTTCTGGTTTCCTTCCACAATCAAAAGTCGCGATTTTAACTTGACAGGAAATGTTAAATTGATCTGTTTGAGTGTAGCAGTGGTTAGTGCTTCAGACTGGCATCCCATACATTGCTAGGCCATGCCTTGTGCACTTTGCTGCTCCCCAATACTCTTTAACTGGTGGTCTGCATTCTCACGGTAATCCCATGTGACCTGACACAAATTTTTTTGCAAAGTGGGAAAGGGTGGATCTACTATGAAACTAATGAAACTTAAGCTTTAGGGTCCCTAACCGTAGAGGGTGATTTGGTTCCACATTGAAAAAATATTCTGGGTGTCTACTGTGTGAGAAGGGTTTTTTAAAAATAATATTATTGTAAATCATTACAAAATAATAGTTAAAATAAAAATTAAAAGATTATTAATGTATCACTTAGCTATAAATGAAAATATGTTCAAATTAAGAATGTTTCATTCTAAATAGATGGGGGCAAAGGGACCTCCATAACAGTTTAAACTTCATGACTCCAAAGATGCAAGTCCACCACTGAGCATGGGACTAAAACTTAATAGTCATGATTGGACACTGGCTAGTCGGCTGTATTACTGCAGTACTGACTGGATGGTCAAAGCAATGATGAACGTCTGAGGGAATACTTGATATATAAATCATATTAAATTGAATTGAATATATCTATTGTCATTGCAAAAGTACAACAAAATTGGATGCCATCCTATCAGTGCAAAACAACAAGAAACTATAACATTACAAAACACACTGTAAGAGCTAATCTTAGAAAAATAATGCTTAAAGTTAAATTCATATAGTGTTTGCTTGACTTCTATAGAAGAATAGCTATTATAATATGGTATAGTCTTTTACCCCCTGTAAGTTAGTTAGTTATGAGTTAGAACTTTCTTGCTATATCTACAATACAGTGTGTTAATTGAGTCAGTTGTTTAGAATGGGTCTCATTGCTAGAAGGGACTGAAAGACCCATTTACAGTATGAAAATGGGATAAGCATACAGTTCTCTGAACGTTTGGGAATGGTTCAACTGTAAGCAAACATAAACAATTAAACAAGATATATAAGCTTTAAACAGACATTTTCTTAAACAAGAACTTTGTTTTTCTTTGCTATATAATTTCTTTTCTCTTTTTGTGTTAGCTGTTTTACTTTGAAGTTTTACTAAAGTTTTTTTTAAAATGAAGATACTGTATTTTGTCTCTGGAATCTTTTAAACATGTCAAGCTTTTACCAAAATCCCATGAAGCAAACTGAAGCTGCAGAACTTTCGTAATTTTGGGTAAACGTAGCTACACTGATTTACTATTTACAACTATTTACTATCTGCGGTGAGCTGGCGCCCTGCCCAGGGTTTGTTCCTGCCTTGCGCCCTGTGTTGGCTGGGATTTGCTCCAGCAGACCCCCATGACCCTGTAGTTAGGATATAGCAGGTTGGATAATGGATGGATGGATGGAACTATTTACTATTGATTTACTTTTGCATGACCACAGTCAGAGAAGTGTTTTACTGTGCTGCAGTTGTGTGCATGATTTGAACACATTTAAGTGCTTGCATGTCAAAGCAGGCTTATCTATCTTGTAGGATGATCAGATTTTATTTTTCAAAGAAGAGGACTGGAGCAGGTATATATTCAAAATGTCATTCACACCTTTATAGACAACATAAGAGAAGATAACACTTTATTATGAGGGGGTCTTCATTAATTTTTCCAATCAAATAGTGATTTATATGTCTTACTTTTCATCCAACTACTTTTTTAAGGACTTTTGATATATCTTCTATAACAAAAAAGAAAAAACACAAAAACAGAATATTTTAATATGTATGTATTTTTTAGTATACTGTCAACATCTGAAATAGAAATGAAGACTGACACATGCATTATATATAGAAAAAGTCCTCACTAGTTTAAATCAGTTTTGTGGTCTAAGAGTCAACATGAACACACATAAAAGCACTTTTCATTTCACATTTGGCTTCCTACTAGTTATGTATTTGATGAAAAGCTGGACATCATTACAATTATATTTATAATTATTATTATTATTTTACTTGTCTGCAAATGTTCACTTTCATTTTTGGGCATCTTTTGTACTTATAAATTGAACAGTAATGTGTCTCTGCCCAGTCCGCCTGGCTGTCACCTAGCTGAGTCAAACTGACACCATTACTTTCCTTTGAACTAAGGCTGTGCATATGCTATGCAAAGGCAGCATGCTCATGGACTGGATGAAAATCTGGCATTCTTTTACATAGTCTAAGTAATGAACAAGACAAAACTCCTGATATTTTTTTTTATTTTATAAATACCAGCCAGAATGGTAGTTTTAACTAAATGGATTAGGTACATCAGTAGGAGGTTCCCTTCACCTATGTTAGATTATTTGTGCATCCTTTTCAAAGGTAACTATCTGGGACTGAAGTTTCATACCCAGGGTATCCTGGCAGGGGTTCAGCCATTTAAGTGGCTTTTGGCCTTTGCTAATTTAATTTGAAGTGCAGCCCTTTCAGGGGAAATGATTCAGGAGCTCAGATTCAGGGCATCCCAACAGGAGTGTGAGTTATGATCTCCTGGCCCCTGCCAAGTTATTAAAGCTGAGGTAGCCTGCCTCGGCCATTGATGATGTGTTTTAGACTGCACTGTGAGAATAAAGTGCCATTAAGCGTATCAGGTCGAGTGCACTATGGCAGTGTCTGCAATGAGAATGACTGATAAATGGGTGCCCAATGGATAAATATTGCAGGGTGGACTGTACATGTAAATTAAGGCTAATAATGTGTCTGGGCTGTCTCATCGCCGTGGAACCCCTGCAGATTTTTTTTTTTTCTCCAGTCCTTTGGAATTCTTTTTTTCTGTCCTCCCGGCCATTGGACCATACTTTATTCTTTGTTATTTAGTACTGTATTGTCTAATCTTATTTTTATATTTTTATTTTATATAAACTTTTCTTTCTTCATCTTGTAAAGCACATTGAGATACATCACTTGTATGATATTGTGCTATAAAAATAAAAAATGTTGTTTTTGTAATGTAGGCATTTTCAGCATTAACTTGTCCATGAATGTAAAAACAATCGTAGAGGTTTAAATCCTTTCTTGAATACTTTTGTCATGATAAAATAGATGTCAATATTATTATTTATTTATTTCTATTTAAATACTGCATACAGTTATTTCCACCCAGGTATGGGGCTCTCAGGTTTGCTGGCATGCCTTTAACAGGATTGTGGTCATCTGCAATGGGAAGAATTTGGGAGGGAGGACAGGTAGAAGTCTTTTCTTTGGAGCTCAACATAATGTTCAATTCATTTGATGTACAGCCTGTTTATGAAACTGGTTTCATTTAGTCAATTCTTTCTTCCACTAATGATTTAAGCATAGATGTTATCTTTGGTACTATCTGGCAACGGCCTGTTGTGCCAATTTCTTGCTTTGAAAGCGCTTAAAATTTTTGTTATTATTTTGATAAAACTCTTCATTGTCTACTAACCAATTTATGCAGAATTCAAAAATCATCCTGCCCACCTGTTTACTGCCTGTGACATCACACAATGGAACAGAACAGTTTCTCACTGTTTTATTGAGCACTAGCAAAATACCCACGCTTCACAGCGGAGAAGAAGTGTGTTAAAGAAGTTATGAAAAAGAAAAGGAAACATTTTAAAAATAATGTAACATTTGCTTTCTATCCGTTTGCATAAGCACAGTTCTTCACCAGCAATTTTAAGTTACAAAGTGATCCAAAGTCTTGTTTATACCTCGTGTCTTCTCATTAAACTTGTATCTTGCGAATATCGTATTCGTCGTAGGCATGAGAAACGCCAGCAGTAGCATGTCTATAAACTTAAATTAAACTTACGGTTTACAACATGTTTTGTTTCCGCAGTAGCTGCACTTATGAATATGCTTGTATGCGTCACTCGCTTCATATTCTTTTGCTGCCTTCTCAATTGTGTAATGCGTTTTTTTGTTCAGCGCTCTTTGGAGCTTTTCCTTGTTCTCTACGTACTGCGTTCACAGTCAGTTCACGTGGGCCGCTCTCTTGTGTGATCTTGCGATGTCCACGGTTTTATTTAATGTTAGCCAAGATCCGCCACTTAAAAGTTTCTCTCGTACCTTCGCTGAGTTTGTGCCAAACACTAGGCCATCTCATCTTTGTTTGCATAAGCACAGTCCTTATATGGGCTGGCACTCAATTACGTGGGAGGCGTGATGATACAGGACGCAACTCTGCCTCACACGGAGACCGAGGTGCAGGCTATGGCCGTATATATGGTCGAAAGTAGGTTCCAGTTATGACCGTTACGCGTAGAATTTCTAAATGAAACCTGCCTAACTTTTGTAAGTAAGCTGTAAGGAATGATCCTGCCAAATTTCAGCCTTCTACCTACACAGGAAGTTGGAGAAGATAAAAAGGGAATCAATATGTTTTCTAATTTCAAAAATTACATATATAAAAATATTACCATGTATTTATAGCTGGTATTATGGAGGTCTGATGAGGGGTCCTTCAGACTTGCCAGTGATCATCATTTGCTGTCACAATAAGCCTAAATTTCCTAAGACCCTGGGAAAAAATAGTTACGTAAAATTAATTTTTATATACTCTTAACTATAATGAACTTCCTGATATCTTGAAACACATATTAAAGTAAATTAGGTTTTCACATCAATGAAATGTATAGACATCTTTAAAAAAAACTATACTATACTAAATGTGATGTTTGCACTTTTGTGCATTTATCAACTATATTTTTTTTATGTCACCATTTATTTGTTTTCTTAAAACTACAAATTTAACTAAAAATACATCTGAAAATTTTTAGGGACTAATGTGACACCATTAGTTAAACATAAATTTTACATCACATCTGGAAAAATATGTACTAATTAAATAATGTGCCTATTTAGTCAAATTTCCCTTAGGAGGTTGACTTTCCAGTAAATTAAGAGCATGTGTTAATCTCTTTTCTTAAATAATGTTTTCAGATTTTAAACCATGATAAATTATATTTGATTTTATTTCTTGAAGTGTGAAAAAGGGACTCTTGGAGTCTTTTTTTTTTTTTTTGGAAGATATTTATATAACAGTCAATATATTTATGCTTATTGTTCAGTTAATCTGGATCAGTAACAAATTTTTAAAGTCCTTCTAGTGAAGGCTGAATACTTTAACCTGTGTTTTTATGTTTAATTACATATATTCTTTCCTACAAACTAAATGAAATTAGACAAAGAATAGGAGTTAGGAAAACACTAAAATTAACAAAATACCCATAATCTGAGCTATAAAAATGTTAGGCAAATAAAAACAGGAAAAAGATGAAACCCATTTACTGTTTCCTGCACCCATATCTGCTCTGCAGCTGAAAGAATTGACATAGTAATTTAATACAGAGTGTATGCTTCAGTCAAAATATTAGCAACTATAATGTAAATATCTACAAACTACTGCCATACTTCAAATTACCTTATGATATGAATTTTTTTTTGGTCTCAGAATATTCAGGTCAAGAAAATAAAGTCAAACTCGTCCTATACATACACAACTGACAAAGAAACTCAGTGTACAAATTAACAAAAAAAAAGTAGGATGTTGGTCCAGATGATATACCTGTGGAAGCATGAAGGTGTTTAGGAGAGATGGTAGTGGAGTTTTTAACTAGATTGTTTAATGCAACCTTGGAAAGTGAGAGGATGCCTAAGGAGTGGAGTATACTGGTACTGAATTTTAAAGAATAAGAGAGATTTGCAGGACTGTAGTAACTACAGAGGAATGAAATTGATGAGCCACAGCATGAAGTTATGGGAAAGAGTAGTAAAAGCTAGGTTAAGAAGGGAGGTGATGATTAGTGAGCAGCAGTATTGTTTCATGCCGGGAAAGAGCACCACAGACGTGATGTTTGCTCTGAGGGAAATGTTGGAGAAGTATAGAGAAGGCCAGAAGGAGTTGCATGGCGTCTTTGTGGACTTAATGAAAGCATATGACAGGGTTCCTAGAGAGGAGTTGTGGTATTGTATGAGGAATTCGGGAGTAGCAGAAAAGTATGTAAGAGTGGTACAGTATATGTACGAGGGAAGTGTGACAGTTCTGAGGTCTGCAGTAGGAGTGACTGATGCATTCAAGGTGTAGGTTGTAACGGCCGACCCCTTACCCGGCCGGCAGATACACCTCCAAGACCTGTGGCCTGGATTAATTACTGAGATTAAATCTTAATCAAGCCATACCTTTAACAAATTAAACCTTTCCCCACAATCGATGGAGTAAAAAAAGCACAAAAGAAAAGCAGATATGTAAACTTACACTGATAAATTGTATTAAAATGAAACAGACAAGCTAAACAAATTATAAATATCCCTCCACCAAAGCAACACCGTGACAAATCCTTATATGAATATAACAACCCCTCCCTTGCCCTTGTAACATATAACAAACAACACAAATATCAAAAAAGAATGAATGAAGCACGGAAATGAACGGTCGTGAACTTGAGTCCGAGTAACAATTGTCCTGAATGCAGATGACTGGTTAACCGATATATGGAGTGTTTGTAATTCCCGGAACAAAATGGAACAGCCTCACTGTGTATCCTCGGCGATGGTGGAAAATGATCCGACCCCGGGGTCTCTCATGATGAGTGTGTTGGAGTGAGTCCGGCGTAATGAAAGACAAACTGGATGGAAGTGCGCGATGTGAAATACAGCAGGTACAAATGGTTCGTGGTCGTAAAATTAATGTCTCCTTCCTTCTCTCTCTTTCCTTCCTTCCTTGTTTCCTCTTGATTGTTTTTATAGTCCTGTGACGATTGTAATTGATTGATTGAAAACCGGTGTTTTCCAGGTTTGGGGCTGCGATCTCCTTCCATCATCCGTCCCCCTTTACGGGGACGGCATTCACTGACACACATAAACAGTAAACGGGACGATGGAAACAAGACGCACATGGTACGAACACAAACAACACTATTACTACTATGTAGCCCCGCTACAAGGTGGGATTATATCAGGGATCGGCTCTGATCAGATTTTTAAAAAATACTCTATGATGTTTGTGTCATGATCTAGACTTTGTTTTAGATTTTTCAGCATTTTTCTTGGCATCTAAAAATTAATATATTGTTTTTGGTAGTTTTTCAAGGTCAAAGATGAAAGTTTCCTGAACTTTCTTTTTTAATTCAGAATGTTTCTGAAGATGTTATTTTTGAAATACATTTTCCTACACCATAAATTTCACTTTATTATGGGTGCCATCATTGTTTGCTGTTTGTGATGCAAGGTTGCCAGGCTGTTGCTAGGTAGGAAGATTGGGAGTATATGACACATGACATCTTTACAGCAACAGTAGATAGGTGAGTGTTACACATTTCCTAACTGTTCACGTTTGGGGATAAATCAAAACAAACAAAAAAACTCTTGCATTATAAATGTTATCTCTGGTTAAAAATTCTTTTCTTTTCTTTGACTTTCATCTACAACTTGTGTTTTTTACGGAAGCGTATTACTGCCACGACATAATAAAAAAAATATGCTCACTATCACGTTATAACGTGAAAATATTACATTATAACGTGAAAACATCACGTTAAAACGAGAAATCGTATCATGTGATAACGTGAAAATATAAGATTATAACGTGAAAACATCACGTTAAAACGACAAATAGTATCACGTTAAAACGTGATACTATTTCACGTAATTACGTGATAAAGTTTCATGTTATAACGTGAAACTTTTTTGGTTATCCAGTGAGGAGTGCACGTCTGCAAATGAAACGGTCAGATGGCTCATTTACACGACTTGATCAAATTCTACTTTATGCTTGGGGTCAGACATGGAGAGATTCTGCTCCTGCTGACTAAGGTGGATGGTTTGCGTACACTGAGAAGAATTTTAAAAGACATGGGGCTTTACAGAAGAAAGAATCAGTCCGACATTTTGGAGGTAGCATCATTTCTCATTGACCAGCTGGAAGGGCACGGAAGGCTCCATGGATACAAGCTACACCATCTCAGCTGCATTCAAGCTGGGCATGTTGTGACCCAAACCACGGTGAGGCATTTAATAAAGTTTCTAGACCCCCGTGGTGTTGAGCAAAGACGGAGGAATCGACTGATGCGACGCGTGTACATTAATCCTGGACCTAATTTTATGTGGCATGTTGACTCTTATGACAAACTAAAGCCGTTTGGAATATGTATAAATGGAGCGATTGATGGTTTTTCAAGGTTCATGATATGGCTTCATGCTTATTCAACAAACAGCGATCCCAAGATCATCGCTGGTTATTTCATAGCAGAAGTGGAAATGAGGATGGGGACAGCTGCCAGACTTCGTGCAGATCTGGGAACAGAGAATGTCACACTGGCAGAGATGCAGAGATTCTTACGATGGAGTACTGGCCAGGACAGTAACTGTTACATTACTGGATCCAGTAATCACAATCAGCGAATCGAAAGCTGGTG
>JANRMT010062806.1:66960671-67116665 GCA_026402145.1 Polypterus bichir lapradei | reverse complement strand
TATATATATATTATACAACATGTACATGTGTTCTCACTGATTTTTTTTCTTCTACAGGAAGAGCTGCAGCAAGTTGCTCATTTGTGGAATAGCCACATAATCCGCCACACCAGAAATGCAGTAGCTCCAAGGGGACGTCCAATTCTCATGCATACCATCCCTCATCTGTTTGGAGGACAAGATCACCTGAAAGAGGTCTCACAGGAAGCAGTGGAGGCTTGTAAACAAGAATGCCAACAGAGAGGGCCTTACCCTTGTGATGAGGTAGTTTTTGACTTGTGTTGCCTTATAATGGCAGAGAACTTCTTACTGTCACCTACCTCACCAGATGAAGCCATAGAGCTGTATCTCTTCCTGAGAGCATACATACATAAAGACTTACAAATGACCCATATTGCTCTTGAGCATTAAGGCATGGCTTCATAATGAAAACTAATGGCTTGGTTAGTTGTTGATTTTGGGAAATACCAAGAATCTTTAAACATATAATCTGATGGTTTTGTTGTTTGTTTGTTTTCATTATAATCTATAATTATATTCTGCCTTCCTTGTAACAAAATGGGACCAGAATCCTGAGGTCAACTATTAAATCCCCACCTAGCTGCAGATTCCTTGTGGTGCAGTGTCCTGTTCATCACTAGTCAAATCTTGTGCTTCCAATGTGTATTGTTTTTACAGTATATTGTTTTAATTTGGGGAGAAAATGAACATTGTACATTAATATTTTTGTGTTTTGTGAACATCTAAAATATTTAAAATGACAAAATTATAAATAGTTTCAGAGATAACTTTTTTTAATATTCTCATGAAAAGAGAACAAGAAAAATTCTCATGAAAAGAGAATAAAAGAGAAATGTCTTAATTCTTGATGTGGTTTTCTATGTGGTTCATGCCTCATCTTATGAATACACAATGGAGAAAACAAACTATTTTCTGCCAGACCAAAAATTACTGTTTAAATCAATATTCAGGTTCAGGTTGAGAAGTAAGGTAAGGTGGACTTATTTCACAGTAACGACATGCAAAACAGACATCACAATAAAACAATGTGTGTCACCTCAAAAACCACAGAGGCTGGTGTTAAGGCCATTAAGTGAAACCTGAATGCAATTAAATAACTTTAAGGAAAAAAAACAATAACTATATACATACAAATCACACCCTATACATATAGGTCTTGTACTCACTGCTCTATGTGAGTAATCAATAGGTAACAGCTTTGACAGAAACAGGCCTGTTTCGACAGGTTTCAAAACACTATTTTGAATTACACAGATAGGCACAGTCAGGCATTTTAATGCTTCATCATACTTGCTAAACATTAGTCTTAAAAGATAAAATACTGAACTGGCCAATACACTAATTGTAAACAAATTGACTTTTAAAACAAAACAACCACATAAATGGTAACCTCACCCTTAGTCAAGCTGTTGGAATTGGAATTTATGAATGTATCCATAACAGAGGCAGAGGCTAACTTTGGGTATATGAATGCACTCCTGAAAATAAGAGGTTGCATTATTTACACAAATTTAGAGTAACGAAATTCACATTATGGAGCATCTGCATCTTCCTGGGTTAAAATTAGAATTATGAATGTAATAGCAAAGTTAGCCTACCCACCTCTGTTACGAATACATTCACCTTTCTAAACAATA
Organism: Polypterus bichir lapradei; assembly: GCA_026402145.1. Taxonomy (NCBI): domain Eukaryota; kingdom Metazoa; phylum Chordata; class Cladistia; order Polypteriformes; family Polypteridae; genus Polypterus; species Polypterus bichir. The sequence goes on along the minus strand of JANRMT010062806.1, from coordinate 67,115,007 downwards.
CTTTTCATAAAGCCATAATTTTACATCTATTCTTACAGAACTTATTTTTCATTATTCTTTATTATTTTATGTATTATTCTTGTTTTATGGCTTGCTTCCAGATGAAGATATCATTGATCTAAACCAGTGGTTCCCAAACTCGATCCTGAGGACCCCCTGTGGCTGCAGGTTTTTGTTCCAACCAAATTTTCAATCAGTGTTAATAATCAATAACAACTGATCTCAATTGAGCTGCCCTTTTTAACTCTTCTCTTATTCTGCATTCAGTAAAACACAACAGTATGGTTTTTTACATTTATAAGACATTTAGAAATATCTCTATGTGATTTAAGTAGAAATAACTCTCTTTTGTTGTTTTCCTATTATTCTCCCCTTTTCCTGTGTAGTTTGCTCCCTTCATTTAAACCTAAGAGTGACAATTAACAACCAGCACAGCAGACACCCGGGATGATGAAAGCAGCAACGACTTCAGCGTCAGACCCACTAATTAGTAGATAATCAATTAAATAACCAGAACACCCGAAAAAGAAAATTAGGTTGAAAATGCTGTTAAGGACTTAAAAAATGTATATATTCCCCATATAGCTGCTTAATATATTTTAATAAAAATCTACCAAACTTAGTAATTTCTACATTGACTCAAAAACACAGGAACTGGGAAATAATGATTCACTTAATTAGGCTAAGAGTCCAATGAAAAACAGACGCTGGTTGGAACAAAAACCTGCAGCCACAGTGGGTCCTGAGGATCGCGTTTGGGAAGCACTGATCTAAACTATGCTGAATATATAAGAGCTTTCAGCAGCCAGTATACTGTCCATTTCAGTGCGCAGTTCTGGGTAGGACGTGTATGTCCATGGCAATTCTAGACATGGCCCACAGGTATGAGCTACTGGTCTTTGTGCCAGTCCATCAACTGGCGTGAACAGGATCTCAATCTTGCTAACACAGATAACATCTGACCCTGTAACAAACCTTAACATCCTTCTGAGTCCTGCGTCATCCAGTCCTCTGATGTATTGTTGCAAAAAACGAAAGCTTTGGTTTTCTGCTTGAGTTACAGGTGATGCTTCCAGCAACTTCAAGAACTTTCTTGTGGTTGGCTTTTTATCTTCATACATTTGTAGGACATCTTGTGGACTCACAAATGCTTCTTTCAGAGAATGGCTGCAAATTATTGATATTTTTTCTGCGGCATATCTTGGTTTTTGGATCAACTGCTTGTGTGCCACTTTTAGAAGGATGCCTTTCAAATTCTCTTTTGTTGGAAGTGCTGTTACATCCAAGCGGTCTAAAAGATCAAGTAGTTCACTCCTGTCTTCCTCTGATAGATCTTCTTTTAAGGCAGCTGTAATCAGATCTCTATCTGTCTGACTTATGTACAGAAAAAGACTTTCAAACAACACATCATCTGAGACTTTATTCTCACCAAAAATAAGTGCCACTGTAAAAGCAGGAGCAAGGCGGCAGGGAAAGTATCCGTGGTCTTGAAATCCCTTCAGAAGAATTCTGCCAATGGCCCTCCACTCTTTTTCTTGCCATCTAGGAGACAGTAATGGAACCCTCAGGTCCTCTCCTTCAGCCATGTGGTCCATAAATTGAGTCTAAAATGCAGCATACACATCTCTTGAAACACCCTCTGCATCCGCTCCTTTTTCGTCTATGTAAGTGTATTTCAGAGGGTGTTTGAGAAGTGCTGGGTCTTTGAACTGGCGAATCATCTCCTCCAGGAGATTGACCCTGTGAAGCTTAATAGTGACACACACAACATCATATGAAGCTGTAGAAGTGCTTGCCTCGTCACCTACAGGTGCTGTATCTGGAGTAATGAGTGTAGTGCTTGTTGGGGGGGGTGTAAAAGATGTGATGACCAGCTCATTTTCTTCAAACTGCAGGTTTGGGTTATATATCAAAGTGTCATCCAGTTGACAAACAGATTCTCCAAGAACAGGGCCAAACGTTACCTCAGATGTATCGGATGTATCTATTTCATCCACTGTCAAGTCTGATGACAGGATGACAACAGTTTCAACAACCTGTGTGTTTTCTTCAAGCGTGTCTCTCTGTTGTGCGTCACTGACTACAGCAAAGTTTTCTCCACCATATTCTTTATCATCCTCATTTGACAGTCTCTTTGTGCTCAGGTAAAATCTCAACACTCCCATTCTTAATACAGTGTATAGTTCCCCAACTGTAACATCTTCATCCAATACAGATTCCTCCTGATAGTCTAATATGTCATGACTCAATGTATCAAATCTTCCCAATTTACTTTTTTCATTTGGGAAGAACAGGTCTTTAGCATATTGCAGTATGTCAGCTTTTTTTGATTCTTTGGGGACATCAAGGCTCCTGGTCCCCCCTCCTCTCCTTTTTCTAACTTGCTTTCCTTCATGAATCCATCCCAATTCAACTTTTCTTGTCGGTTTTTCAGCCCATTTGTTGTTTTTTCCATAATGTCTTTTGCGTTTTGGAGCAAAGGTCTCATCCTCATTATGTTTCTTATCATCAGTCCCATCAATGCCCATCTTTTTCTTTAGTTTTTCAAGCAGTGATTGTTTTTTAGATTCTTTCACACTAGTACCTTGATTTTCCAAACAGAAGCATCTTGCTGCTATCCGATCTCCATATGTTGGGATGTAACCAGCCAGAGTGTCATCATCTATAAAGTTAATGACAGTGGCATCAACCTGTCAAGAGACATAATTATTAGAAACAAAGTATAAGATTGTAACCACCAGCAACAGCACACAAACAGACACACACTCGATAGTTCATTCAAAATAGTTAATTCAAATGGTCCTGAGGGCTAGGCAGCTACAGTCCAGACAAGAGACAGGCAACAAACAAACATGGCAAAGAGGTAATCTAAAACTCAGCTGTCCAAGAATTAGACAGGGTCATAGACAACAAGGCCAGAATATATCTATGAGAGAAAAACAAACACAAGGAATAGGTCACAAGGTTTGTTTTCGCAAAACACCTTCAACATGACTGAACATAATTTATATATTTTTATATGCATGTCATAAATCATGTAACACCCTGATCCTTTGAGGTTAAACTAGCGGTGATACAACTAAAATTCTTGATATGCTAGAAGGCTTCTTTCTGCACTTTGTATTGAAAAGTAATTAAGCAGTTTTAAAACAGTTTTTAAAGTTAATAAGAGCTCACATGAACACATGAGTGTTCTCAATAAGATATGAAGCACACCATTATAGTAATTTACAGCTAATTACTGTAATAGTGACCAGTACTATAGATCCCGACGAACGCAAAGACACACTTGTCACATAACATTTCATGGGCCATAAAAGCAGCAAAATACAAGTACATGTATTGGAATAAGAAAAATAGGCTTACACGCTCTTGCTCCATGCGCGAGAGGCACTCTTCTGGTACACCTCGATTTCGTAGAAATCTCAGCAGTGGGGTATCCGCGCTTTGCGCCATGGTGATGCCGGAGAACATCTCAGGGAGAGTTGACTTCCGCCCCTGAATTTAACTTTTAATCCTATCGGGATAGGTTTTCTCGTTATAACGTAATATTTTCATGTTATAACGTGATACGGTTTCACGTTATAACGTAAGGTTTTCACATTTTAACGTGATACGGTTTTACGTTCTAACGTGATGTTTTCACGTTATAACATGATAGTGAGAATAATTTTTTATTATGTCATGGCAGCAATACGCTTCCGTAGTTTTTGGCTCAGTCACCGTGAAATATTCTGGTTACCGACTTTCTCTCTACTTTTCTTTTTCTATGATTTTGTGTCACGCGTTGACATTTATTTAATTTTTGAACACCTGATTGCGACCTTGGCTTGTTAGGATTCGATCCTGATTTAAAATGATGCTGCCCAATGTGTTCAGTATAGCTTGCCATTGCTTATTCAGTAATAGGAAAAGTACTGTAAATTACTGTTAAAATCTTTTCCTCTTCCACTTGACTTGGAATTTCTGGGTAACTTTTTTTTCTGGCTTATTTCATCTGTTATAATTCTGTGATTTTTGATGTGCATTTCTATACATACTTTATACTTATAATTTCATTTTGACTGCATGATTATTCTTTACTCTAATATTCAGGTTGCCATTTTGTGTTTTGGTCTCTGACATACTGTTTATGGAAATGCCTCCATTTATAGACTTGTGACCAGTCTTGTCACCATTACATTGCAATTTAAGATGCAGGTCCAGGCTTTTGCATATGTGACAAATAACTTTGCAATTAGCTAGTGATTAAATCATTTAGGGATGTAGAACTTTTATGTTTTTTGACTTATGATTTTTAAAATGTATTTTATGTTTCAATTAATTCGTATTACTATAACCAAGATGTTGTTGGGCAACACTACACTGAAAAATTCATTCAATGTAAATTTTCTCTTTCAAGCAACTTAAGTTTAGTCATTTAGTGTTGTAGCTTGAAATATCTGGTTTCAGATCTCAATCAAAGTAAAAAAAATATTGTTTGTACCAAAGTAAGTTATGGTGGAGGGAATAAACGTAAAAATCCTATTTCAGTTAACCTAATGTTTTAGGTTGTTCATGTGTTGTGTGGGAGGGGCTGTTTGTATATTCTTCCGGTCGAACTTTCCAGCATGCTGGCTTTCCAACTGCCAAAAAAGAAGAACACTTTCCCAAGTGGAGTGGACATGGCTATACAGGTCTGGTCATTTTCAGCAGCAGACTTTTATAATGGAGGATTTCTGGTAAGTAACCCTGTTTCTCAACTGTTAATTTTAAGTATAAGAACTTGCAATAAAACATACTTTCAAGAAAGATGTAGAAATGTTTAATAATTTTTTGTTGTATATTTAAGATTTACACTGCAAAATGCTTGAGTATTTGCACTAGATTTTTAAATAAATGTAAAAAGTACAGAATTTGGAATGTGTTATATTTTTAATATTTCTAATACCATAAAAAAGGTTACGACAAATAAACTATTTTAAATTGTAACAACATAAAAAATAGATTTACTTCAGTATAAAACAAGTGAATTGCAACCAATCACTCTAAATGAGTTGCCTCAGCTTAAAAATTGTGGGTTCAATAAGATAAAAAGAATCATATTGGTTCAGATTGAAAATATTAAGCATGAATCATTACCTTAATTATTTTAAGTTGAATGGAGGTTATACTTTTTTCAGTGTAGAAGGGACTTTTGACCAGGAGTTGATAGTGCAAAATGGGCTAAAACAAAAAGATGGACAAATGGGCAGGAGTAGGTTCTATAAAAAGTTCAAAAATAAAAATTAACAGCATAAGAACGTCAGAAATTTAACAAACTAGAGGAGAACATTCAATACATCATGCTTATTTGTTTAGCTAATAGCTAATCTATCTTAATATTTCATCGAAATACTTCTTAAAGGTCGAGCTTTCTGCTTTAACTAAATGGCTCAGTTGTTTGTTCCTGATTCCCACAACTCTATAAGAAAAGTGCTGCTTCAATCCTAAATGCGCTTCACCTTAATCTCTACTGTATGTATTTCACTGTTGCCCTGAAAGAATTCTGAAAGAATTGTGATGGATCTACTTCAGCAATGCCTTTGAGAATTATGAAGACCTGGATTTGATCCCTGCACAGTCTCTACAAACAAACCAAAACATGAGGCGGAATTCAAAGTTGAAAGACCAGAGCAAGTATAAATATATACTCCTTTCTGTAATTAAAATGTAACAAACATTCTTGAATCCAAATCTTAAAACACCATGTGCTGTGCTCCGCCATCTTACATAGATTGACTGCCATGATGCCACACATGAACTGCATATCAAATATCCAGAAATGACCATAGCAACAATAAACCACATGCTGCATCTATAAGACAAATCTACAAAATGGTGAAAGATTTGAAAAAAATTTCAAAACAAAATTGAAACATAACACTTACATTGGAACATTATGAAAAATAAATGCATTGAAACGGCAAAAGGACTGACTTTCAGGCTACTGCTTGTTTCATCTCCTGGGGTCTCATTTATAAAATAATGTGTGGATTTATGCATGAAAATATACTTATTTCAAAAAAAGGAAAACACATACACCAAAAAAATCTGATTTATTAAATATGGTGTAGCACATTTCTGTGCAATTTGCCAGTATAGAACCTAATCATCTTGTAAATGTGTGTATATGAATGCACACCTTGAATCCCACATGGTTGCCACCCTGAAATAACTATATAAGGACTACACTACATGACATGGACATGACTGCTGGTACAGTGAATAGTATATGCATATAAAAACTACAGGTTCAGCCAGTTGCTTTTCCCAACAAGCCAGCCATCATGTACAGCAGCACTGTGAGCAAGTCCTCTGCCAACACTACAATACATCGAAGTAAATGAATCATGAGTTTACTTAGGCCGCTGAGCATAATGTTTGTTATGCTGATCTTGGTCTAGCAGATAACTTGTGCATTAATAGAACATAGCTGTTTACGATTAACAAAAACAAAAGCAGTTTCATTCTGCCCTAATTGCAGCGAATGTTGTCAATTACCCAATTTTGTTAGGAAAGCCAAATGGCTCTTGGGAACCTAAATCGGCTCACATTCCAGTCATTTTCATAAGCAAAAAAAATTCTGCTAGTCAGTAAAAGCTTGTTCCCTTTGTATAAAACCATTTGCATAGTTTTCAAGGAGCGACAAACAAACCATATTGTGTCAAACCACTGGGCTGTAAATAGGTTATGATATTTAGAGCTTTGTGTAAAAAAATGGAGTGAATCATGCTTATATTTTACTGCAGTATGGTTTCTAATCCTAATAACAGGTATACTAAACTGATGAGAAAAATAAAAAAGTTCTTCAGTACAAATATGCAGCATTAGCCCTCTTAAAAGGAACTAAAACAGACTAACTTTCATCCCTTAATATGTCTGTCATGTCCAAGCACATTATAATAACAGCTTATTGATATGAATTATTAAATGCAAGAGTCATCATTTAACTACCGTGTTTCCCCAAAAATAAGACAGGGTCTTATATTTATTTTTCCTCCAAAAGACGTGCTAGGGTTTATTTTCAGGGGATGTCTTGTTTTTCCATGAAAAAAAAATCTACATTTCTCTGTATTATAAAAAAAAAATCTTGGAAGACTCAGAAGGAAATGGTACGTGATTTTCTCTGAGACATTTTAACGACCCGCAAGACAAGGCAGTGAGACAAAAGGACAGCTGCTGCACAGGCTTTTAAATGATCGACACGCAGTCAGACGGCGGATTATCCGACCGCGTCTCCTTAGCGTGCGTTCAGCCCCCCCCCTTCACAACGCGAGTGGCAGAGATGCGAAGTAGCTGGTGCGCAGCACACCCCGGGGGGTGGGCGAGTGAAGTGAGCCGGGGGCACAACCCCCTAGTATTCTGGAACAAAAATCTGCATTTATTTAAATAGTCAATTTCTTGCAACTTCATTTCCTTTAGAGCAATTGGCCCCAATCGCTCATGTTTAGCAATAGAGCTTATCTTAAACGAGCACCTCTTGTCCATGTATCCTGCTCGTACTGCATTTGGATATTCAACTTCTTCTCTTTGCAGAAAGCAGTAAGATTTTTGCCCTGGGGCTCCTCCACAATTCCTTTCTTGTACTTGACAGAATAGCTCTTTCTTTTTGTACTCATCTTGTCTGGGGGTCAAAATACCGGTATTATTTCTTGTTCATCTGTGTACATACGGTATCAGTAGGCGTTTATTGCTCATCCAAAGTTGCCTGCGTGGGATCGTAACTAGGGCTTATTTTCGGAGTAGGTCTTATATTATGAGCATCCTAAAAAATCATGCTAGGGCTTATTTTCGGTGTAGGTCTTATTTTCTGGAAACATGGTAGTTTGGCTGCATTTCCCTACTTTATCAAGGGTGTTGTTGTTTTCTCCAAAATGTGGCATCCAAATGGGCCAGAGCTACTGTAAGTATATACTGTACAAGTTCTTCCAACAAGCTTTCTTTTATTGATCCCAAATTTTGCATGGAAAGCTGCATACACACATTTCGTTTCTCTTTTGTGCACCCTCATGTTTAATAAATCAAACCCCTAGTCCTGTCTTAATGTTTGTTGTTATGGCCAACCAATTTCCAGCACTTGGTAGTACATTGTTTTCATGGTACTGACTGTGTTGGACAAGGGTTTCTCAAAGATTGTGAAAAAGGATGTATGGCCTCCTAAAAGTCACACAAATCAGACCAAGGCTTATCAGTATTTTATTTATTACTACCTTCCAAAAATTATATTTTCACTAATTCAGTAAATATTACAGTCTCAATAATGAGATTAAAAGTTTAACAAGTACATTTTAAGTTGTTCAATGATACATACTGAAAGAAAATATTAGAAAGAAAAGCATTGAATATACAAACCACAGCCAAACAAGTATATCCTGACCTATTCAACTAGGATTCATTGTTTTTTAGTATGGTCCTGCTTTATCAAATGAAAAAGTAGTCCTGACTTTGAATCAATCAAATGTTCTTTTTTATGTATTATATAACCCCTGACATATACAGTATAAATGAGCTCTGACTAATGCACACTTATTGCAATTGCAGTTTGTTTTTCATGCACTTTTTTTTAGCTTATTCCGTTGTCGGTAACACTTTACATTAAGTGTCCATAATTACACTGTAACTACTATGTAATTACCTGTATAAGTACAGTGCAACTATGAGTTATTGCTCCGTACTTACTGTGTAATACAAAGTAACGCTATAGTTAATTACTCATTTGTCATTGTTATTCCACAGTTCATATAATTACAATATAACAATTTACCACTGATCCAAAAAAAAGTGTACTTACATAATTACATTGTATCCGTACTTTCAAAATGTAATAAAATCATCAGGGTATATAACTACAACTATGTAACAGATGTTCCATGGTCTGGGCAATTGTAATGGAGAATTGCAGTAATAACTGCATAGGTTTTCAATGATTTCAAGATCTTTTTTAAATGGTGAAAACACCTTTGCAAAATGGTTAATGCTTTTGCCTTACGGATCCATTATCCTGAGATGGAATTCTGTGTGAAGATATGTGTATAAAATTTGTACGTTCTACCCATGTCTCCCTATGTCTTCTTCATGGGTTTTACTGCCATATCCCAGGGGCATGTAGGATGGGTTACGTGGCCATATGTGTGAGAGCGTGAGTGCTGGTATGTTTGTCAGTAGGCCATGCAATGGAATGGCTCCCCATCCTGGGCTTTTTCCTGCCTTGTGCCCGGTAATGCTTGGAATGGCTCTGCGACCATGTGTACCTTGATTGAATGATGCAAGTTTGGCAGTATTATGTTAGGGATGGGTATAATAACAGGCCAAAAAAATTCAATTGTAACACAACTACAAGAATGTTGGAAATGCTTGTTTAAGCAAAACATGTCAAGGAGGTGCCCCACTCGATTTTGCATTTTTCAGCAATAAAGTCATCTTTTGGAAGCGATTGTACCAGCAGGATCAGTGACCATAATATAATTGCTCCCAAACTTTTGCCAGTGATACAGTGGAAAGTTATATTAAGGTCCATAAGAAATCACCAGCCATCTGATTTATGAATTTGTTATTCCTTAAGATGCCATTAACAAAGCACACAATCCAAAAAGGGCCAGAACCTTACATACCGTTGGAGTAGCCATCATTTTTCATGGACTTCTCAGAAACCTCACCAATTTAAGTTAGTTACTAATTTCATGACATTTTATATCAGTGGTCAGAGCGAACTACACACTCTAGTGAAATGAGTGGTGGAAAACTATTCACATGTTTAAGTTACCAGTAATCTTTCATGATGCACTAAGTAACAAAAGATATTATGGGACATATCATGAATGCCTGCCTGTGCGGTATCTAACTGCAGTTACATATGTTAGGATGCAGTAAGCAAAGGATTACTCAGGGATTTTTATAGATGGCTGCAACATATTTGCAAGCAAATAAATGTCGGATCTTTTTATCTTGATTTTCAAGTATTTTTGGTTAGTTATCTCAAATGTCGATACAAATCCAGGTGAATTAATTTTTCCAAAAGCTGGTAATCAATGGTAAAAAGTCTAGAAGCAGAGAAGCTCCAAACATAAAATGGTTTAAGCACATGCACCAGTGTTTACACTCAAAAGGGACATCAAGATTGCTGACAATCAGGCACTGAAGACATCTAAAACACACAGCATAAACAGGAAATGCTGTGGAAGAGGATTCAAATACTCAGTGATTACATAATACTCAAAAGGGACTTGCAGGCTGGGAAGTAAATGTCAGCATGTTGTGCTTGTACATTACTTACCTAGGAACAGCTTACTTGTAAAATGTAGCACCTTTGGGAACAGAATGTACTTACCATGTATTTACTCTGTACTTACACCAGAATGGCCTACTTAATGTAAAGTGTACTCCTTTAGGAACAGAATGTACTTACCATGTGTCTACTCTGTACTTACACAGAAATTGCCTAGTTAATGTAAAGTGTAACTCCTCTGGGAACAGAATGTACTTACCATGTATTTACTGTGTACTTACACAAAAATTGCCTACTTAATGTAAAGTGTAACTCCTCTTGGAATAGATGGTAATTGCCATGTATTTACTCTGTACTTACACAAAAATGGCCTACTTAATGTAAAGTGTAACTACTCAGGGAACAGAATGTACTTACCATGCATTTACTCTGTACTTACACAGGAATTGCTTACATGTAAAGTGTATTCCTTTGGAAACATAATATAATTACCAAGTACTTATTTTGTACATACATTGAACACTTGAAGTGGTAGTAAAAGAACATACTGTATTTATAATTCTATAAGATACATTATTCATGATTATTCTACAAATTATATTAAGGTTTTCAGGTATGAATAAGAATGTAACATTTCAAAATGTTTATAATTATAAAAAGACAAGAAAAGTAGAAGCCATGAAATCTGTGTACTTTTTATTGTAAATTCACTTTTCAGAAACACATTAATCCAACAGTCCATTATAGAAAAAATATACAGGATATAGAGCATTAAACAATATATCAAATAATGCAGGCCATGGATGAACATGTTTCAACCACAAAACAAAAGAAAATGTAACAACGTGTAACTAACTTAATATTTTTGTAAACATAGTAACACATTTTATATTGTATAGGTTTTATTTTTTATATTTATAGGTAATGGGCAGGAGCTTTTTTTCATGTTTCATTTCTTTAATTATCTCTTTTATTTCCGGGGTCATGCAGCTTGAACGTCGTTTTGCATAATCTAGAAGCTTTTCCTGTGATGGATTAAAACTATCTATTTCTGACAAGAAATCAGGTGCTACTATCATAAGTTCTGCCAATGGTGCTGTTAATGCCAGAGTATTTGGGTCAACATTTACTTTTCTAAAAGCTTTTTGCATACTACCCTCAGATCTAAAGTTGTGAAGTACTCTCTTCTATCTTCTTAGTACATCCTCTGGTGTTTTAGCTATTCAGGGAAAAAAAAGAAGAAGAAATGTTAAAACTGTGAAACACAATCTGGAGAATACATGAGGATCACTTTCTTTTAATTTATTCAAATCAGGTTTTGCTATTTTGCATGAATGAATAAGAAGACCCAAAACTATGAGTTAACTACTTTATAAAACATGATTGTTCATGAAATGTTATAAATCTTATGCTGTAAACTTTATTTTTTTTAAAAGATAAATATGTTACACTGTATTTAAAATATTTGTGGAAATCTACCATTATACATCAGGAAACAAAAAATACTTGGCATCAAAAAATATTTAATAAAAAGTACATTAAAATACCAAAAGGTAAAGTAAATCTATTCTAGTAAAGAAAATGTGCTACATTTTGAAAAATAAAAATTATACATGACATAATTGTATATGATTTTTGTGTATCTAAACGAAAAGATTTCCAAAAAATCTCATGAAGGCTGTGTACCCTTGTAGATAATATGATGGAACTTAAACCATATGGTTTTAGAGTCAAAACCTAAGTTTAAATTACAATGTGACCTTTGGAGAGCTTTTAAACCTCTAGCATTGTGACAGCATTTATCATACCTCGTGTTGGAAGAAACTTTACAAAAACGAGCCACCTTTCCTCTCTTCTTTGATTTCTTTTTCTTTTCTTCTAGACTTGTATCACTTGATGAAGTACAAAATGAATCAGATGTAGATGATGTCAATGAACTGGAACTTGAGCTGTCATATTTTCCCCTTTTTGCACTTGGTTTGCCTAAAGATAATTTAAAGCTTCAATAGCATTCTCATAATTAATATTTTTAAAAATTTAAACAATTTCCTTTTATTACATGAAAATACTATTAATTATATAAAAAGTACTAAAAAAGTTGCAAATTATTCATATTAATATGAAATTTGTTATTGCAATACATAATTTGAGAAATCTGATACAAACATAATTTAACTAAAGCATATTTTGTCAAATGCAGTTTACTATCCAAAAAATATAATTAAAAACAAGGAAGTATTATAAAGTGGTATGAGAAAAACTAACTGGCATTAGCTGTTAAACGGTCCAAATTCTTTTGTAGAAAGTCCCGTTCCTCCTGAAGCTCTAATACTTTCTTTTCCATCACAGCAAGCTTACTTCGGAGCTTAACATTTTCTCGCTTCACACAAGTGTAAAGTGCAGTAGCAGTCAGAGCTCCATCTTCAAGATCTATTTTGAAACAAGGATATATAATTATATTTATTCATGAAAAGGCATCAAAAGTGACAAAACACTACAAAGAAAATTGCAGTTATTTAAATTGTAATACAAAATATGATCACATTAAGACTAAAATATTGCTCTAACTTTGCCTGAAATTCAGTTTAGAAATTCTAATTCTAAAACCACCTCAACATGACATATCTGAAAGAACAGCAAAAAATTTACATTACCTTTATCTGATTCTGCAGGAGTGACCGTTTTATCTTTTTCTGTTGGCGTATGTTCGGCATATCCCACAACAATTGTCTCTTCATTAACACAATAAAGCTACTGATTTTACTATGTACCTGTGATGTCTTCATTGATTTAGAGAAACCTCTTTGCTAAATAAATTCTTCTAATGAGGCAGGTTGAAAAGATGTATAGGTAAATCAGGTATTTATTACATTCGTATTCTTGTATTTAAATCTACTGAAATTATGTAAATTAATGCCAAATTCAGTAGAATCTGGAAAAATGCTAAGTTATACCTCTCCCTGAATAAAGTTACACACAAGCATCCAAACCTGCTTTGCTCTATATGCCTTTGTGGTGCATTCCAAAAACAAATCTGTCCCAATAAATAAGTGTTAATGGAGTAGTGTTAGCTTATCTTATTACATGTACCCTGCTGAATCCCTTCTATCTTAGTATGTCTAATGCTGTGTTGGTAAGGCAGGTGGAATTATAGCTGAGTAGTCTGAAATCCAAACTATAATATTTAGTACATTGCTTTACCAAAATTGATGTTCATTGTTTATGCAACCCACAGCCTGATGTGCTATCGAACATCTGCCTTTCTCAGTAATATACAAGATGCATTAATTTTCTAAGAGGTAGCAGGTTTTTAATTTTCTTTGGTAGTTAGTATTTCATTAGTCTAGATGATTTAAATTGGAGACTTTTTGACTTTATTTTGGCTTTTGGTGTGTGTAAAGGGGTAATTTAAATGATAACTTCATTCGTTGAAGTCTCCATTGGTGTTTACTGCTCCTTACATCATGGTTAAGGTTATAATACAATAAGCAATGCAATCTATTAAAAAAAGTTTTTATTTTAAACCACATGGGAAGAACAGTCGAATCACTGATAGTAAGCCTGGCTATTTTGTGCTGGATTGCTAAAAAAAATCATCATCTGTACAGATTTCCATTACATTACACAAAAAGGTCTCTTTCTGTCTCTAATTAAGTCTTTCAGCTCATGCAGAAAAAATACAAGAGAAAAATTCTATATTTAAAACAATAATATGCACTTAAAACAGATTTTTTTTACTATTTTGACTTAAATTAAAATTACTTTTCCTCCTATTTTGTTAAAATGCATATGCAACAGTAAAACAAATAGTTACTAAGATTAAAATAGTTTCGATTTTATGTAATAACATCTCAGTTAGTTGAATTTTGTGTATGGTTCATCACTACATGCATTTAAACATATTTTAAAGACTGTGCAAAGGATTGCTCATTTTCTATTTATTTTCCTAATATTGAGTCACAGAGAGCTGGAGCCAATCACAACCAAATCAGGCACAAGGCAAGATAGGATCAAGATGAATTTAAAATTATTATTGCCATATTTTCTGTCACGCAGCTAGATATCTTAGTATCCATGATTATTGTGTCCACCGATTATTACTTAAAGAAAAGCCTATAACAGGTAAAAAGTTAATATACTGGCTTGATGTGAATAATTTTAGATTATCGTAGATAATGTACTCATTAAATTGATTTAATCTATCATTTAGTATTTAAAGAATAACATTATTTTTTTAGTATAAAAAGTCTCATAATAAATAATAGAAGCTTAAGTACATAATTTATCCTTTTTATAGCTATTGAAATTTAAGCAAATTAAATATAGCAATGAAGAAAAAAGAAAATTGCATATTGTATTCATTTATTTATTTATTTTTCTAGTTAAATTAGAGATTGTACGACAATCTTTAAATCTTACTCATCCTATTTACAATAAAAATAACCAGAATTTTTAAGAATAGATAGTTCCTTGGGTGGAATAAGAAAAAAAATGCCCCCTAATTCCTAAATATATTATTTGTATGCTGAAATCTGGCAGATGGCTTTGTAGACAGGATATAAATTAATCCATGAATTGGTCAAGCTCTTGTTAGGTTAATTGAAATGCGATTTCCTAAAACATAAAGACATAAGGACTTAGATTTGCTGTGAGATTATCCAACTGGAAGTAATTTAATGGAAATTGTTTTTAATGTTCCTTTTTGTTTTTTATATATTGTTTTTTACTTGCAAAGATCAGGAAGTAGAATGGCCTGCCACTAATAAACTTTTGAGGTTTGAAGAAAAAATTTATCACAAAATGAAGTAATCCTTTAAGCACTAATGGGAGCGCGTTGTTTTGTCTTTTTAAATTTAAAGAATGTTCTTTGATGGTTTTAATGAATATGAACTATTGATGTTTTTTTCATATCTACTTGAGGAAAAAATACTTTTATTTAGTAATAATATCTTTTTCAAACATGGACTTCTGCTTATAAATAAATTAATAATGCTATGTGTTTACTATTGTGTAGGAGAGGTTGATTAAAGAACTATATGTTTTTAATTTTAACAAAATTAATATTTCCATTGACTGAAATTAAAATAGGTTAAGAAGTATCTGCCGGCTTTTTGACCTCCATCCTTTATTAATAGTAAAATAGCTATCAAGTTTGAGCACTGTCTTACCTGTGACATGCTGACTTTCACAGTCATGCTATTAGCAATTAGAGTCGATTCACCTCAAACTCTGTACTGCCCATAAGCAAATTGTGATCTTGTCCATTGTTTCATAAGTAGAGATAATTGAAACCAATTAAAAAGTCCTTTACATGCAGACTGTTAAAAGCTGTCTTGCAGCAAAAGTTAATGGAAACAGCAGGCCATAAGCAGACCAAGGTGCGGAAACATATTTGCAATGTTGTCTCTGACGCTTCATCATGCAAAGAATATAAAACTGTATACCATACTTGCACATTCATTTTGAACTATACTATTCCTGTTTCAATTATTGTCTATTAAAGTGATAGCATGCATTATTTTTAATAAGGTGGTGCTACTTAAATAGTGATATTATTGCTTACAGTACCATACATACAGGACAATCAGAATTAATCCTTTGAGAACAAGGGAGCAACTTCTCATGAAAAAAGCATACAGTGCTTTCAACAGAAGCCATCCAATGGTGCAATTTAATCATTTTTCAAACAAAAGTAATAAGATTTGTCACAAATAAATCTTTACAAAATATTGCAAGACAGAGTAATATGTCTTAGTTCAGTGGAAAATTACAGAATAGAATTCCATGTCAGAATATAAGAAAAATGACTGTTTTCTGTACCTGTCTGTAAATGTAGTGGATAGCATTCTCATAAAGATCTTTTGCTGAGTAAGAAAGAATAATCCTTTCTTTTTACCTTTTTAATTCTGTGGAATTGTGCACCAATTTTTATTTATATGAACTATTGCTGTAAACAGAACAACAGAAATGCAAAGTACTAGCTACTACTACTATTTAAATTATAAGAATGTTTTTACTTAATCTCTCGCAAAAACTTTACTGTAACAACTAATTGGATTTTATGTTGAAAAACAATCTGGAGTGTAATGAGAAATAACAAATGTGTACTTCGGCTGCAGTTTTTTTGCTGTTTCCAACAAAATATCTATTCTTTTTGGATGGACAGCTCCCAATCAAGTGTACAAGTGTATTTGTTCATTATTAGTATGCACATAACCTCACACATTCTGTGTTATGTTAGATGATAAAATTGAAGAACCGCACTAAAGTGGGGCTTCTGTCCTGCTTTATCTGTATACTGATGTCACTTTTACTCTGTGTCTTTGCATCTTTCCCTGTGTATTGTAAAATGGGTACTGCATATATAAATAGGTAATCCCTGAGGGTTTCAGAAATATGTATTTTAGCCAAGAGAGGGTGGGTGTGAAGGATTCTTTTTTGTAGCCCATTTCAAAACACATTCATAATTCTGTTTGGCAAGGCTGTGGGCTGAAGACACACTGCAAAAAATTAAATCTAAGCAAGTGAAAAGTATTTATATGATGACATTTAATCTTATTCTCTTATTGAAAGAATTACTTATAAAAAAAATTTTATTTACAATTAATTTGGTTACTTGTGTAGTACACTTTGCCTACCCCATTGGCAGATGTTTTTTGCTAAATAAAAGCAAAACAATTCCCATGTAAAGTATTTTTGTCTAGTTTTTGCATGTGTATTTTTGGCATTGCAGTTCTTCTAATGCCAAATGGATATTCACATGCTGTGCCAAAGGATGGCTATGGAAGACAACTGGCTATGTTTCATGTCTAAAAAAGAAAATTCAGATTTCCCCCATGTGACCTCTTATCACTGGTAGGCAAAATTGTTCATTTTTTTGGAGAAGCCGGTCATCAAAAGACCACCATTTTAACCACCTATACTGGACAAATGAACTAGCTTACTATTGAACTGTCATATACTCTACATTAATGTCATCAATTAAAATTGTTATGTGTGTATAATATTGGATAGTTGTTGTGTTGAGTTGGAATTATAAATTATTTATTTTGTAAGATATTTGTGTAAATTATATTTCACTTCATAGTTTTTATAAACTTTGGTTTTTTCTGAAGATTTTCTTGGGTAAGATGAGTTCTGATGGGTTGGTGTTGGCTGGTCCTCTATGCCTCATTTTTTAAATTGTCATCATTGACTGCTGGTTGGTTACCCATATTTAGTATTGGAACTCGATACTTGTAAAATTCAGGGCTTGCCACAAGACGTCTCCTAAATTGCAAACAGGGCCTGGCTGCATATATTTTAAGCCAGAAGCCAGAATCTAGTCTTAACAGCACGTCTTACAGTCCGTGGAAATAAGGCTACAATATTGGATGGGCATGCAGTGCTTACTGCTTGTAAGTGCAAAAGAAGGATGAGAGAATGGATAAATAACTTGTAGGCTTACATGCTTCTGTGTATACATTTAACACAATATTTTGAGTAAACACTTTGTCTTCATTAGTAATTTGTCATTTCTGGATGTGCTTTTCTGAATCAAGAACTTTTACTTTAATTTTTGCTGTTGAAGTTAAACTAGACCATGTGACATATACTGGCCATGTGTAAAACCTGACAACGATAAATACATATCAAAAATATCCAAAGTTTGCAAAGTGATGGAGATGGAGGAGATGGCATGTGTAATTGCACGCTGAAATGTAATATGAAAATGAATGCAGTATCTACTCTCTATATATAAAATCCTAAGCCTAAAAGTGCAACAGTTATATTTTAATGTCACTTTTTTTTATCATGCTTTAAATCAGGCTTATTTTAAAACCTACATATATATGTTTGGTATCATTCTTTTCAGAATTTACCGAACTCTAATGTGATGTTGTTAGATTTTCAGATTCTTATTCCGTTTTTAAATTATAAACTAAAAAATATCAAGAACTCACGTCTTGTGAGACGGTACTTTGTGCCAAAAGATATAACCACGTCCAGTGCCGGAAACAGAACACAAACAGTAGGACAGCTGCTGTATGGGCTTTTAAATGTTCAAAGTGCCATGCGAGATGCAGATCATGCAGCACGGCAGCAGCAGCAAGCCAGCAGCTGATTGAGCAAACAGGAGGTAAAAAAAACTGTATTTGTTTCCCATTGTTACACCGTTTAAGAGGGATTTTCGGAGGAGTGACCGCGTCTCCTTGGGGTGCGCTCAGCCCCCCACTTCACAACGTGAGCAGCAGAGACGCGAAGTGGCTGGCAAACGAAGTGAGCAGGGGGAACCCGCTAGTAATGGTTATAAACACACACATCTGCATCTGTCTTAAAGAGTGTTATCTGTACATGGGGATGTCCAAATTAGCCTTTCTTTTGTGTGATTTTGTCACTGTTTACATATTCATTGCATTCACTTTAGCAAGCTACACATTGGATTCATTTCTGGATGTGGCATAACTTTACTCTATACAATGCTTGGGAATATACACTTGAAATTCAAAGCTGTGAAATCTCAACTGTGTGAGCTGTGCATAAATATAAGAATAATACTGCAAAAAATATTTACTTACTTAGCATTTCTTTCAAAACCATTTCACACCAATCCCATAGTAACTTGTCTAAATCAATACATTTTCTAGCATAATCAGCTAATGAACGATGGGGAATATTCTGCCTGTATTGATGTTCACAATGATCAGAGTAACAAAAATTGTCACAGCATTCATCTTCTTGGCTTGGCTTCAGCTGTGGGAGCAAGTCCATCCATCTGCAGACTGCATAAAATTATGTGGGTGGGTGGGAGATGTATAGGTCTGTACTCTGTCTGCACCATCACTGACCAACACAGACTCGATAATAAAAAAGGCACAGCAACAGAGGAAGTTCAGTCTACCACAGGAGCTGCTGATTCAGTTCTATATGGCAATCACCGAGTCTGTTCTTAGCTCATCCATCACAGTGTGGTTTGGATCAGCAACTAAACAAGACAAGAACAGCCTACAATGAATAGTCAGGTCTGCTGAAAAGATCACTGGCACCAGTCTTCCCAACGTACAGGACCTCTACTATTCCTGAGTTATGAATGGTCAGGGAAAATAATCACCAACCCCTCACATCCATTTTGAACTTCTTCCATCTGCCAGGCATTATATACTAAACTACACCAAACAAGCAGATATAAGAACAGTTTCTTTCCATCGTCCATTAAGCTCACTAATGGTACATTTGCCTGCCCTTTCTCTGTATGGGCACACAACAAAAGATCTCACAATATTCTTATTGTAAATGCATATATATTTCAGTATTTCCTGCTCTGTGTTGCACTTTGTATCCATCTGTTTACATTGTATGTCTTGTATTTATCTCAGGTGTGAACTTGAGTGTATGCCTGTCATGTATTGTAGCTATACTTGGTGAATCACAAAAGAAACTAGAGCCAAATGCCTTGTATACCTGGACAATAAATGTGATTCTTATTCTTCTGATTCTGATAATGGCAATCTGATAAATATTAATTTGGCTTAGGATTGTGTAAAACACATACCACCCCCAGCTCTTTTATCAACCTTTTTAAAATTAGATTTTTGAGATGAGAATGACTGAATTATTCTAACCGTCCCATACTTTAGTTTGTTCAATCAGCTTCCAGGCATAGAAATATACAGCACACCTTATCATTTAAATGGTGGCAGTCACTGGTAATGGAAAACCATTGAGGCTGGGAGGCTTTCAAAAAACAGGGCCTGTTAAAGCCCTTTGAGGCATTCCTTGTGTGATTTTGGGCAATACAAGAAATAAATTGTTGTTTTTGTGCCGCTTTGGTGTGATATTAAATTGCTTATACAGCAGCTCTGAAGTCAAAGAGTCCAACAAAGCCATTTTAAAGCAGCACCACTTTGCCATTTAAACAAAGTGTTTTACTTTGGTGATTTTCTGCTGACAACAGCAGAACTGAACTTGAACATAAAGCTATGGTCTGAATAAAGAAAATTATGCTTCATATATTGTCATTAAGGACATTCGCAATTTCATGTTGGCTAATGTGGTAGAAATTTCACATCTTATTAAAACAAGAAACATCCTATAACAGGACAAATCAGTAATCAGGCATGAGAAAAGCTGTTCATTATATCTTTTAATTACTCCTTAGCAAAATGTCTTATAGGGAGCATTCTTCCAAAGCAGTCTGTGACAGCATGGTCAGAATGATGATGATGGTAAGAGAAACAAAAAACAGAGGATAATTAATATAAACTATTGAATTTCCATACAGTGTCAATCAATGCATAAATTTTACTCTGGTTGGTTCATTGGTGTACTTCCAAATTACTTATGTAAAATAAAAGTCTATTATATTATGTTCTGGTTCTTATTATATATTTGGGTTGATCCACCAGCCTTGAACTGTCTGTGCATAATAACAACTGTCCTTTCCAGTTCTTTACAGGACATCTGCTGATTTCTTAGTCATCTTTCAGTACATTTTGTTGTTCACTTGACATTTATGTGTTTTCCTGATATGCCTGCAAAGGTATCTGACATTTATTAACCCTTTATGCTATTTCTTTAGGATGAAAGCTATGTTACCCTAAAATTACTCTTCCACACTAATGATGCCATGAACCTTTGAGAGTGATTCAACAGTCTGCAAATTATGACTGAACAATCACAGCCAAATTAAAACATAGACTGAACCTTTAGCACAAACACTTTTGAGTTAAAGGAAACTACTTCTTTCAGGGACTATTTCTTTTAAAGTTGAATGTAACCAAGCTCATGTTTACTATTCGCAACCACCAAGGCTAATTCTAGAAAATGCAAATCAATTCTAGTCTTGACAAATGACCTTTCCAAATACACTAAAGTAGACTTTCTCGATTCTAATAAGCTAGATCCACTATCCTCTGTGGTTTAATACACTATTAATGAGATTAAAGTAAAAACATTTTTTTCTAATTATTAAACCTAAAATATTTAATATAAACTACATAAGTCTGCACTCTCACTTGCATTTTTACAGACTGTTATAAGCCCATGTCTTCAAGAAATTATTTTAAAAATTATTCTGGAGGACATAGAAAGATTGATTTTCATATTTCAATAGCTGATCAAATGTTTTCTTCCTACTCTTTTTCTCAAGCTGACCAGCCTGTCGGTTTCATATCGTGCACTTGAATCAAATGACATAAAGTACAGAGAATAATCTATCTTCATACTGACTGCATAGTTGAGTCCTCGTGTATTTGATCTCCTGTATGTGCTATTGGCATTCTATCACTTCATTTTAAAATCACACAACTGGTTATGGAAACTCTACCCAACAGCCTAGACTATTGAGTGACAAGCAATATCTGTAAAAACAGCAAGGTCAAAAGTCTGACAAAGACATGAAAATGGATGCTTCTTGGTTGCTGTGGCATTTGTGTCTTTATTAGCTGTGACTCCATTTCAATAGATAACACTGTACAGGAGTGTCAAAGGGGCTAACAAGTGATGTGGCCAAGCTTGCTACTCCTGTCAACAGGGAACAGTTTTATATGAATAAAGGCTACACTACATTTTTATGTATAACCAGTTAATGGTAGGGGGATTTTACATTTTATTTTCTTTTATTATTCTCTTGAGAAAAATAAAAGAATACCATGGTCATGTTTATTCAGCCTAATGGGTATTTGTCAGGATGTTCAGATTCAAGAAATAATTAAAAACGGTTTCATATTTTTCAAGACACCGTTATGAGCAAGTATGAACAGAAAATCCATTATGTTTATTAGAGAATGTGAAGTTAATCTGTTGCACATCCTGAAAAGACATGTCTCTGCAAATGAATTTAATTAAGTAAATGTGAGTTTTAGTTAAAATAAAACCCATAAGATTTTCAGCAAAAGCATGGTGTCAAAAAGGCATGAGGTTTTAAAGAAAAACACTTTTTTCCCTTTCAAAAATGTACTAAAGGCAAAACCGATAAAAATCGGATAAGCTATGATGCACTGAACTAAATGTCAAATTGAAGCATGGACTAATCAGGTGTAATGGATATGAATATTGTTGTTTTTTCCCTTGAATATGTTTGTATTACACTGGGAATGGGATCTGGCAGACCCATTTATTCAATTTTGTAGTTATTTCTTTCTCTATTACCTTATAAGCAATTATTTTATTTCTTGGTGAAAGTCACTTGTCAAAATATGTGTTGATTTTACACATTATAACAAACCCTTTTATAATGATGGATTCTTTGTATTGACTTGTGCACAACAATTAAAATTACTGCTTTTGTTGTCTGCTTTTATTAATTTAGGTATTAAATGACACAGCTGTTTTCACTTCAAAGCTTTTTTAAAACATTTCTCAATAACATATTTGTTTCCTAGTTTATATAACCATGTCAAAATTAAATTACTTTTATTCATTCAGAGTGAATTCCTTTTCAGATGCTTAACAGCTAGACGATTTTTTAAAATTTTCTAGCTGCAAAATGTACTGTTCTCTTTTCGAGGCAAGTGTCACTGCATTAAATAGTATATTTTGTCAATCTTTGGTAAATTGGTTTTGATTACTTTCATATACATTTTAGTGAATGTAAACAGTAGATTCCATGACAAACTGCTGCCCTATAAAGCCTTGTTTAAAGTAGATAAAGTATGACATGAAACACGCAGTAACTCTTTTGGTGTGATGTGATAACTACCCTGGCTGTCATGATCCAGTCCACCAGAAAAAAGAAAACAAATTCTCTAGATTCCCATCAGATTATTGGTTGTTATGTGATACCCAGAATTATTGTTGTAAATGCAAAGCAGATTTATTAAGTAATCCTTTATACACAAACAGAATTTTCATCGGGAGAACCAGAATTCAGTGTCAGGCACTTTCATTGACTAAACCAGGACTTCACACAAGCAAAGTTACTTAGCAAAGGGGAAATCTACAAATATGATTCTGAACCTACCAGAGTCAGAAGCTTAAAAAACTTGAAAAAGTGTATTCCCACCTAAGACACAGATGTAATCTAGTAACTTAAAAAACAGACCACAGCTGCTTATTACAAAATGTCTCATAACTTGGCAACCATAAATGTCAGCCACAGCACGTATTCAAATCACAGGTCTCTCTCTGCTGCTCGACTTCTTTTAAATTTAAAGGTGCAGATGCTGTGGTGTGTGGCCTGATGAACTGGGGGATAATGGGCAGCACAAGGTGACACTATGCAAGGGGCAGAAAAACCTTAAGGGAGAATGAGGGAGTGGGACAGGCACAATGTATGTCTTTATGTCACTGCAAAACGAAGTGTGCTGTGTAAGGGAAAAACTTGCTGTATGAAATTGTGAGGCGCTTGAAGTTGTGCCTGCCTATTAAACTAGGACATCCTGACATCATCTGTGCCAGTACATCCAGTTATAGCTGAGATTATATGATATTTTAACTTTTCATTTCTATATACTTACAAATAAGAAGTCTGAATCTATAAATCAACTATCTACCCAAGACTTTTAATATGTTTAAGTAATTTCGGACCTTTATATTATACTTAGGACATTAATGATTTTATTAGAATATACCACTTATCTCTGTGCTGGTTGTGGTAAATTGAAATGATTTGAATATGATGTTAATAAATCTGCTTTATTTAGATACTTATTTTGTCTTTTTAGTCAGTCTGTGGAGGTTCCACTGAACAAGAGAACATAATGTCTCCACCAGCTCTGGTGTTAATAAAGGGTGCCCATCTCTGGATCTCTGATAACTCACAACTTTCAATTATTTTATAGCTTCCAGAGGCAGTATTGCTGTATGCCTTTACAAGAAGCGTTAAGTGTCAAAAGTGCATTTGATCTTTATAAGCACTACAAATATACACGAACCTAAAGAACAGCACATGTGAGCAACAAAAACACATCATATAGATGTTTACACCTTGACATCAGATTACTAACTAGCATGGAGCTCTGCCTCAGACAGGGAGGAGGTTTATGACTCAGCTTGGGCAAGCTCTGGGTCAACAGACTAATTCTATACACATCTGTTACAGAATGTTCGCAAACGGCAAAAAAAAATTTTAATCCTGAATTTTAGCCTTTAAAAACATGTACGCCTTTTTAAAGAGAGTTTATTTACACTAAATACACAGCCTAAAAAGACTCAAAAAATATGGCTGAGTTCTGAGTGCATTTCTGAATATCAGCATGAGAAAGTACTTTTAAAACACTATTAAAATTTTTCTATGACAAAATCTTGTTGACCAGTGTTATGTATCTATTTCAATGTATGTGTATTAAAACCAACCTCTGAAATCTTAGTTCAGTTGCAATGAATGATTATTTACAACTGCTCCTATTAACAGTCAATATATTAATTAAGTTTTTAAACACTTTCCTCATAACGCTAAAGAGTTTACTTAAAACATCCAATGATGTCACTTTCAGTCCCGCCACATCCAATGATGTCACTTCCGGTGCTAGCAAATAAAGACACCATCTTTTCTATCAAAGAGTCAGTTTAGTTGTGGACTCTGATCTGTAAAGATCTGCTCAAAATTTTAACCTTTTGCAGCCAGGGCATAATATATGGGTGGCTGCCCCAAACCTTATTGATGTATTTGTGGAATTTTTGTGACTATATATATATATATATATATATATATATATATACATATATACATACAGTACAGGCCAAAAGTTTGGACACACCTCTTCATTCAATGTGTTTTCTTTATTTTCATGACTGAAGGCATCAAAACTATGAATGAACACATGTGGAGTTATGTACTTAAAAAAAGGTGAAATAACTGAAAACATGTTTTATATTCTAGTTTCTTCAAAATAGCCACCCTTTGCTCTGATTACTGCTTTGCACACTCTTGGCATTCTCTCGAGCTTCAACAGGTACTCACCTGAAATGGTTTTCACTTCACAGGTGTGCCTTATCAGGGTTATTTAGTGGAATTTCTTGCTTTATCAATGGGGTTGGGACCAGCAGTTGTGTTGTGCAGAAGTCAGGTTAGTTGGACGATCATTTATTTTTCAACAGGACAATGACCCCAAACACACCTCCAGACTGTGTAAGGGCTATTTGACCAAGAAGGAGAGTGATGGAGTGCTGTAAATGGTCATGAAAATAAAGAAAACACATTGAATGAGGAGGTGTGTCCAAACTTTTGGCCTGTACTGTATATATATATCTATCTATATATATATGTGTGTGTGTGTAGTGTTTGTGTGTATTTTTTTGGTTATTTGGTTTTGGGATATCTATAGGGCACCCCAAAATTTACAATAATTAAACAGCTTTGAATGAGCATTACTGTAATGGTCAAATTAAAGTATATACAGCAAAGCATTGACTTAGAGTGTATCAATGCAGTGGTAAAATTACTGTTACCAAGAACATTAGCTTTGTTCAGGTATGCAGATATAAGAGAGGAAAATGTTCAGTGAGCAGAATGTTAAGTGTCATCAAACTCCCAAGGACTATTGAAGGCAAATGTATGTGCCACATATGTCAATGAAGTGCAAGACAAGATAAAGCAAATTAAACCATAACTTAAAATGTACTTTCTCAACTAAAAGAAGGGATGAAAGAAAAGGATAAATGAATTTAAAAAATCAAGTTGAGCTTCTTGCAGCGAGGATGGTATATCTGTTTGCTTTTCTTAGTCTTTTATAACCCAGTCATTCTTTCAGTAATGTTATTAGCAAATTTAAGTAAGTAAAAAATTTTGAGTTACCACTTATGCAGACAAAATGAATTTTATATTATAGTATCTGCAGTTTGACATGTTTCAGATAACTAATTACAAACAAATAAAGTGGCATTTCAATAAAACACCTCCTGAAATACTAAGTAGAAATGTGAACCTAAAGAAAATATAAAGGTTGAGTGACCTGTGCCCTTGTAAAACTGAATAACAGCCTTACTTTGTAGATACTGTACAATAATAATAATAGTGCATTGTACTTATATAGTACCTTTCCCATGTATGCTTGCTAGTGTGCATACATTTAAGCTGAGTAGTTAGAAACACAGGCAATTAGACAATTAGAAAAAACACAAAAAATAGAGGTTGATCTTGTCCATTGCAACGGATGGACATCTAAGATGGTGCTCTGATGGCAGCGGTATTATTTACAATAGCTTTGTTATTATCTATCCGAGATATCCTGCATTTAGTCAGCCCGAGAGGATTTAATTACAAGTATATTAAAAGCATGAGCAGGGGACCAAGGGGTCAGAAAGAAAAGGAAAAGGTAGCTAAAGGTACATCAAAGTCTAAGCCGTTTTCAAGTTCATGTTATGGCCTTCTGTGGAATGAGTTGGATAAGACTGGCTAAAGGATGGATCCACCAGTTCCTCACACTGCTGCATCTGCACCAGCTGATGGCAAATGAAAGCAAAACTGAGAAGTAAGGCAGGCAAAGAGAATTTGTCAATCTCAGGTGGGATACTGGAACCAAGTTTGTCCTCTTAATTCCCACTGTCAACTACTACCAAAACCCCTTGCGAGTCAACAGAATACATAACTCAGAACATAGAGTAGATGGAAACAAGCTATCCATGCTGAAGGCACTGATTACTGAAATCAGTGATAAAATAAATGATGTAAAGGAGGATATACATAAGAGAATAGATAGAATGGCCAGCAGAATAGACAAGCTGCTTTAGGATATGAAAGATCAAGAGATTTTTTTAAGGCTTACATCAAATTTATTGCTTAAACGTATCTACCAAGAATTGATGAAAAATACAGGTAAATTTGAACAAAACTGAGAATAAAATAAGAGTACTAGATGATCACCTAGGAGAAGTTAAGCAAACATTTACAGCTTGCATTGAAGAGGTTGAACAAATGACCTCCGCTGCTGACAAAAAGCCTTTGTTTTCATTAACAACATAATTTCAAAATAATTCAAACAAGAACGTGGGTTTCAATAAGGATGCTCCATATTACCACAGCTTTTTGCAATCACCGTTGAGCCATTGGCCATTTACTTTCGCAATAAGTCAGAGATAAAGGGGATTACCAGAAAATATCACTTTATGCAGATGATATGGTACTGTATATATCAAATCCACAAATGTCCTTACCAGTTGTCTTTAACTCACTAGCATATTTTTCAAAAGATATTGGAATTAAAAAATTAATTTGAACAAAAGTGTGCTTTCTCCAGTGAACTGTCTAGAACACAATATTAGATTGGGAATCTACCCATTTATTTTAGCAGATCAGTTTAAAGGCCTATGGGTAAATGTCACAAGTAAATATAAATATCTTTTTCAACAACATTCTGCTATCTGCATGGGAAAAATTAAACAAGATGTGAACAAATGGTCTGCCCTTCATCTTGCATCAGCATGAAAGAATCAATACTGTCAAAATGAACATCCTTCCCAAGCTTCTTTTTCTATTTTGGAGCATCTCCATATACTGTACATTAACAATTCTTTCTTTAAGAAATTGATACAAATTGATAAATGTAAGGGCAGCACGGTGGCGCAGTGGTAGCACTGCTGCCTCACAGTACAGAGACCTGGGTTTGTTTCCTGTGTACTCCTTGCGTGGAGTTTGCATGTTCTCCCCGTGTTTACGTGGGTGTCCTCCGGGTGCTCCGGTTTCCTCCCACAGTCCAAAGACATGCAGGTTAGGTGGATTCTAAATTGACCCTAGTGTGTGGGTGTGTGTGTGTGTCCTGTGGTGGGCTGGCGCCCTGCCCGGGATTTGTTCCTGCTTTGCGCCCTGTGCTGGCTGGGATTGGCTCCAGCAGACCCCCGTGACCCTGTGTTAGGATATAGCGGGTTGGATAATGACTGACTGACTGATAAATGTAAACAAGCCTGGTCTGCAATAGAAATAAAATCTTGCTGTACCCATAAATACAAATTATCATCAACATAGGAACTGTCCATCAGTCACTCAGATTGTGGAACCAATGCAGGAAGCACTTTAAGACAGAGAAGCTTTTACCTGATGTACATCTACATGATAATCACCTTTTTCTACCCCCTCAAAATTACACAGTATTTAACTTTTGGAAAACATTCAGGATTAAAATACTTAGAGAATTGTATATAGATACTGCGGTGGGCTGGCGCCCTGCCCGGGGTTTGTTTTCTGCTTTGTGCCGTGTGTTGGCTGGGATTGGCTCCAGCAGACCCCCGTGACCCTGTAGTTAGGATATAGTGGGTTGGATAATGGATGGATGTATATAGATGATGTCTTTATGAACAATTACCCTTCCAATTTAACAATTACACTTCCAATTTAACATCCCAACAAATTTTTCCACAACTTTCAAATTAGAAACTTTGCTAAAAGGAACTTGCCCAATTTTCCTCACCTCCCATCCATGTCTATTCCAGAAGAAATATTGATTAGTCTTGAAAACTCAGATGGCATCTCAATATAATATAAAAAACATTTCAAGTTAACTTCCTTTTAAAGATCCCAGGATACAGTGGGGAAAGGGTCTTTCACATAACATCTCAGAAAAGGAATGAAAGGCAGCCATGCATAGAATACACTCTAGCTCCATTTGCAGAAAGCATTCAGTCATTCAATTTAAAATTCTTTATCAAACACATTTATCCCATTTAAAATTATCCAAAATGTACCCAGTACAATATTCAACCTGTGAACATTGCAATCTATCCACAGCCTCACTGGGCCATATGTTTTGGAAGTACGTACACCAATTTAATATCATTTTCGACTAAAATATTTGAATGCCTATCAGACAGCCTTGGTGTCACCATCACTCCTTTCCCATTAACAGGTGTGTTTGGTGTTCTCTCAGATAAGATTAAGTGGAGAAAGACAAGCTGATTGTAATTGCTAATACCACACTACTAGCACGTAGACTTATCTTGGTCACCTGGAAGAATCCCAGCCCACTTGTTTTAAGTCAGTGGGTAACTGATGTTCTGTACTATTTTAAAATGGAAAAAAATCACATTCTCACTTAGAGGACCTGTTCAAAACGTTTTAAAAATATTGCAAGATCTAATTAAATAAAATTAGAATATTCATTTATATCAGAGAAAAGAATATTCTGTCTTTTTCGTTTTTTTTAAATATTAAATATTAAATAGTTGTTGGCTCTCCTCACATTCTCTCAGGTTGGGGTTAAAATCTGGTTTGTTAATTTTGACTTGATTGTATGTAATGTTATTTTCTTTGTTACATAAATTACTAGCAGGAGTACCTGGCCTTGCCTGGGAATCTATAACCGGTAAATTTCCCAAATGAAAGAAACAGAACATAGAAATAGAACAAACATTTTTCTGATTGACATTTTATTGTAAGTTCCTCCACACTGGATTCTGTGTGCTGTGGCGTTTCAGATGCCATTGAAATAGACTTTGTTGTGTCATCTGAAGTAGATCTTCCAATTCTACGTCTTTTTTTCGGTGGCATGGGTATATTAGTGAAAAGCAGGACAGTTATAATGGGTTACATGGTATTACGTACAGAATAAGCACCACAGTGAGATGAATTTACGTTATTTACAATAAGTCGGAAAGCAAACAAATAGCACCAGTCAGTCAGCAAGAGCAACACTGAAATCGTATTGTCAGTCGGAAAGCGAGCAAATAGCACCACAAATACGGAAAGCCAGTGAGAAAGAGTAGCACTGAAACCATAGTGGGAAAAATGGCGGGGAGGGGTGCTGTGTTTGTAAGGAGTGTCTGTGTTGAACCGTGATGCCATCTAACGGACGTTGGTGATGGTAACTACAGAGAGAAGTGACATACAACTGGTGCTGTGTTTGGGGAAATTGGTGGGGGAAGGATGCTGTCTTTTTAAAGTGAGTCTCTGTTCAAACGTGCTTGTATATAACGGACGTTGGCGAATGAAATAGAGCACTATCAGTGCATGTGGGAGTGTGACATGCGGAAACGCGGGTGTGTCAGGCGGTCACGCGTACTGGGTCGTTCACATTCATACAGCAGTTCCCCTTCACCCAATCAAAGCAGTCAGCCTTCTCATACTTGGACACTTCCACCATCTCTTGGCAATTTAAAGAAACATGGGTAAAGAGCGACGGACAGAGACCAAAGCTGCCGCTAGATGGCGCTGTGGTGAACGTCTGTTGTAAGTGCGGCCATCTTGTCAATGATAAGTATGGGGACGTGTGCTGAACATAGAAAGCTTTAGACATGACACACAATAAGAACATACTTTAAGATGTTTTAATTGTCTTTACATTTGTTATTGTTACTGAGAAGAGAATTTTTAAACCAGCATCTCCTTTTCCCAGACCCAGTCAGAGTTCTGCCCTAGGCCAATCAAGACAGAAGTCACCAAAAAAGGTCAGAGGTTATAGATTTGAGACTAAATTCTACATAAATGCTGTCATAACCTATTGGAAACAGTGTAGTGCAGTGAAATTGCTATTATTAATTTTTGGTATTTTGCCTACTAATATCTCTAAAAAACATGTATGTATAACATTCCTCATGAATTATTTCAAAGTTAAAAAATTGACTTTTGGTCCAGTCTTGCACCATGAAGCTCAATCTTCACTGTTTTAAGAAATGCAGAACACACACTATTAACTTAATCATAATATTGCACAGCACTATTTTAAACTTTAGTTGTTGCTCATAGAAAAGTGCTCATTACAACTAGGTCTTAAAACAGCAAAATGCTTGAATTATTTTGGTGGTACTTTAATAAAATACAGTATCAGGAAATACAACATATTCATGGTCATTTCCCCTGAATCTCTTCATACATGGCCAATAAAAAGGACAGCTCCCACTGAAAATGCAAAAAAAAAAAATAAAATGGAAACCTAAAAAAGTACAGTTCACTAAACATTTGGGAATTAGAGTGAAAACAACGATTGCCCAGGAATATTTTCAGTTTAACAGAATTTATTTCCAGTTTTTGGATTGTCTAATGGCTGATTAACATTTGAACTAAACTCTGATTAACATTTGCCATATTGCATCCAACGTCTTGTAAATGCTGTTAGTTAATGGTATATTGGTAATTATTATTGGTAATTCCTTCAACGATCTACCACTCTGTATACCTTTCATAGGATCTTCATAGGGGGAAATTAAAAAATTGGTGTATATTTTTAGTAGTTTACAAATACTGTATTGCTATATTAACGCTTTTTATTATATTGTTACTTCACTGTTTTTTCTTTTCACTCCATTTTCTGAGCTAGTTTTTCCAGTATGTGAAATAACTTGTAGGATCCCACTACTGCTCCATTGTTAGCTGAATAATCTTACTAAAATATTACTAAGTAGTATTCAATAAGTTAGCTTTGGATATTGCTATTACTGAAGATGTGATAGATGAATCACATTATGCACGTTACAATAATATGATTATACTACGTACAGTACACAAATATGTATTCTGCACACTGTTATTATTTGGACAAAATTTAAAAATTTTTTTAATCAAGATACATTTTTCCTGCCCTAAGGAAATACTGTCTTTGTTTGGGTTTTAAATTATGGAGATCCTTTTGGCATTATTTCTACTTTCCTATCACATATCTTTTAAGTAGAAGTTAATATTTTTTACAATTTTATTTTTGTCTTTTGTTACGATTGTCTCCATTTTGACGATTCGTTCATATTTTAGGGGACATTTCTGATGTGTTTACATGCATGACATCATACACACAACGTTTTATAAGCCAACATAGCTGTTAGCCAAGATGTCCAAGATTGAGGATAAGTTCTAAAAGAATTTTGCACTGTTTAAGATTATAGTTTATCAATTTTTGACTCATAAGTTTTGAATTTTGATTGTGGTTGATGGCTTGCATTTGGATCAGATAACAGTGAATGTTGACTTTTTTTTTGCCTGTTAATTTTGAATAATGTTTATCTAATTTTATTTTTTTTTGTGTAATCTAAAATTGATATAAAATGAAAGTGGTATTTACAACAATCTGGGTTATAAATCTTATAATTCTTGTGAGTATTTGTGTAAAAACTGTCCAATGCTCAAATTACACACAGATGTATGCAATACACAGAATGTCTTGCAATTCCTGTTGTTGAAATGAATAATTTTACACTCGAAATCATTTAAAGTGTTATAAATGAGACTCCTGGGGCCTAATGCATAACGCCGTGCATAGAATTCACACTCTAACATGGCGTACGGACCAAAGCAGAAATGTTTGCATGCACAAAAAAATCCAGATGCATAAATCTGTGCAAATGCCAACTTCCACATTCTTCCGCTACATAAATCCTGGTCAGTGTGAAAAGTAACGCACGTGCATGTGCCTGCTGTCCCACCCCAACTCCTCCCAGAATTACACCTCTTTGAATATGCAAATCAATATAAATAGCCCTCAAGCTCAATCCTTTGTGAAAAGACAATGGCAAAAGCACATGGGAAAATAGAAGAATTTCAGTGAATACCAATTGTAGGAAAGTAAAAACTTACTATTTGTTTTTTTAAACAGTGATATAAACAACAAAAGGAATTTGATCGAGTATCATAGTGTCGGAGAAACTCAAAAGCTCAAGTCCACAAAGTTGCACAGTGCCTGAAATAAAAACAGAAGTTGTCAGATATCAAAGTCACCGTGAAAAGGCAAGGCGTAGCCCACCGGTCTGAGTGTCATATGAAAGCTTATTAGGGTACAGAGAAAAAAAATAGTCACACAGTGGGGAAAAAAAGCACGAAATGTCAACTTTAATCTCAAAATTTCCACTTTAATCACGTAGTTTATTTTGTCATTAAAGTAGAACATTATAAACTTAATCTTAAAATCATTTAATTTACTAGTTTCTCAAATCCCATCGTAACTAAAGTAGCATGTTAAATGCTTTGTTTTGTATTTGATCTTCTATGTGCTCTATGTGTGTGAATCACTACGTGCTTCCAGGCTTTCTCCTCCTCCGACAGGACACAGAATCCATTACATTCGTGATATTACAGTTCTCTGAATAATTAAAATACTGAGATATATATGTGATATCATTTTCATGATGAAAAGAATAAAGTATGTATTAAACATGGGAACACGGTGGCACAGTGATAGTGACGAGCTGGCTTCTTGTCCAGAGATTGTTCCTACCTCCTGCAAGATGCTTGGTGCACTGTGCGCAACCTTCGATGAAATACTATATTGTAGCAGTACTGTCTCCCTCAAACATACTAACCCCCAATTCCTGTCCTTACTTTTCTTTCTCCAAATACCCAATTGTCACACAATCAGCTCTGTAATAGACGTTAAGCCATCTGTAGGCTTAGAACGCTGATTCTTCAAAACTTTTAAGGAACATTGAAATATCTTCGTAGTACATGTTTACTTATTCTATCCATGGATTATCAATCCATCTAGTGTCGCGCCAGCCCCAGCAAGAATACAGCGCGAGGCAGGAACAATTCGCAAACAGAGCGCCAGGTCCTTGCTAGTGCAGCGACACCGTGTCCTCACATGTTTAATTATTAACAATATAGATTATTTAAATGAAGCTAAAGTTTTATCTGTATAATATAATAAACATATTTTGCTGCATTTCATCTTAAAAATGATATTGTCATCATATGTAAATATGCACTTTATAAAGTGGCTTAGGTTGTGCAATATTATAACTTTAGTGCAAGTTTACAATGAGATGATTGTACTACTAAGTACAAACAGTTCCACAAGGAGCACTTGATGGACTGATTGAGTGCATTTAGAGTTCTTGGGATGAAACTGTTTCTGAACTGCGAGGTCCGTACAGGAAAGGCTTTGAAGCGTTTGCCATGTGAGAGCAGTTCAAATAGGCAGCATGGCTGAGGCAGCGTGTGCTTGATGCTGTATACCGATAATTCTCTTTCCGATCACCTGCTGTAGATCTATGATTCTACACTCAGATACAGTGATATAAATACTCTGAGTGGTGCAGTGAGAGTAATATGGAAAAAGATGATCCGCTGTGGCAACCCCTAATGGGAGCAGCTGAAAGAAGAAAAAGAAGGTGCAGTGAGAGTAACAACGCTAAAGCAGTTATGGTATTTAGAATAGTTTGACCATTCTCTGGACCATTATATTGTTACAGGTTAATTACAAACAGATGCATTAAGTTAATGTATCTATAAATACACATTAAATTAGTGTATTTATAAAGCCGTGTCAAGGATGTGGATCTAAAAAAGAAAGGGAAACCACACTGGAATAGTAGCACTGCTTTGACACTGGGTGCCGCCAGTTTGCAAAAACCGAGTGGAGAACTTGCGTACACCAGCGTTTCAGCTTGTGTGGAAATGTGCGTGGCTTTACGCCAAGTTTAGGTTTTATAAATTGTGATTTGAGCATGGAAACGGGCTTAAGCAAAATTTTTGTGTGTACACACCGTTTATACATAAGGTCCCTGGTGGTTTCCACCAACAGTCACAAGAAACAAATAAATATTTCTAAATCACTCTTAGCCCCATATTATCGGGGAGTCAGTTCATCAACAATAGCATTTTAAAGAATAAGTGACAACAACAGTGAAGTAGTTAAGAGAGAAATGGCAAAAATATTTAATGCTTTGGAAAACAGTGGGGTTGACTAACAAACCATCACCTGAATGTGCAGAAGTGTTTTTAGGAATTTGGCGGAGTGCTTTCACTAATAAAGATAAACAGCTTGAAATGTTAAAATGAAGGCCACAATATTACCTTTTAAAAATATATGCAGACATCTTATAAGTTGTACTGAGATATGTACGGTACTGTAACTAATACTTTTCTTTGCAATCCACAGCTTAATATTTATTTAATACATTCAAGTATAAAAAGAGGTGCTATTTCTTAATATCCAGGTCACGTTGTTATTTATAAATTGAACAGAAAAGTCCTTGAGCACAGCAAAAACAATACATGTTAAAGCTGGAATATCAAAAAGCAATATTCAGATGACCTATTTTTCATTTAAGTAAAAGCTAGATAAACAAATGTCTTGATTACCAATTTTCTTAACATCAGTAGCATCTATTAGCATAATTAAATGTACTATTTGAAGATCAGCGTGAAGCCATCAAAGTTTAGAACATTAGATGCAATCCTATATTTAATGCATGCATCAAACATCTTGTATTATATGCTTTTATTGCTCTAAAAGTTACCCATGTTTGCCAAAATAGTAAATGATAGGGTTTGTTTTAGAAATACGCTGCTCTGTTAACACTAGAATTACCAGAGCCTACGAAAAAACTCGTAATTCCGTCCCACCTTAAATTGCTTCTTAAATCCCTTCACACCTCTCCGCCAGCATCCTTTGTCCTCTAAATGTGCTGATAAAGAGAACCTAGGAGCAGCCGGCTATTCCATCCCCCCACCAATTTAGAACGTGCACGAACTTCTCCCAGCTCATGCCTTGATATCTGGGAGTGAAGTGGAGTTTTAGAGTGGAAATAATAGATCGTTATTTGGAACACACGCATTTCATGTCTGTTCCGTTTCTACAGTAATCTGTGTCAACACATTGTTAAAACAGAAACGTTTTTTATATTCTAGTAGTAGATGACAAAATGTAGGCATAAACTATATAATGTATGAAGCCTGAAGTCTAAATATCAAAAAAACATTTTCACAAAAGGTTCAAATATAACACAACAATTGCGCTTTTATTCAAAAAGAGAGTCGTGCAGGATCGAACTCGCGACCTTTTGATTTCAAGGCGAGAACTGATTCCATTGCACTACGGAGGCAGTTATAATAAACTGTTGTCAATGTCGCATGTTAAGGCGGCTTTTTGTTTCCGCAGTTATATTTTTGAATAAAAGCGCAATTGTTGTGTTATAATGGTACCTTTTGTGAAAATGTTTCTTTGATATTTAGACTTCAGGCTTCATACATTATATAGTTTATGCCTACATTTTGTCATCTACTACTAGAATATAAAAAACGTTTCTGTTTTAACAATGTGTTGACACAGATTACTGTAGAAACGGAACAGACATGAAATGCGTGTGTTCCAAATAACGATCTATTATTTCCACTCTAAAACACCACTTCACTCCCAGATACTCAATCAAGGCATGAGCTGAGAGAAGTTCGTGCACGTTCTAAATTGGTGGGGGGATGGAATAGCCAGCTGCTCCTAGCTTCTCTTTATCAGCACATTTAGAGGACAAAGGACACTGGCGGAGAGGTGTGAAGGGATTTAAGAAGCAATTTAAGGTGGGACGGAATTACGAGTTTTTTCGTAGGCTCTGGTAATTCTAG
Organism: Polypterus bichir lapradei; assembly: GCA_026402145.1. Classification (NCBI taxonomy): domain Eukaryota; kingdom Metazoa; phylum Chordata; class Cladistia; order Polypteriformes; family Polypteridae; genus Polypterus; species Polypterus bichir. The sequence continues at coordinate 67,078,588 of JANRMT010062806.1, read as the reverse complement.
TGTTAAAACAGAGCTATAAAAGCAAAGAAGTCATTAATACAGCAGAATAAATTTTACAGTTATGGATTTGAAAAATATTATTATTATGCTTCACAATTTTTCTTACTTTTATGTTTGTGACAAGTCTTTATTTTACTATTTTAATAAGAAAATAGGAACTTTTTCATTCAAAATAAAGCTTTTGGAGACTTAATTTAAAAAAAAAATTCAGGGATTGTAAAGGAGGAATGTGGCACATGTGTCTCAGGATGGGACCAGGGTCTGACCAAGTCATACAGGAAGGTGGTAATGTTGATGTAAATCTCGATGCTAGTGTGGCAAGGGCACTGCCAGAAGGCAGTACGCCCCATAAGTGTAGCAGGTATCCTCAAGATTATCCTCAAAGGGCAACAGAGCGAGAGAAAGAGTGGCATCTGGCAATGAATCAGAAGAGATTCCTCTAAAACATAAGATTGCAAGTGAAACAGTAGTGTATATTATCCAACCTAGGAATGAAGCCAAGGAATTATGGCAAAAGCCAGTCATTGCTCTCCAGCCAATTAGGTGGCAGACCATGGTCCCTGACTGGGTGGATTGGTACCATATTGTCTTCAACTCAGGCAGAACAGAAGCTACCAGGGTGACTTTGCCATTTATTAACTACTGGCAAAATACCAGCGCTTCACAGCGGAGAAGTAGTGTGTTAAAGAAGTTATGAAAAAGAAAAGGAAACATTTTAAAAACAATGTAACATGATTGTCAATGTAATTGTTTTGTCACTGTTATGAGTGTTGCTGTCATCAAGGATTTGATTATCATTATTTCTTTCAATCAGGTTCATATTTGGAGGATTGTGTTGTGTTCAAGTTATATTCCGTGTTTGTCAACCATTGTAAAGATAACAGGTTTTATTCATCGAAGTGTTCCCTACCCAAAGCGGTACTCGTGAATCTAAGATGTTTAAAAGGCATTTCCGGTATTAAGTTGTAGATTTGCCTGCGAATATTTAGCGGCAGCGTGTCTATGAACTTAATTTAAACTTAAGCTTTACACCTTGCTTTCCTATTGATATGTCTACAAAGGCTTGTTCAGATCCAGAGGGTTGTTCCTTTCTTACTGCATCAATAAACAGCTAGTCTTCCTCTTTATCTGAGACATCACACACTGCATGCACGGGTTTACCTCTCCCAGTCCTGCAAAGTCAGTTCACGTGAGCCGCTTGGAGTACATGCATCGAAGGTTGTCAGCCGTGCTTGAGCTATCTCGTGTGATCTTGCAATATGCATGGCTTTATTTAATGTTAGCTCAGACCCGGCACTTAAAAGTTTGTCTTGCACTTTTGCTGAGTTTGTGCCAAACACAATTCTATCCCTGACCATCTCATCTTTGTTTGCATAAGCACAGTCCTTCACCAGCAATTTTAACTCCGTTACAAAGTGATGAAAAGTCTCGTTTATACCCTGCGTCCTCTCATTAAACTTGTATCTTGCGAATATTGTATTCGTCTTAGGCATGACAAACGCCAGCGGCAGCGTGTCCATGAACCTAATTTAAAGTTAAGCTTCGCACCTTGTCTTCCCATTCGTTTGGATAAGCACAGTCCTTCACCAGCAATTTTAACTCCATTACAGCAATTTTAACTCTGTTACAAAGTGAGCAAAAGTCTTGGTTATACTCTGCGTCTTCTCATTAAACTTGTATCTGGCGAATATCGTATTTGTCGTAGGCATGACAAACGCCAGCAGCAGCGTGTCTATGAACTTAATTTAAACTTAAGGTTTACACCGTGCTTTGTTTCCGCAGTAGCTGCACTTATGAATATGCTTGTATGCGTCACTCGCTTCATATTCGTTTGCAGTTACAAAGTGATCAAAAGTCTCATATATACCCTGCGTCTTCTCATTAAACTTGAATTTCGCGAATATCATATTCGTCGTAGGCATGACAAACACCAGCGGCAGCGTGTCTATCAACTTAATTTAACCTTAAGGTTTACACCGTGCTTTGTTTCCGCAGTAGCTGCACTTATGAAAATGCTTGTATACGTCACTCGCTTCATATTCTTTTGCTGCCTTCTCAATTGTGTAATGCGTTTCTTGTTCAGCCCTCCTTGGAACTCTCACTTGTTCTCTGCATACTGCGTTCACAGTCAGTTCACATGAGCCGCTCGGAGTACATACATCGAAGGTTCTCAGCTGTGCTTGTGCTATGTCGTGTGATCTTGCGATGTCCACGGCTTTATTTAATGTTAGCCAAGATCTGGCAGTTAAAAGTTTCTCTCACACTTTCGCTGAGTTTGTGCCAAACACCAGTCTATCCCTGACCATCTCATCCTCGTTTACATAAGCACAGTCCTTCACCCGCGAATATTTAGCGGCAGCGTGTCTATTGGATTGCTGCTGATGGACGGCCTTATATGGGCAGGCACTCAATTACGTGGGAGGCGTGACGATGAGGGACACAACTCCGCCTCACACGTTGACCGAGCTGCAGGCTATGACCGTATATACAGTATGTACGTAAGCAGGTTCCAGTTATGACCGTTACGCGTAGAATTTCAAAATGAAACCTGCCTAACTTTTGTAAGTAAGCTGTAAGGAATGAGCCTGCCAAATTTCAGCCTTCTACCTACATGGAAAGTTGGAGAATTAGTGATGAGTCAGTGAGGGCTTTGCCTTTTATTAGTATAGATGAAGAGTGTACGGGGAGAAGGGGCAACATAGACTGTTACAAAGAGTTCCACCATGCCATTAGGCCAAATATCTTTAATGACCTCATATTTTGTCCACTCTGAGAGCTTTCCATACCACCTAGCTGAGGGCCAAAACACAAAACCAGTGACAGTACTGAGGATTTGAGCTCAAAATTACTTTGCTTTCCTCCTTCTCTCAAAATGGAGTCACAAACTAAGTGTGACACATAGTATTTCAGAAATTAGTTCTCTCAAGCATTTTCCAAAATCTACACCATTGAGTAATCAATAAATCAACAAAAGAGGTCTCTGTGTCAGTCAGCTCATAAAGATCACTGCATGCATAAAAAAACTGGAGGATTATGTTAAAAATCAGATTTCAAGGGAAGGATGGCATGATACAGTATGACTGCTTTCAATAAAATGCTACAGAGCTCATAAAAGTCTTGATTACAAAACAGCTCAAAGCTATCTTGACCAAGCTATTGCTTCTTGGTTACGGAGAGATAGATTGTAGGAATCGAGAATAGTATTAACACATTTGTAGACATGTACCAAACTGTTGTGCAGAATGACAAAAGCAGGATGTGTAAGAAGCTGGCATAGGTAGGCTTACTTTGCTGATAACAGGGGACATTGAATTCACCAAAAGTTTGACCGTCTTCAGAAGCATTAATCAATTAGAGTTTTTGTTTCCCTTTTTCCTTGTTATGAATGTCATATATTCAGTTAGCCTCATGTATTCTGTTATAGTTTGTTTTGTTACTTTTTAATAACCTTATGAAAAATATACCTTCCATATAGATTTTTTACTGTATATATTTGTTTAATCACAGTGTATTTATATGCATTTTTTCAGTTCAGCAAGGAGTTCGTTTTTTAAATACGTGTTTACAATAATTAATGTAATTCAATCATATTTCAGGTGGTGCAGTGGTAGCGCTGCAGCCTCGCAGTAAGGAGACCTGGGTTCGCTTCCCAGGTTTGCATGTTCTCCCAATGTCTACGTGGGTTTCCTCCGAGTGCTCCGGTTTCCTCCCACCGTCCAAAGACATGCAGGTTAGGTGCATTGGTGATCCTACATTGGCCCTAGTGTGTGCTTGGCGTGTGTGTTTGCCCGGCAGTGGGCTGGCGCCCTGCCCGGGATTTGTTCCTGCCTTGTGCCCTCCAGGAGACCCCTGTGTTAGGATATAGCGGGTTGGATGATGACTGATGAATCATATTTCAACCCACTTGGTCAATACATGGTTGCACAGAACTGGGGTCTATCCTAGCAGTAACAAGCTCCAGGAAGGACTCAAACCTAAAATAATTGATCAATTTGGAGTGTGGTATTAAAACATCACACACACTGAAATACTACATAAGAATAGCGTATAGACAGCACTGAGCCAATATCTGAAGACAATAACGCTGAAGCTGTGAGGTGTCAATTTAACCATTAAATCAACCTTTATTTTACATTGTGCCCTTAACAGCGTGCACCATTAGAGGGTATCTTTATAAGGATGAAAAGTCATAAGACGGTTTGATATACTGCATCTGAACAGTGCAATAAAAACAACCCGGCTTTTGAAAGCAGTGTATCACTGTCAGTGAACAGATGGACATAGGAGGAATAATTGACAAGTAACAGCATTAAAAAGAGTTTTACAAATCCAAAAAGGTATTTTATAAAGCTACAAAACAGGATGCACAACAGTAATGAAAAATGTATTAACTGTGAATAACATAAGGTATACAGATCTAGCACAGCTGCTGTTTGAAACTATAATATGGGGTAAAATGATAGAATGGAATAAAGAATTGTAGTCTGCATAGCGCTTTCAAGGTTAGCAAACTAAATTCAAAAATGGTGTAAAATGGCATAAAAGTAGAGAGTGTGAAAATCTGTAAATGTAAGGATAGCAATTAAAAAGACAGGGAGACCAGGTGTGTGTTCACGTTTGGACTTGAATGTGGAGACAGATGGAGCGTGACCAACAGACCTAGAAAAAGAGCTCCACAGATTAGATGCCATAAAGCTAAAAATGCATTTCCCAAGGGTTGCATAATGGATTAGAGAAGTATTTTGAAGTGTTGGAACAAATAGTTTTAAAATTTGGTATCAGGGTTTTAAAGGTGATTTCAATTTAGAAACAGTTCAATCTAGATGAGTCAATGCTAATCACTGCTACCATTTTATATTGGTAACTGAATAGGACTGTGTGAGAAGAAAGTGAATAATTATAATTTTATATATGTTCACTTGAATATTTCTTGCATCAGAAAATATATGTTAGCCATATGGTAGCATGTCTTCAATTGTTTAAATGCTCAGAGTATGCAGGACTCTATAAAATAATCAGTCAGAATTTAAAATAATTAAGTCATATTTTCTGCCAAAAAATATTTTCATAGATATTTTATTATTTCTTAGTCAACACAATTTTAACACCTTTACAAAAATAATATGTGAATTACTTATATACAGTATTATAAGCAATATAAGAAATATAATTTAAGAGTTCTTGTGAAAAATTTAATTCATATAACATTTCATATACCTGGTAATTTATTTTTTTGAATTCTCTATTGTGCTTGTATGGTTTCTGTATCAAGCTTAAATTGACTAGAATGGATCTCTTATTGTTTTAAATATTTAATTAAAATATAACAATCATAATTTTGCCATAACTATTTAGTCACTTTTGATTTCTGATATGGAACATTTTAAGTATTAACTTATGAGTACTCCTAATGAAAAATAGTTTGAATCCTTTAAAAACATTTTATTCAATGGTAAACAATAGTGTTGCCTAGTGTTGATCGACAAAATTTGCAAAGCCTGTATTCACCGTGACCTTGTTCATCAAATGTTTTTCTGGAAATTTGCAGTGGATTTGGCTTAGGTAAATGTTCTTTTTTCTCCAGTGTTCCATGAAGTTTTGCAGGGCCAGTGTGACATATCAGAGCTGTGGCAGCCATGTTGGATGTGATGTCAATACCCAATCATGCATGTAAAGAACTTTCACCCATAAGAACTGTAAGCATACTCCACCTCACAATTTATGTTGCTGCCCGATCTACTTCACATAGGTGTAATATCAATACTCAACTGGACCTTAAATGCATTTAAAAAAATATTTTGAACTTTTTACATTTGAAGGGTACATTCACTTATCATAAATGAGAATATTATGAGTACTGCTGCCAAGTGTAATGCCGATCCCTGCATTCTCATTCACTCGTTGCAGCCTTGCATATGCAATTAGCCATGTAGCGCAGCAATGAGACAAAACAAACCTTAAAGGAGCTCTACCCTTAAGGCAGGAAACACGTGAGGCCTTATGAAATAGTAATAATAATCAAAGATATGTTATTATTTACAAAAGAACTTCTGTCTTCTTGATGGGAGAAAAAAGGGTAAATTATCTGCATAGATAGATTGGAAACAAAAAAAACCAAAACATGCTATTGCGTGGATGGCGCAACACTGCATGGTAAATTGCAATTGCTGACTGAAGCTTGACTTCAAACAATGCTGTGTGACATGGCCAATTGGTCTCCTGAATATTGAAACTCTTATCGGAATAATATATATGTTCTTTACTTATTGTTACTTTGTGGTCATTTGTTGTGTTCTGTTTGTAGCTATCATTCCATCTGCATCATTTGTTGCTTGAGGCACAATTGCACCTTTAGCACTGAAGCTTTATGGTTCTGGTCACATTTTTGGCTACAAGAATCAGTCCAACATAGTTGGCAAATGTTTCCCTAGCTTGCAGGGACATATAAAAGACTATTACGCCATTATAGTCCACACAAAAATACTTCAGTTCTTCCCTTCCAATTGACTCCAAAACATTTTGCATAGTTCGGCAAAGTTCCTGTATCTTTCTGCAAGTGTGTAGTGAACTCTGTGAGATTTGCTCATCACTAGTAAACAGTCCTACATTAACACATTGAAGTTCAAATCTGTTTGTATACTTATAGGGATAAGATTTTGTGCAAATGTTTTTGAAATGTCTGCAATGCTGATTGTTTTCACCACAAACTTCTAAAAGTAACATGTGGCAGGTAGTAAATATATTTATAATCATTGTGATAGTTGCACCAAATAATTAATTACTACAGTTTAATTAATTTAAGACGGAATGGCATTATCCATTTTGCTATGACTGGAACACAGGTTCTTAACTTGCTGCTTCCAGAAACTCTTAATTTCAGGTTTTTCTTGACTGGGCCTCTCTTTGGAATGCAACCTCTACACCTTATCTGATATAATAATCAATCACAAGCCATATGACATCCCAGAGATGGCTCCTGGAGGCAACAAGCACAAGCATAGAGCCATAACTCAATGATTGGCTCTCTTGAAGGACAACACTTTCCTCTAGTAGTCAGCCAAAAAGGATGAGCTTATGTGCATCCAAGAAATCAATGACAAGAAGTCTATTCTTTCTTTTAACAACTCTTTGCAAAACGCTAATCTGTGCTCACTCTATCAAGCTCACTGATCGGCCTGGCTAAAACATCTGCTGTCAAGAATCAGTACCTTGGAGCCTAGGGCATGTGATAGGGTGTATCACAGGACTTTGTGAGAGTAATAACTAACTAGAGCAGTTTGATCTTTGTATACATTAGTTATTTGATTTTTAGAGCACTTACCTGCAAGGAATATGAAAGGCTTTGGGAGCAAATAGCTATGGTTGTGGTATTGAGGCACGCCACAGGTGGAATTGTTATTGGCTGTTTTGATGTGGAATAGGAGGCCTGTCATTCATGTCAATACACAAGCGGCAGCACATCTGTTCATGCCATACTGGGGAAGGACATCTGTGTGGCCGCTGGAGTCAGAGTAACCGGCTGAAAAGTGAGGCATTTAAGCCGGGCATGCAGATTAGCCATAAAATTGTAAGTCCCGAAGGAAGAGAATAAAAAAAAAAAATTAAAGCAACTTTAGGAAGCTGCATGAAGTTGAAGGTGCATGCACGTGAAAGTGTATCTGTGCAAACAGCCATGCACGTGTGTGCAAACGAGAAGCCTTAAATATAGGGAGACTTCTGCCTAGATCGAGGCTATAGGCGGTGGAATGCCACAAGCAGTGTCGCTGACAGGTTGGTGTCAGGCTGGAGTTAATGATGGACCAGATAGTTCAGCTTGGCAGATAAAACTCAAAACTACCCCGCAGTATTATTGGAAAATTAACAGTATCAGATTGTGTGTAAATTTAGTTAGGGTCAGATCAGGAGCGGGGGAGGGAGAGCGTGAACGTTATTGACAGAGTAAAACTGAAAAAAAGCCAACTTTTACACGTACCATAAATTTACACCTGATCTGGCGCTGTTCATTTTCAAATAATATTACATTAGTGCGATGATGTTTTCTGATTGGTACTACTCAGGTCATAAAATGATTTCTTCAAAATATCACATATATTTGTCTCTTTTTTTCTTTCCTGGTGCTGCATTGACATCATGGAGCAGAAGGCATGAGCTTATTCAGTGCAAACAAGACCACGTGGGTGGATGGTTGCTGTGTGCTACAACATGTTTGACCTGGTGGCGATCAACGCACATGTACTGTACAAGGCATGCACGGGTCCACTGAGAAAAGAAGAGTGTTCTTTGCTCACCTTTCAGAGGAACTTCATCATCACTTCTTACAAGTAAAGGAGATAGAAAAAGAAAAAGAGGATGCAATATTGACAACCTTCTGTTCCAAGACCACCACTTCCCCCAGGAAACAAACTCAGTCAGTGTCAGGTACCTCTTCAATGTAATAGAACCACAGCAAAGTGAGAGGTGTGCATATTGCAAAAGGTACACATGTCAAAAATGTAAGAAGGACGGTCCTTGGGTGTGTGGGAACTGTTAACATTTGAATTTGATTATTGCATATATTGCGGAACTGACCTCTCTGTACTATTCTATACTATACTCTAAAGAAACACCACCATGCACCAAAATGTGGAGACTGGGCAAGATCGGGAAAAAAAAAACTCGGTCACTGATTACAACCGCAAGAAGGTATGCAAATGAATATGAATAATATGAATAATGTTGCATCAGTGCCACAATGTTTTCCGAAATGTACTATACAGGTTATAAAATGAATAACTCCAAATATCATATATACCTATGTCTCTGTTTTTTTGTCAGTGCGGCTTTGACATCATGGACCATAAGGTGCATACTAATTCAGTGTGAGCAGGAACACTCAATAAAACTGAATAAAAAAAAATCTTCTGACAAGGAGATACCAAGAAGGCATGATTCACCAGCATTTGTGTCAGCTTTTATCCCTCCAGATCAGAGAATTTCCAGTTGCTTTCTTTCAAAACACCATTCACATCTACAGTTATTCCCAGTTTCAAATAAAAACTAACAGCGTCAAATCTGGGGTGGGGGTGGTGATGGTGGTGGTTGGGATGGGGGGGGGGGTTGTATCGCGATTGTTACTAAGAGAATAAAAGTTCTTAAAGTTCATTATACAGTTCATGGCTACATTTTGTCATTTATTACTAAAACATGAAAAAGTTTCTGTTTAACAATGTGTTTACATAGATTGTTGTGGACTCAGAACACACATGAAATGCATGTGTTCCAAATAACAATATATTATTTCTCTATACAGCTCCAGGTACCTCACTCAAAAATAATCAAGGCTTGAGCTGGGAGAACTTTTTGCCCTTTCTGCGGCGGTGGGGGGATGGGATAGTAGGCTGCTTGCTGCTTGTGTTGATTGAGACATTTACAAGGCAAAAGATGCTAACAGAAAGGTGCAATGGGATTTAAGGTGGGCTGGAATTACAAGTTTTTTCGTAGGCTTTGGTAAATCTAGTGTTAAAGATCTTTAAAAGCCGGAGAAAGCTGACCTGGAAAGGAACAAAGCATTGTCTACGCCAATCCATAAATACACCTACTTTGAAGTCTACCTACTTTAAAACCAGCTAATGTATTACAGCATTGATATCACTGTAAGTGAAATATAATAACCCTTGTGAAGGATAAGTCTCTACTAGTTACAGGTTTCTGTCTTTGTCCAGTAGGAAAGTTCAGTTTAGCAAGTTTCTGCAGACTAACTATGAAAAAATCAATGTCACCATCATGGTGCAGACAGTAACAACTTTTTTAACTAGCTAAAGAACTTATCCATCTTAACTACATGAATTGATAGATCAGAATTCATAAGTTATGTTGTCTCTTGTATGGACTGTGCAGTGTATATTATGTGTAAAACCTACTGTTGGTAATGTGCGGAATAGTCTGTATGTTTATGTGAACAACGAATGGTGCAGAAATGCATCAGCAGAGTCAAGCCACGGCTCTTCTATGCTGGAGCCTTGTTGATAAATTGTATAGATTTCTTCATATTTCTGGTTTCCCAACAAGAAAGTGAGACAGAGATTCTTTGGGTGGTCAGAAGTTAAAATCCTGACATCTCCTACATTAACACTAGAATTACGAAAGCCTACAAAAAAACCCATAAATCTCTTCGCCCCTTTCCGTCAGCGTATTTTGTCTTGTAAATGTGACAATAAGCAGCAAGCAGCCTGCTATCACATCCCCCCCAACGCCGCACAAGGTTTTCTCAGCTTGTCTGTTTACCTGCGTGTCAGTTGCTTAGTGTTGTATAGACTAGAGTAAATACTATATCGGTATTTGGAACACATGCATTTCATGTGTATTCCGTGTCTACAACAATCTATGTAAATACATTGTTAAAACAGAAATGTTTTTCATGTTTTAGTAATAATTGACAAAATGTAGACATGAAGTGTATAATGTGTGAAGCCTGAAGTCCAAATGTCAAATAAACACTTTCACAAAAGGTACAAGTATAACAAAACAAGTGCACTTTTATTTTATTGAAGAATATAACTGCAGAAAAAGTCAACAGTTCTTACCGTTACACCACCAAAGCAGTTGTGTTTAGGACGTGTCAATGTCACACCCTAACGTGGGTTCTTTTTCTGCAGTTATATTCGGAATGTCTTACACCTTACACTCCAAATCGTAACCTTAGATCTTCAAATGAGTGTCTGCTTAGAATTCCAAGAGCTAAACTTAAAAGAAGTGGTGAGCCGGCCTTCTGCTGTTATGCACCTAAAATCTGGAATAGCTTACCAATTGAAATTCGCCAGGCTAATACAGTGGAGCACTCTAAAAAACTGCTGAAAACATATTACTTTAACACGGTTTTGTCATAGCTTCATCTTAGTTTAATCCTGATGCTCTGTATATTCAATTAATTATCATTATTATTCATGGTATTCATATTCAGAATCTGTACTAACCCCTACTTTCTCTTCTGTTCTTTTTCCGGTTTTCTGGGGTGGCGACCTGCACCACCACCACCTGATCAAAGCACCGTGATGTCCCTACATTGATGGATTAAAGGCCAGAAGTCCACATGACCATCATCATCAAGTTCTTCCATGAGAACCCTGAATACAATCAGGACTGATCATTTATGTAAGGTATTTTTTTTCTCCAGCCATCTGGAGTTTTTTTGTTTTTTATTTCCTCCCTGGCCATCGGACCTTACTTTTATTGTATGTTATTTAGTGTTCCCTTATTTAATATTTATTTTGTCTTTTTTCTCTTTCTTCATCATGTAAAGCACTTTGAGCTGCATTACTTGTATGAAAATGTGCTATATAAATAAATGTTGTTGTTATACAACTCTAAGTAAACAGAATTAAGCTGAGAAAACCTTGTGCAGCGTTGGGGGGATGTGATAGCAGACTACTTGCTGCTTATCGACACATTTACAAGACAAAAGATGCTGATGGAGAGGTGCAAAGGGATTTAAGGTGGGATGGATTTACGAGTTTTTTAGTAGGCTTTGGTAATTCTAGTGTTAAATTGGCATCCTTGAGTAGGCATCTTACTATTGTTTTTAATTAATTGCTGCCATTGCAAAATGCAGCACTGAAAATTAATTAACTGATTGGGTAACATCAATCAATTGATTCTTTTTTTTTCATATCATACAGTATTTTCCTACATTAGTATATTTACTATTCAGAAAACTGAATAACAAAACAAAAAATCTGAATTATTGCATTTTTCAGTTTTCCTGATGGTCATAACACTCAATGATCGCAAATAACACTTACTATATTAAATCTTTTTTTTGTTTGAGAAAGTTAATAAAATACACCTGCAACATTTTATTTTGAACAGTATAAAAAGGACAAAGAAGAAAGAAAAGAGTTGAGGTTCCATCCTGACATCCTGTTTAATGTCCTGTTGTAGTGGGGGAAAAAAAGAAGAGAATTGGGTGTCTTTTTTCATTATGCTTCAAAGCTGCAGTTGAAAGAATCAAACACAATTAAAGTCACAGCTGTGTCCTCTTACAAATTAGGTCCAAGACTGATCAACCAATTCCGGGTAGGTAGTGAATTATATCCTGGGGAATTGAAGAAGGGGGTCTTGCAACATTTGAACAAGAAATGAGGTCACTGCATGGTCTTCCGGCAGCTTCTCCTTCATTCAAGAGAAAACAGAAACCATGTTAGTAACAGTGTTTTACCCACTCTCTAGCACCTGTGTTTCCCCAAACTAGTACCCATGAGAAACTCCCAAGCTTGCATGTATGACAGTATCCACAATTAGGGTCTTGTGTTCAAACATGTTTTGCAGTTGGTTATTGTATTTGCTGTTCTGTGGATTCTCTTATGATATTATGAAATGTGATATATATATATATATATATATATATATATATATAGGCCTTATTGTAACAGATTGTGCTGAATACAAATGTGTTTGTTTGTGAAATATTTTTTTTGTTCTTTACCCACGTTTGAGCTTCACATATTAGATGGAAGTTATATTTAATTTGGCAAATTCAAGTGACTTTGTGCAGGCACAAATGATATCATGCTTGTCAAGCAAAATGAACTGTCACCACTTAGGAAATAAGGTTTCTTTGCCTGACACTTTCTAGCACATTGTGGTAAGTCTGTTTCCTAAGGAGTTTGCTGCTTATTAATATTTCACAGTCATGGTAGATGTGTTCATAATTTGACAAGGGATGGGTCAAATGTAAAAACCACCATACTTATTTAAATTGATCAGAATGTGATCCTTGCAAAAATAAAATTACAGTTATCTTAATTTTAAACATATTTATGGGTGGAAAACTAAATAAACATTACAAGGTATATAAATACTTCATAGGTGTGTACTTATAAAAATAAAAATTTATGAAAAAAATGCTACATTTGGAGAAATTGGCATATTGACAGGTGCATTTTTGGAGGAAAAAAATGCATCTGCCTTTGTAGCTGTATTTAAAATGACACATCAGCAAAATGACATTTCTCTGTTCACAGAGTTATTCATAGTCTTCTCACTAAATGCATAGGAGGCACTACAAAGAACAGTTAAAATTCTAAAATTTTATATATTAAGAACATTATCATTTATGATTGGACATGTTAATTTCTTTAAAAGGGAATATCTAATAAGCATTACTGCTACAATGATTCTTAATGGTAAATTTATGAAATTATAAGTTTCCATAAAATAATTAGTAAATACTTCTCCCCCTGCTCGCTTCACTCGCCAACCCCTCGGCACGCGCTACACGCCAGCCACTTCACGTCTCTGCTGCTCACGTATGTGGATTTCACTTTCACCAAACAACAAATCTTTTTTTTTTTTGAGACTTTCAAATTTTAGTACTTTCATAAACCTTCTCTGCATGTGTACTGCGCCAACATTTTTGAACCTCTTTACGACATTCTACTTTGTCTTCTACTTTATGTCTTTTATAAAGCGCAGGAACTGTGTCTGACAATAGCATTCACTTTGTGGGTGTCGTTGAAAATGTTTGAGAGGCGGGTGGGAGTTGTCAAAAACTCTTGGCAAACAGTCTTGTCTTGCGGGATCTGAAATTATCTCTTGCAGGAGTTGAAATTATCTCTGAGAAAGTCTCGTCCCAGGATTTTCCTTTATAATAGAGAGATATGTTTTGGAATGGAATATATTTATGTTAACCCCAATAAATATTATAGACTTAATGACATTAAGCAAAACATTACTGACACTCTTTCTTGTGTTCCCCTTGTTTTAGATTAGTGTAAAATACTGATTTAAAACAGCCCATTGACAATATTTATGTTTTACAAATTATGGGAATTACTCTTTTTAAGCTTCCTCTGGAGAGTAGCATATGTGTATGTTTAGAGCCTTCCTGGAAATAAAATACCATATCGGATATCCGCTTTACACAAACATTGCATGATATAATAAAATGCAGTTGTAGCTGAAAAATCTCAAGCTATATGGATTTGGCTGTTTTCACACAATATCTCCTTCTTCTCTCTTATGTGAAACAGTACCCAGAGTTTGTCAAATCTAACCATAAACCATATAGGGAATCATTTTTAAGACAGACAGACAGAATGTCTGTGCTTGCTCTACAGTCATCACCCAGGATTTCAGAAAAACAAAATATGCTGTGAATGTTACTGTATTAACAGATTGCAGTGTTTCAGGTAGTCCCACAATTGATATATCTTTGTTCTCCATAAATATCTTACATTCATGTAAAGTTTTCTTCCATCTGTAGTGGTTGTGTTTTTTTTTCAGTTGTGCAATAAGTGTTGTGATCATATATTTCAAATAATCAAGCTGAGGTCTAAACACTGTCACGCTTGAGTCACAGATTTGCACAGAAACAGAGGAGGTTGAAGAGACAGGAACTTTATTCAAACACTGCAAACAAACATTTGTCTCTTTTTAAAGGTTTAAAAACGTGCTCCTTAACAGGACAGAGATGACAGTTCCGTCTCTCAATTAAAAGTATGCAAATGTATCTTCTTCTTCAAAGGAGTATGCGTCAGGAGCAGGAAATGTCTGAGAGAGAGAGAAGCAAAACAATCAATTCCAAAACTGACAGGTGCTGTACATGCTTTTAAGTATGCGGAGTACCGTGCGAGAGGTTTGTCACACCACAGAACGCAAATAAGGTAAGGAGAAATGTGAAGGTAGTCTGTCAACGTTTTCAGGGGTTTTCCCTGAATCTCTAGGTATGCGATCAGCCCCCTAGCTCACAACACATTTATTTTATTTTTAATTTTCATAATTTTATTGCTCATGTGACCGTCTAAATTTCCATTCCGCTTTGCCTCAAAACAATTACTTAAGGATTCCTCCTTATCTTTCTTTTCCTTTTGCAAATCATTGAAACTTTTCATCAGTCTTAGGCTAATTTCTTTTATCGCCTTCTTATCGAGCCCCAACTCAATCATCAGCTTTGTCAAGTAGAGGAACATTCTCAATCTTCCATACACTGTTCTGATGGTGTTGCATAGCTTTGTGGTTTTGGAATTTAGTGATATTAGAACATCACAACATGATGAGAGTGGGTTATTCAACTCAAACAATTTGATTTTCCTGTTTATCTAAATTTCACACAACTTTTCAAGTTTTGGATATCACCAAAGTATTACTATCTACAGTACCTGGTAACTTAGTGTATGTGTCTATGGTTTTCTGTGTGAAGAAAACTTTTTTTTAAACTGTTTGAAAAATCTATCCTTAAAAAGTTTCCTTCTGTGTCACCATGTTTTTGCACAAGAATTGATTTAAAAATAAGAGGCAGGGTCCAACAAACTAATTCTCCCCATACTTTTAAACAATTTAATCATGTTAACTCTCAAATTCTGTTTGTTTAAACTAAAGAGGTCCAGCTTATTCAGACATTCAACAAAAATCCCACTGTGCAGTCCTGGAATTGGTCTAGTTTTCTGTACTTTTGCTGGTAGTGATATGTTTTAAATTTTATAATATAGAGACCAAACTGCATAGAAAACCTCAGGTAAGGCCCTGAAATTTCATTATTTAGCCTAATCATAATCACCCTTGACTTGTCCCCCACACATTAGGCTATGTAACTGTATTGGGATGAAAAATAGTGCCTCTTACAGTTTATTGTAACATTTATTTGGTGTGATATGTTAATATAGGAATATAAGATTATTTATACAAAATGCAGTTTTAAAGTGAGAAGAATACAAATACAGATCTTATAAGAAAAAGCTAAAGAACTAAATAAGGCTAAGGTGAAAAGTACTCTGAGGACTGATAGGATGTATTGCAAATACTAACACAGTGAAATGACTATCAGATTGCAAAACCTTTAAGCTGTAAGTGCTTGGGAGCTTTTAGTTAACATGTTTTTGTATTTAACCAAATGAACATGAGCACAGTGGTCTCCTTGACACTAAGTAAGACAACCATTGACAAATTATCAGCCGTTAGAGTTCAGCTGATGCAACTTTTAGGCTGTTTACCAGTACTTTCCCACACAGGATTACCTCATTTGGGGCACTACCTGGATGTAGAAAGAGGAAAGTGCACTACAACTCCTAGGTCCTTCTCATAAGGTCCTTCACAAACCTACCACTGAGTATTTAAATCTAGGATTCCTACTTTCTTCTAAATGTAATGCATTACATTTATTTTCACTAGATTCATCTGCTGCAAATATACTCAGGTCTGTATTCTGTCCAAGTCCGTACATTGTTGGTGGAACATCAGTTAATGTAGAATGTATAATCTTATTAAAGAGTATCAGAGCCAGCATTGATCTCTAACATCACATTTAACACCCCCTAATTCAGAAAATATTTCTGGCATTATAATCCTTTGAATCTTATGTTTAAGAAAATTTTGCACCTATCTACACCTTGCACCATGAATTCTCACTTGTTTAAGTTTGATCCTTCTCATGTGGGTCTTATCAAAATCTTTCTGAAAATCAAACTAAACAATATCATATGTGCTTCTATGTTTGTACGCTTTTGTTCCTTCCTAACCGAAATCCAGCATATTAGTAAAACATGATCTCCTCTGTCTAAATCCATGCTGACTGTTCAGTAAAACACCAGTTCTTGTTACATGATGCTTGAACTTTTCCTTAATAATTGCTTCATAAATTTACCTGTGATGCATGTTAAGCTTGCTCACCTATAGTTACTTGGATCTGCCTAATCGCCGTTTTTATATAATGGGATATTTCTTATTTTCCAATCTTTAGGAATTACCATTGTGCAGTGATTAACAAAAAATGTGACACGTATTTGTAATATGTGTGCACTCTTTAACTTAGTTCAGCACTCTAGAATAAATATTTTCTGGTCAAAACCACTTGTTTTATTTCAGCTATTTCAATCTAAGCAGAACTTACCTCTCTATACTTACAATATCATTATTTACCACCTTGATAGTTCCTGAAACTGCTGGAAGCTTACCAGTTTTTTCCCATGTAAAAACTTTAGAAAGATGCATATTTATACCATTTGCTATTTCGTTGCCAATATATATTACTTCACCCTTACCATTTCTAATTCACAACTAAATTACTGAAAGAATTTCCTTAGGTCAGTTTTTGCCTTATTCACAACATTTTTCACTAATTGCCTTTTAGGATCACTAAAACCCATTTTAACTTTTGCTCTCTTAACCCCTATGGTTAGTGCTAGGGTTAGCTGTCTTGCAAGCCTTTAGGCTTAAAACTCTGATGCACTGTGTAGAGCATATAGAGGATAGGGGATCGCAGGTATAGACGGGTAGAGGTTTCCTGACTCAGCTGTGGAATGGCCAATAGGGGGATGGAGCTTGATGGCCGAGATCTCCAGGGGCCTCAGGCATAACGCCGTGCGTAGAATTCGCACTATAACATGATGTAAACACAAAAGCCGAAATGTGGTTACACACACAAAAATCTAGATGCAGGAATCTGTGCGTACTCCAACTTCCATGTTCTTCCGCTCCATAAATCCCGGTCAGCGTGAAAAGTAACGCTCGTGCATACGTCTTCTGTCCTGCCCCCAACTCCTCCCAGAATTATGCCTCTATGAATATGCAAATCAATATAAATCGCCCTTAAGCTCATCCTTCTGTGAAAAGACAATGGAAAAAGCAAGAGGGAAAATGGAAGAATTTCAGCGAATACCAAGTGGAGGCAAGGAAAAACGTACTATTTGTACTAACGTACTATAAACAGTGGTATAAACAACAAAAGGAAGCTGATCGCCTGACATAGTCGCACAGTGCCCAAAATGAAAAAGTTGTCACATATCAAAGTCGCCGTGAAAAGGCGAGTTGTAGCCCACCGTCTGAGTGTCATATGAAAGCTTATTAGGGTACAGAGAAAAAAAAGGCACACAGTAGGAAAAAAGCACGAAATGTCAACTTCAATCTCGAAATTTCCACTTTAATTACGTAGTTTATTTTGTCATTTAAGTAGAACATCATAAACTTCATCTTAAAATCGTTTAATTAACCAGTTTCTCAAATCACATCGTAATTAAAATAGCACATTAAATGCTTTGTTTTGTATTTGATCTTTTGCTCTATGTGTGTGAATCACTACATGCTTCCACTTTCTCTTTCTTCGACAGGACACAGAATCCATTACATTCGTGATATTACAGCTCTCTGAATAATTAAAATACTGAGATGTATATGTGATATCTTTTTCATGATGATAGTAGTTAAAGCATGTTATTAAACAGGGGAATACGGTGCGTGATTGTGTGCGACCTTCAATGAAATTATTGTAGCAGTATTGTCTTTTTCAAACATACTAATCCCCAATTCCTGTCCTTACTTTTCTTTCTCCACATACCCAATCGCCACACAATCAGCTCTGTAATAGACGTTAAGCCATCTGTAAGCTTACAACGACGATTACTGAAAACTTTTAAGGAACATTGAAATATCTTTGTAGTACAAGTTTAATTATTCTATTCATCTATCCTTCCAGTGTCGCGTCAGCCCCAAAAAGAATACAGCACAAGGTAGGATCAATCCGTGAACTATCTAGCGCTGCAGAACCGTGTCCTCACATGTTTAATTATTAACAATACAGATTATTTAAATGAAGTTAAAGTTTTATCTATATAATATAATCAACATATTTTGCTGCATTTCATCTTAAAAATTATATCGTCATCATATGTAAATACGCGCTTTATAAAGTGCCGCAGGTTGTGCAATATTATAACTGTAGTGCAAGTTAACAGTGGGGTAATTGTACCTATAAGTACAAACAGTTCTACAATGAGCACTTGATGGACTGATTGACTGTTTCTGAACCGCAAGGTCCATACAGGAAAGGCTTTGAAACGTTTTGCCGTGGCTGAGGCAGGGTGTGCTTGATGCTGTATACTGATAATTCTCTTTCCGATCAGCTGCAGCTGTGATTCCCCACTCAGATACAGTGATATAAATACTCTGAGTGGTGCAGTGAGAGTAATATGGAAAAAGATGATCCGCTGTGGCATCCCTTAACGGAAGCAGCTGAAAGAAGAAAAAAAAGGTGCAGTGAAAGTAACAAAGCAGTTATGGTATTTGGAATACTATGGCTATTCCCTGGACCATTATATTGTTACAAGCTAATTACAAACAGATGCATTACACTAATAAACAATATGCGGTTACTTTCAGTGTATTTATAAAGCCGCTGCAGGAATGTGGCTCTAAGAAATAAAGATAAACCACACAGGAACAGTAGCACTGCTTTGACGCTGGGTGCTGCCAGTCTGCAAAACTAAGCAGAGAACTTGCGTACGACATGGTATGCGGTACCGTGGAAAAGTGCGTCGCTTTAATCCAAGTGTAGGTTTTATACATCACATTTTGAATGTGGAAAAGTTGTTACGCAACATTTCTGTGCGTACGCACCGTTTATGCATGAGGCCCCAGGACTCTGAACAAATCCAAATCTTATTATGTAGTATCATCTACTGTTGAATTCTTCTTTGTACTTGTAATATTTCTATTGCACTATTATATTGTATTTACCCCTTTTGTTGACACCCACTGCACGCCCAACCTACCTTGAAAGGGATCTCACTTTGAACTGCCTGTCCCAAGGTTTCTTCCATTTTTTTCCCCTACAAGAGTTTTTGTTTAGGAGATTTTCCATGTCTTCTTAGAGAGTCAGGGCTGGGGGGCTGTAAAAATGTAGGGCCTGTTAAAGCCCATTGCTGCACTTCTTGTGTGATTTTGGGCTATACAAAAATACATTGTAATGTATTGTATTGTATACGAGTTATAGTAGTATATATGCCTAATTTATCTACACTAGGAAAGTTCCCCTGCATGGGTTAGAAGTTCTTAAAAACTAGTTGTTTCCACATGTAATCTAAACACATTCTGTAATATTTACTGAATATTATAAATTGATTCCAGGTAAAAGTTTATATGTTTGGGTTTACAGTTTACAGTGTACAAATGTACAGTAATCCCTCCTCCATCGCGGGGGTTGCGTTCCAGACCCCCCCGCGATAGGTGAAAATCCGCGAAGTAGAAACCATATGTTTGTATGGTTATTTTTATATATTTTAAGCCCTTATAAACTCTCCCACACTGTTAACATTATTAGAGCCCTCTAGACATGAAATAACACCCTTTAGTCAAAAGTTTAAACTGTGCTCCATGACAAGACAGAGATGACAGTTCTTTCTCACAATTAAAAGAATGCAAATATATCTTTTCTTCAAATGAGTCTCTGCATCAGGAGCAGAGAATTTAAGAGAGAGAGCGCGCGCTCGCAAAGAAAAGCAAACAATCAAAAAATCAATACGTGTGCTTTTAAGTAAAGCGGCATTTTTCAGAGGAGCGTCAGTATCTTCTAAGCAAACAGCCTCTGTTGAAACAGCCCCTCTGCTCAAATCTCCTCCGTCAGGCGCAGAGAACGTCAGAGAGAGAGCGCGAGATTAAAGCAAACAATCAAAAAATCAATACGTGTGCTTTTGTGCTTTTAAATATGCCGAGCACCGCAATAAAGCGGCATTTTTTAGAGGAGCGTCAGTATCTTTTAAGCAAACAGCTTCTGTGCAAACAGCACCTCTGCTCACACTCCCTCCGTCAGGCGCAGAGAATGTCAGAGAGGGTGAGATAGAGGCAGAGACAAGCAAACAAACACCGCGCGGGATGCATATCTTATAGCATTGAGGAGTTTTAGTTAATATGTAAAACATGCTCTGATTGGGTAGCTTCTAAGCCATCTGCCAATAGCGTCCCTTGTATGAAATCAACTGGGCAAACAAACTGAGGAAGCATGTACCATAAATTAAAAGACCCATTGTCCGCAGAAATCCGCGAACCAGCGAAAAATCCGTGATATATATTTAGATATGCTTACATTTAAAATCCGCGATACAGTGAAGCCGCGAAAGTCGAAGCGCGATATAGCGAGGGATTACTGTATATGTTTGGATTTGATTATTACAGACCAATGTTGAGAAAATTTCTTCCTTGCACCAATTACTGCTATGACAGACTCAGAATACTTTTCATTCTTAACTGACATACATGAGGTGTGCATAAGAGATAAAAAAGTTAATTCTCCGGCAGCATAGTGATACAGACAGATAATTCTCAAAAAATACAGAGAAAAATAATACCAGCACAAAAAGTAAAGTTGTTAACAGAAGACTTGCTTGTGTGTGGTACTGTGTTGTTTTTAAGCACCAGATAACAGAGAGCTTGAATTTGAAAATTTTACTTCAAGGACAAACCTCAACAAATCATTTAAAATGTCTAGTTACTTGTGTGAAGACTGTACAAGAGAATGATGCAAATAAGAAAAATGGAATTTTTAATGTACAGACAGACAGTGATCACATAAGATAAACACATGCTTTCTTGTCTGGTCATTCTAAGGGCAAGCACACTAACTGCAGGCTGTTTAAGTGATTAATGTTCCTCTCTGGAATACATATTGACACAGATAAGGATCTTTCTATATCAAGGTCACTAGGTCTTTAATGGATTATTTGTAACCTATTTAAACAGAATAAAGATTGCTTAAAGTAAAATAAACTCAAAAGTAAGGAAACATGTTTTTTTAATAAAGCAAAATTGTTTATAAAGATATGAGAATATATTTTTTGCTACAATGTGGAGATAACATGCATCGAGTAAACAGATAATGCAGAAGATTTCTGTTTTATTTCAAGGAAAATACAATCTGGACTGTGTTATTTGTGAGAAGAACTTACTGTGACTCACTTGAACAATAATAATATCATTTATGCATATAGCTTCTTCAAGCAACAGTGTAATATCAGGTGCTTCGTAATAATACAAACAACAAAAGTTGTAAGTAACACAATTTGAAAGAATAATTTAAACAAAATAAAAATAGAAACAAAGTTGTAAAAACAAGTAACAATTTAATTGGAAGATCTGCCGTCACTAAGTATTTGCACAATTACAGCAAAACAAATGTGTTTTCCAGTTATTTTTCAGGCAGGCAGAGATATGAAAGTAAATTTCTGTAGAGGTGTATGTGGGTCTATAAAGTAGCTATCCTATCTGATTTACTAAAAGAAAATTCTGCATGTAATGTTTTGGAATCAACTGGGATGATTTCCAGCTTTTAGAACATTGCCCTCTGCTGCACATTTACCCGTCATCTTCATTAGTTCCTGCGTGTTTGGTAACTTTTGATTTGTCAGACCAGTAACCAGGCAATGAAGCTGAAAGTGATGACAGACTGGCTCACACTGCAATAGAAGAGCAATATAAGGTCCTTGTCCACTTTATATAGTCTGAGTTTATGAAGGAGAAAAAAGCACTGACTGCATTTAGAAAAGATATTTTATAGGTTAAATACTTCAATTTTGATTTTATTCTAGGTGAGTTTCTGAGTATTTATATTCAGTCACTATTTCTACCTCTTTCTCCAGAACAATGAGTGGTGAACATGCAGATTTCTACCTCTTAAGTCAAATATTATTTCTTTATTCTTTTTGACTTTCATAAAAAGTGCATCAGTTTACTTGGGTGAAACAATGGCTTTACTCCTTCACAGATATGTGTCTTATCACCATAGTGTCATTAACATATTTGACAACTGAACAATGTCATTGTATTGTCTCAGGTCACTAGTATAGAGTGTAAATAGTAAAAAGACAAAAAACAGATTTCAATGAATGGCCTTGAAAAAAGTGTCTTGTACATTTATTTGTGAACAATTTTTAAAGGAAGCCCTGCATTCATAGTAGAATATGTGGATGGGTATTTATACATTTCAGTTTCTCAGTATGTGACACTGGATGCTATTGAATACTGAAGAAAAACCCAGGAATAGTACTCTAACAATGGAACCAGGCTTATCAAAAAATAGTAGCTATGATGTAAGATAACAAAAGAGCATCTTCTATTTGAGCAGTACCCAAACTGGTGGTTATCTTGAAAGGATGTTTTCATTAAAATATTTCTCACTAAGTGTTCAAAGCATGTCATTGGAATGGGAGCGAGTGCCACTGGCCTGTAGTTATTCAGACTTCTTGGTCAGGGAGCCTTGGAAACTAAGGGTCATGATTGACTGTTTCCACATCTCAGGGACCAGTTAAAAGCAAATGGAAAACTGGAGTTACTTGAAAATGGATTACAGGAGCCATCTCATTGTGTTATCTGGCTCCACTGCCATGTTGGTTTTGACCTGCCACAAAGATTTCTCCATCCTGAATCATTATAAAGCATGTCTCTCTCTTGTGCATTATGGATAATGAAATTATTTGTTTCCAATCTTATGAAAAAGTTTTTTATTTCAATAGCGAAGAGCTTGTGATCTTTGACAATTGGAAAGGTCACATTTTTTTAGAACTCGATCCTGTGATTGTTTTCAGACCTTTCCAAATCAGCTTTGGGTTGTCATCTTTGAGCCACCACTTGATTTTTTCCCCCAGACATCATTTTTACTTTAATATACTTGTTAATCCTTTGCTGTAAAACCTTCTTTTCTTCTACTTCATTTCTCCTAAAAGCATGTAGTTTTTTCCAGATATGGTCAGTTGCACGCAGGGCTGCTCTGTGATAGGGTATGGTAGGCACCATAGATGTTTCTACAGCACTTGTCTGGTATGTTGTCCGCTGTTTTATTAACATATGCATACTGATGGAAGTGTGTAAGTCCTGATTCCAGTTTACATTCATTCAAATCACTCGTCATAAGTTTGAATGTGCCAGGTGATTTGGTTTTCAGTTAATGAATAGTTTCAAAAATCATTTTAGCTGCAGCTCTCACATCAGCATGTTGCAATATATAAACTACTAGAACAAATATTTGATTAAACTCATAGGGCAGACAGTATGGATTAAGTCCAACAGCAAGGAGGTTTCATTTAATATTTGCAGTGCAAATGTGTCCTCACAGTGATATTATGACCACATTTTTTAACATATAGATAGACCCCATCTGCTTACCAGAAAATGAGTTCCTGTCTTGCCATTCACATACAAATCCTTCTATTTCAATATCTGTACCCAAATCAATATTCTTAAACCTGGTCTTAATAAAGCACATTAGACTACACAGCTTTTACATTACTTATGGTCGAATTGCAGAAATGCCCTCAGCTTATCCGGTTTGTTCCACAAAGACACTGGCAATGACATACTTGAAATGCACCTCTTTGTCCTTGCTTCTGGAGTTTCAGACCTTTTAATTTATCTGGGATGGTAGCAGTACATGGCACAATACTAAGAGCTGGTCTCAGTGACAGCAGTGATGAACAGTGAACAGTGCCTGCCACCCACCTGGGGTTTGCATTGCAGGTGGAAAATAAGTGTCCCTATGACTTCCATAAGTGATAACAATCAAAATTTGGAAACTTTCATAAATATTGTTAAGTATATTATAAAAAAAGAAACTACACAAAGACAGACTGACAGGTAACAGAAATGAAAGAAATCATTTTTAAAAATTCAAAAAGGCACAAAATACAAAGAAATGCACTGAGAGGTCTGTTACAGTGCAGTGACCATTTACAGTAGTGCACTATAGTAAAGCATCAGGTTTTTGAATCTACTGTATGGTTTGTAACCAAGGAGAAAAAAGTATAGGGTGGTTATTGACAGTACTATGGGTAAATCAAGGGCAAATGTAGGATAGCCAATCAGTCTGTTCTGCACATCTTTAGAATACAAATAATCCATCACCATCATCATATGGAAGGCATGTACATTTTCCATTTTTATTTAATTTTCATGGCTCATTTGAGCATCTAAGTATCTGTGCCTTTCATATTTTTTTTCTCACTTGACTTTCATCCCCTAGAATGTGTCTTAAGTTATTTCTTTCTGATTTTCCAGGATAGTGTTAAAAAGCTTTTTTTTTGTTTGTTTATTGTATCACCTTAACATCATTTCGGTATAGAAGAATAATAGTGTTTTTTGAGGTACATGCAGTGTAAAAGAGTCTGGGCTAGTGTACCCATAAAATTTATAATATAAATTCGCCAAATCCTTATACAGTAGCTATTAAGATTAAGATTCTACGGAGTGCCATAGGTGTCAAGCAAATAAAAAATATCCATTTGAATGAATTATTAATCCATTTGAATTATGTCATTCGTTCGAACGGATTATTTAAAGTTTTTTCTGATTATTTCAGTATTATGGAACACTGTTCCATATTGTTTTTGAACAGATTATTATTATATTTTCCTTCTTGCAGACCAGTTCTTATTCTGGATAGTTTTATTTCACAAGCCATCTTTGTTAGGTGTCCTCAATTCAAAAGCACTTTTTCTTCTTACATTATTTAAAACACATGCACTGATCCCTGCCACTTCACCCCAATGAAGCGGAATGGAGGTGCTGTGCTGCTCATAAATCCTAACTGTTCTGTTGAAACCAATGTATACATCTGAACTGACCTATATATCCAAACGGTTGTATCTTAGCCTCTCTCTCTCTCTCTCTCTCTATTTATATATATATATATATATATGTATGTGTGTGTGTGTGTGGAAAAGCCTGGAAAAAGGCTGCAAAAAGTTTATCCAAATGACGTAAACATAAGGATAGTTTAGTTTTGCAATTTTCCCACTTTCCAAAACACCAATAAAGCCACTCTATCTCAGCTTCTGTTTATTTAATTACCTTCTAGCCTATGGCCTTCTCTTTTTTTGTTCTTGGAGTCTTCTCTGGCCTTTTTTAATGACACATGGAATCTTTTCTTGTTTTTTGGTTCTAGGTCTTGTCTAAAAAGTTGCCACACCAAACAACTTACCCTTGTGTTCAATTCAAGGTTTAGGAAGTCCTGGGACCATCTTAGAACAAGCTATCGCTGCAACCTTTCTCCAAGGAGAAGGTTTATTGTAATTAAGCAGACTTCAGAAACTTACAACAGAAGACAAACAGTTGTCTTGATATATTTAATATTCCAACACAGTAAGTACATACCTTTAATCTTACTGACATTTTAATCAGATGGTCAGTTGGCTAAATTTCATAGTGTTCAACTTAATACTCAAAATCTTAAAAAGATATTCAGATGAAGCAATGGACACTTATAATGAGGTCATATAACTGGTTACAGCGTTGCAAAAAACACCAGATGAGCTCTCAAAGTAAGATTTGAAGAATGAAACTGCAATTGGAGAACCACAGTTCAGAAAAGATTAAGGGTGTACCATATAACATCGTTCACCGTTCCTATATATAGAAAGACAGAAAATTATCTTGAAGTAAATGGCCTTGTAGGAACTGTGTGTTTTTTTTTTTTTTAAAGATGGTTATGCTAAGTGTAAAAGTGGTAATTCCTGTAAAAGGATTTAAAAAGTATATTTAGAACACCATATAATCTTCAGTGTTCTAAAGCATAGTGCTTGATTTCAATGCTTAAAATCAGCTTTATTGTAAAGGTGGGAGTGTTTAGAGAAGACAGCCTGTTTGACATACATCCTTTATCAGCAGTGGCGGCTTATTATATAATCTTTATAAAACAGAACAGGGGAACATTTGGATATATTATTTCTGGCAATGTCTATTGTACACTCAATTAAACAGTTTTTGTAAAAAAATTTTCAGGAGTTCACATTCATGCACAAAGGTCTACCATTTTGTATACCTGCCACTGACAAGTGGTCCTATAAACATTTGTTTTCCCCAGAAACACATCACTGACTCAAAACGAAATCTTCCAGTAGAACAATTAACACCACATTTTTTATGAATATTTTTTTTTCCAATACGCATGTGCGGATGGAATATTATCAAAAAAAGGACAAACAGGACTGGAATTGAACCATATTCAACAATAAAACTTGACAAAAGCAAACTGAATGAACTGAACACATCCCATCATGACATTACTCGTTTTTTAAGGTGGTTACAATGAAAATTTCAACGTCTTCCTCATCATTTCTCTTCATGTTCTAACCAAAGCACATTCTATTTTAAAACATTTAGCCACACCAAGCAAGACTTCATTTTCTTAAGAAAAGAAAAATTGCTCCATTAATTGCCATTAACTGGCATTATTTATTTTTATTGTTATGTTTTTATTATGTATTATTTCTCCCACTAAATGGCTTAAAAACTGTTTTTTCCCAGAGCCATCACTGAACTGAACTCCAGTTTAGCTCAGAATCGTGTGCCTTAGTGTAAAGTTTTTAACTTATATCTTGTGTAAATTTATTCAGATGTAAATTGTGATGAATTTTGGATGACAAGATATATGTACTTCCTAGGGACTGCACTGCAAATTTCGTTGTGCAAGAAATGTGCAGTGACAATAAAGGTATTCATTCATTCATTCATTTACTGGTGTATAATACTGTATTATCTTAATTTTAAGATTATGATTTGTATCATGGGAAGAACCTGCAATATGCAGTACACCTTACCAACATTTTTTATTATTTCTCATTTAAGAAACACCTCCACTATGTGTAATTTGGCAGTACATCACAGTATTTGGTTAATATTAGTTTTCCAGTATTTAAATGAATTTGAAGGGAAATAAATATGCAGCTTGGACACGATAAAATATATGGTGATAATGCATATCAACATTACTGCCTTTGGATATTTTCTCCATACCACATTCTGAGTGACTACTGAATCTCATGATTGGGTTCACTTTCTGTTCAGTGCTGCATGTAGAATAGCATGCAAAAGGATTAAATATTAGATTAAACTTCCACAGTTAGCCAATGCTACTGTAACTGATTGAACTGATTCCCTCATTAAGTTTTTCGCAAAGTTTAACAACCGCATGCCCTCCCTGACATTTATCTGGGCTTGGAACAAACACTAAGTTGGGTTTGTTTGCCCCAGAGACATATGTGAAGGTTGTCCAGAATATGTATGAGGGGGTTATTAAAAGCAGTGTTGGGGTAACAAACAAGATCACAGTTAGAGTAGATCTGCACCAGGGATCTTTAAGTTATCACCTCTTTGATCTGGTTATCGATGTGTTAAGTCATGGGATAAAATACCAATCTCCCCAGTAAATGCTTTTTGCTGATGACATTGTGTTGTGTAGCACCAGAAAAGAGGAAGTGGAGAAGAATGGAGAAGGGCTTTGGAAAATAAAGGATTGAAGATAAATAGGAAGAAGACAGAATATATGAGGTTTAATGATGATCAGAAGTTAGCCTGCAGGGAGAGCTACTGAAAAGAGTAGATAAGTTTAAATCTCTAGGATCAGTGGTAGCCCATGATGGAAAATTAGATGCAGAGAAACCCATAGAGTGCACTGTGGATGGAACAATTGGAAATATGTGAATATGGAAGTATTGTGTGATCAAAAAATTAAGGTGAAGGTTAAAGCTAAGGTTTATAAGACTGTGGTAAGTCCATCAATGATGTATGGCGCTGAAAGAAGGGCAGTAAAAGAAGCACAGGAGAAGAAGTTAGATGTGGCAGAAATTAGAATGTTGAGATGGATGTGTAGAGAGGTAGAGGTTGAGGTAGAGGTTAGGAGCACACACTAATACAGTGCATTGCCACACCCACCACACGACAAACCAACTTAGGATCCAGATTAGGACCCGAGTGCAGCCATGCAACGGGTGATACCTCAACACCACACTAGTTCAGATGGAGTAGAACAGTATGAGGTTTTTTTTATGGTGGCTGGAGTGCCAATTCTGCCACCAACCCCTAAGAAGAGAAGGTTGATCAAACTTACCCGGCCTCACATTGAAGTGGGAAAAGATGATGAACAAGAAGAAGTTATCTAATGCTTCATTGTACAATTGCAAAGTTCACGAATTTCAGTGATCTCCCAGGAAATTAAAATAACTAATTGTAATCTTGTCAGACATTCCTCAAAATTTTAAAAATGGTCATTTATTTTTTATATTTTTAAACTATTATTTAAGATTTAACAATTATTATATCTCAGTGTGTACCTTTTAAAACTTTATATCTATTTTAATGTATACTTTTTAATTTCATATACAGTACAAGGCTGCTCACTGAGCTACATTTCACTATACATGGGACCCTTGAGTGTGCACATGCAACAAATATCTTGAATTTTATAATAAACCAGAGTAATGTATTATTTTAACTGATTTCATTCCAGGGAAGCTCTTTATGATGTCTTAATTGCATATTCTAGATATTTGGTATCTATTAATAAAACAATATGTTAAGTACAAAAACATTGCATTAGTTTATATGAAACAACCTGTGATTTTAAACAAACAAATTGTTTCATTAAAAAACAATTAACACCCATTTAACTGAAGTACATTACTGTCAAGATTAACCAAAATTGTAGCCATGGAAAACATGAAATAAGTCAAACGGGTCATCTTAGTCTCTTCAGAGAAAAAGATGCTTTATTCAGCAAGCATACCAGATTATTATGAGGTGGCACAGTTAATGATTCCTATAAATATTATAGCTGTCTAAAGGTGCAACATTACACAGCAGTTTCAAAGCCTTGTTGTGAAATAAATGCGTAATGATAGCAAAACAATTTTTTCAATACTGGCTTCCTTTAAAAAGAGCTATGATGGCATTATCATGTTATCAAATGCATTTTCTGCTAAACCTAAAACCATTTTTGTAAATGTAAAAACATGACGGCTGTGGTTGTGAATCTTCTGAATATACTGTATATAAAATACATGGATTTCTTAAAAGTCCGACTTTTAGTATTTCATGCAAAATAGTTTTCTAAAATGATTAAATACAAACAGACCATGTTATTACATTTTAAAATACTAAGGGACATTAACAGAAAATGCGTTTGTGATTAAAATACTATACATTGCAAAAATGTTTCATGCATGTCATGCAATTTCAAACAATACTTTTGAATGCTGGATGGAGTTTATCCCAAGATAAAATTTGTACCCAATTTTAAGTTTTTGTTAATGAAATTTTAGTATCATTTAAAATATTAAATGCAAAAATATATCAAACAACACAATATTTGAGAAGATATAAAACATGCAATCCACCCATCAACACTTCCACCTAATTGGCCCCATTTCAAAATGAACGCAGCCTTTGCCTTATCATACAGGACCAATCTGGAACCACCATCTGAGCTAACCTGCACATCTTTAGGGATATGGGAGGAAAACAAGAGTGCCCTGCACAAACAATCCAAGCAGACAGTGAGAGAACATATAAACGCCACAAAGACAATGACTGTTTGGCGCATTTGAACCTAGGATACTCAGTCTTTGAAGTGGCAGCATTTATCCCGCCGGTGTGTCACCCTCTTTTTATTGTGCATAAATAATCTTCCATTTATTGTAAATAATAATTTGTTTTATTTGAAACTACAAGCAAATCACATAGACATCATATAACTGCTGTCACACACGTGCGCATGGGAGGAAGCTAAAGGGCTTGAGTGAAGGCGGTTCTGAGGCATGCCGGGATGTGGCAGAGTGCACTGACTCTTTTTCTCCCTTTTCTGTAGGCCATTCCCGGGAGATTCCACCTGGCTGTCTTGATGTCACATCCGGGACCGAGCCAATGGAAGTAGACCTTACCGGCCCCGGTGATGTCACATCCGGGTTCGCACCAATGATTGATGAACATGGGCCCGATCCTTATGACCTCACTTCCTGTCTTCCCCTTTAAAAGCCTACCCTTTTCCCCTTTTCCCTCAGTCTTGTTCTGGACTCAGTTGTATGCACTTCAGTGCTGATTATTGGATTAAAAACAACTTTTGCAGCCGGCATACCATATTATACGGGTGGCTGCCCCAAACCTTTATCTGTTTATGTCTCATTTTTGTGACACTGCATTTATGACAGATTAAAACTGAATGCAAAGGTTCATCAAAAATATCCATTTTTCTAACAGCTTCACCTGTGCAGAAATTGTGCAGAAATGTTTTTTAAAAAGGTTAGCAATATGGGGCTTTCCCTTCGTCTAATACACAGACACTGTGCACTAAACACATTTGTTTCAATACAACACAAATAAAGAAAAGAACTTGCAAAATAATAGCAAAACAGAACAAAATGATAAACCACATCTCTCCTTGTATGGGGTGGTTGTGCTGATTCATTTATCAGCTTGAACCATAGAAAAGGCTTAGAGAGGATTACTGCAACAAATAAAAGGGGGAGATGTGGGCTATAATAGTGAGAGAAAAATCAAGAAGGTAGAGGAGAGTAAAGGAAGAGTGAAGGGAAATTACACCACTGTTAAACTGCAGATCAAGCTGATTTTCTTTTTTATTTGAATACCTTAGGACAGCTTGGTAAACCACAATAGCAAATTATTGTGTAATACAGCATAAAGTGACACAAAAGGGATTGGCTGTTGTGAATAAGTTTGTCTCAAACAATTTTCTGTCTCACCAACACAAATGAACGTGCAGTTCAACACAGGCTGTTTAGGGTTCATATCAGAGTGGCTGTCATTATTTTATAACCATGTTCAAAGAAAATGGCTCTTTGTCTGTGGGCCTCATTATATGCTGTGCTCCGGATAAATAGATAGGTTGGTCGACAGATAGTTTATTTGTCCCAAGGGAAAAATATAGCTTTTAGAGAAACCTGAGAAATATATAAATATAATAACAATCCAGTACAACACAACCACCACCAAACACAAACAATAATTAGGTCAAAAGAACAAAAACTTCTAACTTGGCTAAAGGTAATAGAACAGTCACAGGGTGTATTTACATGCAGACACATAACAGGGATAAGGTGAAAGCAGAAAACAGGGTCTTAAAAATCTATGTTTGCATGAGGAATCTGCTCAAGTTCTATTTTGTCAAAATGCTCCAACATCATTAAAATGGACAGAAAAGAGTTGAACATCATCATTGGCCACCTTGAATCTGTACAAAATAAGTATGACAGCTGTGATAATTTTCTTGGGTTTTATAAATAAATTTAGTCCTTCATGTGCTATGAAATAAATACAGTGTTATCCATCCGATTTTTATAACACCAACCTGAGTTCTTAATGAGTTGTGGTAAGAGGACTGGCCACTGTGTAACCTGATCACTGTTTCAACATATTTATAACAAATAGCTGAATAAAAAATAAATCACTTTATTAAGAATTTTCTGTAATTGGATTGCATGCAGCACATTCATTTCTGCTTGGCTGTGTGATTGAGTCCTACAATTGACCTGGTACTTGGGTTTGTTGCCTTACGCCAAATGCTGTTGTGATAATAATAATGTAGGTATTTTTACTTCAATGAAATAAGTAATGCGATAGGTTACTCCATACTTTAAAAAGTAATTGAACTATGTAACGTATGTTACTTTTAACACATTCCTGCTTGAAAGAGTTAACATAAATTAACATAAATTTATTGATTTCTGAAATACTGAGACAGATTATTTCAACCAAGAGAAGGAATAATATGATTTCCCAGGCATTTGCCTCAGAAAATTGCTATTTGTGGATGATTCTACTCAAGGCTGCTAAAAGCATGTGTGTATTTAATTGAATATAGTGTGCAGTGACAATGTGCTAACTACAAAAGCTTTACTTGTAACCCAGTTAAAGGTTTACAAGGCCAAATAACCTGGTTATTTGTGGAGAAATCAACCTCTGTGAACCAGGCTTATCAGAGATCAATTTCACAGTTTCCCTAAGCAGAGAAAGGGTTTAAATGGTATTTTAGAAACCAGGTTTCTATGAAGAAGTACGGTTATTAAGGCACATGTAAGCGCGCTCACAGTGAGGTATTATAAAAGCGTATTGCTATCTTTGTTGGATTAAGACTGTACTGGACCACTGGGCATCAGCAACTCTTGTGCCCCCATGAACACACTCATGCTTACAAGGAGCAAAATCAAACCTAATAGAGTATACTGTACATCAAAAATATAATAAGCCAATATTAAACTTCCAAGACAAACACTTGCAACCTTTATCCTTTTTCTTGAGTTCCAAATGAAGGTTCATAAGAGTGAATTTCTATTAGATTTGGTACAATGTGTCGTAAATGTTAACATTCTGTCCTTGGCAATGGGGTGCACTATGCATGCCAGTGTGGAAAAAGGGACACCTTCCCAAAGTAGTCCATGAAGTGGATGCTTAGGAAGAGAGTGGACGCGAGAGAAAGAGAGAACATGGTGAACCAAGAGTAATCAAGGGATATTCTCTTAGAAATCTGAAACGCAGCAATCTTAGCTGACACCAAGATACCTGATCCTCATTTCAATTTGCCAAACATACTCCAGTTTAGTTTTGTTAGATATTCCATCCATCCATTTTCCAACCCGCTATATCCCAACTACAGGGTCACAGGGGTCCGCTGGAGCCAATCCCAGCCAACACAGGGCACAAGGCAGGAGACAAACCCCAGGCAGGGCGCCAACCCACTGCAGGGAATACACACACACCTACACCCACAAACCAAGCACACACTAGAGACAATTTAGAATCACCAATGCACCTAACCTGCATGTCTTTGAACTGCGAGAGGAAATCGGAGGAAACCCACGCAGACACGGACTGCGAGGCAGCAGCGCTACCCACTGCGCCACCGCGCCGCCCCTTGTTAGATATTATGGTTTGTAAATAAAGTAAGTACATTCTGTACCAAGTTTTCTTAGCACAAAACAAGAAGTTTGGAACATTACACAGATGATAGTAGGCTGTGATTCATGGCATCATTATAAAAAGCTGTTCTGCAATGTTGCAAATATAATATAATGGCAATGTCTTATTTATAAAGGCTTTGTAATTTGTAAGTACTACTTTTAGTAGTAGTATCAGTAATAGTCTAAATAAAATGGTTAGCTGGGGATATGTTTTTCCCTGGCTTTTGCAAAACTGTCTTAATGCTTTTGATGAGTGGTACTGAGTTTTTTTAATGTTCTTTATTTTGTTTACTACATTTAGAACTATTTTTTTGTGTTGATTTCTGCCTTCTGCTTCAGTCACCTGAAATACACTTAAGCCAATGCAATCCAAAAGGATATTCAAAAATGAATGGATGGATAGATAAACAGACAAAATATTAATATTATTTCTTGAAAAATAAATGTTTCTGTCTTGTGTCCATTTGTTTATAAACCTATGCATTCTTCCAACAAATGGTCTAAAAAGATTACTGTCTGACACACACCATGCTATTATATATATGACTATGCAGCAGTTTCAGAGCACTTTTGAATGATTTGTTATCATCTCTATAACATTACCAATCATAAGGTTTGAGTTCTGTGTTCTCCAGCAGAAAGTGCTTCAGAATCTTCAACACATCTACTTACCAGAAACTATGATTACTGCAACATGCTATTTCACTTAACCTTAAGGGCCACCTGATGGAATAAAATAATTTTTTTTATAATAAAATGACTTTTGCGAAGGACAAATTAAAGCTTCTTGTAGAGCAGTAATCATTCATTAACTAACTCTGATCAAGAACTATTGGAGTAAATTCCTGGGGAATCCAATTTTCAAAAACACAGGCATGAATTAAATTTGTAATATCTATACTTTTATTGTTATGAAATGTGTATTATATTTTCTCAACATAATACACTGATTCTAAGAGTTAAACAGCTGTGGTGAGAAACTTATTTACAAAACATCACACCAGAAACCTGACATCAAGGTTCTTTTTAAAAAAATTCTGTTCCATTCTGCACTACAGACATTAAATACGCAACAGGCTTTCATCATGTTATTTGTGTAATACATGTAGATATAAACAGAATGTTTCAGGGAGAATAATTATTATTATTTAATGTTATCTTCAATATAAGATAGAAAAATAACATCAAGCTATTTTATGTGCAATTGGGAATGAGTTATATTTGATAAAAATTAATTACCGGTGACTGTGGCCATTCTCATTAGATTTCCAGGAAGTTTCATTTCATTTTTTATTGTTCTGTTGGAACTCCAGACATTCAATGTGAATGCATAGCACAAAACTAATAAATTTCACTCAGCTTATATTGCTCTGAAATCAGAAAGTAGCTTTTCTTCAACAGCAACTAAAAATACTCATGATACTCATCTAATAATGCTAGAAAAGGGAAATGAATGGTGTTGCTTGTCTCTTCATGTTGATAAAAGTAATGATCTTCATTTATAAAATGCATTAATGTTGTAAAACTAGTTTCTTATACTATGTCTGTGTTTAATTATCATTAAAGAATATTCAAAGATGTAAAGTTAATTTAATGAGCTACTATTTATTTCATTGTCTCCTCTGTAGTTACTTTTTTATATATTGCTGTAAAATTTTATAAACATTACTGAAACATTTAATGCACTAGTGGGCTGTCAATGTAGTTTTCAATATAAACCATGTGCAAAACTACATGTCCTTTTGACAGAATGTGTGTGGATATATCTATTTGATTTGTACATAAAGCTACTTTATATTGCAGAATGCCAGTCACACTTGGTGGATTTGACCAGATGTCAGAACTGTTTTTTAGAAATGGAAGATAATTGGAATGGGAGAGAAAGGGGACAGAAATTCCACACTTTGTGATTTTGGCCAATCAGAAGATTGATTAGGATTAGTTATGAAATAAAGGCACTGTTAAGGTTCAGGTGACCACGTTCATATTTACTATAGCAACCAAGGTAGAACATGTTTAAATTGGTACTATTTGCATATTAGAACGTTTCTCATATAGCACAGAAATTGTGACAGACAAATTTGAACATAATTTATGCTAAAGAAAAACACCGCTCACATTTAGTCAGTACAGACAAAGTTCACTCAAAAAGGGAGAAATGTAAATCTGATTGCGCTATGAATTACTGGAACACAGTGACATCTGAGTCAAGTGGAAATATGCAGTCCTTTAGGTGTACAGTGGTTGTAAATCTTTTTCTGTTTGACAACTATCCCAGACAAACAAAATAGTATATCCCTATGTGTGTTTTATGATTTGTATGATTTGAGTGTTATGGGTGTGCCTTTCATGTGTTACTAAAATGTTCTGTACCAATCAGGCTCTATACAGTAATGATGAGAGGAATGATGGAATAATTTAAATTAAATATATTTTTTCTCTTAAAGAATTTATAAATAAGAAGACTCCATTTACAAATAAATGTATGCGTCAAAGACTTTTAATATTTTTAACTAATTTGGAACGTCATATGCTACAAAAGTGCATAAGGATGTTACCAGGATATACCATTTATCTATGTGCTGATTGGTATTATTTCAAATATATTTAGATATTTTGTATACTGTAAATGAACCTAACTGATAAAAGCAACTTTTCTCTTAAGACTAACCAGTCTTGCCATAGAGGACTCAGCTGTTCACTTGCCATGGCTCCACTGGCCAGGTGTAATAAAAGGACATCCCTTGTCATGGACTATTCTTTATTTATACAGTATTTTTGCTGACACCATCCTTAAATTAAACATTTCATTTAATTAGAAAGCTTGCCACAAACCACAGTCTGCAGTCTGTAAAATTAAAATGGTATCTACTTACTTTTTTAAATGAGTGTAAACTCATCTCTGGTGTTTGGATTTGAAAAGTTCCCTAACCCTGTAAAACTTGGCATTATTTTACCACAGATCCAGGATGTTACCTGAATATCACCACCACAGACATTATGAACTCCACAGACAGTCATCAAGGAGAGAGAAGCTCCTTTATAACCCTGACTTTGATACAGTTGCTAGCAATGCAATATTTTTTTTACATTATTGGTTGGCTGAGAACTACAGTACAGTCATAAGGTTCAACTTCCAGAAGATTTATTTCATAACTATAGCTTCTCACTATTCATTTGTTTTTCAAGGCGCTTCATTTTTAATAAGATGTGTAGACTCCAGAGGACACTGTTACTCCTCGAACCCAACACAACAGACACAGGGCAGAAGTTAAAAGCACAATAACCTTACTTATTATGAGGCAAACTCTTCAGAAGTTTTTCCCACCACCACAGCCACAAGTAAATACTTTGCACAGTGCACAGCTATTCTTCTCTTTCTCATCTGCTCTTTCCAGCAAACATTGTCCACCTTCCTCCCGACTCTGGCTCATCCCAGTGAGGTCGGTCAAGTCCTCTTATATTGGCCAACCCGGAAGTGTTCTGCAAGCACTTCTGGGTTAGGCAATGACTTCCTGTTATATGGCTCCTCCACTTTCACACCACCCCCTGGCAGCGCCCTGTACAACAGGGCTGATATATAGAACTCCAAGTCCTATGGTGCCCTGTGAGAATCCGGGGCACCACTGCAATCCATGGGAGCTACCATCTAGCATTCTGGTGGAGGCAGTGCCCTAAAGAAGCTGCCTTCCCCCATCCTTCCATCTCTGTTGGGCTGCCAGCCGTCACTTACAGATGACACATCCTAAAATGATGTTTTTACAAATGTGTAAATTTCAGAAGAAATGAAAATAACCTAAGAATGTGTCCTGTGCTGACTATTGAGGATTACTCTTCAGAGAATAAAAGGCTGTGACCTCAGATATCATCCCAAACTCTGCTTATCTGGCTTTACAATTTGTTCTCACTGTCTTTTTAGAACTAATCATTGAAAACATTGATAATCTGTCTTTTTTATGTGTACAGTGTGAAATCTTCAAAATCTATTAAACTCTGTGAACTCCATATCAGGACTAGTGATACTCTTCTAATTCTCTGTTCTTAACTTATAAGGCACGATTTAATTGTACTTCTATTTTCCACAAAAAGAACTTATTCTTTGAACCTGATATTTAGGCATCATATGATGATCTCTTACATACAAATAGTTCCAGGGCTAGTCTTGTTGCATTTAGATATTTCCATAAAAGCATAAATGAAAGAGGACATTGTGTTTGCAGTATATAATCAAAACATTTTCAGTTCTTTGACCAATTCTCTGGATACTTTTGCATATCTATAAATACAGATTCACTTCATTTTAATGTATGTTGTATAAAAAAAAGTATTAGTAAAAATCACCCTTACCATTTTCTGAACCTAATTCCCATAAAGGTTTAAGAAAAGCAGGATCCTATCCCCAAAGCATCCTGTGCAAGGTAACAACAAACCCTGGGTGCGATGTCATTAGCAGTCAATAGTAAAGTGCTCTCACACACATGTTCACAGTCTTTTACACTGGGCATAATGTGGTAAAACCCATCTGGGGTATGTGGCAGTGCATGAGATTTTTTTTAAACTGGGTACCGGGCAGGTGTAGGTACACACAGTAATGTTGACAAGTGGCCCTAGGGTGTTGATGGGGAAACTGGCGGAGCCTTTGTTTACGTGCAAATGAGTACATTTCAGCCAATTTACTCATTAGCACTGCTGGGTGTCTGTGACACCCCGGGTAAGGAAATTGTTATACAATTCCCGACTTGGGGTATCAGTAGATGAGACCAAGCAATCAGGGGATAGAGTAAGAGAGACTCAGACTGAAAAAAGACTATTCAAAAACAGGATTCTGTTTTATTCCAGCAAAGCTCAAACTATTTCACAAATACATGTCTTACAAAAATATTTACGTCCAATTCAAAGACACTTCCAAAACAAAATTTGTGCAGATGCTACTTATAATATTTACAGTGACTTCCAAAACAAAAGAAAAGAAAAAAAACAACAAAAAAAAACTCTTCCTGCTCCTTCGTCCAGCTACAAAACAGTTTACGAAGGACAGACCGAAAAAGTAATAAAAAAAAATGAAAAGCTAAGCATCTACTACATGCACAAAGGTCGGTATGCATCTCTACTACTAAACTAAGCAAATCAGTAGCACAGATCTACTCTTAAGGCCAAAGACCTGGTCAAATGATGACCTCAGGCGTTCAGACCATGGTTTTATACCGTGAGTCCTTTTGTCCATCCAATCCTCATTTACGTTACCCATGATCTTCCAATAAATCGTCATGTCGGGAAGTGCACTGTTCGTCAACACCTGCTCAGGTGCAGTCCACCCTATTTAAAACATTCCTGCTCAGTCCATCCTTGGTACATAACTATTCATGGTCCGGGTTCACAAGGGAGTATGCCAGCTGTGGGCAACCCATTCATCACACATAAATATAACGTATTAGTGAGGCTGTATGTGCAAACTTGTATAGAGTTCCAGTTATCACATATCAAAACAGACATGGCAGTCCAAATTCTGTGCAGAGAAATGAAACCTTTGACTAAAGAGCAGGTCCTACACTGATAAGCAAATACAGATTAAACTTATTAAGTCTTAAGTTAATGAAGGCTATGTGGGTAACAAATTCATAATTTTAAAATTTTTATAAACTAATCCTGCAAAATTATACTGTATTAGTTAAAAAGTTAGCTGCATGGGAATAAGGGATATCTCCTTCAACTCAAGGGTAACGGGGGAAAAAATGTCCAGTGATCCAATGCATGTAGTTTATGTTAATACCCTGAAAGCCTCTAAAAATGTGTAAATTAGCTATGAGTTAATGTAATTATTAAGGAAATAAGCAAAGTTATTGGGCTGAATGGTCTCTTCATCTATAAAATTTATTTAGTTTTATCTGGAAGGTAACTAACTTTTCAACATTTACAATGTTTTCGGTTTCGGCTTTTTCACTAGTGGATGGTAACATTGTGCCTTTTCAATTTAGCTTCAGCTTTTCAATTTTCTTCCTGCTCCTTTAAATTTTTATCCAGTCTCTAACTGGATTATTAAAAGATGCCTTAAAATAATGTCTTGTACATCCCACCTTTAGGTCTTATGTACAGCATGTTAAATATTGCTGTCTGAGGCAAGGTTCATTTTTGCTACTCAGTAAACCCCCATAATATTATATTCTTACTAGGCATGAAATGATACACAAAATTCACATAGAATATGTATTGCTATACAGGCTTTGCAATACAGTGCTTTCTCTTAGACTTGGAAAGTATTGCTAACCATCAGTTTAATTCAAAGTATAAGCATCTCTCAAATGGGCTTCCATTAAAACTGACATTCTGATTCCATGGAAAGCATCTTTGGGGCACTCGCCATATTGAACTGACCAATTCGCAGACATCCTGCACTGTAAACAATTTGAAGTGAACAGATAGCCGATATTCATGTTTATTTATTAGATCATGACTGTCTGATTAACTAATTTTTAATAAATTTGCATATTTATGATATAAATTGGTCATATTGTTTTAAAATCATTTGCAAAATGAATTTGAGCAGTCAAACAAAAAATGTACATGAGCCAAAAAACTGATTATTAACTGCAATCTGAATGTAACCTCAGTAGCCTACAGTAACATACAGAGTCAAATGTAGTATTGAATTTTTCAACTCATTTTTAACATTGTGACTTTTCTGTAGCATCTCTCCAGGACTGCCACTCCCCCCAAAACAGACAGTGCCTATAACAATATATAAAATCTGGAAATTGATCGCCAATACCATGCACTGACATGGGACTTTAAAATGCACATCTGCCATTTTTATTCTCGGACACTTACAGTGTGTTGTAAACTGTGCTATGTGAAATTAGAAACTTTTAAAATGAAAATATTATAATTTTTAAAGACAGTCTATAAATAAGGCAGTGGATATGTATATAATTCTTAAGGTTCACACTTATTTTTTTATATTACAATTTAGTATTCTATAATGTTAAAGGAATAATTCGTGCTCACCCTGACTAGTATACTGTATAAGCTAAGAAAGGCCTGTGTAGAGCCAATGGAAAAGCCACAAGCAACGGCATGTACAGTACTGGCTCCAAGGTCACTATTGTAACACTGAAAATATGGCTCTTTGCACTCTAGATCTCCTACTAATATTTGTGAAGGATTACAGGAAAACAGAATTATTATTGGAAAAAAAACAGTATCTCTTCATCTATAAAATTTATTTAGTTTTATCTGGAAGGTAACTAACTTTTCAACATTTACAATGTTTTCGGTTTCGGCTTTTTCACTAGTGGATGGTAACATTGTGCCTTTTCAATTTAGCTTCAGCTTTTCAATTTTCTTCCTGCTCCTTTAAATTTTTATCCAGTCTCTAACTGGATTATTAAAAGATGCCTTAAAATAATGTCATGTACATCCCACCTTTAGGTCTTATGTACAGCATGTTAAATACTGCTGTCTGAGGCAAGGTTCATTTTTGCTACTCAGTAAACCCCCATAATATTATATTCTTATTAGGCATGACTAGTATACTGTATAAGCTAAGAAAGGCCTGTGTAGAGCCAATGGAAAAGCCACAAGCAACGGCATGTACAGTACTGGCTCCAAGGTCACTATTGTAACACTGAAAATATGGCTCTTTGCACTCTAGATCTCCTACTAATATTTGTGAAGGATTACAGGAAAACAGAATTATTATTGGAAAAAAACAGTATCTTTTCATGTTTATATGTGGCATTTACTAATCAGACATTTTTAGCCAGATGGACATAATGAATTTGTTTACTGGGATAAACTATATATTTTTATTTTTATTCAGAGTAACTCTTGATGACAGCTTTCTAAATTTATTTCACATAATGTTGTTTCCACATGATAACAACCAATTTTAGAATCTGTTGTTCAAAGTAATATACCACATGGTGTTATACTCTCTTAGGCGCAACAGCCCATCTCAATAAGAATGAAAAAGCTCAAAGCAGATAGTTGTCACAGGTAATTTCACATGGCTGTTTAGCACCCTTGAGTGGAGCAGTGACATTTCAAAAAATCATTCTGGTAGTGTACTAAATAGTCAATTTGTAGCTTGGTAAAGTCCCCATAATGAAAAGACATCAGGTTTTGTTTTTCTTTTAGTGTACTTTTAGATACACTTTTTGTTGATTAATTCATTTTCTCAGTTTTCTCATATCCTATTTGCAGGATGACATGGGTTCTTGGAGCTTATCCCTGTAGCAAAAGGAGCAAGCCAGGAATCAACTCTAGATTCAATGAAGACCATAACAGGGCATAATCACACTCACGCTCACACTTACTCTTATATGACCACTTGTGTGTATTAATCAGCCTTATTTGGTGGGATGTGAAAGGAAACCAGATTACTTGTAGAAAATCTACACAGGCAAACAGAGAAAGCTCAAATTGTAACTTAATTTAAATACTTCTAAAATGGTTTTAAATGGCTCATCCCAGCCGGGATACCCCAAAATGAAAGGATAGGGGAAGGCAGCTTTTCCAGGACACTGCCTCCCCCAAAATGCTAGATAGCAGCTTCCCTGGAGTGTAGTGGTGCCCCGGATTTCTGCAGGGCATCCTGGGACTTCGGAGTGTGGTTTTTCACCCCTGTTGGGTACCATGGGTGCCGCCAGGAGGAGCTGGGAGAGGAACGGAGGAGTCATGCCTCATCCATAACCCGGAAGTACTCCAAAGTCTTGAGGACAGGAGCCCTGAAGTACTTTTGGGCTGAAAAAAAGCCAATTCTCCATCTAACCTGGAAGTGCTAGCAAGTCATGTGGTTGGAAGGACAGAAGCACTTCCGGGTCAAGGATTATATAAAGGACTGTTGGGGACCCAGCAAGCGAGTTGGAGTTGGGTGGTAGAGGACAGAACTTGCTGGGAGGAGTAGAGGAAAGATTTATGATTACTAGTGTGTTTATTGGTGGCGGTGGTGCTTGAGAAACACTGTACAAAAAGAAGAAATAAAAAAACAATTCTTGGTGTTTTTAAAACATGTTGTCAGTGTCTGTGTGTCGGGTTAAGCGCTGGAATAGCGCATCTAGTGTTTCAATGTGAAGGGATTTTCTGCACCTTTAACAGATCAAAAAATGTACACCAAAATATAGAATAAACTATTCAAGAATATTAAAAATGATGTTTGTGTATACAGTTATCATTGTGTATTCACCTAGTATGGCCAGGAACCAAAGAGAATATTACTTTTAGGAAGACTGAAATGATAAATCACAATACAGCAAAGTAGCTGACAGCCCAAAGGTGAAAAAGTTGCAATCCTGAATATAAGGTAAAGCAAAATTACAGGAATATGATAGGAAAGCAGGAGTTTATCCTTTCAACTTGAAAATATACTAATAACTTAACAATGAGAATTAAAATCTAAGGAATCAAACAAGGGAAAGAGCCAGTATAGTCAAAAATGGGGAAAAGAGGGCTAAAGCTGAAAAAAGACTACAGCAGTTCAAAATATGAGCCCAAAATAATACCAGAAAGTAAAAGGAATTCAAAACCATGTAAGACTAGACTTTTGACCAAAATTCCACAAGACAAAAGAGTATGTTGGGTTGCAAATAGATTAATTAGTCAGGCAAAAGGAAAGACAGAAGAGCAGTGGTGGCCCAGAAGGAAGGAGATTACAAATTTGGGGTGGAGTCTGAGACAAAAAATACCTGAGGCAGCTAATGATGGCCTGCAATATGAACAGTGCAGGAAATATAATGGATTTGCCAGGCATAAATAGATAAGGCTTAATTGCTTGTCAGTTGTCTTTATCCATGTACTACCCTATTAAACCCTCATTATAAGTAAGTAACATACTTGAGGTTTTTGTTCAGTTAATTAACTTGAAGTTTGCTTTTAGAGCATGCATCAGCTTTATGCATCATAAAATGGTTGACATCAGCCTTTGCTTTTTACATTATAGTAATACAGAAATCAAAATACCTTACATATTCCATTGAATATGGTTTGATTTTAGCAGGAGTTAATTAATATAATTAATATAACTAATTTTCATTTTTACATTTTTATTTTTTTTAATTAATATAATAACTAATATAATAATTCATATAATAATTAATTAATATATATTAAAAGTGTCTTGGATTGAGCACTCCTGGCGTTCCCTTTTCACAAACTTCACACTTTTTCCAATTTATTGTGACTGTATCTAGCATTTTTCCTTTGGAAATCAAAATGTAACATATTTTTGGATTAGTGGAACGTATCAAGGTTATGCATTTAGGTTACACTTGATTATACTGCAATACAATTGTA
The DNA here is from genome assembly GCA_026402145.1 of Polypterus bichir lapradei. NCBI lineage: Eukaryota > Metazoa > Chordata > Cladistia > Polypteriformes > Polypteridae > Polypterus > Polypterus bichir. Next base: position 67,034,825 of record JANRMT010062806.1, on the reverse strand, counting down.
GTAGATTTTCTTTTTCAGATATTGGTAATTTGAGTCCACTCCCAATTATGAAACAGATTAACATATTACATTGAATGTACAGAAAGCTAACTTATTAAAAGGAAGGGAGAGATTCATGAGAGTTTTTTCATTAAATATGATTGACAGTCAGCTGTCCTTTTACAGAATCAATATGTTCTGCTGCGGTGGGCTGGCACCCTGCCCGGGGTTTGTTTCCTGCCTTGTACCCTGTATTGGCTGGGATTGGCTTCAGCAGACCCCCGTGACCCTGTAGTTAGGATATAGCGGGTTGGATAATGGATGGATGGATATGTTCTACATTCTTCTGAATTCTGGCAGTGATTTAATGCTGTAAATAAACAGCAAAAAGAAGCTCAAATTGTAATATCAGTATTGAAGAAGCAATACCGCGGCCCTCCAGGTTCGACGTTGATCACTCTTCATTTAGCTAATAGCTAAGCTGTCTCAATATTCCATCCAGATTCTTCTTAAAGGTTGTCAAAGTTTCTACTTCAGCTACATGTCTCAGTAGTTTTTTACAAATTCCCACAATTCTTTGCATAAAGAAATGCTTCCTGGCTTCAGTCTTAAATGCACTTCCCCTTAATTTCCATTTTGAATGGCCAGAAAGATTAAAGGAAAAATAGGTGGACTGGATAAATTAAAATCAAGTTATTTGGAGCTACAAGTTACACACCCTTTTCCCCATAGCAGTAGCCAGCCAATGCCAATGTAGTAATTGCCTAGATAGCTAGAGGCTGGCTCTTGTGGAACTCGCTCAGTGAGTAGTATTATAGTCTCATAGTGCTTGTGGGATTTGATTCACACTTGAAGTACATTTTGGGTTGGGTTTACATGCTCACTTTTTAATGCCTGAAGTCCAAAAGCTTTCAGTTTGATTGGAGACTACAAATCATTGGGCAAGTTTTGAAAAGGACCAGGTTAGGTCTATTGCTGACATTCTTCCCTTGGGCTTCCTTGATCTCTGTACTGGAAAAATGAACAGATAAATACTGTACAGAGTACTATACATAAAAAGTTTTTTGACAGTATTCATAATGAAAGGTGATATACAAAGTAAAGTGTCCTTGAAATTATGCAGAATTACATTCAGAAATGAGTTTGCTGTTCATCTCGGGAAAAATATAGCAGATATTGCTGTAGCTTCCCTTTTGATCATCCTTTTTCTTTAAAGTTACTTGACTATTGGAATAAAGTCAAGGTTTATTTTCCGAAGCTAATTAGAATGTTGAAGTTCATGCTGTGCTTCTCTTAGTTTGCATGGTCAGACTCTAGAACTGCAAGGCAGGAGTATGACGATGTGAGTTCTGCTCCATGCTCCCGTCACTGTTTGGGAGCCCTTGAACCCAACACTGTCGGTAATGTCACCGATGAGCTAGACAGTGGAGGCAATAACAATTGAGCAAGGGATGGTAAAAATGTGCAAAAGTGCTTTTATTAAAACCAAGCAAGTGTCCATAAAGTGCAGTGATCCAAAGTTGTTCAAATAAATAATCCAATAAAAGAAACGTGGAGATAAAAAAAACATTAAATAGAACAAAATAATCCTTTAAAACCTGAGGTTAAAACGTTCTATAGGAAGCAGTCTTTAAAAACAAATGACAAGCTCGGTGCTTCTTTTCTGTTAGCGTCTCACCTGCTTCTCCTGCTTGGGCTTTGCAGCAGGTGAGACTCTCTCTGCAGCTGCCCTTTTCTACTCACAAACACAGGTCTGGAGACCTCCCGATCCTGGCTTCGGTCTGGCACTCATCCCAGGCCTGAGACTTGGACTCCTTGGTTTCCAGGACGCCCACACCAAGGACTGCAACTCCAAGCCTCGCAACTCCCGCTGCCTTTCCAGTCTTCTACAGCCAGTCGCCCTTCACTGGTCACTCCCGCTACATGATCACTCAGCGGGAGCGACTTCTACTTCAACACCCTGGGTTTCGGCCTAACACCCAGGTTTCCTTGCAGCTGCCCGCGAGTGCTCGTTCGCTCGCTTGCCCACACGCTCCATGTCTCTCTCTCTTACACCGACTTGCTCTCTCTCCTCACTGCTTCCTGCGGTTCCTTCTCTTTTCGTTTCTTTCTGTTCTCTAAAATCTCCCTCTTAACCAACTCGCGCTTCTTTTATTAAGGGGGGGGGGGGCCATAGCAGCTGCAGCACATTAATCCCAGGAACAATCACCGATGTGGGCAGTCCCTCACCTGTGCACTAGGTGAGAAACGCCCACACCGCAGATCGCCCCGAGATCATCCTACAGCCACCAAACCCCCTCACTAAACCACCGCGAACGCAGTGATCATTTATTTAAATGACTTTTGCTGAGCAAACTGTGGACCCATAACACCACAAGGAGTGCTACAGGAGCATTATCTATAAGGAGGTCATACATTCTTTCCATATCTATGAGGGTTTACTTCATAGGCCCCAGACATGCATGATGGGTTAATTTTTCTAGTATGAGTAAGTTTAGGTATGTGATTGAGTGTGTCCTATGTGAACTAGCTTCCTACCCTTTATTTTACCTGATGCCTCCAGGACAGTCTATAGCTCCTCGAGGATTTATTAAGGCAGTACTGGGAACAGAGGCAATCATAGCCTAACAAAGAGGTTGTCTGCCTTGTGTTTTTAAACATAATGTGTTATTATGCTTGCAGTCAGCAGACTTTCTGTGTTGCACTCCCTTGTAATAATGCACAGAGTGTACATGAGTGTACCCAGCATGGAGTGGTTTCCACCTTGTGCCAGATACTCCCAGAATATGTTGTGGCTTTTTGTGATTCTGTAGATAGATGAAGATAACTGTACTGTTATGAAACATTTTAACTGTATAAAATATGTAAAATCATATAAAATACTTTTAATTAATTTAGTGACCCTTTCAATTCCTATTCATATATGACAACTGAATATAGCCCGTTGCTTATTGTGCTTTGCTCTGTTAATTCATTTGCCCTTTCTACATTACAGTTATAGACGAAATTTTAGTTTACAATACAGCAAATTTTAATAGACTAGGTCATATTTAATTCAGAAAGTAACAGAACTCTAATACATAAAGTGTACAATTTGTGTTTAAAAGGTTACAATATTTAAGGACCCTATATGTTTTAATGAATATTGTTAAACTTGAGCCAAACAACATCAAGCTCTATTCATATGCCGTCACTTAAGGGTATGCAACAAAAGCAGTATTGCAGAGACTATGACCTTTTCTTTCCATATTCTTCTTCTGACCTTTTAAATATCATATTCATTTAACTTTAAATGGAATATATTTAAGTATCAGCAGCTTCGGAAAACACTTTTTATGGACATAATCTAATGCCTTTTTCAAGGTTATTTTTCATAAATTGTGAAAACAATACTGAATAAAGAAAACTTTTCTCCTTATAAGAATTTTTGGTTAAGAATGGACATTTTTCTAAAATAAATGGTATATTGTTTTTATAGACACTCATAAATGAAAATCCACTGCCTGCTCACTGCCTTGTTTCAGTCAACTGAAAGAATTCTAATCCACCCACTAAACACAATGTGAAAAAGATATCTCTTACTCTGTTTGAAATTAGTGAAAAATAAAATTTCCCTCATATTGCACTCTATAAAACTAATTTGGCAAGAAGTTATTAATGTTTTCCTTACGTAAACATGCTGGGGCCTTCTCATACTCAGATTTTGGAAGGCCACAGTGGTTGCATGTTTTCATTCCAGCCACCCACATCATTAATAACCAATTACTGATGCTAACTTAACAGACTTTATTTTGTTTTTATATTTAACTGACTTGTTCTTTAGGACTCAGTCCTCTTAATTGTTTCTGTCTTCCTTAATTAGTTGTTAAAACAAAAATGACATGCAAAGAAAGCTAAAAGATGACAATTCAGGAGTAGGGTTGATCATAGAAATTCGATAAAGAGTTTTCTACAGTGAATCTGCTGTATTGGCTGTTGACCTTGTTTTCAAAATATTTTCCTGTAAATTCATCATGTGGCCAGCTTAGATGAACAGTTTTTCCCAGCACCCTATGATGTTATGATGCTTTGCGAGGCTAGTATGGCATCACAGAGCTGTAGCAGCCATTTGCAGAATTTTCACATATGTGTAAGATTGTTGACGCTCTGGTTTGGGTATGTGTGATATCATGACATGATTACTACTCCAATCCACTCCATAATGAAAATATTAAGAGTACAGATAATACAGATAGTAGTAGATAATTAGAGGGGAGGTCAAATATTTGGTAAGATACAGTAATATCACACATATCTGAGTAAACCTCCTTGTTGTTCAAAATTGTCATTGTCATAGAGTGGGACCAGCCAAAGTCATGTGTGATATCATTCACTGCTTTGCCACTTTCACATTGTTTGATAAATTTTAACTTTGTGTAGTAACTTGACCTGTGGCAGTGAGTCTCTGCAGGGGTAGGTCAGACCCACCAGAGTGAAGCTGTGCATGCTGAAAGAACTGTGTTGGCAGGTCGAATTGTCCAACTGCAACCTGCAAATGAATGAAAGTGATCACTGTGGTGTGAAGACCTGTGAGGACAGCAGTCCCTCTTGAGGATGAAGAGGATGAGCGACAGACTGACACATCAACATAAGCAGCTGTTTAATGGTCCATGAACAGACAATGTATTGTCTCTTTAAAAGCCTGATAATACTTAGCGCATCCACATACCCCCAGAATCTTATAACCCCCTAGCCCTGTACGCACCTGTGTGCATCGACTGCACACGCACTAGACAAGAATACATGTATTCATTGAATGAACATTAAAAACACTGAGTGATAGTCAAATGTCCACAGAGTCATGATGAGAAATTACCCAGACCATGGGCAAAGTAAAAAGTTTGCATAGACAGAAATGGAAATATTTGTGAGATTGATATGTAAAAGAAAAAATTTAGGGTGAAAAGCCAGGGGAATTCTGCAACCGCACAGTGCAGAGCATTGAACAACTGAACTATAAACAGACCAGGGTGCACATTCTCTGTGTGTGACCTGTATCTGCAGATGCTTGTGCCTGAATATAAATGGGCCTTAAGAAAGGACCCTGATCATCCCGTGCTGTTAATCTTGAGAAAGGCTCATTATTTTTGTTTTGATAGAGATCAGTGTCCTCATTAATATCCACACCGCAAACCATCTTCTTTCCTACGCCAGGTCTGATTCATACAGTCTGACCTGCTTCACTGCTCATCACACCTATTTTTAAGCTTATACAGCTTAAGAACCATGATGCACTAGCTTCTACTAAAATACAGAAGCTATGAAATACGATACTCACATAGGAGATGCGAGTGAACAAGACTGAATGAAAGGTTCCCTTCGCAATGTTCAGTCATCTCCAGTCGGTGCCTTAAACTTCAACCAATTTTGCAACAACCAATTTCTTAATTAGGAACCGATTCTTGTTTTTCATGAAACACATTATTTAATTCCATGGCTTGTTTGTGTCCTAATTCTGCCACACCAGGCATTTCCAAAACCATTGATTTTCTTTTTTCTGGGGACACTGACAAAATGTTTTGTGGACCAAAGCAGATAGGTAATTCTCAGACCATCTTTCTTTTCAAATGTTTATTTAAACAGATATTGTATGAAATTGGATCAGGTTACCTTGTCATGTGTTGATCACTTTGTATCTCATTACTGTTTGACTGCTTATTAAGGAAAAAAGAAACAATTAAGGGGTCACAGTCTTAAAAAGCAAATCCATTAAAATGAAGGCCAAAGAGGCATGTTTCATTAGCAGTAGTAATTTGGTACTAATGAAGAAAGTGGCCTGAATGAATACCTGCAGCCCTCAGTTTGACACCCCATTTTAGATGCTTCACTATGTTTGAAAAGCAACTACAGTTTAAGTTATTAAATTGTACAGCTCTCTAAATGGGCTGGAGATGATGCTGAAGTTGAATATTCGAATTAGAATATTTCTAAAACAATACAAGTTACTCTGATTTAACCTGCAAATCAGTATGACAGAAGCTGCACAGTGAATACTGTCTGATAGGTGACTGAGTATATCTTAAATTAACAAAATATTTTCAAGTCTTGTATTGAAAATTAGTTTGCATGTTTTAACAAGACACTGTGCTGTTTGTGGAGGAAAGAACACCTAAATAGTGCTGGAACATATTTTTAGAGCAAAGTTAGAAGCTATAATGGTCAAAATATTATTAGCATTAACTTTAAAATATATATAAAAATATATATATATAATATATATAAGAAAATGAATAAAATATAATTGAACTGACCTCTGCAACATGTTGTTTACAAGTTGCTCAAATTGATTTTTTTTTTCTTTTTTTTTGTATATTCAGCAATATACACAGAAATAATGATTACTAGAATTTGGAAGTATGATAACATTACTCCTGTTGTTAAATGTTTTCACAGTCTTCCAATTAAGTTTAGGAGTTATTTTAAAGTTGGCTCCATGCTACCCGTCCCTTCCGGAAACCTCTTGAACACGCCACCGTTAATAATGTAACCAAGGGATAAGCTAGGTAAATGAGGATGCACACACACACAGCATGGGGTAGGGGTAGGTGCAAAGAGGTGAACAGTGCTTTTATTTGAAAGAATCATAAAAATCAAAACAGTGTTCCAAAGTGCATAATAATTCCATAAATAAATTAATAATTCAATAAAAAATGTCCGCCTTCTGATGCCAGGCTCGCATCCCTGCAGTCAATGGCTCTCCCACAGGATGCTTCATTGAGCCTTCCGATACCCCTGCAGCCCTTGCTGTCTTTCTCCCGGCTTTATGCGTCGAGTCGCTCCATCTGAGCAGCGCGTCACTCCAGCTCAGAGAGTCCGCTGCATAACCCTCAAGGGACTTCCTCCTAACTGACTGCCTACTTTTTCTCTCTCTCTCTAGTTCTCTTTCTCACACCGGCTTTCTCCGCCTCCTGCCTTTTATCCCTTCTTCTAACCTCTGTTTCCATTCTCTCTTTCTCAGCTCTTTTCGGATTTTTTTTTTCCCTCTGCCCATGCAGGCTCCTTTTGTACTCTGCTACCTAACTGGGCATGGGTCAGCCAGCTCCTCAGTTAACTGCGGAGCAAAACGCACTCACACCCACCCACATCCGATTGGCGCCTGCACCTTCTTAAGGCAAGATTTTTTTTTTTTAAATTGGCCACCTCTTACTGAGCAAAGAACCTGCTATGCCAAAGTGATTCTACCACACCCGTGTCATCCCAAGATTTTTTTTTATAATAAAGAGACATATCCAGATCTCTGTAATGAAGGTGGGATGTGACAGTGCAATTTCTAAATCCCTAAACAGATTATGTCCCTTCCAACCCATGGTCAACTGTCTTGCTTTGATTTATTAAGAATGTAACACCAACAGGATTGAAAAGGTCACATCCTCACATAGTCTTGGAATGAAGAGTTCAAAGATAATGAGCAGCTACAACTCAACACTGAATTTGAAGCAAGAATTAGCAGTAACTGCAGGTAAATGATAAAATGTGTTAACTGAAAGAAAACAAAGCACCCTGAAAAGCTAAGGGTGACTAAAATTACATTTTCTGTTTTGCTACTTATAAATTTTCTGTGTACAAGTTATACATCATTCTTGTTGGATTCTGTTTTTAGTTTTGAAAATTAATCACTATCTCACAAATTCATACTAAACTTAAAACGATGAATTTATTAAGCAATTAGAGAGGAAACATTAACAAATGATGGCAATTAAATGTCATTATGACATGCTAATTTCTGTAAAAGAGCATGTACAGTTTGTAAATATAACTGAAATACCAAAACACATAAATCAGTAAATATGATTCAAGCAACAAACAAATTTAATGAAAAAATCAGATCTTCCTTCAATTTTCCTGAAATTGCCTTTTCTGATAAAGATTCTTGATAAGCTAAATGATGTCTTAGCAGCATGGGACATAAGGAAGGAATTAACAGTGGATAGAAGGTGAGTCCATTATTTGCCGTTCTTAAACACAAATCAACGCTCATTTTCTGTAAGCCAATTTAAAGTTTCCATAGAACCTGCCAAGTAGTCTTTGAAATAAAGAAAAACTCCAAAGCATTATTGGATACTGTGTGCTGTTAAATTAGGACTGACTTCTAATATAAGTGTAGTTCTCATTTTTACAGTTTCTTTTCTTGCTTCTACAGTCTTGAGGAATATTTACTTGCATTAGCTAGGGGGACTTTGAATAGTGTCTACATGTTATTTTCATTATTTATTAATTAAATTCCATTTGGAAAGGTTAAGAGTCAGGATAAGGTATTTTGAAAAATTCCCTCCATTAAAATTACAATCCTGTTTCAAAATGTTTTACCAAGAGAACACATAGTGGCTAATCATGAATATTTAATTTATTGTAAAATTTGCACTGTATTAGCAAGGATTCTGATGTATTGCATATGTAATGACTTTGTAAGCCGCTGTGCACAACGTAATCTGTCAATTAAGTGAATTAATTCATTTTCTGCAATTCAGTATTGCTGATAAATATACAGAAACTAGTAGACGGTCTCAGAAATGAGCTGAAATTTTCTTTGAAATGTGTCATGAATACCTTCAAGGTCCTTCTGATTCCTGCTAGTACTGCATTTTTTTAAAAACAATAACAACATTTATTTATATAGTGCATTTTCATACAAGTAATGTAGCTCAAAGTGCTTTACATGATGAAGAAAAGAGAAATAAAAGACAAAGTAAGAATTAAAATAAGACAACACTAATTAACATAGAATAAGAATAAGGTACGATGGCCAGGGAGAACAGAAAAAACAAAAAAAAAAACACCAGACGGCTGGAGAGAAAAAATAAAATCTGCAGGGGTTCATGGCCATGAGACCGCCCAGCCCCCTCTGGGCATTCTACCTAACATAAATGAAACAGTCCTCTTTGTATTTAGATACACATTTAAATACACCATATTTAACATGTACTGGAATCTTTTTTGCACTGTTAAGTTCCCTGTAAAGCTATTAATGGTGCTTCATAAAATAAAATAAAGTTTGACTGGCTAAATGAACATTTGTGCAATTATTTGTGCCAGTGGTGTCTGGCTCTTAGTTGTGTACCATGATTGTTTTCCAATGAAAATTCTTTTTAACAATGATGTAAATTATTTTATTGTATGGGTCGGCACAATTGCATTGTAGAATTTGCACATTCTTCCTGGGTTTTCCTCACAAATATATGCTTATTAGGTAAATGAATGCCCATTGGTGGGTTCAGGTATGTAACTGAGTGTTCCATGTGATGGACTGATCAGTATGAAATCTTCCATAAGGAGCACAAGCTCCACTGACCCTGGAAAGTATTTTTTAGAAAATGGGAAGATGGATGCTTTTTTATTATATAAAGGACCAGAGTGGTCCTTTATTGCAGTGCAACAGGGAAAACATTTTTGATTCTCAAAACACCCCTCCACATGAAGGCTGCAGAAAGAACCTTTATTTAGGTCTGTAACAGATTCTATACAGTAAATAACCATGTCTAAATGGTAACCAAAATACGAATAAGTCATGAATTTAAAAAGAGTCTTCCACAGTGGCAGTTTGTAATATAAGGGCACTGGCCATATTAGAATCTATGAAAATCCTTGAAGTTTTGGCAAGCAGGTAACCTGAGGCTTCCCTGTAATTGGTTGCTATTTGCACACCGGACACTCCCATATTTATTGTCAGTGAATAAGTGTTGTTTTATGTGTATTAAGCAAATGTGATTGGACAATCGTCAACGCACTATTTCAAGTTCATGTCAATGGTTCACAGTCACCGGCCATTAATGAAACTACAGATGAGCGAGTGCTACTTTATGGTAATGGCAACTTTAGGTGGAACTTCAGAAATCAAAGAAAATTTGGTTATTTCATTAATGAGATACCCCTTCAAAAAGCATGATTGAGGACACAACTTTTTCCTGCTCTTGTTATGACAGAGTTGGCTAACTGGATGTGGTGTAAGTAACGCCTTTTTTTTCTTTCCCTGTTTGCTGTTTCAAAGTTTTATTACTGAAGTGTTGGGGACAATGATGGGGTACGAGACCTAAAACATCTTTCTGAAAAATGCAAACGCCACGAAAGTAGCCGCAGTCATCTAGACTAAATTTAGACTAATTTGTTTGGTAGGCTTATTATTGCTGAACAGCTAGATAAAGATGACAGGTTTAGGATTAGAAGGCACAACGAAGAGGTGACTAAAAATTGACACATCCTTTGTGAAATTTTGTAGATCATTTGAATTGGATTTGCATGGCCATTATGAGAGCTCCAAAATGCCCGGGATCGGTGGATTTTGTTGCCTCTACCAATGGAGTATTGAATGAGCACCTTGAGAATGCCACTGTATTTAAGGGAACTTTAAAAATTATACATAATGAACTTTTGGACTCCCCAGAACACTGCTCTGGAAGTGATGTCTTCTGGGGTAGAACTGGAAGTGATGTTTTCGGGGACAGGAATTTCCCACATTTGTTCTGCGGGGAGATAAAAGAAAGGGTTAGTGCACTCCGCCACCCCCTGGTCTGATCGGGCATTACCTTCTCTTGAGCCCTTTAGCTGCCTCCCATGCGCACGTGTGTGACAAGCCCAAAATCACACAAAGAATATCTCAAAGGGCTTTAACATGCCTTGTTTTTTGACAGCACCCCAGCCTTGAGTACATGATTGGGATCATTGCATTCTAGTCTATAAGTATGTTTCCTGGGATGGCTTTTCTACAATACAGTATATTGTGTGTGTTAAATGATTAGCTAGCAATGGACATACTCCCTAGAAGACAAGAAGGCCACAAAAAGCTTTGCCAGTTACAATTACTCTCTAATCAGTTGCAAGGAAGGATACGTTGAACTTGCGTAGTGTGTATAGAAAAGTGTTTTTTCATTATGCTAAACACAAACCCATCCATCCATTGTCAAGCCGGGTGACTCTGCCAGCATAGTAAGTTCATGCTTACAAGACACAGTCATGCACACACTGCCATTTACCTATATAGGTTTTTACAGCTGGAAGAAAGCCCACAAATAATTTGAATTTGCTAACTGTACGTAAGCTGCATCTGTGCTGGGATTTGTAAGTAGGACCTGGAAATGTGAAGCAGTAACGCTAAGCATTAGGCCACAATATCACCATTTAAAGGAATCCTATGTGGCTTAAAATATGTAAAGTAACTTTTCATAAACTAATCATTAAATAAACATAATACATCTTATGTGATATCAGATTTTAATTATCCATATATTAATTTTGCCAGTTACTGAATTTTAATGAAACAACAAAACATGTAGACACAATAAGTACTCAACCAACATCCACCACCTTCTGTGTACTTTAAATTAACTTTATTTTATAACTTTTTTTCATTACTTTGAAAAGTCCTATTGTAGAACTAATGCTGAACTCTGAAGATCTTTTTATATAGAGCTTTGCTTGTTTGCTGTGAGAGCTTACTTTCAAATCATACTGCTCAGATGCAGGTCACAGAGATTTTGTAGTCTCAAAATGACTCAGCGTGACTTAAAAGACTTTCTTTGGTTGCAATGATCCAAATGAGACTTGAAAAAAATGATGGTCATAAAAGACTAAGAATTATACTCAGTGTGGGTAAAACATGTCCTGCATATGGTTTAGAGTGTGAAGCCTAACAAAATTATATGATGACCAAATTAAATAGTTTCTAATTGAAACAGGACATAAAGAAGGATAAAAACCAGTCATAAATCATAATCAATGGAAAGCCAAAATATGATAACACTTTAAATGACAAATAAAAATCATTAACATATTTACCATTTTTGAATATAAACCATTTTTGAACACACATAACACTCTCAAAACTGTTTAATCCATTTCATCCTATCCCATCACAACTAACTGAAAGCAACCCTGCCTGAGGCCCACGTCTATCAAATGCACCACCTACTCATACACATATCCCAACATGAGGCTTATTTAATAAGGCCTATTGCCATGTACTCGAGATGTAGGAGGAAAAGTTTGCTAGTCACCTGTTCTTGCCTTCAGGCTGCTAACACACACAGTTCATTCATCTGCTGTATGTTACTTATATTGACCTGAAGGCAGCCTTTGACTTGGTCAATTGTCAAGTTTAAGGAAGCTTTGCAGTGGATTGGTTTTCAACACTCATTCTAAACCTCATTAAGCACCGGAATAAGGGAACTATTGGTAGAATAAGAGGAAACAACACCATTTCTGTTAATATCTCTTCTAGAGTCACACAAGGTTATGTCCTCGTGAATATACTGACATGATTGAAATTTTAAGAGGTGACATGACTGCAGTGTCCAAAATTGTGGAAGGATTAGTACAGTGGATTGAGACTGTTATTTTAAATAAGTTCAATAAGAACATGAAGAAACAATTGGAAACTTGTTAGGGATATTTTTTGCAAAAAACATTAGAAAGATACCAAGTGGTGTGCTATACAGTAGGACTTTAGGGACCTATCAAACTAGATTTGATGTTATTTTGGGGGATTTAAGTGGATAGGACTGGCAAGCTTTGCTGGGCTGGATGCCTTGTTCCAAATTTAAATTTTTTTAATGTTCGAGTGTTCTATAGGGCTATGGATAATATGCTTGAACAAATGATTTGAAGAAACATCATCAATGTTCCAGAGCATCTCTTACATGTATCTTGACAACGCTCATAATCGTGCATTGCTGGATACCTTTACAGTATATCAGATATCTCTCAGCCCGCACCCTGCCTTGGTCACCATATGTCTGGGCAAAAAAACAAACTGAAGAGTAAAAAGACTACAAGAAGCACAGGAGACATTTGTGCTTGGGGCAGATCTTTGAGGCTATCACCAAGTACACAGTACTTACCAAGGAAGTGTACAGAGATCCAGTGGTACGGTAGATGTACAAAGACTTGTGCACAGAATTGCCTTGGCTATCTTTGCCGTGACATCCATCCAAAGACTTTGTTACCAGCACGTTCCAGGTTAACAACATGGTTAGAGACAAACAAGCTGACTTTTACTAATGCTGCTTTATGGTTCATAATCTTGGACCCTATTATCTCATGGTATGCAGAGACTCCAGCCTTTTCATTTGCGGCACCATCAGGTTTTTCACATCTGTTAATTCAGTCTCACAAAATATACAATTTTTGAGTTCTTACCACCCACCTCTGATATATTACTTTTTTGGACAGTGTCATCTTGGTCCATAGAGCACTGGTGTGCACTCCTGCACAAAGAACAGAAAAGGGAAAGGACCATAGTTCTTCATACATCATTACTGATTGAATGATATTGTAACGGCTCTGATAAGTTGCATCCGAATGAGCTGGCATTCCATCATTCAAAGAATCAGCTTAAGCAGCACTTGCTGGGGAGCCTATAAAAATTACAAGTATGCCAAAGTTTCATAAAAACTCTGCAGTTAGTGCAACAACAGTGAGCTGTCCTTCTAAGGACAGTGAGCTATCTGAAAGAGCAATGTAAAAGAGAAAAGAGTCCACTGGTATGAAAAGTGGGAAGAGAAGAGGACCAATGAGGAGAATTTCAACTCAGTGCCACAGACACCTGAAATGGTCTTGCTGAGCTCTTGTGAAGAGTTGCTGGAAAGTCTTCAGGCTTAGGTATGGAATGCCACTTGCAACATCAGTACAGTAAGGAAGACAACTAAGAGGCTGCCACCTGTGTAGCTTCACCACCGCTTCTCCATCTGCTAGGTTTCATTGGCCTGGGTGTGTGGCCATCGGCAGTGCTCCAGGATAATGAAGCTGGGGTAAAGTGTGGCACATCGAGCTGCTATTGACCTCGGGCTAGCAGTCTTGTGCAGTGGGGGAGATGAGACTGAACAAGGAAAGGATTAGGAAGATCATAAAAACATAACAGCCGTACCAAACCAACATGCTACAAAAGTGTATCTCTACCTAAAACGTAGGGGGAGGACAACGTAATGGTGACACCATCTTTTAAAGAATGTCTCAGCTGGATTAAGAAGAACACACTCTTTAAATTATACAGATATCTATCCCCTGGTAATATTAAAGCCAAGCTTGATATCACAACACTGTTTTGAATTGTTCAGGTTGTATATTTTCTTCTACTTATGACTTCTAGTACTTAATGTCTGGTTTCCCTGCAAATAAACATAAGTAATCATTAAAGTTTTCATATTTCCTCATTGAAATTTGCCTTTTTTATTGATATCATCTGCCCCAGTGTGCTTGTTCAGGTTATTCTTTACTTGTATAGCTCTTTCAAAGGTATCGATATGGCCTTGCTGGAGTATGTCTTCCATGTTTTTCAGGTGCAAGCCGTGCTTTTTCTATTAGAATTATGCGGCCATTTTACGGGTAATGATGATCGAGGAGAAGGATATACTGTATGTGTGTCTCTGGGCCCTGTTAAGGTTCTGAAGCTGAAGTTGCCAGCCTCAAGCATATTGCACTGTTGATCTTTCAAAGGTGATTTATCTGGTAGGTTCCAACAGGAGTGCAGCATGCAAAGCGACTCTTGGCTTTTACTGAGGTATTCTGAATTGTAGCCCAGGGGCAACAATAGGCCCTTGCCCTTCTTAAAGGTATTCTGAATTTGCTTTATATCTGATCTGTAACCTGGCAAGAAAAGTGACAGGCTGACCACCATTGTGTTTGAAACATGAGTTACATGCGAATGTAACATAGGTATTACATGATCTACATGTAAATCAAGTCTAATAATTTAGGTATTTATTATCTTGTTCACCAATATAAAAAGAAGTATAGAGGGCAAAGTGCCCTTCCTGAACACTTTAACACCACAAAACACTTTTTTTAATTGGGGCTCAAAATGTGAATTATCAGGATCACAGCACAGATTTTGTTTAGCATAGATAAAATACAAAACAGTATTAGCATTAGTGTTTTTTAGTCCTAAAAGTTTTCTTATTGGTACTAAAGCCTGTTATCTTACCTAATCACTGCAAATTTATTTGGTTTATTAACTGTTTTCAAAGTCCTCACATCTCACTATGCTTGCAGATTTTCATTGGTTCTATGCTGTTAATCCCTGACTACATGCCTGCACGCTGAGATAATAATTATCTATGGCTGTGGTTTTGGCTTCCTTATAAATATATGCTGATAAATAAAAGAGAAGCAGTAAGAAGTTTTTTGAAAGACATCACTACAGCACTTTGTAGGTGTACCTAAATGACTTATTTACATAGAGAAAATGCATTCAGTTTCTGGAGGGCTTAGTGTCTGTAACTCTCAATTCCAACATTAAACTCTTAATTAACTTGATCTAATTATTTATTCACCTGCATACATTAGAACATTTATTCAATGTCATTTATGGTTAATGATCATGCTTGTTGTCTAATGAAACCAATTAGAGTCTGGAGGTAATCAATAAAATGACGTGAAAGGCACCAACAAATTACCATTGACTTTATTGCCATTTGTTTTTATTTTGTAACACCTATAATAGAGAACACATTCCTATGGCAATTTACATATATTCAGGTAAGTTTTAGAATTAAAATGAGTTTGTGACAAATGTCAGAAACTTTTAAAATTAATAGGTTGATTATACTGTACTTGATTACTAAATAATGAGATCTTAAAGTTTGCCAACTTTGCAGGGAGTCACAACTCTTTGTCACAATCTGTGACTGACTATGGCAGGGCATGGCATTGAAATGTTCCCCTTCATCTCTTAACTCAGAAGTTTCTTCCTACCAGTAAATGGAGTGTGACAGTCTATATGCTCTCAGTTGCATTCTTCATTTTAAACCATAGGAAAAAAGTGCAAGTGATGTAAAGTCAGTTAATCTGTCGACTACCAAAACCATGTAATCTATTTCAGGGTTGCAAGGAACGGAGCATATTACTGTAGTATAAACCAACCCTGATAACAGCACCTCATTTGCATCCCTTCATTTACCCACTCCAGTCCAACTTAGAATGGCCAGTTGATCTATGGAAAACATTGTATTAATGAGAAAAAAGGACACAGGCATTGGGAGAACCCACAGAATTTACACTGATAGCACCCAGAGCAGGATTTGAGTAGAGTATTCTAGAGTTACAATACAATACAATACAATTTATTTTTGTATAGCCCAAAATCACACAAGAAGTATTTAACAGGCCCTGCCTCTTGACAGCCCCGCAGCCTTGACTCTCTAAGAAGGCAAGGAAAAACTCCCAAATAAAAACCTTGTAGGGAAAAAAATGGAAGAAACCTTGGGAAAGGCAGTTCAAAGAGAGATTCCTTTCCAGGTAGGCTGAGCGTGCAGTGGGTGTCAAAAAGAAGGGGGTCAATACAATACAATACACAGAGTTGTAAGGCAGCTGCACTAACCCCTATGTAAGATACCACCCATGTTGTAAAGGCACATTTCTTTGGTACTCTGCAACATATGAAAAAGAGAAGATCCAGTGAAAAATCTGAGAAGAAAAATGCAGTATGAATTTCACTCAATGATTGCTACTTAAACTCTGGCTACTGAGAGCTATCAATTTTAAACCATTTGCATTATAATAATATACTAGACAATTCTTGCCAGTCATAGACTTGTAAAACACAATGAACAATTGGATATGTCTGGCTAATTGAAAATGCATCTACAGTGGTGGAATGGTAATAAAATCAATGCTGTTCACATATAGTTTATGGTTTGATTCTTGTTTTTTCTCCTTAGTTTAATCTTTTCTTTTCACTCCAAGAGCAGTATGTACACACAGTACAATTCATTCCAAATATTTGTTTATTTATTTTACTTATTGTCAATATTGCACACTCCAAAGAATGCAAAAAATGTGGCTAGTTTACTGCCAATTGCAACTCTAAGTCAGCCCCGTCTGAGTGTGCAATTATATGCTACAGTATGATTGAAGAATTAATCTTGCCATATGTGACCTACAGAAGCACAGTAAGCATCTGCATTCTTTCACAGCTTCTGTATACTAAAACTGATCAAAGCAGTGGCCCTCCAAGAACATGTTTTTGAAATCTAAACAAATGGCTTAATTTATAGATAAAAATATCTAATTGTCACTTATTGACTTCAGAGACTTCCACTGCTTAAGTTGTGAAATCATAAAAGCAGTTTAAACATATTACCAATCAAGTTTTTTCTTTCCTTGATCTTTTATAGCACCCTGATTATGGTTCTGTAAAATTATAAATAAATAAATAAATAAATAAAAATAAAAACTGTAATAAAAAATAAATAAATATAAGGCTGTTTCATAGACTTTGAGAGCTTCCAGTCACTCCTTTCTGGTTTTTACCATATTAATGAACTGGAAATTAAACCAGAAAAGTACTTTTTTCACATAACATGTTAAAGAATACATAATGGCTATAAAAAATATCTCAATTGCAAAAAATATAATTATTTAATTCATTGTGTTGTCTCTACCCACCATTAAAAAACATTTAAAGTCTGTGCATGTTTGAAATGAGGTTGAAGTCCCAGGTAAGATGCTACATGCATTTTTTTTTTTTTTTTTTTTTTTTTAAATTTTTATTAATTTTATTACAATCCATACAAAGCAATCAAGTTTTTACAAAGAGAAAAATTAAGAACAGATCGATCCCCACCCCTGAGAGAGAGAGCAAGCCAAACGGCGTTAAATTTAAGACTTGGAGACATACCTAAATTAATAAATTCTCTGTGCCTTTTGAACTTATTTTAAAATATTACTGATTAGATCCTGCCATGTTTTGAAAAAAGTCTGTACGGATCCTCTAATTGAATATTTGATTTTTTCCAACTTCAAATAATATAACACATCGGTTTCCCACTGACTTAAAAGAGGAGAGTTTGGGTTCTTCCAGTTTATGAGAATAGGTCTACGTGCCAAAAGTGTAGTGAATGCAATCACAATTTGTTTGTCTTCCTCCGCTTTAAACCCATCTGGAAGAACACCAAACACAGCTGTTAATGGGTTTGGAGGGATTGTAAGTCCAAGGCTATCTGAAAGGTAATTAAAAATGTTTGTCCAGAATAAAGTTAATTTGGTGCAGGACCAGAACATGTGACCTAGTGAGGCTGGGACTTGGTTACAACGTTCGCAGGTTGGATCATGCCCTGGGAACATTTTGGAGAGTTTTAGTCGAGACAGATGTGCTCGATATATAATTTTGAGTTGTATAATTGTATGCTTTGCGCATATGGAGCTCGAGTGAATTCTCTGCATTGCTACTTTCCACTCCTTTTCTGATATATTAATTGAAAGATCTTTTTCCCAGTGTCCTCTTGGATCTTTAAAAGGGAGGGATTGTAAAATGATTTTATATATTGTAGAGATGGAGTCTAAATCCTTGAGATTGAGCAATATTTTTTCCAGCATGGATGAGGGTGCAAGATGAGGAAAATCTGGAAGGTTTTGTTTAACAAAGTTTCTGATTTGAAGATAGTGAAAGAAATGTGTAGCTGGAATGTTAAATTTGGAATGTAATTGCTCATAGGATGCAAAGACGTTGTCTATATAAAGATCTCTAAGCAAGTTAATTCCAAATTTTTTCCAAATATTAAAAACTGCATATGTTTGTGAGGGTTGAAAGAGGTGGTTCTCTTGCAGGGGTGCCACAGATAGAAGCTTCTCCTTCTTAAAATGCTTTCTACATTGGTTCCAGATTCTAAGTGAGTGGAGCACAATTGGGTTATTAGTGTATTGCCGATAACGTGTGTTTATTGGAGCACAGAGCAAGGAATACAAAGAAGTACTGCAGGAATTTAATTCTATTGCGGACCAAGCCTGTGTATGTTCTTCTATTTGTGTCCAGGTTCTTATCGCCTGTATATTTGCTGCCCAGTAATAAAACTGGAAGTTAGGTAGAGCCATGCCGCCTTCTGCCTTTTGTCTTTGTAGGGTCGCTCTTTTGATGCGTGGATGTTTTGAATTCCAAATAAATGAGGTTATTGTCGAATCTAATTGCCTAAAAAATGATTTATTAATGTATATTGGGATGTTTTGAAATAAAAAAAGGAGCTTAGGAAGAATATTCATCTTAACAGTATTAATTCTTCCAGCTAGTGTGAGATGAAGGGTTGACCATCTATGCAAGTCTTGTTTAATTTTTTCCATGCAAACGGCGAAATTTTGTTGATATAGAGCTTTATATTTACTTGTGATGTTTACCCCTAGGTATTTAAACTGTTCTGCAATGATAAAAGGTAGGGTATCTAATTTAATATTATATGCTTGAGAGTTCACTGGAAAGAGTACACTTTTATTCAGATTAATTCTGAGACCAGAGATCTTTTGAAATTCTGTGAGTGCTGCTAAGACTGCAGGTACAGAATTTTCTGGGTCTGATATATACAGTACCATGTCATCTGCATATAATGAGATTTTCTGTTCCAGTCCTTCTCTGCTAATCCCCTTTATCTGATCAGTATTTCGACAATGTATTGCCAGTGGTTCAATGGCAATCGCAAACAGCAGCGGTGACAAGGGGCATCCTTGTCTAGTGCCACGTTCTAGTTTAAAGTAGTCTGAGCAAATGTTGTTGATGCAAACTGAAGCTTCTGGGTTAGTATACAGTAATTTAATCCATGCACAGATGTTTGGGCCAAACCCAAACTTCTCCAATATGCTACATGCATTTTATATGCTCTACTTGATTCCCAAAGTATTTGTGTAGGAATATATTTTACTAATGATTTCTAAAATGTATTTTATAAGTGAATTAGTAAATATTATTATTTGTATTAGAAACTGTCACAAAGGAGCAGGGTTGGTGATAAAGTTCTACAAAGTAATGGTAGCTTGTTGGTTTTACGCAAGTCTAAATTAGGATAGATGCTATATATCTTATGATTTGCATCCTTTGTAATGGCCCAAGTTTTTTCATATTCGAAACAGTATGTGTGTGTGTGGATGATGTGTTGTAGTCAAGTCCAGATTAAGACCCCCACAGGCCCCTGGGTGATGTTACCAATAAAGCTCCTTAACAAAGAGTTTATAGTACACTAAACAATGCCACAGATGGATACCCAGTAGCTTCATGCACCCCAATTCCTACTTTTGCTCACATAGCGAAGGTAGTCTGCATTACAACGCAACTTCTTCCCCTCCCAAAATGCACATTTCAACAGCAGTTAATCTTAGTACACTGCTAGTCTCGATCCACTGCTGGAATGCAGCCCAAGCGCACATTCTGCAGTCGAATAACTATAGGCAATGTGACAGGGTAGTTGCACTGTGACTGCATGGCTGTTGTTTTGCAAGGCTTTTTATGCATATTAATGGTGTCATCATGGCCCCAAATCCATAAAACTTAATTGGCACAATTGACTTTTTTTGTAGCTTATATGAATTACATACTTGATTAAAGTCACTTTTAATTTAATTTATGTAATTTGGGGGGGGGTCTAATTTAATTTTTTGTATTAGGGCCAATCAAATTCTAGTTTCATTACTGTCACTGCACAGATTAACCCAATAGATAATCTTGTTGTGGAGAATGGTACCACAATGAGGTCAACTAAAGCGACAGAAAGTCTAGTTGCCATAAATAGTACTATAAGTCAAAAAATAAATGAATACTATAATAAAATAAATGTAAATAAATATAACTATTAATGTAGATGCATTAAACATCTCAAATACAAAATTAGTATTTTTTTAAATACAAATTTCTTTAAATAAGTATACTTATATAAACATATTTAAAAAAAGAAATCTTAACTGTAAATTCCTGTTGTAAAAACAAGACTACAGATATGTCTCAGAAGCAAAGGTAACTATTCTCAGTCTCTCTCTCTCTCTTTATGTCTCCATTATCAGCCCAAAGAACATGCATAGTAACTCTAAAGGCTCATTTTCACAAAATATAGCATTCTGCATGAAAATTGCAACACACCATCAACCATAGTAATCCCTCTATTTTAGTAAATGGATCCATTTCTGTCAGCTGCAGAGATGGTGTGTGTAAGGAGATGCACTTTATACTCATATCTCCAAAGTGTACAGCCTCTGTCATTTTCCAGTAATATGACTAATGTATTTAAGAGATGACAGTAAGTCAGGACCATAACTTAATTAAAAGGACTGGCTCTTAGAGATGAGCTGTTATATCCAGACGCTAGCCAGGGTGCATGTTATTACTAGTCAAAACATAACTAATGACCACCCCTCACATGTACTCAGAGATGAACTAACTTATTTACTGTCAACATATACACTTCATTGAAGGTTCTTTTTACAGTACACAGATGTTTTGTAGTAGGCTACCAAAAGACACAGCTTCACAAACCTCTATATCCCAAACCCTATGTGCTACCAGATACCCACTGTGATTCACTGTATTAGCCCTTTTCAGTGCTTTTTTATGTGTGACCTGAAAAAACAGTGCCTTTATGTCCATTAATATGTTTGATGTTACATTATAGTAAAATAACTTTATCATTTTTTTAGTATTTACTACCTTACATTACTCACTTCTAGTAAAAGAAATTATTCTTTTTTTTTAATATTTATTGGTTGTTTGTTATGTTTCCAGGTTTTTCCTGTGCATTTTAGAAATAAACACGTAAAAAAAAAACATGTTGTTCCATGGATATAATACATTTGAAATGATCATAATGTAAAAGTCCATTCAATCTTTCAACAGAGACCTCACACAATATATATCTGGTATTTTAATATATTTACAAAAAGTGCAAATATTCCTCTGAAAAGAGCATTCAAATTTTCTTTAAGGTGAAAAAAATCAAGGTTAGAAATTTATTCTGACAACGTGTTAAAACAGATGAACACAGAAATAGCATACAATTTCAAGCATATAACTGAGAAGTGGCACCTATATTTTCCAGGATACAACACTGTGAAATTAATCAAAATTAGTTTATATTTTTCTCTCTGGTTAACTGACTACAATTATTAAAAAATACTTGCAAGTTTAGACTAATTCATATAAAAAATGTACTTGTGATGATGAAAGAAAGGCTTCTCTCTTTTCTAAAATATAACCTGAAGTGTGTAATATGTCAAAATGTCAAATTTTGGAACAATAGTCCCAGAAACTATTAAACAATTACATTTCTAAGGCTGAAGTGATGACTCTTCTTTCAATAAATGATACTCTGGCCAGGACTGAGGAGACCCAGCTGGTGGTGAGCAGGCTGAAAATTGGGAAAGCCACAGGAGTCTGTGGTCTAACTAGTGAATTGCTGAATGTAAGGGATGATAGGGCAATAATGGGGTTACATGCTCTATTGCAGGCCATTCATCATGAGATATTAAACCAGTACTCTTAACTGGAATGGACAAGAAAAACCTGTTCCCAGAATATGTTTTTTTCACCTGTTACAAGGATTCACTTCATAACAAATTTAATTAAGTTGTAATATCCTGACTTTATGTACAAAATAAATGATTTTCCAGGTTGAATTGCAACACTGGCATGTTATCTTTGAGAGTTCTGATTAAATTCCAACAAAAGGCACACATCCTGTCTATTGACTGAATAATCCTTTTGTTAGGATGTATTAAAAAGTTTGACAGGTACGCCTAATTTTTTGTGTTACTTTGTTTATATTGTTATATCACCTGATCATTCAAAATCTATTTAAAGAATTACAGCAAATTTGTGAAAAGATTGAGGTTTTAAATTTTTTACTCTATGGTTGTGGTTCTAAAAGAAAATCCTTAACACAATCTAATAAACAGAAAAAGGAAAGTAATACAGTTTAAATGGACACAGCCTCAGAGTTAAAACCTGAAAAACAATATTTTATGTCCATGAAGGCGAACAATAATTTCTTCTTCAATATTCAGCAAATCATATAATTACATTTTACTAATTCTTACTGTACCCATTTCAAAGAAGGAGGGTGTTTGTTGGGTTTTAATTAGATTAAACAGAGTCATGATTTATCAAGTAATGGCAAAGATAGAACATGACACATGTAACAAAACTCCTAAATGACTCAAACAAAGCTTGCTAGATGGCGGTTTGACAGTCTTACTTGAAACTACATAAATATATGTAAGTTGCTGCCTACCCTAACTAGTACCTAAAGAGCTAAAGCTAGCAAAGTACTGAAAAAGAACAATATATATGTCACAAAATAAACTTGCAAAAATATTATGCAAATGAACAGTTTTTTAACACTAGAATTACCAAAGCCTACGAAAAAACTTGTAATTCCGGCTCACCTTAAATCCCTTCGCGTCAGCGTTTTGTGCCTTGTAAATGTCTCAATCAACACAAGCAGTAAGCAGCCTACTATCCCATCCCCCCACCGCCACAGAAAGGGCAAAAACTTCTCCCAGCTCCAGCCTTAATTATCTGGGAGTGAGGAGCCTAGAGTTGTATAGGGTAAATAATATATTGTTATTGTTTACTGTATTGTACTGTTATTGCATAAATGAAATGATGTTTTCTGATTGGCACTATTCAGGTCATAAAGTGATTTCTTCAAAATATCACATACATTTGTCTTTTTCTTTTTTCCCTGGTACTGCGATGACAACATGGATCAGAACGCGTGAACTTATTCAGTGCAGGTATTCACTACAGAAACATGCAGGTGGCCGGTTGCTGTGTGCTACAACATGCTTGACCTGACGGCGATCAACACACATGTACTGTGCAAGGCATGCATATATCCATTGAGAAAAAAAGAGTATTCTTTGCTCACCTTGCAGAGGAACTCTGTTGTCGCTTCTTACAAGAAAAGGCGATGGAAAAAGAAAAAGAGGATGCAACATCGACAAACTTCTGTTCCAAGACCGCTGATTCACCCAGGAAAGCAAACTCAGTAAGTGTCAGGTGCCCCTTCAATGTAATAGGAACCACAGCACAGAGAAGTGTGTAAATTGCAAATGGTGCACATGTTCTAAATGTAGGCCCTTGGGTGTGTGGGAACTGTTAACATTTGAATTTTATGATTGCATATAGCACGGAACTGACCTCTCTGTACTATTCTTTCCTCTGCATGTCCTGGAGTACAAAAGAAACACCACCATGTACCAAAATGTGGAGACTGGACAAGATCGGGGGAAAAATGTGATCACTGATTACAACCGCAAGAAGGTATGCAAATGAATATGAATAATATGAATAATTTTGCATCAGTGCCACAATGTTTTAAGAAATGTACTATACAGATCATAAAATGAATAATTTCAAATATCACATATAACTATGTCTCTGTTTTTTTTGTCAGTGCGGCTTTGACATCATGGACCATAAGGTGCATACTAATTCAGTGTGAACAGGAACACTCAATAAAACTGAATAAAAAAAATTCAAGTGACAATGAGATACCAAGAAGGCAGATTCACCAGCGTTAGTGTGTCAGCTTTTATCCCTCCAGATCATAGAATTTCCAGTTCCAATGTCTCAAAACACCACTCACATGTACAGTTATTCACAGTTTCAAATAAAAACTAACAGTGTCAGATCTGGGGTGGTGGGCTTTGGAGAGTTGTATTGTGATTGTGACTGAGAGAATAAACGTGAAAAAAACCACTAACTAAAAATTTACACTGGCTGTTACAGACACAAATCAAATGTATGTTTTTGTTGTATAATATTAACAATAAGAACAGTTCACTACTTAAAACGGTAAATTTGCGAGGCAGCCAGTATCAAACTGGCAGCCTCTTGATTACAAGTCAGCAGTTCTTATCGCTGCACCAAGGAATCTGACATATTATACTTGTACCTTTTTTGAAAGTGTTAATGTGATATTTGGACTTCAGGCTTCACACATTATACAGTTCTTGTCTACATTTTGTACTTTATTAGGAAAACATGAAAAACATTTCTGTTTTAATTATTTGTTTACATAGACCTTTGTAGACATGGAACACACATGAAATGCATGTGTTCCAAATAATGGTATATTATTTACCCTATACAACTCTAGATATTGTACCTCACTCCTAGATAATCAAGGCTTGAGCTGGGAGAACTTTTTGTCCTTTCTGCGGTGGTGGGTGGATGGGATAGTAGGCTGTTTGCTGCTTGTGTTGATCGACACATTTACAAGGCAAAAGACGCTGACGGTGAGGTGCAAAGGGATTTAAGGTGGGCCGGAATTACAAGTTTTTTAGTATGCTTTGGTAATACTAGTGTTAAGTAACAGGTGGCATAAAGTTAGGAAATGACAAGATGGAGTAAAAATCCCCTTTGTCTTGGTTTTCTTTAATAGGGGGAAACAGCCACTATAACAGATATCTTGCATCTCAAAAAATAATGTGATTGTATAGGAAAAGTATATTCTTAATGATGATTGCATATATTCAAAGAGAGTCATGAGCATATATGAAGATAGGCATTACAGGGTGAGTCAAAATTATGTTAACATAATGGATTATTTTTATCTCTACCAAACCTTTCCAGGTCAATGGATAGGTCATGGTGGACCATTGCCATGGCCTCCACACTCTCCTGATTAGACACCCTGTGATTTCTGGTTGTGGGGTATAGTGAAGGAGCACGTGTATAGCAGGAATGTTTGTGATAACAGTGACCTAAAGGACAGAATATGGACTGTGGTACCATCTATTCCCCGCAAAATGTGTGTCCAGGCTTTAAATGGTACTGTTCCTTGGTGGTTTTTGTGTGTTAGCAAACAGGTTGAGACATCTTAGTGCAAGTTAGTATAGCAAGGGTTATATCAGCGGTTCTTAAACTTTCGTATTTCGCAACCCCCCTTTTCTACCTGGAATAATTCTATAAGATAGATGAGAATAACCCATGATACAACTAACAAAGGTATTGTACTCGTGCAGTGTTGCGGTATCCAATCATTTTTACTTCCATAAGATTTGCATGTGTTCGGCTAACTTCGATGAAATATTTGCAATTTATTTTTTTTTTAAAGTGCTTTAATAACTGTTAAAATGCCTTGTGTGGTTTTTGATAGTAATTCTAACCCCAAAAACAAACAATACATTATTTATTCTTATTTAATGATTTTTTTATGTAAAGAAATGATTAAATATGTTTTCATTTTTAAAAATCTGATGCTGAACTTATTTCCAAAGAAAATAATGATAAGGATGGCAGATAACTTTAACAACTATTGAATACTCCATGACTCTATTTATTTTTCTGGCTATATAAAATAAGCAGCATGTGAAACCCGAAATGAATACAAGACCAAACCATAAATACTGTACTGTATATTAATTCACTTCATAAAACTGCATTCTGAAGTGAAGCATATTCTATACATTAAAAAAATACCTATTCTCCCCTTGTATTTTAAAATGGAGTTAATGGGTACCAGGGTCCCAAACTCTGAAAACTTACTGAATACGCCCACTTTGAATTAGCAAAGGTTTCACTATTAAGAAAATGTACCTTCTGATTTTCTAAAACTTGTGACAACAGAAGTAGGCCTAAATTATAAATATTATGGTTTATCACAGGTTCTTGGTACTATTTTCTCAAAATTAGTTTCCAGTTCATTTGAGCAGCCGTTTTTTATGAAAACACCCCCTCTGCCAACCAATATTCTGCTTATCCTATTTTTGTTTCTGGAATTGAGTTTCTGTTCCTTCAGATGCATGCTTAAATCATATTATGATTTTTTCCTAAATGGCACCAACTTTTCCTCTGTTTCATTCTGTGTTGTTGTTTTACACAGCCCACTGAGTGAGATTCACATGTGTTGGCAGTATATGGTGAAGAGCATACATAAGCATTTAATTTTCTTTGTACAGATAACAATAAATGTGATCTGATAACAATGCATTGTATTTTCATAAAAGCTTTACATTTTCAAAATAACCAAGACACCTGCACATTACATTTCTTGTGGTGTTGTGCACATGCACGAAAAAAAAAATCATTGAAAAATTAAAAGGGACAGTGTGCAATAGAGCTTAACTACAATGAAACTGATTGAAGCTCCACAAACTAATTTTCATATTTTTTAACAGATGATGAATCACTCTTATTGAGGATATGGTAAAAAAGGAACTGAGAACAATTTTTCTGAGTAAATCCGAAACTGCAAACTTCATGCATACCCTGGCACTTTGAGCCAGGAATGACAGCTCTGTTCTATCACTCTGTTTATAACATCTATAGTAAAATTCATCCTATGTTCCGTAAAAAATATATAATGTTTGTTCAGTTCATTTCACTTGATTGCATGCCACACACATGCTCAATCTTTCTCTCTGGACCACCAAAATGCATTGCAGCATGCTACTGGCAGCAGCAGGCAAAGTGTGCAAAATAATGAAATAAATTCTATGTAGTGAAAGAATAGGAATGTTTGTAATTTATTTTCGGTATTGTTATCTAGTTCCCTACAAAACAGAGAAAGCATATCTGTGCATCAACATTCAGTAATGTTAATAATAGCCCTTGACAATGACGTTTTGAAGTGAATCTATGACCTGGCCTTAAAAGGCTGCTGTTAAGGAAGACAAGCAGTGAAGTGAACCCACATAGTTGGTCTCCTTTTTAAATGGTTAAATCTCACCATATGTACAGTCTTTTTTCCATCTTAAAACAATATGTATTATTTATTTGTTTGTTTTATTAATTTTTGTTCACTTCAAAAAAAAATATATGTGGAAAGTTAATGTATGCCATGACTTTGAAGAAATAATTTCAATTTGAGAAATTATTGAGAAACTCATCCTTTAAATCATTTTATGATGTTATTTTTAAAATGCTGCTGGTCAGCTTACTCACAACTCCAGGGACTGTGTTCATTTCAAAACTGTCTGTGTTACATGTGCTTGTTTGCACCATGTCCATGCAGACTTTCACTGGGTGCTCATGTTTCACTACACATCTCAAAGAAATTGTGAAATAAGAACTCAAAAGTTAGTGATGGTCCCATCCAGAGGTAATTACTGCCTCATGTTCTAGATGCCCCAAACTAAAAATTAGTTTAAGAAAATGGATGGATACATGGAATTAGTCTGTTAGAATAATTAAAGGGTATATAGAGGCAGCATTGTCTGGTGTTAAAACTTCAGATTATTTTATCCAAAAAAAAAGGAAAACATGAATCCAGATATATATTGCATAAAATGGTGACTATGCCATTGTTTTGTTTATCTTTCAGAACCTATGTTATTTCCAATTCAACTTAAGTGTTTTTGCCTGCTTATTATGTTGCAGTGGTTTTAACCTTACTGTATACTCTGGTTTATTTTCATGCAGTTCTATAACTTACAGCTTCTTCTTTACATTCATTATGGTATCAGTGATATGCTTTTTATTTTATCCCTTCATTTTTCACCCTTTCATGCATTTTTCAGCATCATCACCAACCTTTCTTAACTCAAAATGGCCACACTTTTCTATTTCTACACTGGAATAGCTACTCAGGATTGCTATGTATGAACTAAAGGGTTTAAAATACAGGCATAAGACTCTGCATAAATGACCCTAGTGCACATGTGTATACGAAACAGCTGTCATTGCCCAAGGCCAGGAGCTTCAAATCTGCCAAAATGAACCTTTACTGTGCCAGAAGAGTGCTGAGTGTGAAGAGATAAGGACTTAAAAGATGTATTTTAGCCTTGTTACTCAGCAGTCTCTTCACACTCATTAACTAGTGTCAGTCTCTTGTGGAGTAGATATTTCTTTAGGGTACTTGATACATCACTTTATTTCAGAAACCAGCTGTTATAAAATATAATGTTTTGAATTACCTTGCAGTATGCTTATATTTATTAACAAATACAGAGAATATTGGAAAGGATAAACTTAAAAACAACTTTGTAGCCAAAATTCTCTTCAACAGTATTCTACCTTAGACGTGTTTTAGGTTAATTCTAGGAAAATACATTTGTAACACACCTAATTTCTTAATTTTTTCTGTGACCTTTAAGTCTGATTTTATTAATAGAAGAGAAATTAAGCCAGAGAAAGAATTCAATTGTTAGATCATTAACATAACACCAAATATTAATTAATTTTTAAGAATCATTTGAAGTCCTTCTGTTTTAATATAACCCTGAAATATCAACATATTTGTAAAAGCAAATCTAACTACACTGTAAAATAATTACTGTGCGTATCTAAAGTGACTTTTTGGTAGACTATTTTAAATTTGTGCTTCCAGAAATGATTTGTTTGTGTTTTTAAAGCAAATAAAGTAAAGCAAAATGTATCATCAAGCCAGAGCCATACAAAAGTCATATTATATGACTTTTACATTTTATCTCTGACTCCAAGTTTTTTTATTTTATGTAATTTATTGTCTTTTATGCATTTTCTTGGTGAATATGTTTTTGTTTTCTCTTCATGTGTATCTTATTGCAAGTTTATTATTATTTGTTATATTATGTTTATTACATATGATAGGTAACACATTTTATACATGTACTAGCCGAAGCCTGCTGTAGCATATGGCGGTTGAAGAAAAGGAACGTAAAATGGTGAGAAAGGAATTCAGTATAACAAAGGCTTAGGAAACCACCGTCGCAGTATAACGAAAATAGCAAGGAGTGAAACCAATGCCAATGGTCGAGAGTGTACCTTCCTGTAGCAGGCTACGGAAAACATAGACATATATAGATAGACGCCGCATTCACTGTGTTTCCCAGTCGACACGATAAGTCAGCGCGTCCGCCCTATTGCGAGTGGTAAAAGTGCCATTTAAACTAATACAGGTAGACATGGAAATCGGGTTTTCTGATGAAAACAGTATCATTTACATAGAACAGATTTTGGCGAATCGTTTACATGCAATTATTTATATTCATTTATACACTGAATGCGTGCGTATCCCATGGTCTTAGAGTTGGTGGGCAGGGCTCTGTGAGTTGG
The DNA here is from genome assembly GCA_026402145.1 of Polypterus bichir lapradei. Taxonomy (NCBI): domain Eukaryota; kingdom Metazoa; phylum Chordata; class Cladistia; order Polypteriformes; family Polypteridae; genus Polypterus; species Polypterus bichir. Next base: position 67,005,091 of record JANRMT010062806.1, on the reverse strand, counting down.
CGGGCGTGGCTCTCTGTCTTGCGTGCCCTTAGTTAGAGTTAGCGGGCGGGGCTCTGTGTCTTGCGTGCGGTGTAAAGTCAACATGGCTCAGATGTGCATGTGGACTTTTGCACAGACGAAAGCGGCTGAGGCTGTGTTTGGTGAGTTGTTGCGTGCCTCGAGAGCGACGCTGGACTCGGGAGGACGGTTACAGTTGGTGTGCGTGGCTCTGTCGTGCGCATCCCATGACATGGTAGGAGGGTTACAGTTGGTGGGTGGGGCTGTGTCTTGCTTGCTCTCACTGTCTTGCGTGCCCTCAGTGTCTTGCATGCGCTCAGTGTCTTGCATGCCCTTAGTGAATTATATATATAGATTTTTGTCCATTTTCAAATTTGACTTATTTTGTCAAAGTTTTATTTTATTCCTGTCTTGTTTTTTCTCTAATTATGTAGGGCAGCACGGTGGCACAGTGGTAGCGCTGCTGCCTCGCAGTAAGAAGACCTGGGTTCGCTTCCCGGGTCCTCCCTGCGTGGAGTTTGGATGTTCTCCCCGTTCTCTGCGTTGGTTTCCTCCAGGTGCTCTGGTTTTTTCCCACAGTCCAAAGACATGCAGGTTAGGTGCATTAGCAATCCTAAATTGCCCCTTGTGTGTACTTGGTGTGTGTGTGTGTGCCCTGCAGTGGGGTGGTGCCCTGCCCAGGGATTTGTTCCTACCTTGTGCCCTGTGCTGGCTGGGATTGGCTCCAGCAGACCCCTGTGACCCTGTGTTTGGATATAGTGGGTTGGACAATGACTGACTGACTGACTTCGAATTTATCCCTGCAATTGTCACGCTGATGTCATCACAGAAGAGAACAATAAAATCTCTGTATTCGTCATGCATTAGCCCTCAATGGACAAATAACATCTTTGAAAGTCACTAGCATAAGGCCCTAGTGTCAGGGTTTCCTTTTGACTCTCATTTTGCCTTTTAATTTTGATTCTGTCATAGCAATCCTCAAACACTTGTGTTCCTTTTAACAATGTGTATTTATTTGTCTTTTATTTTATGTACCTTGTACCTTATTGTCTTTATGATGAATCAAAGGGGGGAAGGGCCCCCCAACACTGCAGCTGGGGGACTTATTTTTGGACTGTTTTGTACCATGGTATTTGTAGTGCTGTTGGCAGTGTTATTATCCTTGCTTTAGAGTAATTTTTAAGGACTAAGCATTTGTGACACTGCTTGTAAATTTCAGTTTGACCTAGGTTCTGCTTTGTTTTTGACCTCTTAATTTTGAACTTTGTTTTGGTTTTGATATTCAGCCATTTTTGACCTTCTTGATATTAACAAATCCTGCTTGTTGATTTAATACAACTTTGTGTTCTCCATTAAAATGTAGTTCATCTCCTAGTTTCAGATTTATAAAACTTGCATAAGCACAAAAAGAGGCTTAAAATGTGCATACATAAAATAAAATTTGACAGGAGAACATGTATATATTGTGAGATTTTTGAGCTTTTTTATGACTCTCCCCAGCTTTTGACGTCTCTGTTGAGGGTTGCTTGTCTGTCGCAGAGGCAACTGTTTGTTCACAGAGACATCAAGGCAACTGCAATTTTGTAGCCTCCACTTGTATCACGTGTGTCGCCCATTGATTGATGCAGGGAACATTCTAACTCAGCCACTGACTTGGCTTCATCACTGTTTATTTGATGTGTGTGTATTAAAGAGATAGTTCCTGTTTGAAAAAATACCCCAACTGTTCCTGTTTTAATTGGAGTTAAGTTGGCTTTCTTGAAGCCTTTGGATTCATCATCCTCTCTCAGGTGCAAAACAGTGACTCGCGGGTCAGAAGTGAAGTCTTTCACCAATGGTTCCTCAAAAGGCGTATGATGCTCCGTTGCCACTGGAGTCGGATGAGGCTCCTGCAGATGTCCCTGTTCTTGCCCGTTCCAGAGATGTGCTAGAAAAGATGGCTCACAACCCAGAATGTTTCCTATTCTGTTTTGAACACATGTTAACATTGATGCACTGGGACAAGAGAGGCTGGGCAGCTATTTTGGCCCCCTTTTTTATTGTGGAGCCCCTACAGATCATGGGAAACCTTCCTCATGAAAGGCTCAATGATTATTACTTTCTGAAGCAACAGATCCTCCTCCATATGGCTATAATATAAGCCCCTTAGCCAAGGGACATCAGTGTTGGCTGTGGCAGATTGATCTGGATCGCCCCATCTGGGGACAGGTCTAGGACTTATTGGACCTGATAAAAGCTGGTTTTGTGGAGATACTTTTGAATGTATTGTGGAAAAGCTCACTACTGACGCAGTCTTTTCAGGGATAAATGAAGACCTTTGTGATGAGATACTCCCGAATGATGTCCACTCACTGTTAGACATGACCCACAGACTGGAGGGTGCCCAAGCAACCTGGAAACAGAGGGGCTATCCTAACTTGGCACCAACTTCGACCCAACCATCACGTCCCCCCCAATGGCCAATCACCAATGCTACGGATTGCAGCCTCAGTCTCCACTTCATCCTCATCTTTCCTCTGAACAACATCTGCTGCCAGTCCCTGCCTTGGTTTTTCCTAGAGGTGCTGACACCACTGCTGGAGGCACACAATCTAACACCACATGTGTAGAAGGTGCTGTTATAGGAACTCTACATCCTGCTTGCACAGTCCATGGACTTTGGTCTGGCCCAAGTATATAGGTTGCAGGCTTCCCCCAAGGTGTTGAAAAAAGACAATTTTAAGGTCTCTATTAAGTTGACCGGAAGCAAAATCCCAGCACTGTTGAACTTCTATAGTGACCTTTGTGTAGACCACCATAACTTACAGACCAGGGGCCTCATGTGTAAATAGTGCGTATGCACAAAAATCTTGCATACTCCCGTTTCCACACTCACATCGCAATGTAAAAAACTAAATTTGGCACTTGACAGCTTGCAGCTGGCTGGGTTGACAGGTAACACTAAGAAGTGTATATTGGGTGTGTCAGAAATGGATTATTTGGGGTACTCAATGGGAGTTTGTTTAAACCTTTGTTGCACAAGGTTGGTGAGCTGCTATCATATCAACATCTGGAAATGCAGTAGCAGGTTTGAGCTTTCCTTTGTCTCACTGGTTATTACAAATAATTAATTCCAAATTTTGCACATAGAGCTGCTCCTCTCATTGACCTGAAGAAGGGTAAATAAAAATGTGCCATTGTCTGGACTAATGATTGTGAGAGGGCCTTCTATGACTTTAAACCACTTTGTCATCATTCCTGGGTCTGTGGAATCTGGACTTTTCTAAGGAATTCATTCTACAAATGGATGCGAATGCATTTGGTTTGGGGGTGGTGCTGTTTCAGTGTTTTGATGGTTAGGAACGTCCCATCACATTTTTGAGCAGTAAATTGCTCCCCAGTGGGTGTAATTACTCAACCATTGAGAAAGAATGTTTGGCTATTAAGTGGGCGGGGAAGACCCTCTCCAACTACTTGTGGGGTCGGCAGTTTACCCTGGTAACTGGCCATGCTCAACTCCAGTGGCTCCACAGATAGAAGGATACAAATGCCTGGCTCACTTAGTGATTTATTACCTTGCAGCCATTTGCTTTTGACGTTCGCCACCATCCCGGTGCTGCGCATGTCAATGCTAACATTCTCTCGCATCTAGCCAAGCCTGGCTTAGGCGGTTGCTTTTTTCACACCAGTGTAAACAATGCTGAGGCGGAGGATGTGAGATTTTGAAGCTCTTTTGATCCCCTCCCCAATGGTGATGTATGCCGGAGTATGGTTGATGCGACTGTTTGCTTGTTCATCGCCGAAGCAGCTGCATGTTCACATTGCCACCAAGGCAATTGCAAGTTCACAACCTGCTCGCGTAACATGTCTGTTGCCCGATGGTTGATGTGGGGAACATTCTAACCTGGCCCTGTAACTGCTCGTTTGCTGTGGTAACTCTTATGTGTGAATAATTACCTTGACTGTTCCTGTTTTGATTGGAATAAAGTTGATTTTCTTGGAGCCTTTTGAATCAGGTCTTCTCTTGGGTGTGAGACCGTGACTCACGTATCACATTATTCTTAGAAACTCTGACCCATCAGTATGCAGCATTTCAGAAGAAGTGGGAAATGATGACACGGTTGATAAAGTAGGGAAATGCAGCTATAACAAGTTAAATGACGGCTCACATGTACAATATTTCATATCATAGAGTTGCTGTTATAATATGCTTTGTTATGATAAACACTAAACCTCAAAAGATTGATGCATAGCCTGTATTGTAGTTGCATTTTAAGAGGGTTAATGCTGTGTATTTACACTAAAGCATTTCCCTGAGTTTTCCTTAGTTTATACAGGCTACGTCTGGAAGCGTCAGGCTAATGAAGAGTTGCAGCATTTTGATTGTATACGCTGTGCTACATATCATGGCATAATATACTAATCTTCCACACCCTGACCTCAATAATATGGAGCCAGATGATCCCACTCCCTCTTCCACCAACTGACAACTGTATTAAATGCACTAGTGTGGTTAATTCACTCAAAGGTATATGTTGTGTTTCATCTGATTCCTCTGCACCAGTCTCATCGGCCATTTCTGTATGCTTTGGCATAATGCCGCATCATAATATATCTGCTATTACAGATGTTATTTGCAGATCGAAATCAGAGAGCATAGATGTGCTCTTTCCCCTCCCGTTCCACTTACACTTTGCCTTTTAAGAGGGATCCACTCTTTTGTTTCTACCTTTAAGTTCTTTGATTTTTTGTTTTTTTATTTCAGGCATGCTGTGGCTGGTACAGCTCACCAAATTTACTGCAGCAGTATCATGTAGCCATTTAATATATTTACTCTTACTGGTGACACACACACTTAGGCCAATAAAGTTTCTTTGCATTCCTCCACTTCAAAGATGAGAACCTCCGTATATCACAATCTTCAAAGTTTTTGCTTTGGCATCTCTGTTCTTGTCACCATTGTCTTGCCTTACAAGTAAAACTGTTCATTATATATGTACAAGTTTGATTAGCATAGTCCATATGTGGTTGTTTTAGGGTGACAACAAGATGGGCTTCAAGGCATGTTCAAATTTGCACATTTACAAAATGAATGTGAATTATAAAGGGTAAATTGTGTACAAATGCGCATACTCCTGGCTTTATAAAATGTATGTTTTCATGCCTTCTCAGAAATGATCACTACAACCACAAAATGACAAGGCATATTTTTTATTTTTAAATGTATATACACAATATAAACTTACAAACTTTCATAATAGTCAAACTAATATATATAACACATTATTAATATAAAGAAAAATAAGTAATTTTTAAATTAGGTTACATATTGAAAGATCATGTAACGTCAAAAGACATTAAAGATTGCAGTATTTTTTAAATGCTTAGTACTGTGTATAATTTGCTGACTTTATAACAAAACATTTGGCTAGCACTAGTAATACCACACAACTAATAATAATTTTTAAACACCTGATATACCCAGAAAATGACTTTCTCTATATTTGCATACATGTGAATGCAATATGAATTTATCAGAATATAAGCAAGATGCAATATCATTGACATTTATGTTTCACATTTCGATCTGCTTGAAAGACAAAACTAAACTTGTCACAACTAAAACATTACAGTTTTGGACTTTTTAGCATAAATTCATAGTTTGTTTCATTAAGGATATTAGTAATTAGAGGAGGAGAAACAGACGCCTGCACCCCAACTCGTAAACTGAAAACACAGAGTATAGAACTCAAAGCAAGAATTTTTTTTTTTAAATAAATGTAAGCACCTACCTTGAACAAATAGATATTCTGGATTTTTAATAAATCAATATTTCTTTGTAATTTGAGTTTAGCTGCATTTTGAAAATGTAAAAAACTTCTTAAGCTTAATTGAACTCATAACTTAAAGAAGTCATTCTTTCTTAGTCCTAAATAAATAACCTAAAGCTGTGAACTGAGAGGTAGTTTGGCAGTTATTGGTTTTCACTTTAATAACTTACTAACTTTAAAAGCTTAAAGGTAAATTGTTTGGAATTCACCCAAAATCTAATTAGCTGTTAAGACTAATCAATGAAAGTTGTTCACAAACTTTCAAAAGAACTGGTACTTTGTTTTCGAGTTATAGTGTCTACACTTTTACTTTAAGCAGATGGGCATACATCTTTCCAAAAATGCCCAAGCTATGTTCAAAATGTTCTTTTCTGTTGAAAACTGAGTTTATTTTTTCATGAAAATAGTACATCCTACACATATGATACAAAGGAAGTAAAACAGATATTAAGATGTTTTTATAAATATAGGTTACATGATAAAATATGACTGTGTGTTGGAGAAGTTTATAATTAGAATGTTAACCAGTATAATTCAATTTGATTTAATTTCATAAATCCAACCAGATCAGTAGGCATCTGCAAACTACACAGGACCGATTATTGTGGGCTAAGCTATAAAGCAGCGATGGTAACCACTGCACCACCATGCTTCCCTGAGATGAAATTAATATAATTAAATATCAGAACAGTAATATTTCATGCAGAATGTAGCAGAGAGGAAGCATAAATTCACTAAGGCTTGCTCCCCACAGATTAGAGAGGAGGTAATCACCACTTTCAAACAGAAAGGCACACCTTGAATTTTTCTTTTCCCTGACAGATTTGCTTATTCACAGCTGCTGCTACAAAATAAGTGCAACACTAAAGCATATGGATTATTCACTCCTGCCTGTTTACATTGAAAAGAAAGCAGAAACAACAATAAAGATTTCGGGATCTACCACGTATGTTGTAGAATTGCTGTAAGGGAAATTGATTTGTAATACTCTGCTGAGTAGTCATGTATGACTGAGTCACAAGACAGGACTGAATACAGAGTAGAGGTTGTGGGTTTTTGTATCTGAGGAAGAGGCGGGTCGTCTGGAGTGAAAAGATGGAAGTGAGGTCATCAGAGGATGTGGTCTAGACCCAGAAAAGGAAGTGGATTATATCCTACTTGTTCCTAAAGGGAAGGAGAAGATGTATGCATGCATGTGATTAGTCCCACATGCTGGAGTTTCAGCATTAACTAGACCCCCCTGCTGCCTCCCAAGCGCATGTGTCACAACATCAACTGCACAGCAGTCTGGGTAATACTATTAAAGGGGTATGTTCAGTATTCCTTACAGATAACATACAATTCCCTACAAAAAGACATTAGGTTTAAGACACAAATACACCAAAATATTTCCAGCTTTCTTCTGTGTGCGCATTTTATGTTTAAGTGTATTTAGATTTTTTTTTTTAGCACACCACTTAGATCAGTATTATTTAACATTGATTGCTACAGCTCAGTGATGTCATGCTGGCCTTGGAAAGCATCATGGGGCACTGGGGAAAAAATTTGTCAATTAATTTCTGCAATGTGTTCTAATAATAAACTTATATTCTTTAAGACTATTTTAAAGTGGTCCTGGATTTGTTGGCTCCCTTGATTGTGGTTTCATAGTATAAATGGTAAATTGGTAAGATTTAACAATTCCTCTCTGGGAATTGGCATCCTATCATGGTGAAGAGGTCTGCATGCCCCTGGGAGCTATGCTGTCCACAGCAGAAGTTCCTAATAGGTGTGATGTGACTTTGGCAGCAGTTGAAGGTACAGGTCTTGGCAGACTGGGACCAGATACATAAACTGTGGAGGTTTAACGGGCATGACCGTCTAGGTGGAGAACCTGAGAAAGACCCAGGGTTTGCTGAGAGGATTAAATCTCCCAGATCACTTGGGAACTCTATGGGATACCCCAGCATGAGCTGGCAAGTATGACTGGGGAAAGAGACTTATGGGCCTCACTGCTAAGACTGTTACCCCTGCAACCTAGTCCTGCACAAGTGGTGGAAAAAGAAAGAATCAATAAACAATATCACAATTGAAATACTAATTTACATCTCTAAATAAAGATATTTTTATTTGTGTAATCAAAATCTACATTTTTGTTACTTAAAAAATTGATTATGAAGTATATACAGTTATTCATATATTTAAAATCTCAGCTGTCTTTCATAAAATCTTTTCATTCATTTTAACCTAATATCTACTCAAAGATGAAAAGAAATAATGTACATTTTTTTCTGTATTTTTGGAAGTTGTTGCAATGAGATGTAATGAATACATTTGTTGTTAGGGGGTCATGCGCTAAATTTTGGCTTGATTGATCACTTATTGTCATGAAAGCATGTGGCAGTTATGAAATTAAAATTTTTGTTTGCCGTTTATATTGGTTTATTTTTGTTTTTACAATGATGCCTTCCAGAATATTAACAGAAGCCTCCTTTTTGTGCTACTTTAGTATACCATTGTCCCAGCAACTTCTTATCACATGACTGCTGTCACCTGATTTAACAACAACAACAACAACATTTATTTATATAGCACATATTCATACAAACAGTAGCTCAAAGTGCTTTACATAATAAAGAATAGAAAAATAAAAAACACAATATGAAAACAAAATAAATCAGCATTAATTAACATCGAATAAGAGTAAGGTCCAATGGCCATGGGGGACAGAAAAAACAAAATAAAAACTCCAGACGGCTGGAGAAAAAAAAATAAAATCTGTAGGGATTCCAGACCATGAGACCGCCCAGTCCCCTCTGGGCATGCTACCTAACATAAATGAAACAGTCCTCTTTGGATTTGGGGTTCTCACGGAAAGGCTTGATGATGATGGTCAAGCAGAATTCTGCCTTTTAGTCCATCCATCATTGTTGAAGCATCATGAAGCTTTGAGTAGGTGGAGGTGGCACAGGCCACCACCACAAAGAAACCGGAAAAAGAAACAGAAAAGAGAGTAGGGGTCAGTACGGATTGTAGAGCTACCCTGAATAGTTAATATGAGGAAATTGAACATATAGAGTATCAGGATTAAGTTAAATTGAAGTTATAGAAAGGCCATGTTAAAGTAATATGTTTTCAGCAGTGTTTTAAAGTGCTCCACTGTATTAGCCTGGCGAATTCCTATTGGCAGGCTATTCCAGATTTTAGGTGCATAGCAGCAGAAGGCCGCCTCACCACTTCTTTTAAGTTTTGTTCTTGGAATTCTAAGGAGATACTCATTTGAGGATCTGAGGTTACGATTTGGAATATAAGGTGTCAGACACTCCGATATATAAGAAGGGGCGAGATTATTTAAGGCTTTATAAACCATAAGCAGAATTTTAAAGTCAATCCTGAATGACACAGGTAACCAGTGTAGTGACATCAGAACTGGAGAAATGTGTTCGGATTTTCTTTTCCTAGTTAGGATTCTAGCAGCTGCATTCTGCACTAGTTGCAAACGATTTATGTCTTTCTTGGGTAGTCCTGAGAGGAGTGCGTTACAGTAATCTAGTCGACTGAAAACAAACGCGTGAACTAATTTCTCAGCATCTTTCAGTGATATAAGAGGTCTAACTTTACTTATGTTTCTTAAGTGAAAAAATGCTGTCCTAGTGATCTGATTAATATGGGATTTAAAATTCAGATTACAGTCAACAATTACCCCTAAGCTTTTTACCTCCGTCTTGACTTTTAATCCTAATGTATCCAGTTTATTTCTAATAGCCTCATTGTATCCATTATTGCCAATCACTAAGATTTCAGTTTTCTCTTTATTTAACTTGAGAAAGTTACTATTCATCCATTCTGAGATACAAGTCAGACATTGTGTTAGTGAGTCAATAGAATCGGGGTCATCAGGTGCTACTGATAAATACAGCTGTGTGTCATCAGCATAGCTGTGGTACCTCACGTTGTGCCCTGAGATAATCTGACCTAACGGAAGCATGTAGATTGAGAATAACAGCGGACCCAGGATAGAGCCTTGTGGAACACCAAATCGGATATCATGTGTCTTTGAGTTGTAATTACCACAACTAACAAAAAATTTTCTCCCTGTCAGGTAGGATTCAAACCAATTTAAGACACTGCCAGAGAGGCCCACCCATTGACTAAGGCGATTTCTAAGAATATTATGATCAATGGTGTCAAATGCAGCACTCAGATCTAAGAGGATGAGAACAGATATATGGCCTCTGTCTGCGTTCACTCGCAAATCATTTACTACTTTAACGAGTGCAGTTTCTGTGCTATGATTTATTCTAAAACCCGACTGAAATTTATCAAGAATAGCATGTTTATTTAGGTGGTCATTTAACTGCATAATGACTGCTTTCTCCAGAACTTTGCTTAAGAAAGGCAGGTTAGAGATGGGTCTAAAATTTTCAAGAGCCGAGGGGTCAAGATTATGTTTCTTAAGAAGGGGTTTAACTACAGCAGTCTTAATGACGAATTTACTATGTCCAGAACATTATCAATTAGCACGCCCGATACTTCTTTGAAAAGCCTTGTTGGTACTGGGTCAAGGACGCAGGTGGAGGATTTTAATTGAGATATTATTTTTTGTAAATCAGGTAAATCTATCCTAGTGAAAGAGTTTAATTTGTTTATAACAGAATGCTGGGGTTTAGGAGGATCCTTAGTGTTTGAGGGATATACTATGTTATTTCTAATATCATTAATTTTTTGATTGAAAAATACAGCGATAGCCTCACAGGTTTTATTGGAAGTACTTAGGAGGCATTCCTGTGAGTTACCTGGGTTTAGTAGGTGATCAATTGTAGAAAAGACGTTATCACCGTACCTCTAAAATACATGGCACTGTGGTCTGATCAGTATCCTCTGCTATTGGGATGAATTTGTATCTTTTAGATCTTTTTATGTTTTTTTGTTAGACATGATAAAATATGACCTGACACCCTGACAGACAAAGAAAGTTTTAATAAGGTTAATGTATGTTTTTCTTATCAAAGATATTCAGTAATGTTGAAAGTCCCAGATCAGTAGTAAAATATTTTTAGGAATTTTATTGTCAATCTAGTTGTACATACCTAATAATACATACAGTATATAGTTATTGAAAACTTAAAAATGTATGATTTAGACATTCCAAGTTAAATTAGGGAAAATGTTACCTAACAGTGTTACGTAGATTCTGATATGAGTGAGAACATTAAATAAATGAAAACCTTCTTTAATCTGTGTAAATGAAACTTAACCTAATAACAATTACCATTAAATGTTACCCAAGTGAGTCTATTTTAGATTTTATTGAGCCTAATATAAAACAAATTGTTTTGGTAAATCACCCTTTGATCATTGCTTTCTCATTTACAAGAGATACTAATTGACGACTATACGCTGAAAAAATGATTGTTATGGAATTTGATCCCACATAGGACTTTTACAAAGAAAGCTCTTGGTAATATGCCAACCATTCTCAATCAAATTTTCACACTATCAGCTGTACACATGACTTGGGAAAGCCATTTCCTTTGCTGTTGCAGACCTAAATGTGTTATATTGAATTGTATGATATATGTATAGAAATTTATTTTGCTTGGACTTTTGACAGGTTTCGATTGGTTACAGTGAAAATTGAAAATATGGAAATGGGAAAGAGTAATAAAATGGCTAGCAAAAATTAGCATTCTGCATGAAACTAGGTGGTGATACCGAACAAAACAAAAACCTTTTTCAAATTTAAAATATAATAAGAAGTGTAATTTTCTTTTTCAGACAAAAAGATTTAAATGATAATATTTTCCTTTCATGCGCACACATGCAATATATTGCATACAGTTAAACATTGTGCCCCAGATGACTAATTTGTTTTCTAGATGACATTCTTGACATTAATGATGTCATAAATAAATGCCACTTTTCTTTTTTGAAGCATCATAAAAGTCATTTTCTATCACAAAGGGTAAACTGATATGACAAATACAGTTAGAGGGCATTCATTTGACAGTGATGTTTATATCAAAATGCTGCTCTTCCAGGGTCTTGTAAATGATAAAGGAAATCAGCACTCTGACCTTCTAATCAGTGGCAATGTCCCTAATTAGTTACAGTATGGAAATTATCACATGCTAACAAGGCTGAATATTGCTCTGATATGGAGCTGAAGTTATAAGGAAAATGCAACAGGTAAAATACAACAAGAAAAGGAAAGTATGCTGACATAAGGTGTAAGTCAAGGTGGCAGTAGAGTTAAAAATCAGTGTGGAGACTTAAGACTCCTTTGGTTTTAAGGGTGAATAAGCCAGCCGTCTAAAGTAAAAGCTACTGAGCCTTTCAAAATTCTTTAAAGTCATTTGTGTTGCTAGGGATAATATAAGAAAAGTAAAACACCAAATATAGACTTTATTGTTACAGATGTTGTTGCTAAATGCATAAAAAGGACAGATCAAGGGAGCTTAAAAAGCAAAATGATGATGTCTAATGAAATGCTGATTTATTGTGTCTTGTTTATTAGGTTATTTTGCTTTACTTGTGATGCCATCCCTATCTGTTTATGCTGTCATTCTCTTTTGATCACTTCCCATTAAACTCCTAGCACCATGTCTGGCTGTTGAGTGTTGGCTGTTGCACCATTCACAAATGTTTGGTGTGCCAATTATTTTCTTGGATGTAGGACTTAATAACACATCCTTACTAATTGGTCATTAAGTTCTTTACGGCCTGCCCTTGTGTGTCTGTTTTATATAATTACTCGTGTTTTGAACTTTTGGCATTTGGTTTTCATGTGTTTTATTGATCACTTTTAGCCTTGCTTGTATACCCATGTCTTCCACATTTTGACATATGTTTCCTATTCAAATGTCCACTTTCTTTAAGGATTCCAGTAGCCATAAAACTTTTCTTCTTGAACATTTGTCTCTTGATGCATAAAGGATAGCAGGCACAACTAGTTATTTTTTCTTTATGTCTGCTGGATCAAAGATGTTTTTTTTTTGGAGTTGCAGAAGTCAAGGAAAAAAAAAACACTGCATAAATAGTTAAAAAAAGAAAGCTGGAATTTCTTAACAGAAAGCCACACCAAAACATCTTATACTGTATTTACATAAGAAGCAGCCAAACCTCTGAAATAGGAGAAGCAAAGGTCAAAATTGAGAAGTGTACCCTAAAGTGTCACAAAGAAGCTAAATCAGCTGCTTGTCTAGGGGATGTGCAAAGGCCAGTGAGTTATGTTAACTGATTAAATATGCACTGTTTTTGCTTTTTTTTTGGGTCTGGCTTCTGATCTTTCATTGACAACAGAAGGATGTGACTACATGATAAAGTGAGCTGGGGCCCCTTGAATAGGCATACCACCTACTCTTTATATAAATATCTGCTGGAAAAATTGTAACACCATAAGTTATTCAGAACTTTTTTACAATTATTTTTCTTTTTTTGATGCACATTCTACATTTCTGACAGTACATTTTACACATTGCTTTTGTCGTCTCTGAATATCTATGAGAAAGATGTCAATGTAGGATTTGTACCCATTGGTTGTTAGATAAAACCGGCAGATGTTCATGCCAATTGCATAGAGTTGGATGTGAAGAAAGGTCTTTTAAGCTTAATTTTGTAGTGATTCTACAGTTTTGCTTACTTATTGTGTCATTAAAGACGGTATTTTGTTACCTTCCTGTTCCTTTTTGTGTTTTTTGTACTTTTATATTTTTTTTCTTGCTTTGTTTTGTCATCTACTAAAACTATTTAATATCTTGTTTAAGTTTTAACCAGACACTATTTTGTTTGCTATTCCCGATCATGCCTAGTGGCCACCACCTTGTGATGTCATGTAGTGTTCCAGTATAAATATGGCAGCATGCGCCACGGTCGGTATCCCTTGTTGGATGCTCTCTGTAATCAAACCTGTGGAATTAGCTGTCTTTTCAAGTGGGCCCAGCATTAGGAAATTGTACTTTTTGCTTTCGATCCTGTTTTTCTCCTGTTAATTCAAGTTTGCTTTTGTCATATACTTCATTCTGCCTTTTGATCTTAAAACTTCTTGACTCCATCTTCAGCCTTTCATTAAGTCTCCAAGTTTTTCACCACACAGTAACTTCAGGCATTCAGACATTCTACACATGCTCATAAAAATGTAGGATTGCTGTTTAGAACTTTAATGATTAGATCTATCAATAGGTTTTACCAAAACATACCATATTCTTTGTCTCACTATTCTTGTTAAAAATTATGGGTAATGTACTAAGTTTTAATTTTTTTTTTTAATTTTTACATGTCTGCTGATTATTTTAATGATAATGAAGAAGTCAAACAAAACTTCTATGCTACCATTTGAATTGTGCTACTGGCAGCACAGACACACCGCTGCTGCCTGTAAGTGGTCAGCCAGCAATTAGTAAACAGTAACTAAACCACGGTATTAAAGAAATTAGCTGTCTTATCTAGAACAGAGCTGAAGTAGGCTATTTGGCTAGATGATTCTGCTCAACTGACAAACGTTCAGTAGACCAAAGAGACAAAATAAGAACAAGGGCTGCTGTAGCCTCTGTTGGAAAAGGTTGCACATATAAAACCAACACAGACACGAGAATTGTCAAGTTTGCCAGACCATCCTAATGCCACCCTGGCAACTAACCTGCTTGTGCTTGTTGTAAAATGCAAGTTCACAAGTGCATAGTAATAGAATATCATTCTGTTCAATGGAGAGATTATTGACTCTTCCGACTTTTTAAGAGTGTCAGACATCATTATTTGTAATATCAATAATTATGTCATTTTATGCTACTTGTTTTATGTCTGTTTTTTATTTGTGTTTATTAATATTTTACTATTTTTCTGTCAAAGATGTCTTCATTGGTGCCATTTTGTGAGGCCATCAATATCTATGGGCATGGCATATTAAATCTTTTCAGCCATGTTGTACCAAATCACCTCATTTTATCTGACATTTTCTCTTTGTATTTTTCTCATAGTAATGTCTTGTTATTAAATTGTGACTCATTTTGCCTTTTTCTCATTAAAATGGTAAGTTTATTGACTTCTTTATCGTCTATATGTCTACATGTTAACTCTTTTGTTTCTTAAACAGTTTGCTAGTTAAACTGACCCTACCTGCATGACTGCTGTTTTAAAACTATGCAGACACTTTAGACCACATAGAGTCAATGAACAAAGAAAGGCCTGTATTTTAGCTCCTTTCATAGGCTACTGTTAGGGATTGTTGTGGATTTTATCACTGTCTGCTGTTTTCTAATGTCATGTCTGTCACTTAATGCTAAGGTAGGGATCCTCAATTTTGGCGCTGGAAGGCTTCACTGGCTTCAGGTTTTTGTTGCAGTTCAACTTAGTTTATTAGTTAGAAGCCAATTATTGGTGCTATAGCAAATATTGATCAAACAACGCTTTAAGCATTTTTTTGTAGTTAACTCTTTTATGTTTTGCAGATGTAATTGCTGCTTTTAGTCTCCATTTACAGTTTTTGATTGCTTCTGCTTTTCCTAACCTGTCACCAGTTAACAATGCAATGCAAATGACAAAGGAACCAGCAGCCTACAATGTAATTTGGTTCCATTTACACCGGTGTGTGTATATCATGAAAAAAAATAACAAGACACAAAATTTTGGGAAAAAAAAGAACAAAGTAATAGAAGAACTAAGAATTACTAATCCATTATAGTCTACAAATGATATTGATGATATTCACTGAAAACAAAAATCTATGCAAAAGAATGATCTGCAATGGTAGAATGAAAGCTATTAAATGAAATAAATGCTGTTATTAGCAAGAATTGGCTTCTAATTAAGAAACTGAGTTAGAAATAAATATTAAAGACAGTGTGGCCCTCTAGAACCAAACATAAGGACCACTGCACAAAGTTAACTCAGTGGCACATTTAATAGCTGTAATATACAATATATACTTTATATATGTAGATTAGTGTATGCTCAGTAATGCAGTAATGCACACTAGTGCAGCAGCTACTTTCAGTCTGGTTACTTCAGTGGTAAATGTTGTCTCTTGTTTATGTGTTAACAGTACTTTGGCATGTATTAATGTTGGAAACACTAGAGTATCTACTTATGATTGCAGCACTTTGTTATCATTCTGGATAAATTGTACAAATTACTCACCAAGTTTACCAATAGAGGCAAAAAGGAGATGCTACAAAACTTTGGCTTGCTACGACCAGGAACTGCTTTGGATTTTCTGAAGTCAAGAATCATCTCTTTTGTTTTGTCCACATTTGCAGAGAGGTTGTTGACCTTGCACCAAAATGAAAGCCACTGTCCATCCATCCTTTATGCTGACTGTTATGATGCCCACCACTGTGTTGTCATCAGCAAATTTGATAATGTTGTTTGAGTTACACATTGCAGTACAATCATAGATCATCAGTATGAACAGGAATGGGCTGAGTACACAACCCAGGGGCCACCTGTGCTCAGTGTGATGTTTCCAATGCGGTGCAGGAAATATTTTCAATGTGGACTTTGTGTAGTCTTCCAGTTAGAAAGTCTAGGACCCAATTTCACAGGGTATGTGTCCAAAAAATGAAGTCTGACTGCATTCTCTGTACCATTGCTCACGTACTGAAGTGTCAGCATGGCACTACCAGATCTAAACACTAGCGTGGAGAGTCGCTAATGTACTAAAGTGTGAATAGCTGTAGGTGGAAGCTGCCATCACACTTTTCATAACTGATTTTTTCCTGAATAAGGAGTGGCATTGCACATGAACTTTGTTGCATGCCCATGTTGATCAAACACAGGAAGTTCTGCAGTCTACTTTACACTGTAGGAAAATAAGTAAATAAATATAGGTACACAACATTCGATGTGCCTTTTATATAAGTAACATCTAAATGTTTTTCATATAAAGACCATCAAGAAACATAATCGCTAACGGAACTTTGCACGATACCTTGGCGAGCTCTGTATGCCCTGCTGTATTATTTACTCTATGCAACTCCAGACACCTCACACCTAGACAAACAGACTTGAGCTGGGAGAACTCTTTGTCCGAGTTGAGCTGCGGTGGTGATGGAGGTGGGATAGCAGGCTGGTTGCTGCTTGTGCTGATTGACACATTTGCAAAACAAGACACTAATGGAGAGGTGCAAAGGAATTTAAGTTGGCCCAGGATTTTTTCGTAGGCTTCAGGGATCCTAGTGTTAATTCATGCACTATTTCAAAGAAGGGGTTCCTGAGTTAAGATCACAAATGAGCAACATACTATAGTCAGTCTAGAGAAAGGGTCAGCTTGTCAGGCTGAAGTACATTGTGGGTGCACTCATGAGGCCACCATGTAAATTAATACAGGCCATGCAGGGGTGTGGCACAGCATGCACTTGAAGCAATCTTGTGCCAGCCACAATTTAAGGAAGAGGGCTGCATGACATAAGATTGGTTAAAAGTAACAATCCAAAGTATAAAAGGCATATCCTGCCTGTAAGGGGTCGTCTTTCTTTTGTTTCTGCCTTTAGACCAAATAGAGAGGTCAACTTGGCAACATTGCAGAGCATTTAAAGATGCAATAGTTGGTGATGGCTTGTGCCTATTTTTGTATATATTTTTCTTTTTGCTTATTTAAGATATTTCCTAAACACAGAGAAGGTTTGGTGGAGGTATTTATATTTATTAGGTAGATTTCTTTTTGTTAAATTTTGTTGACTTATTTTTGTGCTTTAAGGAACAGCTTCCTGAACAACATATTAATAGAAGAAGACTGCCTTTCATAGTACAGTGATCCCTCGCTATATCGCGCTTCGACTTTCGCGGATTCACTCTATCGCGGATTTTAAATGTAAGATATCTAAATATATATCACGGATTTTTCGCTGGTTCGCGGATTTCTGCAGACAATGGGTCTTTTAATTTATGGTACATGCTTCTTCAGTTTGTTTGCCCAGTTGATTTCATACAAGGGATGCTATTGGCGGATGGCTTAGAAGCTACCCAATCAGAGCATGTATTACATATTAACTAAAACTCCTCAATAAGATATGCATCCCGCGCGGTGCTTGATTGTTTGCTTGTCTCTGCCTCTATCTCACCCTCTCTGACATTCTCTGCGCCTGACGGAGGGGGTGTGAGCAGAGGGGCTGTTTGCCTAGTTGATACGGACGCACCTCTAAGAAATGCCGCTTTATCGCGGTGCTTCGGCATATTTAAAAGCACACGTATTGATTTTTTGATTGTTTGCTTTAATCTTGCGCTCCCTCTCTCTCTCTCTGACGTTCTCTGCGCCTGACGGAGGAGATGTGAGCAGAGGGGTTGTTTGCACAGAGGCTGTTTGCTTAGAAGATACTGACGCTCCTCTAAAAAATGCCGCTTTATTGCGGTGCTTCGGAATGCTTAAAAGCACACGTATTGATTTTTTGATTGTTTGCTTTTCTTTGCGAGCGCTCTCTCTCTCTCTCACTCTGAAATTCTCTGCTCCTGATGCGGGCACTCCTTTGAAGAGAAGATATATTTGCATTCTTATAAGTGTGAGAAAGAAAAAAAGATGATCTCTGTCTTGTCATGGAGCACAGTTTAAACTTTTGACTAAAGGGTGTTATTTCATGTCTAGAGGGCTCTAATAATGTTAACAGTGTGGGAGAGTTTATAAGGGCTTAAAATATATAAAAATAACCATACAAACATATGGCTTCTACTTCGCAGATTTTCATCTATCGCGGGGGGTTCTGGAACGCAACCCCCGCGATCGAGGAGGGATTACTGTATATACACATTTTCTCTTTTGAGATGGGGACATTAGATTGCACTATAATTACTGTAAATAATCACCATTTGTTTTCAGTATTGATTTTTGTGTGTCATTACCTATGGATTGTGTTACAAAGCCCACATGACACAGTTTTTGGCTTTTTGTTGAAACCCAATATTTTATCTGTGGCTCTCTCTCTTCGATCTCTCCTGCCAGTCCTGTACTGCAGCATCAAAGCCAAATCTGCCAGGCTGCAGGAGAGTTTTTACCCCCAAGCTGTTAGACTCCTTAACACCAGGCTGCCCCCTGGGACCTTCCACACAGCCTCAACCACCTTTAAAAACAGAACTTTTATACATGAAAACCACTGTCCTGCAAAGATGAGTGTGCATGTAGAAAAGAACTGAAAATCTCATACTGACCTTTAAGTATTTTGACACTCCTGATATCCTTCTGCTGTGAAACATTCTGACCTGTCATTGTTTACACACATCTTAAACAACTATTATTATACACTGATAATCTCTGCATTATCTATATCTATTATTTATTTTTTATTTATTATATTACATATCTTACACATCAGTATTGCTGCTACTTCTTTGTCCTATCTTTGCACAATGTCTTGTTTGTGTTTTAATTTTTAATTTTTAAATTTTAATTCTCTTTTTAATTTATTATTTGCACATCATGTTGTTACACTGTGGATCCTGAGCTTCGCAATTTCGTCTATCTTTATACTTGTATATGGTTGAGATGACAATAAAGTTCACTTTGACTTTGACTTGTTCAGACCTGACATACAACAATGGCCATGTGTTTTAGTATTAACATTTTAACAACATGGAGTGTCACATATCTCCCTAAGAAAATGTGCTAGAATAACAGCCTACTTCCTCCTGGGCCAGTGTTTGTGAGCTCAGATATGAGCAGAAATGTTTCTTTAGGCTTGTTCGGGATCTTGTGTGCTGTGCATGCGCTGTGCTCCAAGGGATTTGAACTGTGCTTCTGCTTCTGCGAACTCTGTTTGCTACACGACCACCTGAATCTGGAGTTGATTGAACTCCTTCACAAGCCATTGCACATGCTCTGTTAACTCTGCAGGCTCAGTCAACCTGCCAACTATGCCACTTCTGTGACCTAGATACAGACCCACAGTAACAAAAAAGTAATTCTAGGACCAGCCGGGTTATCCCTTTTAATAAGTTCATAAGCTAACATAAGAACAGTGCTCAAGGCACAAAAGAAAGGGCTCTTGATGGGCAACAAAAGTAAAGCTTCGTCAGGAGCTCTTTCTACAGTAATGCAGGGTTCACTAGTGACCCCATCTCCCAGGTCTTGTATGTCTTTATGGCGGCTATGCTGGAGGGGGTGTGGCCAATCTGGGCAGAGTGTGAGAGTGTTAGGTGATTTCTTCAACTTCGGATCTGGACTTTGGTAAATGAGACAACATCATTAATGACATAGCCTCATTTCTTCCTGGAGAGGTATGGTTTCATCAGAGCCAGGAATGTCATCCCTAGGCATCCATTCATGACAGTAGGTCTAAAGACTGTGTTTTACTTTGTTATTTTGAACCAGGTTTTTCCCTCATTATGTGTGTAATGTGTTTCTGCCTACTGACTATGCCAAATGCCTTTCAATGTTCTTCAGCTAACCTCTGAAAGAAGGTTAAAAAAGTTCAAAAGTCTCTGCCACTCATTATGACACATTTTCTCATGGTCATGGAGAGTAGTAGATTCATTTACAAATGTCTTTCATTCTTTGGAGAATATACAGCGGATATATCAAATGTATTGGCATTCTCATCCAAAATCGCTTTATGGGAAGAAGTTTTCTTCATTGGGCTGAATATATCAGTATAGCATCTTTCAGCGCTCGCAGTTAGGAGACCTGGGTTCGCTTCCCAGGTCCTCCCTGTGTGGAGGCTGTATGTTCTCCCTGTGTCTGTGTGGGTTTCCTCCAGGGGCTCCGGTTTCCTCCCACAGTCCAAAGTCATGCAGGTTAGGTGCTTTGGCGATACTAAATTGTCCCTAATATGTGCTTGGTGTGTGGGTGTGTGTGTGTGTGTGCCCTGCAGTGGGCTGGCACCCTGCCCGGGGTTTGTTTCCTGCCTTGCCCGCTGTGTTGGCTGGGATTGGCTCCAGCAGACCCCCGTGACCCTGTAATTAGGATATAGCGGGTTGGATAATGGATCGATCTTTCAGCTGGTGACATCCTTGGATATTTTGATGAAAACATAGTTCGTTGAAGTGTTTGCACTGGGTTTTGAGAGAATATAGGTAAGAAGAAATGGAAAAAGAAGTGGCCCTAGACATTATACAAGTGTCTGTCCAACTCCAATGATTACATGGTCTTCCCACTATGTTCATCCTCTGTAAATGAAAAGAAAATAAGTAATTACTGTAAGTAGGAAGAAAAAGGGAGAACATCTGTTTGTGATGAATCACCATGATGTATGATATGATACAGTGGTGAAGATGTCATTTACAAGTAGTAAAGCTAAATGTCCAATTGAAAAAATCAGTAAAAAAATTGCTTTTTATTTACAGATTCAGTTCAGATCAAATCCTGGTGCAAATATAATCTTTTAGGGCCAAAAGTGAAAAGTTCTGTCCAGGAATTTTAATATTTGCAAACTATTAGAAATATTTCATGCAAATGGGACTTCCCATCTGTATGAAATCTTTAGGTACTTCCAAAGTTACAAAACAAAAGTTGGTGTGCGCCTGCAGTCTATAAGAAAAGCATAATTTCACATTAGTACATTATAAATGATGAAACACATTGTATGAATAACAGACTTTTAATTTGCATAGTGTGACTTTTAATTTGCATAGTGTAAGTATAGAATGTGCATTAATGTGAAAATAAACTAATTTTAAACCTAAATATTACATTAAGCAATATGCCTTGGATCCCATCCCATTTCTCAAACACATTAACAAAATAAAACACAGTTTCATTTTCAGTGCTGCTGTTTTGAAAAAACAGAAAACATGCAGAGGTATACATTGGAACAGCTGGTAGAAGTGATGGAGCTGCCAAGGGTGTAATGTTGTTCACATTGCATTACTCCTGCTGGTCCCTTTTTCTGCTTGTCTTTCGTTTGCTCTACAAACTCACACTGCAAAAACACTTTCAGATCATGCACCTTTTTAAAATGAAACATATGTAACACTACATAAAAGCCACACAAGTCCCCGTGCAGGTATATCTGTCTGAGATGCAAACAACAGTGCTGAAAAAACCAGAAGCAGTGTCTTGCAGTGACATTCTTCAAACCTCTGCTTACACAATGTCATGCAACAAACTGTACTTAGATGCCAAAGACATTACATTGATAACACTTGCCTGTATAAGTATTTTGATTACCTGGAAGAAAATTTTTGTAACAGTAAAATAAATCTTATCAAATCAAATCATTTCTTCAGCTACTTTTTAAAGGCTGTTCAGATATATATTTAAATGAAAATATTTAAACTTTTCATATGCATTTTTTTGCACCTGCTTTTTCAGTTCATGGTCACAGAGTCCACAGACTATCCCAACAACACACAACATGTGAATCATCCCTGGACATGGCAATAAACATTTATAGGGCTCTCACATGCACAAGCTCACACCATTTCTATAGTGCCAGTTTAAAATAATCAGTTAACCTAAAGTACGTGTCTTTGACATGTTTGCAGGAAATCTGAGCAGTGCCACGGGGCAGCTGGTGCTTATCCCAGCATGCAAAGGGCAGGAACAACCCCTGAACAGGGTGCCAGTCCATTGCAGGGTAAATACACACAAACACACACTAGGGACAGTTTAACATGCGCTGACTCGTGTTTTTCAATCACCTTTTCACTGAATTGCTTGGAGTGTTCTTTTGTATTCATTGTGTATGTTAGGCCACCATACTGACTCACCACAAGATGGACCTTACAGATCAGGTGCATTTTTACTACAATCAATTGAAACCCATCAACTGCAGATTGTTATGAGCTAATTGTGTGACTTTTAAAACCAATTAGCTACAACAGTGATAGTTTAGGTTTGACATAGTAAAGGGGGTGAATACTTAAATGTGATAAATTATTTTGTGTTTTATATTTGTAATTAATTTAGACCTCTTTTCAGAGATCTGTTTTCACTTTGATATAAAAGATTAATTTTTTGGTTGAACAATGCCAAAGTAGCCAAATTAAATCCACTGTGATTCAATGTTGTATAGTAATAAAATGTTAAAACTTCCATGGAGTGAATACTTTTTATAGGCATTGTAAAATCAATGTTTAGTTACACCCTGTGTTAAACATCATGAAATCAGGAAGCCAACCAGAAGTAGTAAGTTTTAAATTAAGTTAAACGGTACAACAATTGTTAAAAAATTGTGTTTACTTCCCCTAACGGACTGACATTTTGCACATTATTCTGTTTTGAATATGTTCCATTTACTTACGATTGTGGAGAGGTTTTTGTCTAGCGGCAGCAGGTTCAAGAGTGGGATCTACTCCAGTTGGAACACTCACCATCACAGAGTACACAAAAAAGAAAAAAAATAGTTGTGCTGCTGCTTATATTCAATCTTAATGTCTTTGAGCTCTATGTACAATGATGATATTCATCTACTAATATCCATGAAAAAGTCTGTTTTTATTAAAGCATTGTTTCATTTATTTTTGGTTAAACTGGTTTTCCACAGTGACAGTTTTAAATGACATTTATCTTTAGTTAGAACTATTTAGATGGATACATTAAATCTTTAACAGCTTCATGGAACTGGGTAAACCACAGTTAATTCATTCCTTTATATGGAAAAACTTTATATCTTCTTGGTATATTAACTTTTCACCTGTGCTGATGCTTTTTATTGCTTTTATACTGACAACTTTTTGTATGAGTCATGTCCTGTCATGACCTTTTGTGAAACTTGTGCTTCATTTCTGTCAATTAGTGATTTTTAACTTAATCCTGAGAAATACTGACTTTTCTGCTTCTATTTTTAAAGGGTAAATAAGAAAAACTCAAGGACAGCACAAAAAGAATTTTACCAATTCCTAACAGAAAAGGTGGTTACATTTAGTGAACCTTTGATTTATTTAATAAAATGTTCACTTTACCTGCACTAGTGTAAAATAATAATGATTTGATACAATAATGGTATTTTATTGTCTTATGTTTCACTGAGAAAAATGGGTAGATGAGCGAAATATCTTTAGAAGAAAGTACAAATAAGCATAAGTTATTTGGACTGCAATACAGAACTATTATAGTAAAATTGCAATGTTGCAAATGTTTTCATGAGAACAAGACATTTACTTAAGGTTATATCACATTACGTGCCTTTTTCAGTCATTTACAGGTGTTGCTTCCATCCATTCATTATCCAACCCGCTATATCCTAACTACACGGTCACGGGGGTCTGCTGGAGCCAAGCCCAGCTGGAAACAAATCCCAGGCAGGGCACCAGCCCACTGCAGTGGCGTGCACACACATCAGGGACAATTTAGAAATACCAATGCACCTAACCTGCATATCTTTAGACTGTGGGAGGAAACCAGAGTACCCGGAGGAAACCCACACAGACACGGGGAGAACATGCAAACTCCATGCAGGGAAGACCCGGGAAGCGAACCCAGGTCTCCTAACTGCAAGGCAGCGGCGCTACCCACTACACCACTGTGCCGCCCCAGGTGTAGCTTTCATTTACATAATCTTAGTGAATCATTGGCAGATGGCAGCATGTTCCTGTGAAATATGACTTGCTCCAATAAAGTCAATTTCTCTTTAGTCGTAGGGACAAGCTCTATGTGCATGAGAGCTGACAACTAAAAGATGCTCATCCGGAAATACAGTTCATATCATGAAATGACAAGGAATAAGAAATGTGGGTGTTTTGGACCTCACAAACAGCAGAGAAGATTGTCTGTGTGATGTCTTGTGTTTTACATTTCATGAAAGCATATAAAAAAGAAAAAAAGGAAGGTAAAGGATTGTGGCTGAACACACCATAGCTGTTAATTCTTCAGAAGGGCCTGCTCTGTCAAGCAGCACATCATTGCCTGTCATAAAAAGGGGTGAGCACAACTGCATTGAAATATTGTCATTCGGTTGGTAAGGTGGACATGCCCAGCTACTTTCAGTCATTTAAATCAAGATGGTCCTGCAGTCGACATCAGCAGTTGCGGTCAGCAAACCTGACATACCCCACAAATAGATATTACATAATGTCACTTCCCTACTTATCCAAGATGTTCAGGTAATGTCTAGTAGTGATTTCAAGGCCTGTAATGCACTTGTTCTAATTAAGCACCTTAGTACATTTTTCTATGCTTCAACATGCAAAACATTTTTTAACATCTATGCAAAACCTTATGTTATCCATATCTATTTGTGTTTCTAGCTGAAGTATTTAATTTAAAGTAACAGGGCAAACTTTACACATTTTCTCTATTATATTATAACTTGTCAAACACGTGTGATTAGGAGGCAGCTAAAGGGCCTGAATAATAGTAGTGCACCGACTTTCTCTCTCAATCCTCTGCAGACCATCCACGGGAAATCCCAATAGGTGCCAGTGCCATTGATGATGTCACTTCTGGTACCAGCACCATTGATGACATCACTTCTATTGCCGGCGCTATTGATGACGTCACTTTCCAGCACCACTGATGACGTCACTTCTGGTCCTGAAGACGACACTTGCAGTCCTGAGGACGTCACTTCCTGTCCTGTCCTTTAAAGCCGTCATATTCTCACTCTCTAATCAGTTTTTTTCTGGACTCAAACCTGAATACAGCTGAAAAAAAACAACCCTTTTGCAGCCAGGGCACAATATACGGGTGGCTACCCCAAACCTTTTTGACATGTTCATGTTATTCTTGTGACAGCCTCTTTTATGTCATCTTAATCTCTTGGCGGAAGGTTTTTCTTAGAAATATTTGATAAAGTCAGTACTTTGTTTTCTTTGTATGTGGTTTCTGTTAGGTTGTTGTCTTATTTTACTTATTTTGGTATGCCATATGTAGATAATATCATTAAAAGAAACTAGAGTCATAGTAACTGGCTCAATGTCATGGATGCCATCATAAAATTGGACTCAGGGTTTTCTGCTATATGAAAGTATTTTTTTGAAAAAAGTTTTTTTTTTGGCTGGTCCAAGAGGTGTTAAGAAAAATAAATTCTACAGCTCGCTCCTTGTCTTTCTTTATTGCAAAAGCAGGTAGTGGCTGTTTAATTTTTATCGATGTTTGGTTGAATCAGCTATCTTATTATTTGATACAACTGTAGAATGTTTTCTATGTAGGGTTCCTGGAGTTTGTTTGACCTTGATGGATAACAGCCGTGGCATTTTTTTGGTGCTGCATATGGTAGCCTAAATTTTGTTGAAATGTGCAGTGCAGCCTACAAGATGGTGGTGGGTTTCATGCCTTAACAGTTCCTATTATGTATGTTTGTCTCGTACTATTTGTGGACATGTCTGCCCACCCTTAGCCCAAAAACATCCATCCATCCATTCCGCTATATCCTAACTACAGGGTCACGGGGGTATGCTGGAGCCAGTCCCAGCCAACACAGGAAACAAACCCTGAGCAGGGTGCCAGCCCACCGCAGGGTGCACACACGCGGGTCAATTTAGAATCGCCAATGCACCTAACCTGCATGTCTTTGGACTGTGGGAAGAAACCGGAGTACCTGGAGGTAACCCACGCAGACAACATGCAAACTCCATGCAGGGAGGACCTGGGAAGCGAACCCAGGTTTCCTAACTGCGAGGCAGAAGCGCTACCCACTGTGCCACTGTGCCGCCCCAGCCCACAAACAGCTTCTGCATTTTAGCTATTGGCTGGTTGCAGTCATTATTCTCCTCTGGTCTGTGCGACTCGTCAATTCTTACCCATTTTGTAGCGACTGATCTAAGTGTGACTTGCCTTGTGTATCTGAGCCTCATGGTAAAGTATCCTGCTAAATTAATGATCTTTTTGCCCCAGTCTTATATTTCTTAAAATTCCCAGTCCTGATCCTGGCACATCCAATTTAATTTAATTTAATTTAAATTTTAATTAATGTTAAAGTACAGTTGTCCATCTCGTTGAGGAACTGTTTATTTACTGCAGATGCGAGTCCAACAATGAGGTCTGGTTCTCTCCTTTTGAAAATAATATTTGTGTTTGTAATTTATTATGCTTCCCTCTTCTCTTTTTTAGCGACAATTTGGTTTAGTGAATAGATGCTTGTTCTCTCTCTTTTGAAACATAATATTGAATATATGATCCAGTAAGCTTATAAGTAAAAAAAATTATTAAAACAACTGGACTGTGAAAGATAAGCAAATGTTGCAACCTTTTCTCTGTACACCTGTAGTAAAATCTAAAAATACTCCACAAATTATAAGAACAAATATTGGTTTGCTTAATCAAAAACTCTGAGGATTATAAAGTAAGAAAGAATGCAAAGCAGGAAAGCAGCAGGCCCTGATGGTTACCCTGCAGAATTTTACAAGAAATTCTCCGCTCAGCTAGCCCCCCTCTTATTAGCAACATTTACAGAAGCCAGAGATAACCAATCTCTTCCACAAACCTTTCGCCAAGCATTAATCACTGTCTTTCCAAAACAAAATAAGGACTTATTACAATGTGCATCATACAGACCAATTTCACTTCTGAATAACGACGTTAAAATACTTTCAAAAATTTTAGCCAGAAGGGTGGAGAAAGTGCTCCCCTCGGTAATATCACAAGACCAAACTGGATTTATTGGGGGCCGGCACTTATCTTCCAATCTTCGACGCCTGTTTAATGTAATATACTCACCAACTAAATCAAACACCCCAGAAATATTATTATCATTAGATGCAGAAAAAGCATTCGACATGATTGAATGGAAATACCTTCTTACTATATTGGAGAAGTTTGGGTTTGGCCCAAACATCTGTGCATGGATTAAATTACTGTATACTAACCCAGAAGCTTCAGTTTGCATCAACAACATTTGCTCAGACTACTTTAAACTAGAACGTGGCACTAGACAAGGATGCCCCTTGTCACCGCTGCTGTTTGCGATTGCCATTGAACCACTGGCAATACATTGTTGAAATACTGATCAGATAAAGGGGATTAGCAGAGAAGGACTGGAACAGAAAATCTCATTATATGCAGATGACATGGTACTGTATATATCAGACCCAGAAAATTCTGTACCTGCAGTCTTAGCAGCACTCACAGAATTTCAAAAGATCTCTGGTCTCAGAATTAATCTGAATAAAAGTGTACTCTTTCCAGTGAACTCTCAAGCATATAATATTAAATTAGATACCCTACCTTTTATCATTGCAGAACAGTTTAAATACCTAGGGGTAAACATCACAAGTAAATATAAAGCTCTATATCAACAAAATTTCGCCGTTTGCATGGAAAAAATTAAACAAGACTTGCATAGATAGTCAACCCTTCATCTCACACTAGCTGGAAGAATTAATACTGTTAAGATGAATATTCTTCCTAAGCTCCTTTTTTTATTTCAAAACATCCCAATATACATTAATAAATCATTTTTTAGGCAATTAGATTCGACAATAACCTCATTTATTTGGAATTCAAAACATCCACGCATCAAAAGAGCGACCCTACAAAGACAAAAGGCAGAAGGCGGCATGGCTCTACCTAACTTCCAGTTTTATTACTGGGCAGCAAATATACAGGCGATAAGAACCTGGACACAAATAGAAGAACATACACAGGCTTGGTCCGCAATAGAATTAAATTCCTGCAGTACTTCTTTGTATTCCTTGCTCTGTGCTCCAATAAACACACGTTATCGGCAATACACTAATAACCCAATTGTGCTCCACTCACTTAGAATCTGGAACCAATGTAGAAAGCATTTTAAGAAGGAGAAGCTTCTATCTGTGGCACCCCTGCAAGAGAACCACCTCTTTCAACCCTCACAAACATATGCAGTTTTTAATATTTGGAAAAAATTTGGAATTAACTGGCTTAGAGATCTTTATATAGACAACGTCTTTGCATCCTATGAGCAATTACATTCCAAATTTAACATTCCAGCTACACATTTCTTTCACTATCTTCAAATCAGAAACTTTGTTAAACAAAACCTTCCAGATTTTCCTCATCTTGCACCCTCATCCATGCTGGAAAAAATATTGCTCAATCTCAAGGATTTAGACTCCATCTCTACAATATATAAAATCATTTTACAATCCCTCCCTTTTAAAGATCCAAGAGGACACTGGGAAAAAGATCTTTCAATTAATATATCAGAAAAGGAGTGGAAAGTAGCAATGCAGAGAATTCACTCGAGCTCCATATGCGCAAAGCATACAATTATACAACTCAAAATTATATATCGAGCACATCTGTCTCGACTAAAACTCTCCAAAATGTTCCCAGGGCATGATCCAACCTGCGAACGTTGTAACCAAGTCCCAGCCTCACTAGGTCACATGTTCTGGTCCTGCACCAAATTAACATTATTCTGGACAAACATTTTTAATTACCTTTCAGATAGCCTTGGACTTACAATCCCTCCAAACCCATTAACAGCTGTGTTTGGTGTTCTTCCAGATGGGTTTAAAGCGGAGGAAGACAAACAAATTGTGATTGCATTCACTACACTTTTGGCACGTAGACTTATTCTCATAAACTGGAAGAACCCAAACTCTCCTCTTTTAAGTCAGTGGGAAACCGATGTGTTATATTATTTGAAGTTGGAAAAAATCAAATATTCAATTAGAGGATCCGTACAGACTTTTTTCAAAACATGGCAGGATCTAATCAGTAATATTTTAAAATAAGTTCAAAAGGCACAGAGAATTTATTAATTTAGGTATGTTTACAAGCCTTAAATTTAACGCCGTTTGGCTTGCTCTCTCTCTCAGGGGTGGGGATCGATCTGTTCTTAATTTTTCTCTTTGTAAAAACTTGATTGCTTTGTATGGATTGTAATAAAATTAATAAAAATTTAAAAAAAAAAAAAAAAAAAAAAAAAAAAAAAAAAGAATGCAAAGTATCAAAATTAATGCAAAAATTACCTCCCTGGGCTTTTTATATAAGCTGTTTCCCAATCTGTGTGATAATATAGTTTTCCCCCAACTTGACTGCTTCTTTGCATCACACCCAAGCACTCTATCTCCCCTTCAGCCTCTTTTCAAACTTCTGAACTTTCTTTCAACTTGTCAGTGAGTCATCGCTCAGCTCTCTATCAAACTAAAGTCAGTGTTCCTCAAGATGGAAGTATTCTTTTACCTCATTCTGTCATTATTTTTGAGCCACTTCTGAGAGTCAGGGGACATTTTGTGACCAGTAGGTCACAATGACTTCTGAGACCATTGTAACTGTTATAATTTATCTAAGCCACAAAAATAAAAAGTAATTTGTTTTTTGCAAAGCAGATCACTGATTTTTACTTATAAATTTAGGAGGCAGCTAAAAACTTGTCAGAAACAAAGCAGTAGTTGGATCCAGGAAGTCTTCCAAAATCTTAAACTTCCAAAACACTGGCAGAGAGTCCTAATTTTAAGTAAGGTGTCCTGCAAAGGTGTGAATTCTTATCAAGATTGTAAGAGCTCGTTTTCAGGTGGGCAGGCAAGTACTGACTAAATACCCACCACCTTTCACAAGCAGCCACCTGTCATATATACATTCAGTATTTTTACATTTTGGCACCTTTCAGCATTTTTGAGTCTTGCTTGAGAGAGTTTGCTGGGGTCAACAAGCACAGATCTTGCTAGAGTTCCTTTTGGAAAGAGGGGTCATTCTGGTCAAGGATGAGCAGCTGTGTAGTCTTTTGGCCAATTATAAATAATATGGTGCACAGTGCCAAAAAAAATGCTCAGAATATAATTTCAAGCATTTATTGTTTTCATTCAGTGCAAATTGTGCTGCACTGTGTACCTGTCTGTATTGTGAGAGAAGGTAATTTAGAGTGACTGCCTTATTAGAAGCTACGTATTACAAAGCAAATGTCATAATTAATAATAATGTAAATTTCCATTCTGCCTTATTATAATTATCCTGTGGCAGAGTTAAGAAAGAAAATTACATTGAAAAACATTTATTGGAATACAATTATATAATTATTATTTTTATTAAAGTAATGGAGATTATGAAATTTACAACAAATACATATGCCAATTTACTAAATTTTGATTTCCTGACTTTCCTCCTCTAGATGGCACTGGATAGATGCATTGCATCTTTCTTTTTATTATCATTTTTATTAATAAAATATAACACCAAGCATACAAGAATAATGAAATGGAATATGGAAAAGGAAGACATCCAAATGATAATGCCCTAGCCCACCACCCCCTCTCCTCTAATGCCCAACAGTGCAAAGCATACAATTAACAAGCCAAGATATATAAACACAGAAGTTAAGAACAACAAACACTGTTAAAGATCTGCAATAAATAAAGAGCAAAAATGTGTGTATACAGTACATTATCCACTATCTCACCCTTAATTCTTAGAATCTGCCCTATGTTTGCATGACATCATGTGGTGTTCAGTTTCCAGTAGTTAATATTTTGCTGCTGATGTCCCCAATTAAATCAAGTCACAAAAAGGAAATATGATGGTGATCCTGTGCTGCCACATGATGAAGTTTTCACAGCAGAATCTCCATGTTGCTCAGTAGAAAAGCTATTTTTTTAGTATAGTAATGTAAACCACAATAGAGGCCTCAAGAAAAACAAAGAAATATTGTACATGTAAATTGAAATTTTTGAAAGGGGAAAAATGACAGTTATTCTTTCTAAACAAGAGAAACTGACATAATACTGAAACATGCTTAGGAAGGTATTAGTGGTACTCTGTGTAGAAGACAGATGAGAAAACTCCTACTTTGTAATGTTTGTGAGGCCTGAGATATAGTATATGTACCACGTGCAACCTGGGTGAACTGATCATTTCTAATTTTTAAAACTGGAAAGGATATTTGGAGGTACACATGCAGCCCAGAGATGTGTTGCAGAGGAGGACATTATGCTGATAAATTGGGGTGTTTTTCTATGGATTGCTATATAAAATAAGGAGGACTTTTATGGGGGAAAGGAGAGGTTAAAGGAGTGTCAAGGGTGAAAGGGAAGTGTTTGTGGAAGGAACATACAATTGTCTTTTGTGGCAGGGCAGACTTGTAATTACACAAAGAAATAAGAGCAAGCAGGATTAGGGTGACTACATTTTCAAAGTCCCAAACCAAGTCGATTCTGTTGCATGTATATATATTTATTAACTCATGCCCATGCATAATGCCTATCCACAATTCTTTAACACTAGAATTCCTGAAGCCTTCAAAAATATTCGTAATGCCTGGACACCTTAAATTCCCTCGCATCAGTGTTTTTGTTTTGCAAATGTGTCAATCAACACAAACAACAAGCAGCCTGCTCACTCATCCCCCCACCGAGGCAGTTGAAGTCAAATCAGATGCAAAATTCTCAGAGCTGAAGTTTGAAGGTGCCTGGAAATGTATAGGGTAAATAATACATTGTTATTTGGAAAACATGCATTTCATGTGTGTTCTGTACCTACAATGATCTGTGGAAATGTAAAATGACAGGAAATGTGAGGCAAGAAATGTTCAACACATAACTAAAACAGAAACTTTTTTCATATTATGGTAATAATGACAAAATGCTAACTTGAAGTGTATAATGTGTGAAGACTGAAGTCCAAATATCAAATAAACACTTTCACAAAAGGTATAACAAAACAAGTGTGCTTTTATTCAAGAATATAACTAAAGAAAAATAATTTATTTAATTTACATATTGCTGTCAATGTGTTAAAAACCAAACCCAAATATCAATCGACACAAACTAAACATATCAGCTTGGCTGGTGAAGAGGTAAGAACTGCTGCCTCATAACCAAAAGGTTATGTTTTCCAAATAACAATATATTATTTACCCTATACATTTTCAGGCACCTTCAAACTTCAGCTCTGAGAATTTTGCATCTGACTTGACTTCAGCTGACTCGGTGGGGGGACGAGTGAGCAGACTGCTTACTGTTTGTGCTGATTGACTCATTTGCAAAACAAAGATGC
The DNA here is from genome assembly GCA_026402145.1 of Polypterus bichir lapradei. NCBI lineage: Eukaryota > Metazoa > Chordata > Cladistia > Polypteriformes > Polypteridae > Polypterus > Polypterus bichir. The sequence continues at coordinate 66,972,532 of JANRMT010062806.1, read as the reverse complement.
TGATGATGAGGCACGAGGAAATTTAAGGTGTCTCTGCATTACAAATATTTTCTTAGGCTTCAGGGATTCTAATTTTAAAGTCAGGTTTGTCTCATCATCATCAGACATGGATCAGGGCACAGGAAAAAACACTTTCACAAATAAACACATATGCTTTTATAAATCATTACCAGTATACTCTGTTTGTGTCGGATTTTTGGTCCTCCTCGTGATGTGTTATAAATTTTACACAAATTTTTAATCGAGTTGTAGTGAGCACACTGTTAGACAGGTATGTACGTTATATTGAACAGGGGGTGGGGTGGGTAGTACTGTGTCAGTGGTGGTTTGATGTCTGTGTCGGCTGAGCTGTGTTTGCCTCACAATAAAATTATTTTAGATGGGCTTCCTGTTAAAACAGGGACATATTGTTATATTTCAGATATTTCTCTGAACACCAAGATGAATAGCATGAAGTTGGAACTGTCCCGGTAAAATCAGGAATTCTGGTTACCATAAGCAGGATAGAAACAAAAAGATAGATTTTAAAAACAGCATGTCCCTAAACAGTTTGAAAAACTAATCATTTAATGAGCTGATGCCATCAAAACCAAATTTTGGGTGGCAGTTTGGATTTATGATGTCATTCCATTCACAAGCAGACTATTATTTTTGAACAAAATCTGCACTATTTCAGCTTGAACATTACCCTGCTTTCATATCTGAAACTGCTGATCAGAATTGAGCTGAATCTCTGTTAACAGAATCTCGCACTCAAGAGACAGGATTCAACTTATGAGCGGTTGCCAGGAGAGAAGAATACAGAAGCTAAAAATTGCCTTTAATGAAAGATTACTGATACAACTGCAGAAAGGGAAAGAGAAGCAAGCATCCTTTTTGGAGTTGGTAAGTGTGATATGCATAACATTTACCTCCTGTTAGCTCAAATATAGAAACTGATGATTTTAACTTGACCCAGTAGTAATAGGGAGGGGGAAGAAGCCACATAGAACTTACAGAATGAGTTTGTGAATCTCTTTTCATCTTGACAGCTGTAACACTGAGAGAAACGGACAGAGAAAGAAAGGTTTTGAATACATCTACAATGCAACTATCATTAGAGATGTCAATTAAGTTTATAGATGAAATATGGTAATACAAATAGACACAACTGAATATTAACAGGAAGGTTTTACATTTATGAGGGAAAATCTGTTGGAAGTAGTGCTAAGGTGGAATAAATGATTTTGAAAGCACATGATGCTTTAGACCACGGGTTCAAACTCCAGTCCTGGAGGGCCGCAGTGGCTGCAGGTTTTCATTCTAATCAACTGCTTCATTAGTGACCAGTGTTTGCTGCTAATTAACTTCTTTTGCCTTCATTTTAATTAACTTGACTCAAACCCCGTACTTGTCTCTTTTTCCTTAATTAGCAGCCAAACAATAATGAGACACAAAACAAGCCGCCACATGACCAGCTAACCTGTGTCCATCACACAATATCTGAAAATAAAGAATGGTTAAGGTCTCGGTGGGCAGCATGGTTGCTTAGTGGTAGTGCTGCCGCCTCACAGTTAGGAGGACTGGGTTCGCTCCCCTGGTCCTCCCTGCGTGGAGTTTGCATTTTCTCCCCATGTTGTCTGCGTGGGTTTCCTCTGGGTGCTCTGGTTTCCTCCCACAGTCCAAAGACGTGCAGGTTAGGTGTATTGGCATTCCTAAATTGTCCCTTGTCATTAAGAAACTGGTTGGAGTGAAATTGGTTGGAGTTTGAAATCCCAGTTTAGCTGGTCGTCTGTTGGCTCGTTTCTTGTCTGATTTCTGTTTGGCTATCATTTAATTAAGAAAGGAATAAATGCAGAGGACTGAATCCTTAAAAACAAGGCTATTAAAATGAAGGGAAAAGAAGTTAATTAGTAGTGAAAACTGGTCACTGATTAGGAAAAGGGTTAGAATGAAAACCTGTAGCCACTGCGGCCCTCCAGGTCTGGAATTTGACACCTCTGCTTTAGACTGACAAGCATGCAGAAATTCTATGTGAAATTTTTTAAATAAAACCATGTTATCTTCAAACAGAGAAATATTAGAGGAGAGAAATTACATATAGATGATTGGAAGTACAGACTGATATTTTAGGTGGTTCATTTTACAGGAATACAGTAATTTAAATTATGGATTGAGGGTATCTCTAGTAGATGACTCTTTGACATGGAAATGTGGTTGAGATACTGAAAGGTGTTAAAATAGTAGCAGTGGTAGAAGTGTGTAGAGTTATTACTTCATTTTACAGTGCAGAAAAAGGAGAGTGAGAAAGAACTTGAAATTAAAGTACCAATTAAAATATATAATAATCTATGAACATTGATAACAACTAGTTTTGTATGAATACAACTAAAACTCTTAAATATTGCAGTTATGACTAACAGTTTAAATATGTTGCTGCTCTGCTTATTTGAACAGGAGCCATTTAAATCAAGTGTTGAGCAGACAGAAGATCTCTTTGTTGATGACTGGCACATTACAGTTTGTAGGAAAAGTACAGCTCTTGAGACAATGAGATGTGAGGCCGTGCCTGGAATTCAGCAATATATGAAAGGCCCAGCACTTGGAAAAAATATGATTCTTTGGATGAACTTATTTCAATTACATATAAAAAATCCACATACTAGGGATGTGTTGTGTGTTGATTGGACAAGTAAAATTTCACTGTAGACAGATGTCATTGTACATTTGACTACTGAATGAACCGTCTATTTCAATGGAATGAGCATTGTAACCAAGTGATTTAATTTGTTAAATTAGAGATATTAGTTACTAAAATTCCAATGTATTAATTTGGGTCACTTTAAAATTATTTTAGTTATTTTAACATGTTTCAGCTTCACCAATTAGTTTAAAAAACACCTAGACACATTAACACATATTAACTTAAATATTTATATTGATTTTATACTTATAATTATATGACAGATGTTCACATATTTAAAATATCTACAACTAAAACACATTTACTTAAACCCTGCAAAAATCAGTGTAGGTGTTAAGGCAATTGGACTGATATCCCACCTAGGACAGAGAGTGATTCTTTACCTGGCTGGGAGGCCATAATGGAAGGACAGCAGGGAAGGAGCTGCAACATAGCCAGGATGGTTAGAGATCCTTATTCCAATCGGGGTTAAAAGATAAACAATGAACCAGGCAAACATGGATGTCAGAGGCAGTTAATTCCCCCACATAACAGGTGGCAGTGTCCCTTCAGAATGGTCCCAGTTAGGACTCCCACAAAGTTTCATGGGGGTTGGAGTGTAGATAAGCAACCCTGTAAGAGTCCTAGAGTGCTGCAAGACGGCCCTGCCAGGGGAAGACTGTCCTGGTTTTTGTACGACCAAGAAGTGCTTAGGGTGACCGCTGTTGTGACACTGGAAGAATTCCCTGGTTCAGTTTAAAAGAAGCCCACTGCATCACCTTAGGGAGCCTGAGTCAGGAAGCAAAGGCAATGGGAAAAACTCACTTGTAGGAAGGAAGGAAAGAAGAACTTAACAGTTGTGTACATTCATGGGTTGATTTGACTGATGCTCAATTGGAAAGGTGCTTATTGTCAAGAAAGTCCTTTACTTGAGATCAAAGTTAAGCTGGGTGCTATTGTGCCTGTGGTTTGGGGCTCAGTGGCACTGCCATGTGGCTACACCAGGTATATACAAGAGTAACTCTCATGCTTCATTTTAAACAATATTCAAACAAAACAGTTTGCCAAATGAAGTACAACAAACCAGTCATTTTCTTGCCAATTTGCAAGATAAAGGAGTATTGCTGAAGCCGTATCCAGTCACATAATCATCTGAAAACAGACACATCTATGCTTTATTTTGCACACAGCAAGTTTTGTTTAGCATCCTGATGGTAAAAACTGGCTTGAAACCTCCAATAATTCTCAATTGCCCCCTTTAGCAGATGTCAGTATTTCTGATGGAAAGCCCTTTTTATAATATGCTCAACACCTCAAAAGTATGCTAACTTGAACTACTGAAAAGAAATAGTATGTTTTGGCATAATACCTAAATGTTCTTCATTACTTAATGAGGACAAAACAAAACAAGACACTCTTAAAACATTTTAGTTTAGTTGGTTTGGCAGCATGACTTTCCCTTTTTGACTAGACCTGACTAGAATATGATTTTTAAGAATATTACTTTAACATTTAAGAACCCCATTCATAAACATACCCAGTTTAAATTTGTGGACTACTTATATCTAACTCTATTCAGATGCTTTGCTATGGGCTTTTCAGTTGACTGTTTGTGTTCCCCTTGTTCCTCTAAATCCCCAGGTACCTTCTTTCCAATGTTTCTGATGTAAGGTTTCTCTCATCTATTCTTTCTTGCAAAATCCATTTTTCCCATCAAATTTTTCTTCTTTTGGACTTTTCTTTTTTCTCTCATTTTCCTTTCCAGCAAAGACAATTCTCTCTAGGTATCTTACTAAATTGCCCATAATCTCACACCCTCATACATCTTTATCGTAAGAGCATTTCTTATCTACAATGGAGAGTTCGATTAGAAGAAAATATGAAGCTGGTTTTAATTTAAAAGTCATTGAAGTGGCGAAAGAAATTGGTAACTGCGCTGTTGTAACAAAATTCGATGTGTCTGAGAGACTGGTGCGAAATTGTAGGAAGCAGGAAGATGTAAAAAAAAAAAAAATGAAGTGTCACATTTTTGAATGGGAGTATAAGTCGGGTCTACGCGAGTATATACGGTAATCATGTAAATTATGTATTGTTGATGTCAACACCAGTGTACTTAAGGCTAAACTTTATACTTAGCCCAAAATGTGTTTTATCTTGAGCATTAACAATCAAAAGAATCCTGGATTCCAACTTAAAGGTTAGATCTCAGTAATCATTTTCTCCAATGAAAATGTTCAGTGTCACCATGTTAGCCATTTTTAAACTAAAGGAACAACAAAGAAAGAGAAAAAGTAGACTTTAATTAAAGCTGGTAAAAGAAGACAATTTTAAATCTTTTCAAATGAACAATTTAAAGCAATAGGGCTCAATAAAATACTGACATTAGTATAAGTTGCCTTTTAAAATCACAAATATAATTATTTAAGTTTTTATGGTATATTGTAGAAACCGTAAATTAGTCTGCATCACTTCAATGTCTTCATTTAGATCCCTCCAGTGGTGTAGTGAACAAGTGGATAAGTGTCAGCCAATTCTTCAATCATGATTAGGTCAACTTCTCTGTTGGGTGACATGGTTAACTTAAAGGCTGATGATATGTGCACAACAACTTTTCTATAAAAGGCATTTTGGGAAAACCTCTTCAAATTCATGTACCCCACCACCTGACCCATATGCAAACAGCATGCCCTTTATGTAGCCTTTTCCGTTATAACCTAAATCTTTGACAAGATGAACCTCAGATATATCTGGGCAATTTTGACTGACGTTTGGTATCACTTTCTCATTAAACACATGGACCATTGAGGTATTGGTGACTTCAACATGGAATTTTTGAGAGGGTTCAAATGCAAATGATAAGCAATTATGAAGAAGTTTTAAACTTGAGGTTGAAAGTGTTACATTCTTAAAAGTTATAGGTTTTGGACAACCTGTTTTTATCCTGAAATCATATAGCCCTTAAACTAACTAATTGATTGATGGTAATATTCCAAGTAAGATGTTTTGGCAAGAATCTCATTATCTATACATTCATTCTAGATATGTAGTAGTCAGTAGTGTAGTCCAGGGTATACGCAGGTATACGGCATATACCCACTTCTTATTAGGTCGTCACAGTGTATACCCACTTCTAAATCCTCCTATTATGGGTATACGCTGCAGTGTAATACAAGGTATACACGGGTATATGCCGCTTTTCAGTCCACACACTGTGACAGTCTACATCCACACTGACAGGCTGATACGCATTTATGTGCTGCAGGCACATCAGTTTTTTTCTGCCATTGTTGTCTGTTTTGGTTACGTTCTGGGAGAACTAACGATTGGTTGGGGCAAACGGATTACGCCAATCCGAGGCAGAGTAGGGCAGGACATGCCGTTCCTTTGCTAAACTGGGAAAAATATCCTTTGCCGTCACCTTCCTGTTGGTCCATTGTTACAGACCGAAATATGTCTTCACGTGAAAAGTATATATAACCAAGTTAATAGTGAAAATGAAGAGAACCATACAAACAAACATTAGCTTTCAGAACAAACAACCTCATGAAGCTACATTATTGCTACTATCCAGCCGGACAGGTAGCCACTGCCTCTCAGTCTCCAACCCCTGTTGGAGGGGGTGCTGACAGTGGAGGCGCTAAATCTCTGATCGATGTTGCAAATTCAATGGAAGAACACATCAACCATGGTGAGTACTTTATAATAGCACGATTTGTAAATTATGTTAATACAGCGTTTTTACAGCATTAACTAGCAGCTTTTTATTTAGTTTTGTTTATTTTTTGTTGTTCCAATTTGCTCATGCTGTGGCTAGTGTTAAGTTAGCTTCTCTGACTTTAATTAGCATCAAAGCTGCTAGCTGTCAACAAATTCCGTTTGGTTGCATTTTAAAACGCAGATATTTCAACCTGACTTTCACATTAGTGCTTATTTTTGAGTATAGACAGATTAACAGGTGTTGGGGAGAGTTTATAATGTTACACTTACACCGTTTTCCCCTGGCACTAGCCGATGTCCAAACGGCCCGAACATTAAAGCATTTCTAGCTAGGTATGCTATTCTTCCTGAGAAATGCTGATTTTAAATTTGACTGTGTTAGTGTGTTGGTACCATTTTCACGCCAATAATTTTATGACTAATGTTGTTTTTTTTTGTAGACACCAATAATGTATGGCCACAGGTATGAACAGCCAAACAGAAAGAGGATTTCCAATCCAAGAACCCCCGGGTAGGATTCAAAAACAGAAAACTGGGTAAGTGTACATTGATTGTTGTTTAGACTTAAACCCCAACATTCACCATGGTGAAGAACAAATTAAGAGACTCTGCAAGCGATTTAACTTATGCAAAGACCAAGCACCGAATGGGATTTGGGACTTGCTGGTAGAGCCCAACAGTAAGCCCAAGGACCTTGTAAGTTCTCTGCTGGTTAATAAAACCACGTTAACTCAATCTACTGCTTCATCATTATCATACTGGAGAACATGCAACATGGTGTCAGAAGCGACGGAACACGTACTTCGTAGTTAACGGTATTTTTTTTTTTTTTTGTCTCAAGTCTATTTTGTGGGTGCATTTTTTTGTCTCCGGACTACAGCCGACATGGCAGAAGGATTCAGGAGGCCCGACCCGCTTGTTTTCGATGGTAATGTTGCTGAAAATTGGCGCATTTTTGAGCAAGAATATGACATTTTTATAGCGGCGGCACACTAGCCTACATATTGCTCAACTTAGCAGGCCCCGAAGCTATAGAATGGGAGCGGTCTTTTGTTTATGCACCAGAAGTGAGAGAGCCTGGCGATGGAGGACGAGTCCTTATTCCTGTAGAATCGAAGGAGGATCCTGAGTGCCTCAAAAGGAAATTCAGAGAAATGTGCAGCCCACAAACCAACGTCACGATGGAAAGACACAAGTTCAACACACGGAATCAGAGGACTGGTAAGACTGTTGAATCCTATGTAAGTGATTTACGGATTAAAGCAAAAAGCTGCAGATTTGGTGATCTGAGTGAAGAACTAATAAGAGACAGACTAGTTTGTGGCATCAACAATGACAATTTAAAGAAAGTGCTACTGCGTGACAGTGATTTAACGTTAGCAAAAGCCATATCTGTCTGCCAGATTCATGAGATGACCGAAGAGCATAATAAAACGCTTGTTTTCCTCAACAATCTGCAACAAATGTTGATGTGCTCCAGCCCAAATTTACAAGAAAGCACAGAGGAGATAAGATGAAAATACAAGGAGACAGGTCTGAAACACAGCACATCACTAACTGTACTAACTGTGGGAGCGCTCATGCTGCAAAAAAGAGTAAATGTCCAGCTTTTGGGCAGCAGTGTCATGCATGCAAAAAGTGGAATCATTTTAAAAAACAGGGCAGAGCCATTCAGCCTACTCAAAACGCAAGACACAGAAAGTCAGTTCATCATGTGGAACCAGACCAAGCTGATGACAGCGGAGATGACACATTCTACGTTGATGGAATAAATCTGCAATATGCAATCCATGCGACTGATGTGCATGTGGAACACAAAGAGGAAGTTTTTGTCACAGTGCAGATTAATGGGATTCCTGTTGAGATGAAAGTGGACACTGGTGCTAAATGTAATGTGCTTCCCAAGAAAACAGTTAACATTATAAGAGCAGATAAACAAATAAAAGCGCACCCCAAGTCCGTTAACTTAGTAGCATTTGGAGGCAGCAAGATTCAAACCTCAGGTGTAATTAAGCTGCGGTGTTTTCTGCATTGACAGTCACATGTGCTATCATTCTTTGTTATTAATGAAGATGTTCAGCCAATACTGGGACTAAGTGCATACAGAGAAATGGGACTTGTATCATTCAGCAATGACGTCCACCAATTGAGCACGTCTGCAGATGACCTGTCACAACAGCTTATCACAGAATACAGCGACTTATTTTCTGATGAGCTTGGAAAGTTGCCAGTCACCTATCGCATGACACTGAACCCAGATGTGAAACCAGTTATTCGCCCAGCACATCGCATCCCTTTGGCCATGAAAGACAGAGTCTGACAGAGGGTGTCTTCTATGGTAGCCACCAACAAGAAAGGCAAAGATGAAATCAGGATATGCATAAATCCTCGAGATTTAAGCACAGCTCTGAAAAGACCACACCATCCCATGCGCACAGTAGAAGAAGTGGCTGCATTAATGTCACATGCTACTGTGTTCTCTGTTTTGGATGCTAAGAACTCCTTTTGGCAGATATCATTGGATCAGAAATCATCCATGCTAACCACCTTCAGCACTTGTTTTGGTCGTTACAGGTTCCTCAGAATGCCTTTTGGTCTTAACGCTGCCAGTGAGGTGTTTCAGTGAGCCATGGAGCAGATATTCGCTGGGTATCCATGTGCCATCATTGTTGATGATATACTCATTGGCGGAAGAACCATGAAAGAACACAACGACAACTTGAGAAAAGTCCTTGACCGTGCCAGAGAAGTAAACCTGCGACTAAACCCACTAAAGTGCAAATTCCGGCTGAATCAGGTCAGTTATGTCGGACACATTTTCACAAGCGAGGGACTTAAAGCAGACCCTTCCAAAACAGCCGCAATCAAAGAGATGACAGTTCCAACGGATGTCCAAGCCCTGCAGAGGTTCCTGGGGATGGTCAATTATCTTGGAAAATTAATTTTAAACTTCAGCCATCTGACAGCTCCTCTGCGACAGCTCACACACAAGGACACCGAGTGGATGTGGGACACACAGCATCAGACTATGTTCGAAGCACTTAAAAAGCACATGTCTAATCCACTTTTTCTGTCATATTATGATGTCAGCAAACCTGTGACACTAACATGCGATGCATCACAGTATGGTCTTGGTGCAGCTTGCTTACAGGAAGGGCAACCTGTAGCATATGCTTCACGTACTCTGACAGACACTGAAACCAGATATGCTCAGATAGAAAAAGAGCTACTGGCTGTTGTTTTCGCATGTACAAAGTTTCATGACTACATTTATGGCAAGCCTGTGGTCGTAGAAACAGACCATCAGCCACTGGTCACCATACTAAAGAAACCTATTCACGCCGCACCAGCCAGATTACAGAGGATGTTGTTAAGGCTCCAAAAATACAACATCACACTCACATATAAATGTGGAAAACAAATGTATCTGGCTGACACGCTGTCTCGTGCTCCCAGCAGATCCACTTTCCAGCAGTCTGAAGAAGAGGACAACTTTGATGTCATGACGTTGAGCTGCATCTCTTCTTCACGCCTGGAGGAACTTGGCTGTGATCCCAAAATCATTGCAAGGAGATTACATCACCATCATGCATGACTTTCCGGCGTAGAAGCTACCAAGCGGAGAGCACGGGGGATCGTCTTCTGGCCGTTCATGTCAAGAGATAGTGAACAAAGTTACTTCCTGCTTGGTGTGTAACAGCACTAAACCTCACCAACAAAAAGAGCCCCTTCATCTGCATGAAGTTCCAGATCTTCCTTGGTCAACTGTGGCTACAGATATCTTTGAGTGGCACTGTCAGCACTATTTAGTAGTAGTCGACTCATACTCAGGCTGGTTTGAGATTGACCTGCTAAAGGATTTGACATCAGCAACAGTCATCAAGAAGCTGAAAAGACACTTCTCTGTTCATGGTGCTCCACACACTCTGATCTCAGACAATGGAAGGCAGTTTACGAGCCAGCGTTTCAAAGACTTCGCTTCACAGTGGGACTTTCACCATGTCACCAGTAGTCCAGAGTATCCTCAATCCAATGGGCTTGCTGAGAGAGCAGTGCGCAGTGCTAAACAGCTGATGGAGAAGTCACACAGAGATGGCACTGATGTATTTCTCAACCTGCTGAATCTCAGGAATGTTCCACGTGATGTGAACCTGGGTTCCCCTGCAGAACGACTTCTATCCAGACAGACTCGAACTACGCTCCCAATCACAACCAAACTGCTCGAACCACAACACCGTGAATCTGAGAGAGTGAAAGCCCAACTTCTCAACAAGAGACTGACTCAGAAGGTCTGTTATGACAGATCCAGCCGACCACTTCCACCTCTTGAAGAAGGACAAGTAGTGAGGTTACAGACCCCACAGGGTTATGACCGCACAGGTGTGGTGAAGGAACTCTGTAAAGAACCTAGATCCTACCTGGTACAGTCAGATGCACCACATATATTGCCTGTATCTGAGCCTGTTACTGTTCAGAAAGACACTGATCATCATCATTATGATGGACTGCAGGTTGGGGTTCAAAACAATGATGTAAAACAGTTTAAAGACAACACTCATGTTGAGAGCTCTTCTGATGTTTTGCATTCTCCAAAACCTTCCAAGAGTGATGGTGTTCACAGGACACGCTTTGGTCGTGTATGCAAACCAAATCCAAGATATAGGGATTAATTGGGTACTAGTTAAAACACAGAACTTTTTCAGGTTTGATATTTGATCCAACAGTAACTGATGTCCACGTTTCAAGTTAAATTCTGTTTGAGGTAATTTTTAGTAGTAATCATATTTCACTTTATACAGCAAAAGGATATTTTGTCATGTTTATTTCTTCCATCTGGTTGCAAATTTAAATGTTCCTAAGGACCAGCATATGTCACCTTTAATGCTGTGATTATTATTATTTAGCATGCATTAAACTTTATATCCAGTTAGGGATGTACTAAAGAAGGGGGATGTAGATAACCTGCTGACAGTTTGGTATTTTGTCCTAGTCCGCTTGCCGTACCTCCGTGTAGGTCTGTATACGTTTGAGTGGTGTATGCGGCACTTGATTATTGAATCCAAGCATGTAAGTTCTCTGCTGGTTAATAAAACCACGTTAACTGAATCTACTGCTTCATCATTATCATACTGGAGAACATGCAACAGACCTAAAACCACTCATTAACTGTATAAAAACATTCCCTGTCAGCACAGCAGAGTGTGAGAGGAACTTTACCCTTATGAACAATATAAGCACAGACAAAAGGGCTGTCCTACTGGTTTCAAACATATCAAACTTAATGATGATGATTAACATCAACGGCCTCCCTGCTTCCAAGTTTGAACCTCAAAAATATACAAGGACCTGGCTGATGAGCCACCATGCTTCTAGTTCAATACGTTGTAGGCAGTGCAGGGTGAAAATCTGTGAACTTCCCCTTGGGATGAATAAAGTATCTATCTATCTATCTATCTATCTATCTATCTATCTATCTATCTAT
>JANRMT010062806.1:66938317-66960661 GCA_026402145.1 Polypterus bichir lapradei | reverse complement strand
TATCTATCTATCTATCTATCTATCTATCTATCTATCTATCTATCTATCTATCTATCTATCTATCTATCTATCTATCTATCTACTCACCCCTTTGGAAAGCAAGTCTGTCTGGAGAATACTGTAGTGCAAGTCTAGATAAGGTTTACAAATCTGTATTGACTATAAATCTTATGTTCTTACCTGTAATTTGTTATTTGATGTTTATATAAGTATACCACTACTTATCTAAGTACCTGGTGTTAATTCTCTTGAGCCAAAAATGTAAGCACTTATTTAGATACCCTTCATTGTATGGAGAAAGTATATCACATTCATTTTCATGAATGAGGTAAAATATATATATATATATACTACATATTGTAATTTTGTAACAAATTATTGTGAATGTATTGTTATATAATATAAATGTGATATTTTTGTACACATAGGTATCCACCAAATATGTTTGATACCCAACCCAAATTATTTATTTCACTTTCAGTTTTAGGATTGGGTTTTGAATTTACTTGAAAAGAGTATGATGGGTGTTTTTCTTTTTTACACTAGGTGAATCAGGAACAAGGATGCATTGCCAAAGTATGAAAAATTACATTACTTGCCCTATGTTGACTGGGATTGGCTCCAGCAAACCCCCGTGACCCTGTAGTTAGGATTTAGCAGGATGTATAATGGATGGATGGATGGATGGATGGACAATGGATGGATGGATGTTATTGCTCTCTGTTGTCATAGTTAATGAATATTCAGAATGGTCAAATCCAAGTATTTTATTTTGAAAATCAGCTGTTTAAATTTTGTAAAAATAGATGTATCTCTGACTGAAAAGGCGTCGGCTTCATGTTAAATGTATCTACTATTATTGAAATGGGCCTCTGTACCACCAGTAATTTTTGCATACTGACACTGATAAATCATTTTAATTTTATAATTGTGTCACTCTCTGGCCTTCACTATCTGTTGCAGATTAGACATTCTAAGACACTGTTTACAAAAGAATCTACTTTTCCCATGGACTAAGAAAATGTATGCATTATGCAGTTGAATCACTCTGTAATCTATGAACCAGACAGATCAGCAAAATGTGCATCTCTGGTTTGTTCATCTCATAATGACCCTTGAAGTGAATGAAGTCAGGCAGCAGATGTAAATAGTACTGTCCCTTTCTAGTGGGAACTAAATATGTAAGACTGTCACTATTAATAACGGGGCACTTTTTTCTTTTGCTGTGTAGGCAGCTTAAAAATTTGGGGGCTAAATTTATAGTATACCCACTTCTCCAGACACCACTGGTAGTAGTATACTTTTGTATGAACAGAGGCAACAACAAGTTTCATAGTATCTTTTAGTTTTAAAAGAACCTGCCAAGGTAATCCATGTTCATGGACAACAGGTGCTACCCTAAATTAAAGAAATCTGAGTATGTTCTGTAACACGTGTGCAATTCTGTGGATGAGGTTTTTGGAATCTAAATTGTGTAACATGTGCCCTACTGGTATTGTCCTGTATGAGAATTTCAGAATGACTCCATTCAGGTTATCTACTCCAAAATATACCTTTGAAATCGATACATGTAAGAAGCATGCTAGCTCAACTGGAAAGGTACCTTCATAAAGGTCACGTACCATACCCGTGGGATAGTTTATGTTAAACACATTTCTTTTTTACTCCACAACAGCTAGTTTCACTCTTCACTGTGGATGTAATGTGTGTGTAATAGGTTTCTTTTGTTCAAAGGTTGAAAGCAGCTGTCTGAACATCTCTTCATGGAACATTCAATTTCAAATCTAGTCACCTGAGAAACTGTAAAGCCAGCAAAAACCATAGACTATTATATACTAGACCAATGGTTCCCAGACTTTTTCGATTCTCCGCATCCTTGCTGAATCCAGGTTTTCTCTAGTCACACAGTCAAATTCTAGTTTGCGAAACAGCCAATAATATTTTTTAGTTAAAGAGTTAAGTAAAAATAAATAAAACACGTATTTAAGATCACAAAAAATGTAATTGAACAAATTCATCTAATTATAATTAGTGGGAATGTGGTGTAGCGGGTCTGCGGCTACGAAAGATTGGCGGCTATTAAATAATCCATTCGCTGTGTCAGTTTCCATGGGCACAATCGTGCAGCTGCAGGGAGTTGATCGAGTAATTGGGGTGAGTTGCACCTGCATGTGAGGGTGCGATTGTTCTCAATTGCTTAATCGGCTTCCTGTGGTGCGCGAATGAGACGCTGTGCCAACGGAGCCATATAAAAATGGGTCGGCACAGAAAAAGAGGGGAAAAAAAGAGATGAAAAGGAAAGGAAAAAGGCTTGGAGAGTGAGAGGGTGGCATTGGGGTGAAAGAAAGAGGATGAGCCAGCCAGCATGAATGAGAGAAGTAAGCATGATTCTATGTGCCACCTTGTAAGATGCTAGCAATACATTGCTTGGTATTGATGCCTGCTTATAAAAAATACCTTTTTGCTGATTTAACTTTTTTAACTTTCTGATAAAGTAGTCACGACAGCTATTTGTATACGAACACAAAGTACAGAGAAAATCTGACAAACTACTAAAACAATCGAGAAACTTAATTATTGTAGAGCGCCATCTAGTAACCATTTGTAGATGCTTCCACAAACAGTTATTACTAAGCATGTTACTGGTTTGCACCAGGTCCACCAGATGTCACATCCTATCACATTGAATTGAAAATGGAAATAAAATTATGAACATTTTGTAGCCGCACACACTTTGGGAATCACTGTACTAGACTGCTACTTTCACAAGCTCACCAAAGAGAGTAATAAAAACAACTTGCTTTTCTTGTCAAATCTTGTAGTAGGCTTTCTAACAATTTTCATAGCCATTATATTTTTAAATTATCATTCATGTACAGAACAGATGCATACATTACTGAGAACCCAATACACAGAACAGGGTTTTGTGTTTTTAGATCCAAATTTCAGCATCATCAACAAATGAAATTAGAGATTTGCAAATCCTACCTTGAAAGAAAAGATATTTTTTGAGAAGCAATGGTACTTTAGCTAATTATTTACGTGACTTGTAGTTTCATGTGTCTTTCAGCTACATTTTCATTTACATCATTGTGGCTCAATAACTGCTGCAGAGATGTTAATATAGAACTTTAATAAAAGAGCCATATTTTCCTTTACATGAATAATAAATTCTATGGGCTGTACAAGCTGAAATATACTTTGGCATAGTTTACAGTAGCCACATTTCCATTATTCTCCTTAATGTGCATTTTTAAAATTGTGAAACAAAAAACAATAAAGGAAAAACATTAATTTCGGAAAAAAAAACCTCAGAATTTGAAAAAAAAGTTTATATGCTCCCTTGAAGTGGTTTTTCAGGCGAATCGACCAAGCAATAATTCTCAAAATTGCAAAGGAAACACATTTTTCAAATTTAGGTCACATGACATGATGTAAAGCATCGATTAGATTTTCAAATACCTGTGCAAATATGATGTGTCGAATACAGCAGCATCATGAGCACTATTGGGTGACCCAACACAAATGTTGCTGATCATGAATCTTTAGTCAACAACCGTGTGCATGGTAACACCTGAGGTATTTTGTGTGGCTCATAATTGTGCTATGAAATCTGCTGAGTTTCATCATAAGATAAAGTGATGCATTGCCTCATTAGTGTAGAGCATATGGCCTGACACACCCCATATACACGCCTGTGAATGATGGTTTTGCTCAAACCAAACATCTCTCCAACAACCTGTACTCCGTACAGGTAGCCAGTTCATAAAGTGCGATAGCTATGCGCTTCTTGGTTGGGACTGGCTCCCTTGTATATGCTATGACAAGGGACACAATTCCATGAATTATGAGCTGCTCATCCTAACATTTTTTACCCACAGCTCAGTAAAATCACTGCAGAAGATTTCAAAGAAATCCCTAATATGTGGCCTCTGCCAGTTATAGGGAGTTTGCCTTCCCTTTATTGTATTTAGTTGCTCTCGTCTTCTCCGATTAAAAACAAACACAGCGATTGTAGGTGCAATTGAAATAACAGAACTAACACTCATCATATCAGCCGCCGTTTTTAATTTCAAATGACAAAACAAACTTTATTTGCATAAAATCACTCAATGAAAACATACGTAGACAATGTGTGTTTTGTCCAGTTTTCAGAAGTGTTGCTTCTATTTTGCACATAACAGTATTGGAAACATGGGTATTAAATACTTTCCAATAGCTCTTCCTAAAGTATTAGATGTACTTACATTAGTAGAAAGTTCTTTAATGACTGACTTATCTGCTTGTGAATTTTTATTTCTGAATATGTCAGAAACAATTTTGCTGGTACCAAGAACAGATGGTTAAGTTAATAAGTATTCAGGTTCATTTAGGACTTTATCAATAGCAGTCATTGAAACATGCAAATGATTTTTAACTTTAATAACACTGTAACTGCTTTCAAGCACTTTTGAAATCTTCTATAGGATCGACATAATCAGTGTCATCTGTGAATGAATCACATTCAAAACCTGAGTCAAAAGAATTAATTTATAAGTTATCTTATGCAAAACTGCTTTTAGCTTTAAAGGAACAGTGGTATTACTTGGATGTCATCATAGGGTGGGCATTTGCACCCTTAGGGATGGCAACTAAAATGCCAAAAAGGCTACAATATTATTTTTAGTGATTTATCATTGGATGGACAGCCAACCCTTTTGCACTGCCCACCTGCAGCCATGACATTCTTTAAAGCATGCGGATTGTGCTTTCTATATTTAAGCTAATGGAATGTGCTATAAATATTCTTTAAAATATGTAACTAAGAAACATATAAAGTGGCGGTTTCATA
Organism: Polypterus bichir lapradei; assembly: GCA_026402145.1. Taxonomy (NCBI): domain Eukaryota; kingdom Metazoa; phylum Chordata; class Cladistia; order Polypteriformes; family Polypteridae; genus Polypterus; species Polypterus bichir. Next base: position 66,955,830 of record JANRMT010062806.1, on the reverse strand, counting down.
TTTTCTGTCACGTGCAAAAGTTCGCTGATGACTCTGCTATTGTGGGCTGCATCAGGAGTGGGCAGGAGGAGGAGTACAGGAAGTTAATCAAAGACTTTGTTAAATGGTGCGACTCAAACCACTTACATCTTAACACCAGCAAAACCAAGGAGCTGGTGGTGGATTTTAGGAGGCCCAGGCCCCTCATGGACCCTGTGATCATCAGAGGTGACTGTGTGCAGAGGGTGCAGACCTATAAATATCTGGGAGTGCAGCTGGATGACAAATTGGACTGGACTGCCAATACTGATGCTCTATGTAAGAAAGGTCAGAGCAGACTATACTTTCTGAGAAGGTTGGCATCCTTCAACATCTGCAGTAAGATGCTGCAGATGTTCTACCAGACGGTTGTGGCGAGTGCCCTCTTCTACGCGGTGGTGTGCTGGGGTGGCAGCATAAAGATGAAAGACGCCTCACGCCTGGACAAACTTGTTAAGAAGGCAGGCTCTATTGTAGGAGTAAAGTTGGACAGTTTAACATCTGTGGCAGAGCGACGGGCATTAAGCAAACTCCTGTCAATCATGAATAATCCACTGCATCCACTGAACAGTGTCATCTCCAGGCAGAGGAGTAGCTTCAGTGACAGACTTTTGTCACTGTCCTGCTCCACTGACAGACTGAGGAGATCGTTCCTCCCCCACACTATGCGACTCTTCAATTACACCCGGGGGAGTAAATGCTAACATTTTATTTTTATTTATTTATTTACTTTTTTTTTATTACTATTTAATTTAATATTGTTTCTTTGTATCAGTATACTGCTGCTGGATTATGTGAATTTCCCCTTGGGATTAATAAAGTATCTATCTATCTATCTATCTATCTATCTATCTATCTATCTATCTCTATCTTTTCTGAAATTCACTTTAGTATGAAAAAAGTAGTCCCCTTACAAGCACATAGCTAACAGTATGTGCTTGGTATATGTGACTGATTACATTTTTCCATTTCTTAAATATAAATGGATCTGCATTTATGTATGGAAAGCAGTCGTTGTGTCCATAATGTGCACCTTTTAGCCTTCTTTGTTTTTGTAAATGAGACCTGCTTCACAACATTGCATCAGAGTTTGCACTGTCACACTTAAATCACTGAAGAAAGGCAATTAATTTTTCCATTAATGAAAATATCAGTCAGGTAATGATCTGTGCATACACTTGCGTCTAGGGAAGCTCCATTAAGGAACGGTATAGTGAACTTTACCAGCTTTCTCATTTGATGGAACAGTCATAAAAATGTCCAGTTGCAAATATCACAGAAAAGGCAATTTCTAGGCAAAATATCAGATCATGGTATTCTTCAAAAAAAAAAAAAACTACTCATAAAATTAATTTCAAATGCTAAACAGAATAAACTGATAAGCTATAAAAGCATATAAAGCAGATTTATTTTTCATACAATTTGATATGCATGTGCAATTCACTTCTGCTAAACACATTGTGGAGCTCGGACCTGGACACAAACAGACACGGACGCCAAATGTCCCAAACACACATGCTTTAATTTCTTTTCTTCTCACACACAAAATGCAGTGTACAATTCACCTTTAATTAACAGTCTTTTTCCACTATTTTCTTCTCCATCTCTTCTGCCGCCTCCATTCCTCCCGTCGCAAGCTCTGTCCTCTGTCTCCCGACACTGCTCTCTGAATAAAGTGAGGCGGCCTCTTTAATACTTCACCCAGATGTGCTCCAGGTGCTTCCTGATGATTTTCCAGCAGACCTTCCTGGTTTGTCGGAAGTGCTGCCATCCAGGGCTCCATAATTGTTCGGGCGCCCCCTGGTGGTGGCCATGGGCCCCAACAGAGATGAACCCCCATGTAGAACAGGGTGGCTGCCCTCTTGTGGTTCAGGGGAGGTATTGTCCTTCTCCCAGTCCTTCCAGGCACACTGGCTGGGCAGCATCCCCAGCTGTCCACCACAACATCTGGACCTTTTTCCTTATGCCTAATGTCCTATTTCTTCAAAAAGGGACAAGTTCTACAAGCATACCACATCCAAAAATGCAGTGGAAGTTACATAGAAATCAACACAAACCTCTACTGTAAGGGGTCACTGAATATTGTAAGTAGCATTAGGACTTTCAATTTTTCCATTCTGACTTGTGTGATGCCTACACATACATGCACATGCACATTACAGTGGGGAAAGTTCCCTAAACAGACTGTTGATCCCTGCAGGTAACAGTATTGCATCAGAATCATTGTGTTCATTGTGGAAGAATATAGCATATGCTCAATTTATTACTATTACTTTATAGGTACTTACTAGCAGAATACCCGCGCTTCGCAGCGGAGAAGTAGTGTGTTAAAGAAGGTATGAAAAAGAAAAGGAAAAATTTAAAAAATAACGTAACATGATTGTTAATGTAATTGTTTTGTCATTGATATGAGTGTTGTTCCCATATTTATATCTATATATATATATATATATCTATATATATATATCTATATCTATATATATATATAGCAAAATAACCGCGCTTGGCAGCGGAGAAGTATTGTGTTAAAGAAGGAAAGAGAAACAAAAGGAAACATTTTGAAAATAACGTAACATGATTGTCAATGTAATTGTTTTGTCACTGTTATGAGTGTCGCTGTGATATATATATATATATAGCAAAATAACTGCACTTCGCAGCGATGTCGTGTGTTAAAGAAGTTATGAAAAAGAAAAGGAAACATTTGAAAAATAATGTAACATGATTGTGAAAGTAATTGTTTTGTGTATTTGGCGGAAGCGTCACGAAGTTGTTTTCATCTAGCTGCATTAGAAAATGTACCACGACATCTGACACGCCTCCTTTTTACTGTGTAATTCGGTTTTTGTTCAGCACTCTTTGGAACTGTTGCTTTCTGTCTGCACACTGCGTCAGTTCACGTGAGCCGCTGAATATGGTTTTATATATCACTCGCTCGCTTCTAATTGTTTCGCTGCCTTCTTAATTATATAATGCATGTTTTATTCAGCGCGTTTTGTAGCTCTTCCTGGTTTTCTACGTAATGCGTGATTACGTGAGAGGCGTGATGATGTCACACGAAACTCCGCCCCTCGTGCTGTACTCCATTACAGTAAATGGAGAAAAATAGCTTCTAGTTATGACCATTATGCGTAGAATTTCGAAATGAAACCTGCCCAACTTTTGTAAGTAAGCTGTAAGGAATGAGCCTGCCAAATTTCAGCCTTCTACCCACACGGGAAGTTGGAGAATTAGTGATGAGTCAGTGAGTGAGTGAGTGAGTGAGTAAGTGAGTGAGTGAGTGAGTGAGTCAGTGAGGGCTTTGCCTTTTATTAGTATAGATTAGGTATAACATTCTTATAAAATATTTCCATTAGAGTTATGTGAAGGCAATGTTTTGTTATTGTGAAAGGAATAAAAGAGTCCAGGCAGATACAGATAAGACAATTAATGATCTCTGTGAACAGTGCAGCTGCTAAATGTGCACTAACTAAGGGTCATCAGACATTACCTGACTCTTGTAGGTATGAAATAAGCAGTATGACATTGATTTATAGAATGGCAAAAGTGGGGGATGATTTTAAGCTATAAAAGGTGTACACCGTGTTAACTGACCATTCAGAACTTAAAGAACTGGATCAGCATTAATGCAGTTAATACCTTATTGTGACTTATGTTCTTCCACATCATTCAGTATGCTAGCTGTCATTTTAAAGTAACTTTTAAAATTGTGAGGATTCACGCCAGTATTTTTTTTTAAATAAAAGCATTAAATGCCTCTCCTCCCTCCCAGATTCATATACAGCTTGATAATCATGGCAGGGCCACATATAATGAGTAACTCCATTTGTTAGAAATCAAAAGAATAGATTCTAATATCAGTTCAATAAATGTATATAAATATTTACTAAATAAATGAGGACAGCACTTGCCCTAACTAATTTCCTTCTAAAACAAGAAGAAAATATAAAAAATGTTGCCTTTGTCTGTATGAACTGCCAATTACCATCTGAAGTTTATGAAAATCATTTAACTCCTGGATAAATCAGTGATCTCAGTATATTTCCCATCAATAAGAGGTCACCCACATTAAAGTTTCAAAATGTCTGGAAAAACTAGCAAAGAGGTCTGTGAATAACCACAATGACTTATTGATCGATTTACTTCTAGATAACATCAAAATGAACACAAAGCAAACTAACACTGTGGTGTGTCAAGGCCAAATATTATATTTAATACTGCAAACCAGTACGCTTTGTTTATAAGTCTGTAGGGTCCAAAGGATAGCCCATCTCTTCAATTCTATAGACAGATTCTCTACAAAATTATGCATCATAGTTACTGATAACTTTTCTTTGTTTTATTCCCTAAGTAATCATTTAAGCAGAATACTTTTGTTTTTCAAAATGTATTCATACTCGTGTTCTTTCCAGGGATTCTTGTTGATAGCAACAGCATTCATTATAAGGCATATAACTGATAGTGGGGTTGTGTGTCTTGTTGTAATGAGGACTTATTAGACATGATTTATAGACAATCAAGTTTTCTAACATCCTGGTTTTAATCTTTGACTGTTTCTTAATGATTCTTTGTTTACCCCTTATGGTGTCATTCCTTTTTTCGTATCTATCTAACCAACAAGCAATTAAGAAACAAGTTTTTACATACATACCTTTACTATTCACAATAGGATTTTACAGTTCTTAGAAACTGGAGCATCTTACTGCTGGTTTCTTTTCCACAAAGTGTAAGGTACACATGTAGTCTTTCTTGGTTGCTTTTTCAAATTTAATACGGTTCTCCTTAGCGTTAGGAGAAAATCATGATGTAATGTAATGTTATTAATTTTCTCTGCTTTTCAAGTTACTGTAGCTACCTTTAAGAGAGAAAATGGCACTGGACTTTTCATACCTCTTCAATGGCAACTGCTTCATTGTCGTGACTAGGAAAAGTTTAAACTATAAGAGCAAACACAGTATTTAAAAAAAGAACAGTTAGTCCTCAACTACAATATGGATGATCAATTGCTAAAGAGGAAAGTTCAGGTTTCACATATGCACACACAACCAGGGTTTTGGAGAACACTGCAGGGCCAATTGGTGCAGTATCTGGCATAAAGACAATTTCACATATTAAAAGAAGTAGCATTATATGAATATGAGTCATATTGTGTCCTGGTAATGCAAAGAAGATTCTCATTGCAACTTGGTCTATCTGTAATATAACATTTGCTGTAACTTTTCATTCTATTTCCCTTTTGGCCGCTTTTTTCAGTTGTTATATTTAAATTTATGCTATTAAATACATGTATATTTTGGTAACCATTTAGTAACTAGTAATTTAAAGTGTCATTAGACTTAAACATTTCCTCCTTTTTTCCTAAAGAAACTGTTTATACATCATACCCTAGGTTTATTGTAATTGGACTGTTCTATCATAAGATATCTCAGTTTTAATCCTTTCTACACTGCTGCTGGGGGTTTATTTTGTTTTGAGCATGCTCCGTCTCTTGGCATGTCAGAGGACTGGGACTCTGTGAAGTGTGGTCTATCCTCATTTGGGGAGGCAAAATTTGGAAGGGCTGGGGTGGAAGACAAGAGAAAGAGTTCAAGTCACTTATTTATCTTTTTTACCCCAACTTAAATGCCAACATAATAATAAGCACCTTAGCCCTAACACCTGGAAATAATATGAAATCAAGGTTAAAGCTAATTTATGAAACAATGCACTACTTTTACTTAAGACTGCAAAATGTCCCTAAAAGTTTAATAACAGTCTGACGAAACAATGAATGTTGAAGGCCACAATCACACCTAAATGCTAATACAGTATTTTTACAGGATACTCACTTAACAAGTAAGGATCGGTTTAGTTTGCAAAGAGATTGGATTGGCCAAATTTTTTCACTCCAGCTCTACAAAGAAAACTAGAGGTGTGTGAATCTTAATATATAAAACAATCTAATTTGTAGCATCAGACATACAGTAGTATCTGATCCTGAAGGGTGATATGCTATGGTGATGGTTAATGTATTCAATTTTAAAGTAATTTTGATATCTATACACCTAATGTGGATGATGGAGATTTTATCCAAAATATTTTTGCAACTATTTTCAATATGAACACTCAAAAAAATATAATGGCAGGAGATTTTTGTGTTTTAAATCCAGATCTGGATAAGTCTTCAACTACAGTGGCGATAACATCTAATACTGCAAAAATAATCACACAGTTTGTAATGGATCATAACTTATCAGACCCATGGAGATTCTTAAATACAAGCTCAAGAGGATATTCCTTCTTCTCACTAGTACAGTATATCATAGTTACTCAAGAATTGATTATTTCTTTATCGATAATAATTTATTGCCCACTATCAGTTTTTGCAAGTACAACACTATTGTTTTGTCCAGTCATGCCCCTCTGATCTTGGAAATCACTGTGCTTTCCACATTCATGTAGTATCTGTCATCTTAACCCCCTGTTGTTAACAGATGGGAATTTTACAGAATTCACCTCCAAACAAATTAATTATTTTTTAGAGACAAATGCATCCTCAGAGGTCTCTGCAGGAATAGTCCAAGATTATTTAATATCTTTCCCATAAAAATAAATTGAAGACCAAGAAGTAGTCAGATTTAATCAGCGAAATTACCAGAACAGATAAAGAATACACCAGCTCTCCAAAAGAGGCACTTTATAAGAAAAGACAGTTTCTGCAATCAGAGTTTAACCTCTTGACAACAAAAGAAACAGAACAGCTCATTTTTAAATGCAACATTATTACTATGAACAAGGAGAAATGGCTGATAACATCTCAGCTCAACAAATCCACAAGCAGAAAGTTCGTTACTCAATAACAGAAATTACCAACACAGATGGAGATAAAATCATTGACCATAAAAATATAACCGACACTTTTATGGAGTACTATAAGTCCTTATGTTCTACTTGGTTTAAAGAAGGCAAGGCACAAATTAATGAGTTGTTTGATGCATTACAAGTACCACAACTAGATATTCTTAGCGCAGAAGAACTGGACAAACCCCTGATGCTCTCAGAATTGCTGGATGCTATAAATTCACTCCAAAGTGGGAAAGCAGCAGGCCCTGATAGCTACCCAGTGGAATTTTATAAAAAATATTACCTCTGCTGTTATTAACAATGTTTATAGAAGCTAGAGACAGCAAAATTCTACCTCAAACATTAATTACTGTCTCTTCAAAGAAAAATGTGCATCATACAGACCTTTTTTACTTATCAATAATGATGTTAAAATATTCTCCAAAATTAGCTAGAAGGATTGAGAAAGTGCTTCCTTATGTAATATCATAAGACCAAACCAGATTTATTAAAGTTAAGCACTTAGATTCTAACATTCGGCAAATACTCACACATAAAATCCAACACACCAGAGAGGTTATTACATTTGGATGTAGAAAAAGCATTTGACGTGGTTAAATGGGAATGCCTATTCACCACATTTCACAAATTTCACAAGTGCTTTTTGCAATTCCCATTGAGCCATTGGTATTCACTTTTGAAAAGCATTAGAGATAAAGGGATTATCAGAGAATCACTTGAACAGAAAATACCATTTGCAAATTATATGGTACTGCGTGTTCACTAAGTTATGAACATTCTGCAGTGTCATCTCCTTCTCTATCTTCTATACCTGCAGCCAGATGGCTGAGTTGATTGTGATCTAGCAACGTTAATTTCCTGTGGATATTCCAGATCAGCATCTTGCATGGTCCAGATGTTGCCATCTCTCTTCTGTACCTGAAACTGGGTTCTCAGGATGACACACTTACAGGAGTTCTTCCTGAAGCTTCACAACAGTATTTCCCAGGCACATTGACAACTGTCTCCACAACAGACTGCTGATCCCTGACAAGCCCCTAATTGGCTTACAGCCACACCAGTGTGAATGTGCATGAAACAAAGGGCAACTCAAAATTTGTAAAAGCATGTACGGGTGGGTTGGTGATCATATCCACAAATTTCGCAATGACTGTACAATGTTCATTAGTCCATTAGACTTGTGTCCTTGAAGGCAGCGGTACACTGGATTTTATTCTCCCTCTTGCTGTAGTTGCTAAGCTGGCCTTATCAGTATTTTCAATATTACCTTTTAAAAGCTTAAACAAATGTTTTGCAAACCAGGAAAAGTCCTGTACGAAGGAGAGGTAATAACTAAGGAAATCTAGCAATCATCTGACTTCTTCAACTGTTGTGGGTTCCTTTTACATTAAATGTTGTATTGCTTCCAAATCCTTAGGGTCGGTCTGTACCCTTTCTCCAGACTCTAGGCAACCTGTGTATTGGATTTGTCACCTGAATAGCTCATATTTCTCTAGTCATAATTTTATTCCATGCTCTCTTATTCGACTCAATGCCCATCTCATGTCTTCCACATGATCATGAAATGTTTTGGAAATGCAAAGTACATCATCCAAATATGGGGTGCAACATTCATCTCTCAATTGCTCCAATACACCCTCCATGCAACTTTGAAATGCTCCAAAGACAAAAGCAGGATATCAAACTATGTGTCAAGTTATTTGTAATTGCCTAAGGATTCAGAACACTCACCTCAGCTGAGAAAAACGACTAACTCCCCTCTGGCAAGATAAAACTTTTGACCCTTAAGTGGGCCAATCTGTGATAAATTTAGAGACTATCTGTATTGTGCACCTACCTTTACTGTGAATATGGACAATAACCCTCTTACATTTGTTCTAAGTGTAGCAAAATTGAATGAAGTGGGTCACTGCTGGGCTGGGGAATTAGCAGACTTTAACTGTGACATCAAATACCACCCTGGGATGGAAAATACAGATGCTGATACACTGTCCCGCTTTTCTGTGGACTTACCAGCCACCATTACTGAGTATAATAAAACAATATCTCCAGAAGTCATCTCAGCTATTGGGCAGGGAGACAAAGCAGCAGATAAAAAAAGATAAAGAAGTGCCATGGGTGTCTGCTCTGGAGTTCACCTCAGTGGATGATGTGTTACAAGGAAGTACCAGGAAGGTTACGAGTATGTTCTTATTCTCATGGATCAGAAGCAAAAACATATGCCACTAAAAACAAATCTGGAAAAACTTTAGCTGAGAAGATTTCTCAAGACTTTATCCCTCGATTTGGCTGCCCTGCAAAGCTGCAATATGACCAGGGGCATGAGTTTAAGAGTAACTTATTTCAGGGGTTCTGATAACTGCCTGGAATAGCTCACTCCCATAAACCTAGCTATAATCCACATGGTAATCCAGTAGAACAATTCAGTCAAACTCTGCTTCAGATATTCTGCACCCTGAAAAAAGAGAAAAAGTCCAAGTGGAAAGATCACTTACCAAAAATTGTGTATGCATACAATTGTACAAGACACGAATCAACTGTTTATTCTCCATTTTTTCTCCTATATGGTAGAGCTCAACGATACCTTTTGATTTCTTGTTTAATCTTAAAACTGACAATGATGAAGCAGACAGCGAGGACTTTGTAAAAAAATGGGAAACCAAGATGAGAGAGGCTTACCAAATCGCTGCAAATAACAGTCGGAAAGCATCAGCCAAGGGTAAGCAATACTCTGACTGTACAATGAGGGATGCTTTCCTTCAACTTGGAGACAGAGTCTTAATCAGAAACCTGTCTGAGAAAAGAGGCCCAGGAAAACTCTGTGCCTACTCGGAAAAAAAGGAATGTCATATTGTGGAGAGAATTAAAGACTGCCCAGTGCACAAGGCACAGCCAGAAGCTTGTAGCAGAACACCTTGGATACTACACCAAACCTCCTGCTGCCTGTGAATGACTTACCTCATGAAAAAGACACTAACTCGAGCACACCGAGACAACAGACAAGGCACCCAGGGAGTGCCGTAATCTGAGTCTCATAATACGCTCTTTGAAAGGAGTGACATCAGATACCATCGGAAGAAGCTAATCTGCTACTGTAACAGCTACTCCATGAGTATGACAGCTATCAGAGCGACCAGACCAGTAAAAGGTGTATCCACCTACAGATATCTGGCCAGTCCCAGGTGTGCACACCTCAGAGAGTGTCGCCACTGGAATGCCGAGTTTATGCAACTCCTCCGACAGCAGAGGAAGATGATCATCATGCCGGAGAGGAAATTTTGGAGACCAGCAAGAACAAATAATAAAACACCAGACTCAAGGTCTGATCACAACCTGATGAGGAAGTTGAAACTCTCATATGGCCTTTGCTGCTTGCCACACTTTTGTGCACATGTCAGATCTGAGGTCATAGAATCTAAGTCATGCTAAAGGCTCGGAGCCCAGACTCAAGAGTTCCATCCTGAATGATGAGAACCATAGTGACCAGACAGAAATCAACAGCAAGGAAAATCAATGGAACAGAGACAAGAGCTGGAAATGGGGACCAGTATTGCTGAACCCCAGGTGGGAAGTATTGATGACCCATTAGAACCCATAAATGGTCACAGAGACCTATCAACAGAGTGACAAAGTTGGACACTTTAAGAATATTAGTTTGTACTGTAAAACCCAGAAAAATATTCACATACAGTACTACAGACTGGGTCAGCCATCATACCAACCTGGCATCAATGTAGGTATACAGAATCATAAGTATCTGTTTCCAAACCACACAACAATGTAATTGGGACACAGAGCAGGGAATATAAAGAAGTACTGCAAGATTTTATTTCTGTTTTATACCGGGCCTGTGTATATTCATTGATTTGTGTCGATGTCCAGGTCTATATAGCTTGTATATTTGCTGCCCAGTAATAACATTGAAAGATAGGTTGTTTCATGCCCCTCTCTGCTTTAGGTCATTGTAGAATTGGTCTTTGAATGTGTGGATGTTTCGAATTCCAAATAAATGAGATTGTGATTGAATCTAATTTCTTAAAAAATGATTTGTTAATTTACAGTATATGGGAATATTTTTAAATAGGAAAAGAAACTTGGGAAGGATGGTCATCTTAACAATGTTGCTTCTCCCTGCTTATGTAAGATGGAAGGTAGACCATCTATTTGCATATTGTTTAATTTTCTCCATGCAGACAGCAAACTTTTTTTGAAAAAGAGCTTTATATTTACTTAGATATTTGCCACTAGATATTCAAACTGATCTGCTAAGATAAATGGAAAGGTGTCCAGTGTAATATTGTGTGCTAGAAAGGTCACTGGAAAAAGCACACTTTTATTCAAACTGATTGTGTCTAGATATCTTTTAAAATTCTGTTAGTGAATTACGGACTACTGGTAAGGATATTTGTCGGTCTTATATACAGTATACTATTGTTACCAGCCCCAGGCCTAGGGAAACCTGGGCCAGGTACAAGCCATTGTTGCTACAGGGGTAGCACTAGCAGTAAGATGCAAAAAACATCAAAGAAGCAGGCAGCAGGTAGAAATCTCTGACCATGCTTACTGTACTTTTTTTTTATTCTCATTTACCCAGAGGTATGTAAGTGCTTCAATGTCAACATGATGATCAGTTAAAACAATGGTATATACGAATTTCCTCATGATAAACAATGGCATTGTTACTAACTATCAAGATGTATACATGCCACTATATGCTGATTAGAGACCAATGTCCCCAGAACTCATTAATTTTCAAATGAGGTAATTACAAACATTATATAAGGAATCAGGCAATTCTGTTATCACAATACTGTATAGTATGTTGATGAAATACCAATCAAAGCAGCCAGATTTTTCAAAGCTGCTGACTCTTTTGTAAGACAGGTAAATATCTATGTCCTGTAGATAGCTACCAGCACTAACCTGTAACAGGATCACTCAAGAAATTTTCCTTTTCACTTATTGCAGTCTCCAAAAAAAAGTGTGACTATTGTCCCTTTATCTATTGGCTTTTACATTTATTACTGACATGAGTTTGTTTTAAAAGCAACACATAGAACACTACTTCTGCCCTGCTTTGCGACCCAATAACTGCAAATTATAGTAACTATACAAATAATCCAATTGTTAATCAATTGTTTAGAACATGGAATCAATGCAGGAAGCACACCAAAGGCAGAGAAGCTTTTATCTCTTGCACATGTAGGCATGCTAATCACCTTTCTACATTCTTAAACCTACACAGTATTTAATCTTTGGAAAATGTCCAGGATTAAAATACTTATAGAACTGTATATAGATAATGTCTTTGCATCCTGTGGATAATTACCCTTCAAATTTAACTTCTCAGCAACACATTTTTTCCACTACTTTCAAATCAGAAACTTTGCTAAAAGGAACCTATTCATTTATGGGTAACTGATGTTATATACTGTTTGAAATTGGTAAAAATCAAATTCTTCCTTACAGGATCAGTTCAAAACTTTTTTAAAATATGGCAAGATCTAATTAATTTAATTTTAGAATAAGCATTTATATCAGGGTAATGGACATTCTCCCGTCTTTGTTGTTTTTAAAGATTTTCTCTTGCTGTTGGCTCGCCTCTCTTTCTCTTGGGGATGGGGGGGAGGCTTGAATTCTGTTTTGTAAAGTTCGACTTGATTGTAATGTTATTTTATTCATTGTATAAGTTAGACTTGATCATACGGAGTGTTATTTTCCTCAAAATAAAATAAATAAATAAATAAAGCAATATTATTCTAGGTATGTAATTACATTGAACATATGGGAGAAAATTGGAAAAAAGAAAAAAAAAACACTTAAAAAATAAAAATCGAGGTTATAATAAACATCTTAATAATAAATTAATGAAGGACGCTTATTACTTATTATGCAAAACATCTGTTTCGTTTTTTAAGGTTTCACCAACATACAGAAAACATTGTCAAGAGCGTAGAATATTGCTGCCTTTCTTTCTTTCTTTCTTTCTTTCTTTCTTTCTTTCTTTGTAAGTGTGTTACAACTGTCTTTAGTGCAATATATTTGTTTATTCTTACTTCTGTGTAATAACTTAAGAAAAACAGATTCTGGTTGACTAAAATTGTTGCAGTTACTAAGACCAGGTACTCATTTTATAATTAGAAAGTGGCTCTGATATTGAAGCCAAATGTGTGTCATTGCTCGTTTTTTAATGGGAGGATACCAGTGATTACACCATCACCCTTTGTAAATCCACTTCTATATTTTTAACTACAGGGAGGTTTCTGATCTCAGTTATAGACTTTTAGTTCAGACTGTTATGTAGATCAATTTTTTCTTCAATAATGTGAAATTACATACTTAAATACAGCTCTTATCCTGTTCTAGATGTCGTCTTGTTCCTAGGTATTCTTTTTAAACTAGAAAATGGGCCTGTTTTTCTGTCCATGTGTGAAGCAGAATTAGTTCAGTAACTGCATTGTGGTTCAGTAATGGGTAATCTTTTGCAAATGGATTGTCTTCTATTTATGTAAAAAAGCATACTGTATATAGAATGTTTCACTGACTGCAATTTAAGGCAATTACTACATCCATTAGACACTCTAAGAAGCTTTGGAATCCCTCGATGAATGAAATAAGCCATGCATATGAAGACATCATTTAACACACAGCTCAGGAACTTTGGACCGAAATGTAAAATATAGGTTTTAACACTTTTTAGAAATGCATTATGAAGGTAAGGAAGTTTTACTTTTTATGAATAATCTAACCTCATGTCTAACATTAAATATGAAGGCAGTTTTTATAAGTTTTAAAATTTTAAAACTTTGTTAGGAAGTGAGGCAAGGTACCAGAAGTCTCGGAATGCATGTAAAAAAAAGTATAGGAATGTAAATGCACAGATGTTGACCTAGTACTTCTGCAGGAATAAGAAAACATTCTAAATGTTTTGTACAATATTTTTCTATGTAAACAAAAATTCATTATAACAGAAGAACACCATATGTAAGTTCATCCTCAACATGTGAGGCTCAGCTGGCATAAGTTCTTACTGAAATGAATAATTAAAGAAGTGTATAATATTAAACTGTAGACTGTACTTCTCTTTTTCATGTCATCACTCTTTTACATAAACCAGTATTTTACCTGTTTTATTTCCAGCTTGTATACAATATGCTCTGGCTAATTTGTCTCAGATGCTCTCTTAAAAATCATTTTTATTTCTCTTATGATGACTTGTGTATCACCATAGTGCAAGTGTGCTTGATCTAAATATAACACAGCTACAACCTTGCAACTACAGTAGGTGCAGTATGGGCAATGCGGAAAATAACAAAACCAAAATGTATTTATAACATACAATTATACACAGAGTATAATATGTACTGAATGCTTAGTTGCCACTGTAAGACTATAATAGTCCAAGAATACAAAAGACAATAAGCAATAATTACACAACTCTATAAATATTATTAACAAATGAATACGTACAAAGAGAGTAGTGTGCATTGTATTAATATGATAAAGATATACAAACAATAGTATCAATCAGCTCATTTAAAACTGAAATCAAACTGAGCAAAATGAAGTAACAATTACTGTATTTTAATTTCTTTATTAAAATGTGTGAAATTGGTCTTTCTATTAACCTGAGCCTCTGATTTTTTTCTAACGTACATTAGTGTGGAAAGGTCGTCAAGTGTTTTCTTTTCAGTTTTAAAAAGTTTTTTTTGCACTTTTTTTACAGTATATTTGTTTGCTATATTTATCAAGGCAATTATTGCACATTGTGATAGAAATGCAGGAATTACGGCAGATTAGTTATGGACAGATGTATTATTTCTTAAACAAACACATTATTAATCATTCTTACAAAATTGTGGTAAACATTGCTTGTATGATACCGCTTATTTAACAAGCATTGAATAATAAACCTGATTCACCAGTGCAATGACTTACCTGGTACAAAAAAAAAAGTTTGCAAAACCTGTCACTAATCTCATTTATTTTAGCAGAAACAGAAATCCTAAACAAATGGAACATGTGAAGGTGCTTAAAACTTCTAATAGTCCCTAATATGGTTATAACAAAAAGGGGGTATCTCAAAAAGGTGGTGTCTGAGTGGCTGCATAAAACAAAGTACCTCCTAAAGAGCAAAGTAAAAATGACTGTGCTTAAAAATACAAACAAATCTTAACCAAAAATACTAAATATATGCAATACAAGAAGAAAATTAATATGCAAAATATATAAAGGAATATTTTTTTTATGTTTCCTTTTATAAGGCAGGAAATGACCACCATAATGGTCACAAGCTGGTCCCCACTCACTGTGGTCATACTTTAATAACATCATAATGCTGTTTCCATCTTGGATTTCAGAAATCAATGTAAGACTGCGAGCCACATGAGGAAATTATAAATGCAAACAAATAAACAATCAACAGTGCAAAAAAGGTGGACCTCTGGCCGACATGTCTTATAATAGACACACTTTTTAAAAGATTCCATATAGAATAAATGTTGATAGAGTCAACACTATAAATTAATTTTGTATTTTGCCACTTTGAATAGTTCAATGCTTTTTAGAGTCTTCATTTAGCAGTTTTCATTAAAGAAAATATTTTAAAATGCATCCTAAAAGAATATTAGTATAAACATACTACTGCTGCCAAATAAAACTTAGTTCCTACTCATTGTTGATAATTTATAATTTTTCTTTTTTTATTTCTGTATGTCTTCCTTTTCTGTTTATCATTGTGACTATAGTCTGAAAAGATGTTCTGGAGATGCATAACACTTCCAGGGATGGTATCCTATTGTAAATCCTGTTTTGTCCTTGTTGCAGGTTCTTTTTATTTTTTTGCTTTGAATCGTGAGCCCTTTTGCCAGACACCTCTGGGTGGAATTGGGGCTTGTATAATATCATCATGGCCCCCCAATTGAAGATGGTTGTATGATAACCACAGTTTCCTAGTGTTGAATTAAAATAATTGTTTTTTGTCAAACTTTATTAAAATAACAGAATTTAAAAGGCACTTCAAGAAGACATTTGTGTTAGTAATTTTTGCTTATTTGTTATGCCTACAATTTTTGCTTTGTGCTTTGGACTTTCAATTCTCTGTCTGCTTCCAATTCTAACCTTTATCTGATTTTTCAGCTTGCCTACTACTACAATCTGGCTTTAAATTTAAATATTTTTTCAATTATTCCTTGGTATCTGAATGAATATAACCATTGAATTGCTTGGCCTCTAATTATTGCTGGGGTTTCTGAGGCAACAAATATATTAATTTTATGTTTCCTTGTGCTTATAACGTTGTTAAAAACTGATTCACGTTCTCTCGCTGTGCTATTCTGTGCTGTGTTCCTTATGGATGCTGTCATGTTGGAGATTGATTGCTCGGTTGTAACACCCTATTGCTGGAAAACAGATCCAGGAGTTCACAAAATGTTTAAACAGCCAGCACCACTTGTTCCTGGTTGTACAAAATTGGGTTTATGAAAGAAAAAAACAACTTTGTGTCATTTCATATTGTTAGTGTTGAATTTACTGGTACATTTTTTCTGGACTTTTGTATTTCTTGGGGCGTAATGTGTACCCATTTTAGCTTATGATTTACCACTACTATGTTGTTTGAGTATGATTCTGGCTACACTTTCTGAGCTTTGTTGTTTTAATTATAGTCTTCCCAATTGTGATCCTTGCATGTATTCTGACTTCACGATGACATCTTCTGATTACATATTCTCTCACAAACTGCTGACACCTTGCACAAGCAGTCTTTCTTATGATCTGGAGTTTCCTCCAAAGTCAAAAAAGGTTAGGCCTCAAAAAACAAGCCAGAGAGCAGGTCAGAAACCTGCCTGTTCTTCCTAGGATAGCCTTACCAGACTTCAACCAGGGTTCTGCTGGTTTCAACTACAGCAGGCTTCAAAAATGGGAAGCTGGCAAAACAACTGTAAAATTGTCAAAATCTACAACAAGGCGTTTTTATGCACAAGCTTTATAACGCACTGGTGGTGCTTCACCTGCAACACTGTACATTTTTGGTCCCCAGGCTACTACAAAAAGGACATAGAAGCACTGGAAAAACTCCACTGAAGAGTGACTAGGCTGATTTCAGGGCTACGGGGGTGAGTTATTAGGAAAGGTTAAGAGCCTTTTCACTTTAAGCAAAAGAAGACTAAGAGGAGATATGACTGAAGTGTTTTAAATTAAGAAGATTATTAGTACAGTGGATCAAGGCTGTTATTTTAAAATTAGTTCATCAAGAACACTGGGAAACAGTTTGAAACTTGTTCATGGTAAATTTCACTCAAACATTAGGAAGTTTTCATTTACACAGAGAACCACAGACACATGGAATAAAATACCAAGTAGTGTGGTAGACAATAGGTCTTCACGGACTTTCAAAACTAAATTTGATCCTATTTTAGAGCAATTAAGTGGATAGGACTGAATGGCTTGTTCTCGTCTACTCTTCTGCTATTCTAAAGGGGAAGGGAAACTGTCAACCTCTGGCTTGTGTACAAAAAGTGCAAGAAACAATCTGTATAAATCAAATATTTACTACACGAACATCAAAAGTTCAAAGAAAAGCTCAATTAAGCAAAAAAGCAAAAAACTTTTCAGAATGATTTCCTGTGTTGCCAATTATCACTCTGATTGAG
>JANRMT010062806.1:66925329-66938307 GCA_026402145.1 Polypterus bichir lapradei | reverse complement strand
AGGCTATTAAGACTCGAGATAGACAGGCAAAGTTTTAAAGCTTTATTGCAATAAAACAACACAAATAATAACACAGACTCAACCCAATACGGCCAAATTGAGTTGAGCCCCAAACGGTTCAGCAATCGAAGTTTATATAACAAATTCTTATCACTTTGACCCCATTCAATTAGCTCATTTGCTATTTTCCTCTGACTCCCTTCTACTCCTGTCCGCCCAATTTCTCATCTCCCTGCAGCTGGGCCCCTGGTATTTCACTGTCTATTGTTCAATTCTAGTTTCTGTTTTTGCTTATTTCTTTCACTGGCCAAGGCTGGTACAGACATTCATCTTCCTTATATGGGTTTTCCTCTCATCACTTCCTATTATTCGGACTTTTAAGCTATGTTATAATGGTGGCCTAAAGCTAAGCTTTGATTAAAAAGAAATATGGTATTTGCTTTTATTTAATCATTGCGTGCCAGTCCTGACTTGACTTAATTTCTACGCTAAAGTTAATTTCTAATATATTCTTTTATATTTATTGCTAATGCCTGAATTTACTAATGTTTCTTTCATGCATTACATCATTGTGACCTTGCTTACAGCAAAAGCCTTTTGTTGCCTTTCTGCTGATTCACCAATCCAGCTGTTTTATTTACGTGCCTACCAGAGCCATTTTCTCTCTGTGGTATAGTTCCTTTAGCTTCCCAGCCTTGGACACAGGTGTTCTCAATCTTCTTTTATTGTTTTAAGCTGGTTTTTACACGTCATTTTTGTTCTCGTTTAGTTCTTTTCCCATACTAGCAATTCTGCTTTAAGCTTTAATAACGCAAAATGACTGATTTTTTAGTTAACTATTTACTTGACCTATCTTATTTTCTTAACATTCTAATTTATGCTTAATCTTAATGTTTTAGAAGCTTTTAATTACTTTTTATGACTCTTTATATTAATTTGCTATTTTATGCTAAAATAAAAATTTTCCCTTCTACATAAGGAGACCTGGGTTCGCTTCCCAGGTCCTCCCTTGGTGGAGTTTGCATGTTCTCCCCGTGTCTGCGTGGGTTTCCTCTGGGTGCTCCAGTTTCCTCCCACAGTCCAAAGACATGCAGGTTAGGTGGACTGGCGTTCCTAAATTGTCCCTAGTGTGTGCTTGGTGTGTGGGTGTGTGTGTGTGCCCTGCCCTGGGATTTGTTCCTGCCTTGCACCCTGTGTTGGCTGGGATTGGCTCCAGCAGACCCCCATGACCCTGTAGTTAGGGTATAGCGGGTTGAATAATGACAGACTGACTGTATAGCCATATGGTAGCCGTGAATATTTACTTACACACATATATAGTGTACTGCATTATTGGATGTAAGTACATGTACCCATTATAAAACACTAAAATGTACCAAAAAACAATGTCATTTAGAAGGTCTGTTTCTTTTATTAGGAATAATGGAAAATTATGCAAGTGGACTGAGTGTCAGTAAACTTTTTAACATGAAATTCAAAGATATCAGCAAATTCATAAATGTAAAACATAAATACATTTCAGTTAATTAATGACAGTTAAGTAATTTTGTTTTTTGCCCTTAGAAAATGAAGAGTCTTTTTGGTTGTTGCTAAAGGCTTTGAGGTGGGCTGTCTTTTAATTAAAAGAGAGGTGGAGTAATGAATGTAATTACCGGAATTTACATCTGCATTCGCATTTGCAACCAAATGTAGCAGCACTGATTCAAAGTGGGGAGCTCCTGTCACATTCTGGGCTGTGTGTTGCTAAGTAAAATCAATAAGCATGTCATTGCCAAACATACTTTATTCTTACACTTGTAGAAACAATTTCGGAATCTTTCAACAACAGGTAAAAACACAAAAGAAAACTTAATTAATCTTCAACCAAACTCAACTTTATTTCTCTCATCTCAGATTTAACAAAATTCAAAGGAATATTCTTCAAAACTGCTCTACTCAAGAGGGTTGGATACGTTACCTTCCAGACAGATCTGAAAGACAGAAACATCACAGCCAGGGAAAGACTTCTGTCATTAAGGATGACGATAGTTAATATTCAGCTCCTCCAGCAAGTGTGTTTTCATTGTAACTAATCCCTAGAAAACAAAAGATCAGCTTTCTTTGCTACATGCATTTCACTGTGTATAAAATCTAAATTTATTGGTATTTGTGTGATAAGTGGTCTGTGACATGCGCCAGGTTTTAAATAAATAATCAATGTCCCGAGAGTGTGCAGCCTGAGAGTGGGTACAGATGTGTGCATGACAGCACTGCTCTGGGGTTCATTGTGGTGCTTGGCTGATCATGCACTGACATACAAAACCAAATGGATCACTCAGGTGCTGCATTGATGCCTCATTGTGAGCGGAGGGTCACAGTTGCATTCAATCAGGCCAACATAAAAGGAGCTTGTATGGCTGTGAGGTACAGACGGACAGAAAGGAATGAAAGATCGGGACAGAACGAGAAAAGAAAAGAGAGCTGGACATTAAAAGAAAGATTGATGGAAAAAAATTGGAGGCCATTGGTAAGAAGAGGGAAGAAGGCGTAGGGCTGATACTTGGGGGCTGAAGAGGTCCACTCGGTTGATTATTTTTTGCTCTCTCCCGCATAATGCAGGGGAGTAGCAGTGAGAGTAGGGAGGAGTGAGGCTTAGGACAGCACCCTGCTGGGAGTCATTGGGATAGTAGGTACCCAAGCCTATGAGAAAAAGGTTGGTTGTGCCTGTCGGCAGGACTTCTCCTCTGTGTGCTGGATCCCGTATGGGGTGAACAAAGGAGACATCGGTTTTAGAAAGGAAACGCCAGGTCTCGTAAAGGTTTTATGGATCAGATTATTGCTGCATGATTTTAACCTCAATTTTGTTGGGAATATTTATATAGATATTTTAATCGCCACTTGCACATGGATTTTACTAGTTATTTATTTGTTGAGGAATGGTATGCACTACACTAATTGCACTTTAATATTCGATTTTTGATTGTCTTTAATAAAAGCACTGATACGTGATGCACCTAATTTTTGCTGCATGAGTGTGTCCTCATTTGCCAGGCCCATCTCAGTCATCCTTACATTTTTTTATAAATGTATATTTACAAAACAAATGTTCTACTACAAAATGTTTTCATCATTTTCCTGTGTCAGCAATGTATTTCTTGGGAAAAAAATGTCTAATGAGATACTCTTACAAAATAATTAGTATTATACAGTTAATGGAAAACAGGGTAAAGCAGGGTGTCTTATACCAAGTATCTGTAATTAACTCTTAGAGAAAGGTAATCACACAGGAAGAATGTAAAATTTAGCAAATTAAAAAGGGGAAAAAAGAAAGCCTAGGTGCCCTTGCAGACTACCAACCTGGAACAGTAACCTTACCTGGAAAGAATGAGGCAACATTCTGGCAAGTTAAAGCCACAGAATCTATTTTTTCAGAGTGCAGGATAAGTGAAGAATTCTAAATGAGATAATAAGTCTACTTTGACCCTTATTGATAAAAGCATTTTACATATACAGAAGGTAAATATCAGTGGTTTTGGAGGTTAAAAGGCCAGCATGTTTATGACCAGAGAGAAGACTAACTCATGTCTAGTCATAAATGTCACTGTCAGTTTGGTGATGTGGCTCACACTTGGTTGTATAATTGGTTAGCATTCTTTATACTTGATAGTAAGGAGACAAGTGGTGAAGGGGAAATTAAGTTGTAAATGGGTGAGGATCAGAGAAGTCCCTTGGAACTGTACATGGTGGTAGCGTAAGATAAGAAGTATGAATGATGAAACGATCAGGTAGAAAGATGCCAACTGAGGCAGTTCCTTGATAAATAGAGTGTTGCCAGCAGCTTATACAGGACAGTGAACCAACAGATTGAATCCTATACAGATGAGGAGCATGGAAAATTGGCTGAGAAAGGGCTGTTGATACAAACAATGAAATCTCACAGCATCAGAACATTTTGTCTTTTAGTACACATGCAGAAAAAGAGTAAATAAGGGAAGCAAATCACACATAAGAAATTGAAGGTAGAAGGGAATTAGGAAATATGGTTAAGAAAGAATTAACTTTAGAAAAATATTTAAATATAACAACTGAGCCACCGACACTTCTAATCAAACAGGATATATCAAGAAAGCAATACTCATAGGGCTTGCAGTGTTAAAAACTGATGATAATAAATAAAGTGCCTGATTGATGCAACGCAAATCAAGTCTATGTTATTACAAAGTGATGAGATCAGTACGAAGGAGAAATTAAAAAAGGTGCATGACCCATTTGTAAAAAGAGAATCTTGGGGTTTAACAATTCAGTTTAGGTTTAGCAAAGGAACATTGACTTGGTATTTATCAAAGCAGAGAGTGGAGGGATAAACAGCTGTTCGGTTCTAGGACAGAAGACTTTAGTTATCTGACTGGGGAAGAAATCACTTATAAGAACAACAAAAAAAATTGGGCATTTCACAATATAACTAAAATATATAAAGGCATGGATGGGTGTGTTTAAATCGGTGTGTTTGGGATAGAATCAGTTATACTCAATTTATAATTTGGTGGTAGCACAAACTTTAACAACCAGATGAGAGTTCAGTCCCTTGCAAACAAAACTGGAATAAGAATGCCAAACTAGTGAATTAGTCTCAATCAACATGAACAAAAATTGTATCGGCAAGCAAAATAGTAAAATATATGAGTAAATTGGGCAACTTAAACAGCAAGTTCACCAACTTTTTTAACATTGCAATTTAAGGACTATTATGTCATAATGTGAAGTGAAACCATCAAGATTAGAATTTATATGGCTGCTTTTTGTACTCCCATGCCTGGGCAAAAGAAGCAGCATGAGACCAAAAATTTAATTTATACTGTATTTCAAAGCATCCTCACATCTGGTAATTGTCAAACCACTTACTGTACCACTCTACAGGACCACAACATGCAGTGGAAGAGGTCAATAGTATGTATTGGGTCATGTTTCAGCTATGTATTTCATATTTTATTGTAAGCAATGTAACTGCTTCCTGAGATCTAATAGTAGAAGCATTATTCCGTAATAATGTAAAGGAAACATAAGGTTATAGAGGCCATTAGTCTAACAGAGTAAGCATATTGAAAAATGATGGTATATTTAACACTCCAGTAAAGTGCCTTTAAAATTTCAAGTGTATCTTGTGAACTTCTCATGTAATGAATAAAGCACATGACCCAAAAGGAATTATGAACACTGAAGCACATACTTTCTTGGTTTCAGCAGTGAAAAGAACATAAGGTACCAAAACAGAAATCTCAATACTACATGTCCTCCATACTTAGAATGAAAAACACTGCATGTACAGTCTAATGGTAAAAGAAAAGAGAAGTACATGCTGAAAGCAATTTAAATGATAAAAGCAAAAAGAAAATAGGAGATAAATATGCTGTGGCACAAAATGATAGCTATGTCTTTTATCTGATACAGAAGGCAGCTAAGTCTGAAGTAGAGAGAGCACTTAGCAGTAGACACATTGTTTGAAATAAAAGAAGGGAAAAGATTCCACGGCAAGTCCCCTTGAATGTCCATGTTTTGCAGACTATAATGATGTATGCTACCAGCAGTAAAGAATATATATAGACTTTGATTATGCACTAATCAAGCATTAGTGTGGAAAGACGTAAGTTCTGCTTAAAGCACAGATAGACAAGAATTAAGACTGATGGTCTATTCGAGTCATATAAATCCAGATGTAGCTGTAATAAAAGCATGAATTATAAACAGTAGTGTCACTGTGTTAATTTAAATAAAAATATCAATCTGTCTATCTGTAGATTTTTTCAGATTATGTACCCTGCACAATAATAATAATAATAATAATAATAATAATGGTTGCTCTGTACAATTACCTTGTAGTGATGCATTATGTTATATAAAACAAAAATTGATTGATTGACAGTAGCAAAAGTAAATATACCTATATTTCCATTAAAGTATTTTTCTTAGGTATAATCTATTTACTTAAAAAATAATATGATCCATCAAGGAAAATAATGTAAATATTTCAATTTATGAAAAAATATGTGTAAAATATTGAGTACACCTCTTCATCTTTGTTCTTTTGCAGCTTTTTACTGACTTATAGATGATATATATAAGTGCACTTTTTTAGACCAAAATCCCTCCAAAAAGAATATATAAAATATTATTTTCAAATAGTAGTGAATGAGCATGATATACATAAATGAAGCTGTTACTTAATTTGGATGAAATAATTTTGTGTTTCTCCCACTGCCCTGAAGTAAAATAGTTCCAAAAAAAAAAATTTATGGTTAAACGAATTCTTCATGCTTTGCTTATTTCTTGCATGCTAATGTTCAAAGTCACATTGTGGTGCACTTGTCAGTTGCACTAAGGACTTCTGAATGAATGTTTGCAGAAAAAGCAAAACAGTATTTTCTTTAATTACCATATTGCCACTAATTTAATTCCATCCCAATTATAAAATACAGTTTTCTTTTGAAAATATAATGTAACTATACTTGCACACAGCTGATGCAAAAACTACATTATTCATGATAGTTATTCCCATTGAGCCACCCTTTATCTGATCCATTTAACCAGTTCATGTTTATGGGGGCGGGAGTCAGAACTGGATATAATTATTCTGGATGGGGTACTGGTCCATCTAAGGCATACACACACACACACACAGAGTCAGTTTAGAGCTGCAGATTAATCAGACCTGCACATCTTTAAAACATCCAGAAAAATAATGGTAACTTCACGCAGATATTAGTTGGGCCAATATTTGAATCTAAGAATCTGATACTACAACCCAGCACATTATCAACCAGTTATTTCTATCTGCATATTTTTGTCTATAAATAAGACAGCTTCTTTTTGTTTCTGCATTTGAAATTGCAGTTCATCAACCTGAAATGATGTATTTTGGGGAAATAACCCTTTATAGAACACTAAACAGAAGCATCATAAGCAATATGTGCCTTTTTTTAAATGATATTCCAACAATCCTTAAGATATGTTTTTATTATTATGTGAACATATCTATGCTGGCACAGTGGTTAACAATGTAGCCTTTTGGGACCAGCATCCTGGATTTGAATCCCACCCCTGGTTGTTGCCCATTTGGAATTTTTATGAGTACGCCAACATCCGGAGAGATGTACATTTTAGGTTAATGGTAATTCTTGTGTATGAGTGAGCCATGCATTGTATGCCATCCTGTCCGGGGGCTGTTTTCTGCCTTACGCCCAGTACAACTGGGATTGGCTACAGCCCAAAATGACCCTGGCTTAGATGATCTGAGTTTGAGAATATTATGTTATGTTAGTGAATATGTCTGGTATTGTAACTAAACTTTACAGATTAAAAGAAAACTACATATGAAACTGAGGTATTGCTGCAACTGATACAAGTTCATTAATAGTTCCATCTTTTAAAAACTGATTTTTATGCCAATTTCCGAATAGCTGCTTAAGTCCCATTATGTGGAGCATTTGCAAGGAAAGGGTGTGTATTTGTAGTCCATAATTTATTCATGCATTTTTAATTTTTATATCACGCATAGTGTGGCTATCTATACAAGGCTAAAGATGCCTCAGTTTGTTTTTTAATACATTCTTCATCCCAAGGCATCAAGGGAAAGATGCTCATACAATAAGGAAGATTCAAATTCCTTCCCAAAAGAAAACATTTTTGTATCTTAAAAACATTGCAATACATTAATATGCTACACATATACAGTGCATCTTATACAGCATCCTTTTATTTATCTTAGCTATTCCACTTAGGCAGGCCTTTTTTGTTGGCTTCACAAAAATATTTCTAAACACTATGCATGTCAAATAAATCATCAAGGAGGAAAACACCAGACTTCCACTTGCTGTGGAGTAGAGACAGTAACATTCATGCAAAATTAATGGCTGCATAAAATATAAAACGGATGACTTACAAAACCTAAATAAATTCCATACAGCATAAAATGCCTGCTACTAAACAGCCACTATCATACTGTGATATACATGTTACGCTCACTCAAAGCTGTTTTATGTGTACACAGTTCAGTGCCCATAATCTGGTATTTGTTACAAAAATATATTTAAATACATATGCAAAACACAGTGGCATTGTCACTTTTCATCACAACCTGTTTTGCTTCTGGTGTTTAAACTAAATTGTCCCATCCAAATGCTAGGGATAGATGCCTGAAAAAAACCTTTCTGTAGACAACATTATATTACTTTAATTTAATTTTCTTTTCATTTGTTTTAATATTTTGCAATTTTGGTAAGGGTTTCTACAATACCCAGCATATAATCCTTCTTAAACATGCACCTAACCCAGAGATGTCAAACTCAATTTTATTGCGGGCTAAAAATAACACTATATGTACACTTAACGTGAGCCAGAATACACAGTAACTCATGACATACAGGTACACCTCTGCTCATCACTACTGTATAATCTACTCTATATCTTTCTTCTCTTGGACATTTCAGTGGGTTCAGGAAAGCTACCAGTGGCCACAGGACTAAAATCAACATTAAATCAAAAAACTAGGCCAGCCTATAAAGTCAATTGAGAGTGGTAGTCAGGACACATGCAAGAATTTGCAGCTAAAATAAAGTACATATATTTACCCCTGCAGTAATATGTGTCATGATTGTATGGCACTTGACCACATTAAAAAACTGGGCGTAAATGTGTTGGTGATGGATCACACAGATCATATTTGGACTTAGTCAGAAAAGAATAGAAATCACATTTGCCACAAGTTGACTTGCAAATGTCTTTTCTATCCACATGCAACAATCAAGTCAGCAGAAAAGAGAAATGAGTGCAGCACGTATAAACCTATTAGATTGGAGGCTCAGAAACCACTGGGTGATCTGTGAATTCGAGTCTCGATGGGAAGAGAGCTGTTGCAGGGGAGTGTAATCTGTGACTAAAGTAAACTCTCGCCCTAGCAGGTAGTACTGTAATTGGGAACTGCCCATTTAATGGCTAGAGCTTCCAATTCAATAACCGCATACTTTGTTTCTCGGTCCAATAGTTTCCGGCAGAGATACATAACATTGTGCTTCGCCCTGTCGATGACCTGACTCAACATGGCACCGAGGCATCGGTCTGGAGGAGAAAAGGAATAGAAAAGTTAGGGGTTATCAATACAGGAGCAGATGTGGAGGCCTTTTTTAGGACACAGAATGCAGCTTCAGCCAAAGGATTCCACACCACCATATTGGATGCCTTCTTCTTCACCAGATTAGTGAGCGGTACGGCCTCCTCAGAAAAGTGGGGCACAAACTGGTAGTAGTACCCAGCCAATCCTAAGAAAGCATGTACTTGCCTCTTAGTATGTGGCTGGGGCCAATCGTGTATAGAGGCAATCTTTGACCACTGAGGTTTGACTCGCTCACCACCCACCACATACTCTAAATATCTAGCCTCAGTCAATCTGAAGTGGCATTTTTGTGGATTAATCCGGAGGCTGGCATCATAGAAGGCTTGCAAGATGTTTCGTACATGCAATAGGTGTTCTTCCCAGGTGCTGGAATAGAGGATAACATTGTCAATGCAGGCAGCACTATAGGCACTGTGGGGCTGGACCAGTCTGTCCACCAGATGCTGGAAGGTTGCCGGGTCGCTGTGAAGCCTAAATGGTAGAACACGTTATTGCTAGTGGCCACTAGGGATGCTAAGAAAGTTTTTTTTTTCTTTTTCCACATCTGTCAAGAGGATTTGCCAGTAGCCTTTCATCATGTCGAGAGTAGACAGATACCTTGTGTTAACTGAGTCGCTCTACGATATCGTCCACTCTTGGCATGGAATATGAATTGAAATGGGACACCTTGTTAAGCTGGCAGAAGTCATTGCAAAAATGCCCATTCCCGTCAGGCTTAGGGACTAATACAGTCATGCTGGACCAAGGGCTGTGACCGGCCTCAATCATCCTCAGGTTCAATATCTGGCGTATCTCCAACCCTACCTCATCCCTCTTGGCCTCCAGGATTTGGTAGGGACACTCATGGACAACGTTCCCTCTATTTTTATCCCGTGTGTGCAGAACACCTATGTGCCTGAACAGTAACACAAGGGAGTTGCAAGAGTTAAGAAGCCGATTTTTATTTATACATGGTGCTGTGCTTTCCATTTATATTATTTTTAAATTGTAATTTTTAACAGGGAGAAAAAACACTGAAAATGTACCATTTTTTCACACACACATATCTATACTAATAAAAGGCAAAGCCCTCACTCACTCACTGACTGACTGACTGACTGACTGACTGACTGACTCATCACTAATTCTCCAACTTCCCGTGTAGGTAGAAGGCTGAAATTTGGCAGGCTTATTCCTTACAGCTTCCTTACAAAAGTTGGGCAGGTTTCATTTCGAAATTCTACGCGTAATGGTCATAACTGGAAGCTGTTTTCTCCATTTACTGTAATGGAGATGAGCTTGAAACCCGTGGGGGCGGAGTTTGACATCATCATGCCTCCCACGTAATCACGCAGTACGTAGAAAACCAGGAAGAGCCCCAAAAAGTGCTGAAGAAAACATGCATTATATAATTGAGAAGGCAGCGAAACAATAAGAAGCGAGCGAGTGATATATACAACCATATTCATGAGTTCTGCTACTTCGGAAACAAAGCACAGTGTAAACCAACACTTTAAATTAAGTTCATAGACAGGCTGCCGCTGGCGTTTGTAATTTAGTGCCTGCCCATATAAGGCCGCCCGTCAGCGGCAATCCAATAGCAAAATGCCACGGGTAAATTATTCACGGGTGTAGGACTGTGCTTATGGAGAGGAAGATGAGATAGTCAGGGTGGTGTTTGGCACAAACTCAGCGAAACTGCGAGAGAAAGTTTTAAGTACCGGGACTTCGGTAGCATTAGATACAGCCATGGACATAGCACGACATAGCAACAGCACAGCTGGGAAACTTCGATGCAAGAACACCGAGCGGCTCACGTGAACTGACGCAGTGCACAGACAAAAAGCAAGAGTTCCGAAGAGCGCTGAACAAAAACCGAATTACACAATTGAAAAGGCAGCAAAAAAATATGAAGCGTCTGATACATACAAGATAAGTATGTAATAAGTACAGCTACTGCAGAAACAAAGCACACGGTGGAAAAAGTGAATGTCCCGCTAAAGGAAGACAGTGTTAAAAAAAAAACCCGTGCATGCAGTGTGTCAGGTCTCAGATAAAGAAGAAGACGAGCTGTTTATTGATGCAGTAAGAAACGAATCTTTTTCATAGCTTATTTAACACACTACGTCTCCGCTGCGATACGCGGGTATATATATATGTATATGTATATATATATATATATACCCTGATCTACATACTCGAATAATGAATACTTTATTCGCAATCAATGATTGTTTTGGTAAAGCCATACTCAGTGTATTCATTAGATGAACGGTAAAAAAGTAAGAGCAAGGGGAGGGTCACTTAGTGAGGCATGCAGGCAAAACCACATTAGCACGCGGGCTCGATGTACGAAAAAATATATCTTTTCAAGTTCTATTTAGTCCATATGTGTCAAACTCAAGGGCCACGGGCCACATCCGGCCCGGCGTGTAATTATATCCGGCCCGCGAGATCATTTTATATACTGTATTATTGTTATTAATGGCCCGGGTATATGAAGCGCTGGTAACACAATAAACTACAGATCCCATAATGCAGCGCTTCAGAAGCCTTACCGAACACTTACCGCGTTAATCAAGTCTAGCTTGCAAGTTATTGCGAAGCTAGCCCACACGATGCTTAAGAGAAAAGTTGATTCTGAAAATAGAGCCTTTAAAAACCGATGGGAGGCTGAGTATATGTTTACTGACATTGCCGTTAAACCCGTGTGTCTCATTTGTGGAGCTAATGTGGCTGTAATTACAGAATTTAATCTAAGACGGCACAATGAGACAAAACATCAGGGTAACCTGAAAGACCTGAATGCTATGCAGAAGATACAGAAAGCAGAAGAATTAAATAAGAATCTGACACTTCAGCGGACGTTTTTACCCATGCACAATCACAAAGTGATTTCAAGTGAAGCTGCTTTTATGGGAGACACAAATGCACCAGTGCAACTTGCCCCACTTTCCCTATTGCCAAGTAATGTTGAACCAAGTCGTCACTACGGTGTTCCCAAATACGCACTTTGCTGATAAACTGAGCGCACGGCGCGTTGGTGACTTTGAAGAACAAAAAAAGTCCGTCTACATGCGGCTCGAACCTTGTGGATGTTTGGTAGCACATATCTGTGTGAGAAGCTCTTCTCAGTGATAAAGACTAACAAAACAGCACACAGGAGTCGCCTCACTAATGAGCACCTGCAGTCCATCCTGAGAATCTCCACAACACAGAACCTCACACCAAACAGAAACGAACTTGTTGCCAAAAAAAGATGCCAGGCGTCCAGCTCTAAAATGACATAAGAGCAAAGACAACTGAATGATTTGATTTGTTATTGCTGAAAGGAACACATTTTATTTATATTTCCAGGTTTTGTTATGCAGCATGTTCATATTTGAATTTGTATAATTTTGACAGCATATATTTTTATGCAGAGCAAAATCTTTTGGGATATTTAAAATCTAAGTTTATTTTTTATATAAAACTAGCAAAATACCCGCGCTTCGCAGCGGCGAAGTACTGCATTAAAATTTTTATTAAGAAGAAAATTTAACCTTTTTAAACTGAGGGAAAATATGCCAATAATTATTTGTTAAGGATCTCTTTGTATACCACATTGTGAGTTCGGCCATCCGGTTGTAACATGACCAAGCTGTGCGCTGAGCTTACTCTTGAGCATGCAACTTAGAGTTGGCCATGTGAACAGTAATCTTGTCTCAAATCTCACAGCTTGGATTGCTGCTGTCATAATCAGTTTGAGGTTCATGGTTTGTTTCAATTACGACAGTATTTGCAGGACTTGTGTTGAAGTGACATTCGGCATCTGTCAAGCGTTGTAAGCTTACAACCGGTTTCATCGATAACTT
>JANRMT010062806.1:66871198-66920329 GCA_026402145.1 Polypterus bichir lapradei | reverse complement strand
TATATGACAGCAACACTCATCACTCACAACAGTGACAAAACAATTACATTGACAATCATGTTACGTTATTTTCAAAATGTTTCCTTTTCTTTTTCATTGCTTCTTTAACACACTACTTCTCCGCTGCGAAGCGCGGGTATTTTGCTAGTTGCTTATATTAGGCTAGATTACATCCAAATCATATTATATCATCTACAGCTAAATTCTGCTCCATACTTGGAAATTTTTTATTTTTATACTGTATTGAGGATTTGTTCTGTTCTGTGTATTGTATTGTATTGTATTGACTCCCATCTTTTTGACACCCACTGCACGCCCAACTTACCTGAAAAGGGGTCTCTTTTTGAACTGCCTTTCCCAAGGTTTCTTCCATTTTTTTCCTTACAAGGGTTTTTTTGGGAGTTTTTCCTTGTCTTCTTAGAGAGTCAAGGCTGGGAGGCTGTCAAGAGGCAGGGCCTGTTAAAGCCCATTGCGGCACTTCTTGTGTGATCTTGGGCTATACAAAAATAAATTGTATTGTATTATATTAACTGACACCAAAATTTCAAATATGGACAATCAACAAGTCACAACCTACTGTATATTGTTACAGTTTTTGATGCCTGTCCTTGTGCACACACCAATGCTGATAAACATGATCCAAGTTACAAGATTTGTCTTGATGGCATTCAAGAGACTGAAACCGCGTTCACAATTGGCACTCGACGCTTTAAACGTTGCACAGATATACGCGAGACAAGTCAGCATCACAAATTCTTCTTCTTTGAGTACATATTCAACTATATCGGCAAATGTCCTAAGCAGTTCTATTTTGAGTTTTTCAGACACGATGAATTGTGATACTGCATCATCACTGTCTTTAACAATTCATTCAGCTCAGTTGACTGGGGAAGGAAATGACGGTACTTTTCAGCCAGCTTTGTGATTTCTGTTTCTCCATTATCAAAGTCAGCTGTGTTGGAAATAACAGTGCCTTTGAACAACCTCCAGTCTATCAATTCATTTTCTGGAAAGTGAGCCTCCATGTGGAAACAGATACATTCAACAAACCAGACAATAGGTGCCACATTGACTTCCTTATTGTCATTCATAGAGGCTTTTGCTTCCTCACTCCAGTGCATGTTCTCGCCCAAGTACTGAGTGCGCATCTTTAGTATTCTCACCTTCACAAGCTGAAATTCTTTAATTGGTGTCAAGTTGCTTTGCTGTACTGCTCAATTCAGCTAATTCACTAACCTCATCATCGAATATTATTAGTGCAGCTCGAATCTGCAGGTTGGAGAGCTGCCTAATGCAGTATTTCCTGATTGGATCATTACATTGTTTGACCTGCTTTTTACAGATTCGATCATGGGAATATTTCTGATAAAAGCTCTTAGTGCAAAATGCCTAGAAAGCCATCGCACTTCATTCAGTGGCTGAAATGAAACTGAATCATTGTCTAGAACAGCCACCAGTTATGTGAATTCTGTTTATTTTACCGACAACCTGCTAAACATTGTATACACTGTTCGCAGTAACATCTCAATGTCCTGCATTAACTGACCGTGTTTGCAGGCATCATCAATGGCGAGGTATTCCCGGTGAACGACACAGTATTGTTTAAACAAGTGTGGAATATCATGACGAAGTTGAGCAGGCACACCATTTGGTGCGTGGCACTTTGCAACCACTGCATGGAAATTTTTTACCATGTGTACGGCCGCACAGCTTAGACAAAATGTTGATCATGAAAGATTACCCCCGGCTCTGTGATGATGTTGTGAGATATGAGTGTTGTGCGGCCAGGCCGCACACTCACCACCCACCATGGTAAACTCGTTCCCTTGGATGCCAGTTAGCCTGATACACTAAAGAGTCCACAAGTCCTTTTCTCTCTCGAATCTCATATGGACTTTGCCAGTTTATGAGAAGTTTGGAATGACTTTTGGGAATAAGTACCAACACCTGACCCCCTAGGCGGAACTCAAGGAGACAGTAGCTCCAATTGTACAGCCAGGCCTGTGCACCTTCTTAATGCATCTCACAACCGGTTGCAATTGTTTTAAGCGCTCTTTGAGCTCAGCGACATACTCGACCACATTGCGAAAGGGGAGTGTTCTCCTCCTCTTACCCCTCTCACACAAGATTAACACTAGAATTACCAGAGCCTACGAAAAAACTTGTAATTCCGTCCCACCTTAAATTGCTTCCTAAATCTCTTCACACCTCTCCGCCGGCGTCCTTTGTCCTCTAAATGTGCTGATAAAGAGAAGCTAGGAGCAGCTGGCTATTCCATCCCCCCACCAATTTAGAACGTGCACGAACTTCTCTCAACTCATGCCTTGATTGAGTATCTGGGAGTGAAGTGGTTATCAATAATGGGCAAGAGCACAAGAGGGGCAGGATCCTTCTAGGGAATCTGGCAAAGATGGCAATCCAGACAGGATCTACAAAATTGCTATACGTCCTCATGCACGCCTGGCCAGTAGAAGAAAGCAGTCATGCACTCTAAAGTCTTTTCAAGGCCCAAACACCCCTGACTAAATGAGTGTGAGCCAAATCACATACTTCCCGCCAATATGGCCAGGGAACAAGGAGCTTATTCCTAAACCTGTCCTGGGTCTCAATCACCCAGTACAACAGATCATTTTCAAGTATGAAATGGGTCATAGGAGGTGTGGAATTATTGGTGGGGTGTCCGTTAACAACCGTGACTGCATTCCTGGTGTATTTCAACAAATCGTTGTTCCAGTGCTTGTGCTTAAACAAGTTGGGCAGTTGCTGAAAATGACACAGTACAGAAGCGAGGGTATCAGCAGCGGCTTCCACAGGACCTGGGATGACCTGTAATAAGGGGTTTGGATCTGTTTCCAGCTCCGACAATTCTTCATCATGCACTAGGTCCACTGGGTCATACTGAGTATCTTCTCCCTTAGCTGCTCTCTTGCATGGCAAAGACTCCTTCTCAGATATTTGGCCTTCATCAGGCTTGTTGGGCCCGCCTGGCATGTGTCCGGGTCGGGTTTCTTTTGGTACCAGTCTCAGGGCATAAGAAGGCTTCGGAACCACCACCAGACGCTTTCTGCTTAGTTGCCCCTGAACCACCATCCAACAGATTGCAGTGGGATAACCCCAAACCTTCACTGTGGACGCAAGTAAGACCATTTGGTCATACTGTTCCGACCTGACATAATGGCAG
Organism: Polypterus bichir lapradei; assembly: GCA_026402145.1. Classification (NCBI taxonomy): domain Eukaryota; kingdom Metazoa; phylum Chordata; class Cladistia; order Polypteriformes; family Polypteridae; genus Polypterus; species Polypterus bichir. Next base: position 66,917,148 of record JANRMT010062806.1, on the reverse strand, counting down.
GCAGCCATGATGATGTTGCTGCCAGTATCATAAAATGCATGGACCGAGTGTCCATTCAACCTGACCATGCCTAAAAAGAGAGAAATGAGAGGGTTTACAATATCTTCCAGTCTCAGCCCAAGGTCAGTCCATGGGGTTGTCTCCCTACGGGCAGCTTGCCACCACGTTTCCTGTTTCCCTGCATCTGTAGTACCTTAGAGGAGAAGGTGATTGCTTCCTGTCTCTTGGAGGAGTCTCTGCGTCTCTTCTGGGGCTCTTGCTTCGGCTGCACTGACTAGGGTGGGTGCGGCATCGCAACCTCAAGTCACTCTTTTCGACTGGCTGAGTGGTGACACTCAATGATCTCAACCAAGGTCTTTATATCCACCCGGGGTTGTCTACGTATTAAGCGTACTAGATGCTCATTAAGGGCATGGATCAGTCAGCAGTGGCAATCTCAACAATCCTCTCGGGAGTATTCTCAGCCGTCCTTAGCCAGTGCGTCATCCATCCCAGAGGTCAAATGCTTTTGCTCTTGTTAGGTGTTCGGGGTCAGACTTCCACTCTTGACATTATTACGCTTGGCAGGTGGGAGTCAATCTATACCGGGTGAGGATCTCTCATTTTAGAGTGGGGTAATCAGCCACCAACTCCATGTCATAGCTCATAATAGGCACGCTGTGCCTCTCCTGCTAGAAAAGATGACTCCGATCTCGCCACTGCCAGTACTGCCTGGTTGCAGTTCATTCAGATATGAGGAGGTATGCCTTGACATCTTCCCGAGGCCTCATAGGAACCAATAGTTTGCTTGATAGCACCCATCACCATATCCCCGGCGTGCCTCTGTAATATTTCGGCCTGTCTGGCTTGCAGCTGAGTAAGCTGATATGCAAATTCTTGGACTACTTCAGCTAGCCCTACCGGCTTTGCCATTGTTGGTGCCTGACTATCCTGCCGGCTACGATCCTATGGTCAGGTGGTGCAAAGACAGTCTCAAAAACAAATGTTGGGATGCCAACTAGGTCGCCCCTTTTATTTGCCTCCAGACAAACTTAAAGTTATGGAGAAAACTGAAAAGAAAATGAACGACTTTGCGCTGCTCCCCAGACTGGGATTTCTCATGAATAGAAACAGAAATAATTATTTTCAAATGTTGCTAAGATGGCGCCCCCGTCTTGTGGTAGGCTCTGGTCTTCATAATATGCCTTCTCCTGGGACTTCCAGGTTATATAGCAGCCAGACCAGAAGGGGCAGGAACTAGGTGTCCTTAGTGGGTGGTTTCTCTTCACTTTGAGGGAAGAAGAACAAGAAAATAAGGTCAGTGGTAGCCCTCCATCTCATCTTGGTATACTTGAACTGAGCCCACGGAGGAGTCCTCTGACATGCATGCGTGACAACATACACATTTCACACAATTAAGGTAGCTGAAAAGTCCCTAAAAGCACATCTTCCAGACTAAATAAAGTACAATATTTAATAGTAAGCTGTAGAAAAGATTAAAGATAAAGTGTAGCATATACTTATTAATATTATAGGTAAATATTTGTATCATACATTTTTATTTTTATATCAATTAGCTATATAGACTGACACCTTAATAACTGTACAGATAGATATGGCTTTGTTGTCTATGTTATATATGTAGTATAGCTGGCAAAATAACTCTGTTATTCCATTTTAAATACTTTATATACTACTCGCTTTGAATTACTTCTAGCACTGCCATTCTAACTTTACAATTTGAACTTCCAATACAAATGTATTTTTTATATACATGTTTTTTTGTTTCTTATTTATTAGTTTATTCTCCACCTTTTCTTATTTTAATCAATTAGATTATTTGCTTTATTAAATGAGGTTTATTAGCAGCATAAACCTGATACTTCAGTAAATCATAAAGAAAATATGAACAATATTGTTATTATTTGGTCCCAAGTTATAATGTTAATATGCTAGAAATCAACAGTTTCCACACATATTGACTGCTAAGTGTGTTAATTGTGTGACAAACAATGAAGTGATAATATTGAATATGCAGGTAAACATTTTATTGTACTTTGTTCACATGAGTATACTACTCTACTACTACTTCTTTAGGATTTATCTGTATGAAGTGTATTTTAAAAATTGTAACTTTATAATTTCTCTGCTACTTTTTTTAGTACTAATACAATGGCCTCTCTCTTTGTAAATGCAATAAACTATAATTTTAATTACCGCTGTACACAGTTATAACTAATAAGCAATAATGCAACATTAAGCATTGTTATACAGCTTATAGGCAATTACTTTTAACATTATTTTATATTACAAGATTTGTATCACTATATGTACACTGTACATGAACATTAACACACTACTGAGCAGTTAATAAATCTTTACTTTTTAGATGAACCGGGTTCCCATACTTGAAAGGAAAAGTAACAATACTATTTTATAAAAGAAACTCTTCACTTCTGCAGTGTTTGGGGTAGGCTTGTTAGCTTCTGGTGTGTCATACCTGATGGAATTTCATTAGATTAAAACCTTAAAATGTTAAATTTTAGCCTCATTTGGGAAGGCAAGACTGGTTGGGATGTAAGTGGTACCAAGCTGAACTGTTTTCAATTACATTTGTCTTTAACCACATCATTTTTTGAGATATAGAAACTTGCAGAGTTTAACATATTACCTTCCCATAAATAGTTACAAGAAAGTAGGACAAAATACAAATCTTTAGTACAACTCCAAAAAGAACATCTCCTTTCGGTTGCTCACGTTAGGAGTTGCCACAGCGGATCATCTTTTGCCATATCTCTCTGTCCTCTGTATCTTGCTCTGTTGCACCCATCACCTTTGTCCTCTCTTACCAAATCCATAAACCTTCTCTTAGGCCTTCCTCTTTTACTCTTACCTGGCAGCTCTATCCTTAACATCCTTCTCTCAATATACTCAGCATCTCTCCTCTGGACGTGTCCAAACCAACGCAATCTTGCCTCTCTGACTTTGTCTCCCAACAGTCCAATTTGAGCTGACAATCTAATGTACTTGTTTCTAATCCTATCCATCCTCGTCACACCCAGTCAAAATCTTAGCATCTTTAACTGCTACCTCCAGCTCTGTCTTCTGGTTTTTGGTCAGTGCCACCGTCTCCAACCCATATAACAAAGCTGGTCTCACTACAGTCCTGTAGACCTTCCCTTTCACTCTTGTTGATACCCGTCTGTCACAAATTACTCCTGACACTTTCTCCACCCATTCCACTTTTCCTACACTCTTTTTCACCTCTCTTCCACAATCCCCATTACTCTGTACTGTTAATCCCAAGTATTTAAACTCATCCACCTTCGCCAACTGTACTCCTTGCATCCTCACCATTCCACTGACCTCCCTCTCATTTACACACATGTATTCTGTCTTGTTCCTTCTGACCTTCATTCCTCTCCTCTCCAGAGCATATCTCCACCTCTTAAGGGTCTCCTCAACCTGCTCCCTACAATCGCTACAGATCACAATGTCATCAGCAAACATCATAGTCCACAATGACTTCAGTCTAATCTTGTCTGTCAACCTGTCCAACACCATTGCAAACAAGAAAGGGCTCAGAGCTGATCCCTGATGTAATCTTACCTTCACCTTGACATCAGTCACTCTTACTGCAGACTTCACCACTGTCACACTTCCCTAATACATATCCTGTGCAACTCTTACATACTTCTCTGCCACTCCCGACTTCCTCATACAATACCACAGCTCCTCTCGAGGCACCCTGTCATATTCTTTCTCCAGGTCCACAAAGTCACAATATAACTTCTGGAAACTCCAAAAAGAACTACTGTAAATAATTCTTAATTACCGTATATACTTGTGGATAAATTCACCTACGGATAAGTCAGGAGTTGATTTTAACATATAATTTCTGGTATTTTATAATGTCGATCATATAAGTCAAATGTGGAAAACTCACAATATTGGTCCAAGAGATCATGATATGCTCCCTAAATAATAAAAACCATCATTTAAAAACTGCATTTTGTGTTTACTTGTGTTATATTTGACTAATGGTTAAATGTGTTTGATGATCAGAAACATTTTGTGTGACAAACATGCAAAAGAATAAGAAATCAGGAAGGGGGCAAATAGTTTTTCACACCACTGTATATAGGCTGGGGACTGGAAAGGATGGAGACAGTGGCACTAACTGGGCTTCTTCTCTGAACTGTGGAAGGAAAGGGAGTGGACATGATTAGCACCAGTGCACCCTCTCGTCTCAGAGTGATATTCCGTAACTCAGACGAGCCCTGCAGGTGCTCCTCTGATGGGCATTTATATGTTAGGTTAACTGGTAGTTCTAAATTAACCACCCTGTATAAGTCTGGGTGTGTGCAAGACTGGGTCCTGTGTAGGACCATTGCCCTGTCCAGGTCTGTTTGCTGCCATGCTCTCAGTACTGCCAGGATAGTGTCTGGTCCTTTGTGACCTTGAGTTGGATTAAGCAGGTTTAAATACATTATGTTATGTATATGCATAGAGGTTTATACTACGATGCACTCATTGATTCACCTCTGGATATAACTGTCAAAGTCTTCTAATCGAAATTAACATGCTGTGGTAGGCCAGAGTTCATTAAACTGAAGCTAGAAATCAACCCCATTCTGGGCACATTTGTTAGAAAGAATATTTTTTTTCTATTTTACAGGCTGCTAAAGAAAAATATCTATTACACATGTAGCCAGCTCAATATTGTTTGCTGATATTATACTGTATATATTTTGAAAGTTAAAATGATGGAGGATGTTTAATTTATAAGTATATGTGCCTTGGGTACTTGTGTAGCTCCACTATAAGAAGATTGTCTCCAAGCTGCAAATTCATTTTACTCTAGTCCACTTTCTGCAATAGAATGTGTTTCAGCAACTCTTGCATCACATACGTTAAGATGACCCCTGTGGTCTGTCATTATGTGGATTGCTGTCTTTCCTAATGCTCTCTGTAATGATGAATGGTTCAAATTCACTACTGTGACCCATTCCCTTATCACCAATTTATCAATCCACCTACACAGCCTCTGGCCACCTTGTCATATGTGGTACAAATGAAAAAAGGTTTAATATAGAATCTACTCTTTGTACAACAAATGTGTGCTAAAATAGCACATGCTGTACCTTAAACTGCAGAGAGATTGCTAAAATCTGCAAGGAGATAACAACTGTATTGGAGTTCAGTTAAGAAGCATATTAACTACTGCTTCAGGAGAGAGAGGACTTGGAAACCTATTAAAAGTAACTCAGATGAGGAATGTGATAAATTGTGGAATATACTGTACATGCATCAGTGATTTTATACATATGGTATATATGTATGCTCTCCATTGATAATTTATATTCTGATTTGTTGGAATTTGTTAATGAGGCAAAAAATTAGGACTGAAATGGCTGTCTTTGTTTTATCTTTCTTTGTCTTTCTATGACTTTAACAATGTATAATGATTTTAGTAGTTAACTGCTTAAAAATGCAAATGTTTTTGAATACTAATTGCTGCATTTGATGGATTTCTTGAACCTGTTACAAGTGATTTCCCATTATTCCACAAAGAACAGAAAAATATAAATTCTGGTTCAGCATTAGATAGAGCACTATACAGTTTAATAGTGAATACACCTTTTCTAAAACACAATTAAATAAATTGTCTTCTATGCATCATTTCAGTTGGGACATTATGACTGCTTGATCACCTAAAATGAAGAAAATTGCTTTTGTTTTCTTGGTGATTATTTTTATTATTTCAGACATTTCTGATTCATTAACATTTAAATGATTAAAACAAAACTACATGACTTTGTTAAAATAAATAATGCAAACAGATTATTTTCTTCAATTATATGTAAATGTTCACAGCATGTTTCATGATGGATGGATGGACATTCAGTTAAAAATAAGATTCAAACTTAATGGTAAATTATCTGCTCATTGATTTCAGCAGCATTTAATTGTTCACAATTAATATAGCAGTTAGATTTGTTTTATGTTCTTTTTTGTTTTAAATAAATATATAGTGATATTTTAAAATATTGTAAAAGACCAAACACCTTTGGAGTTGTATTCTTGTACTGCTCCCTTTTTCGTCATTTTATACAGACGAAGACAAATTTGTTGGCACCCCTCCACAAAAAATGAAGAACCCCCAACTGTCTCTGAAATAACTTGAAACTGACAAAAATAATTAGCACCCATCAGTGTTTTCGGCATATTTAACAAAAATCTGAATTTTCAAATACCACAAATGAAAATAGCATGGAAAAAAATGATGTGACCCTTAATCAAATATTTTGTTGCACATCCTTTAGAGACCATCACTGCAAACAAGCGATTCTTGTAACTCTCAATGTCAACAGGTAGTTCAGCCCTCTCTTTCTATGCAAACTGTTCCAGCAGCTTCAGGTTTGAAGGGGGCCTTCTCCAGACTTCATATTTCAGTTCTTTCCATAGATATTCAGTAGGGTTCAAATCAGGGCTCATAGAAATGTTTGGGTCATTAAACTGTTGGAGGATCCATGACCTACAACTGAGACAGAGCTTTCTGACACTCGGCATTATGTTTCACACGAGAATTTCTTTTTAGTTTTGAGATTTCATTGTTCCTTGCACAGAATCAAGGCAGCCTGTGCCAGGCACAGCAAAGTAGCCTTAAAGCCTATCTGAGCCTCTTCCATCTTTGACAGTAGGTATGGCATTTTTTTCTTTGAAAGCTTTATTTTTTTGTCTGTGGAAATCAAGCTGCTGTAACGTGCCAAAAAGCATGTGGTTTGTCTCATCTGTGCAAGGGACATACTCCCAGACGAATTGTGGCTTGTCAATATGCATATTAGCAAATTCTAGTCTGAAATTTTTATGTTTTTCTTTCATCAGTGGAATCCTCCTGGGTCTTCTTCCATTGAGAAGACTCAAAAAGTGGCAAGATGGTACGATCAGACACTTATGAACCTTGACCTTGGACTTCAGCTTGTATCTCTTTGGAGGTTGTCCTTGGGTGTTTGGCTATCCGTCTGCCAATTCTGGTGTTGATCTTCTCCTGCGGGCATGGCCACGGAGGTCAGCTACAGTCCCATGGACCTTCAAGTTATTAACTAATTATATTTGCAACTGTTGTCACAGAAACATCAAGCTGCAAAGAGATAGTGTTATAGCCTTTGCCTTTAACATGATTGTCTACAATTTTCTTTCTGATCATCTCAGACTACTCTCTCCTTTGCTTGCTATGGTCTGTGTTCAGTGTGGGACAAACGATGATACCAATGACTGATTGCACAATTGCAGACATTTGTGATACTAATTAAAGAAAACAGCTAGATTGAAAAAAAAACACTCTAATCCAATTATTTATGATCTTTTCTAGGGGTACCAACAAATGCTTTCAGGATATTTTAGATTTTATTGCAGAATAAACAATACTTCATCTCTTTTCACACTTGCTTTGCTTTACTCAATGACATATCAAAGGCATGCAGTTATACATGGGACAATTGCTTTTCATTTAATCACTTACATTACAATCACTTTCTTAATGAGCTGTAATGAAAACTTCAAATTTGTTCATGTCTGTATACAGTGCATAAATGTGCAGGGCCGCTGTTTTCAGCTTCCTTTGCTCTTAGACGTAAGGTAGAATAGAAAACTCCTCTTATCCTCCATAGTAAGCAACGTTTAAGTTTTTTTTATGTAAAGTGTGAACAATTTAATCAGTATACCACACAGAAAATCAGTGATCTGTAGAATGTTTAAATAAACTATCTGTTCACCCCAAAAATACAATATAATAACCTTTAAGTCAAGCTAACAAATTTTAATTTGTGTAATATATCATTTGCAAATTCTAATTCTAATCATGCAGCATTGATTACTTAGGTGTGCTCAACTGCAATTAATATGCACCGTGGGCAACACTATTTGCTGTTGCTAGGATCCTAGTATTCATGTTTCCCTTTTTATTAAAACAAACAGAAAACCATACAAGTATTATTCTCCATTCTGCAATATTTTAGGTAGATATATAACATGAAAGATACTACAAAAGGATTATATTGATCCACTTCTAGTAACTCCATAGGATGAACTTGACAAGAACTTGATTGTAATAAAGTATACTTAAATATATAATAATAAATTTTATTTATATGGCACACTAAGATAACAGTCATCCCTAGGTGATTTACAAATTAAGAATAACAAACAAATAAGAATACTATTGAAAACTTTCCACTTTAATATAGAAGTAAACACTACTTATAATGGATTATTAAAAGCATATTGAAACAAGTAAGTCTTTAAATTCTTCTTAAAATTAGACACTGCAGCAGAGGTTTGGACAGACTGCGGGAGTTTGTTCCATAATGAGGTCTGACAAAACATTAGGCTCGGTCTCCCATTATGCACAGCCTTGCCTGTAGAGCAGCCAGAAGGTTGCAAAGAACTGGCTGGTTTATATGTGATACGTGCGTCTTGAAGATAAACAGGGCAATACCAGCAATTCATTTGTAAATAAATATTAAGGTCTTAAAACAGATCCAGTGCAGGGACGATAAAATTAGGGTTGTGAGTGAATTAACAAATTTTGGTTAAAACATGTGAAACACTGTATTGGACATACTGTAACTTATGAATGATCTTTCCAGGAGGACCAACAAACAGGGAATTATAGCAATCAAGACGAGATGTAATGAAGTCATGAACTAACATCTCAGTGTCATGCATTCGTAACAAATGTCTACTTCTTGGTATATTCTGTAAGTGACAGAATGAAGATCAGGACAAGGACGCAAAATGATTTTGAAATGAATGTATACAATTAAATTTAACCCCAAGATTTGTAATCAATGAAGAAACAGAAATGAATTGACCATCAGTACTAGTTTTATGTTGGACTTTTATCTGACAAAGAGTGCTCACAAGTATAACCTATGACTTATTACTATTTAACAAATATATTCATATCTGTGGTGAGAAGGTCAATCTGTAGTATAATATCCTTTAACAAATTGTCCTATCATTCTCAGTAATTTTGAAATCAAATCACAAAACTTCTAAAACTGCTCAGTACAATAATAGGGATGCAGTGGATCAAACACTGTCAAGGTACCATCGTCTGCAAGTCAGTAACTAATTCTTGATGTGACAACAGTTTATCACAGGGCACACTTTTATAGCAGACTTACTCAAACTGAGCCAATAATTTGGCATGCTGTAGGAAACATATAGTGCATAGAAAATAACTGTCACCGGTTTGTGGTAACCATGCACACTCCATGCAGAGAATGAAGCCTTGAACCCAATTTCCTGGAGCTATAAAGAATCAGTTCTTAGCTATTGCATTTTACACATTGAATCATGTTACACTGAAGAGATACATAATAAAATATCTTTTGAAAATGTTTCATTAGATAGCATCTTCAGCTATTAAACTCTGTATTGAACTGTATTGAACTCTGTTTGATTTTGGAACACTTTGCTGTGAAAATAAAAGCTCTAGCACCAGCTCTTTGCGTGTGCCCTTATTTCCCAATCCATCCTTGGTCTACATTGATTGATGTCCCAGACTTAACAAGGGAATGCCAGCTGTGAGCAACCTGGGCATCACAGACAGATTACAATTTTCACATATCTGGGACATATCCGAAAGCTGTAGAAATGATTTTGACTTTCTACTATCAAGGCAACTTTCAAGACTTAAAAGGATGTAATTCCAACTGAAATGTGCCTATTTATTGTCAGTCTTTATTTGATACAACATCTTTCACAGAGAACATCATCAAAAGGTGTACAAAGAGCACTGGAATACAATTCAAAGCAACTTTGGTTTCTGCATTACACCCAAAGCTGTCAGAAAAAACAGTGATCCTGAATTGAATTGTGGATTCAAAAATTGTTGGACGAACGGATGTAAGATAGCTCAGTGCAACTGAAGATCTATCAAGTGCATGATAAACAAATACTAGGAAAAAGATTCAAAAGGACAAATTAATGGATAATACATACATATGTATTGCTCGTTAATGAGGGGTGATACATTGCACAGCTGAGTCAACATCAATACAGTTAGTAAATGATATAGCTACTAACATACAAGAGAAGAAAAACACATTTTCAGGTATGATTTCAACATTCACATATATAGTATTGTGAGTTTCACTGTCAGATCTTATGTTTCAGATAAACACAACATTATAGCTGAGATAGTGTAGTAAGATTACTACACTACACTTTAAGTTGATTATGTTTAGTAAGAGTCAGGATGCTGGCAACAGCATCTGACAGTAGCATTTAAACTTATTATAGTATGTTAACGCTTTAAGCTATCAGGCCAATAAAAAGTGAGTTGCAGACAATGGTGAAAAGGTGAGGAAAAATGTTCTGACTGAAGTTGACATATAACTGCCAAAGATCTGAGTACTGATGAATCAGATATTTCAAGAACAAACAGAAGTGGACTAAGCATGAAAGCTTGATGGAGCTCACAGTACAGAGGCTACAGTAAGTTGTCTGCTCTATATATTCAAGACCATTCTAACTTCATGTGCAAATAAGGCTTGTGAGCACATGTTAATTACTAAAAAACAGAAGATGCCTCAAAGTCTCTTCTCTTTTGCTTCAGTCCAGAAATGCCCAGGAACTATCATAGATATTTCACTATACAAAGGTCAACACGGAGACCCACCAGCAACCTCCAATTCTGGTCAAGAGGTACCAGCAGTGTATAAAAGGAAATTCAGGGCAACTCACCACTGATAACTGTAAACAGTGTGACTTTTCCCAACCTTATAATAATGTCTAGTTAATATTTATAATAATATGACTGAAAAGAGAACATACTTAATGTAATAACCGATGATGGCCTTTTAAATATTTTTGCTACCTTGTTGAGCAGGTACAGTAGGAGAAAGTATTGTGGGCTTTATTTGTATTATAATCATGCACTGCATACCCTGCCTGTCTCTGAAAATTCAGTGCCCCCTGCTAAATTTGCCCTGGGGTGGATATTGGTTCATAATCAAGTTATGTATGTGTACTACAATTTCCAAAGCCATTTGTAATTGAGGAAAATAGAAGTTTGGTAATGGGGTCAAAAGTGTCCTTTTTTGCAATTTATGTTGTATTATTAATTAACTTCATAAAATTAATGCCTTCCATTGCGCATTTTTTCTGATAAGATTTTCATATAAAATAGCATCTTGAATTCTTATGGGTGTAAGTAAACAAACTTAGTTGATTTCTTGGCGTTTTAGTAGATGTGTTAAGATCAAAGTGGACAGAGGCATTATGTCACCCCTATACAAATCTGCCTATCTATGCATCTTGTTTGCTTCATTTGACCCTATGTGTTGTCACACACATGCGACTGACAGACAACCTCATGACTCAGATGGTAGTAATTACCCTCCGTGCCAGAGGTTGGAGCTGTTATCTAATGATTCTCTTCTACCTCCATCTGCAGAAAGAATGATGTCAGTTTTGGTTTATGACCTACCAAATCCGCCTCTTCCTCTGAGTTTCCTGTATAAACCGCCATCTTGAGACAGTCAGATGACAAGCATCTGAAGACGACTTGTTTTGTAATTTTTTACTTACAGAACATCATCATAATATACAGGGATCACTTTGATGCCCTAAACCTTAATGGACTCTTTTTGTCTGTTCTTTTACAGTGTTTAGTTTTAAAATTAAATATTACTAAAGTCTGCAGTGGACTGGCGCCCTGCCCAGGGTTTGTTTCCTGCCTTGCGCCCTGTGTTGGCTGGGATTGGCTCCAGCAGACCCCCGTGACAATGTAGTTTGGATATAGCGGGTTGGATAATGGATGGATATTACTAAAGTTGCTCACTTTATTCAATTTCCTGTTCATTTTAGTGTACATTTATTTGTGTTCATAATAAATCCTATATAGGTAATTTAGAATTATAATTGTAATTTATCTTATATTAATGTAGAGTACAATAATACTGTATTTGTTGGGTGTATTGTATTGTAAAATGTTCAGTTGAATAATTTCCTGCAGTATTACTAAAATGTCATTTACAAGGAAGTATTGTATAGATCACTCCATACAATTTTTTAAATTTCTGCTGTGTTAAACATAAACATTATTTTGCAGCTTAAAGGCAACATATAAGGAATGTCTTTTTGTTTCCTTTGAACAAGCATATTCCTTGTGCTCCTTTTTGTTCCCTTTTAAAGAAACTCAACCAATCAACTTCTTCCCTTCGCTATTTGCTATCTTTGTTGAATGTGTAAGCTAATTACCAATTATTCTACTTGTTTCATTTATTAAAGCACTATATGATGCATTATACATAATAGCAATCATTTTAATTACTTCCCTTTGCTTCTAATTCCAGATTGTTTCAAATGTAAGTGCCAGACAATCAATGTAATTATTATCTGAAGATAGTGTGTTTATTCTTTTTGTTCCAAACACAAAGGTGATCTACTTCATATATAACTGAAAATCCTGTACAAAACAGAGGAAGTTGCAGTTTTCTATGCAAGGAATTGAAATATCTTTTCAAGTTTGTTAAATTAGTATTTTAAAAAGTCAATTTTAAAATATTTACTTTATTTTGTAATAATTCTTAAACTAATGTATAATCTACCTTTACGATGATTAACAGGCATTAATGTTTTATTTTAACTGATTTAATGGTGAAGTAGGATGAATATTAAAACAAAGCCAGTGAAGATGTGATACATAATCTGAGCTGGAATGGGATGGTGAGTATGGAAAACATCTTTTTAATAGATACATCTATAAAAGCTTTGTTTCAGTATTTATTTCTTGTAGTCAATCAGATATGAACATTTTTCTATTGCTGAACTAAAGCCTCCAGTGTCTTCCACAAGGGTAGCTCAGATGACTCCAACCCATCTAATTTGTATTAGATAATAGTGGTGTACACAAAGTGCATAGTCTTGATTAACTTGAGCTTACTGTATTATGATTCAAGAAAAAGGAAATCTTAGGTGATTCGTTTTATTTGTCAGAGGAAAATGTTAAGTACTTGATCAGAAGCCAGTTGCTGCAGGTTTTTGTTTCAACCAAATTCACAACCAACAAGTAATTTTACTTCCAATTGATATCAATGTTTAAGACACTTGCAAGGCCACTGGTAAATAATGGATTAAATAACCAGAACACATGGAATAGTGGAATGAAAATAATGCAGCTTCTGCAACAAATGATGATAATTATGATGATAAAAATCATGAAAACCATGATAAAATAAATAAGGTATCTCTATCTCACATATATTAATGCTTGCTACATTCTAAAAAATTAGCAAAACTTGTTTTGAAATTTCTCATTTCAAGAATTTCATCATTCTGTTGCTTGCCCCAACTGGCACTTCATTCAATGTTAATTATTATTAGTATATAATAATTATGGCAGCAAACTGCACAGAAAAAAGAGAAATAATAGGAGACTGACAAAAAAATTAAGAATGTTACATATATTTCTATGTTCCTTATGAATGCAGATGTACTAATGCTGCTCTTTGATAAATGCAGAATAAGAGAAGTGAAAGGTCCAAATATATCAGAGGTGAAACTGGTTGGAAAATAAAACCTGCAGCCACAGGGTTCCTCCAGATCTGGGGATTTGATACCACTGACCTAGACACTACTCAAAATTGCTGTCATAAACAAAGGAATGAGTGTAACCAGTAACGCATCTAACATGCATTAAATAGTTTACCAGGGGAAACAGGGACACATCTAGATATTCAAGCTTTAGATCTGAATCACTTTAAAAAGCAGAGATGGAGAAATCAAATCACGGTATATGTCATCATGCCAGGAATTCAGGGCTTTTTTTTTGCCTTGGTGTACATATATGTCATCATTAGCCTTACCTTGTATTTACAGAGGATATCATTTGCAGCACATTATAAATGTGGCCTCTGCCTGGTGCTTTTGCTACTGTTTTGTTTCCAAAAAACAGTTGAAAAAGCTTAAGTGTTTTTTTTTTCAAATGTTTTTTGTTGTCTATGTTCTGTGGGATGCCTTGCTAAGTAGAAGCAGGTTGGTTTCTTTGTACCATTCATGTTAAATAGCAGGGGTTGCTTTTCTTTCCAACTGAGCTAGCAATGCCTCTCCCAGAATGGTCAGTACATCCTATATAGGTTTGTTTTCAGGAGGTTGCATGAATCTCACAGAATGGTAACTTTTCAGTTCTTCAAGGAGACAACAAAGACATTCTGGGCAAGGCAAGTATGCAGAGCCGTGTGCATTGTTGATGTCTTTAAAACTGTATAAAACCTGAATTTAAATAAAAGACAGTTTGACAAATGAACTTAGAACAATGGCAGTGTTCATTTTTTCAAGTAAAATGGTTTAATGGACGTTATTACTAAAGCACATGTTTGGGTTCATTGACCTTTGAACCCTTGCTTTTCACCTTTATTAAAACCACTTTTGTAATGTGGCCTATGGGATAACACTGAAACCTCCACTATTGCTTCAACAACAATACACTATAATCACTATATTGTTTAGAATATATTTCAACATAGGGTTGTATTTGGATGGTTATATTGGTAAGGGCACTTTTTAAGTTTTTTAGTAAGACATTTAAAATCCTCAGTTAAGAAAATCAGCAGCTCAGAATGAACATCAGTGCAACACATAGGAAGGATATAAACTATGTTCATCTTTATAATAAAGAAATTGTACTTTGTGTACATAAAAATAACTACTGAAAAATATTTGCTTTTACATCTTGGCGACTTTCTGTCAACATTGAATAATGTCATGAACCTCTCTTGTAAAAATTATTCATAGTTTTGCATGAAAGTTTTGCCTAAAAATCTTCTTTGAGTATCAAATTACACTTTAAATAAAGCCAGTTTTGATATCCAGGGATCAGTCTGCTAAGGCACTTATCTTTGACTGCCACCCAAACCACAATGCACCATACCCTTATGACTCCTCCTGCAAGTGATGAGTTCACTGAAGGATGGCCCTATGTTGATTCTTTCAGCTGTGCACAAGTGGGTGCCATGGGTAAAGGCCCAATCACCAGGCCCTCGTCAACAAACTTCCCCCAAAGCTCCGGTTCTCAGCAAAGGGTGACGTGCCCTCTCCAGGTTGGAGATGAGGTGCTGCCTCAAGCAGAGGAGTTTAATCTTAGGGTCTTTTTCAAGAGTGATGGAAGAAGGGAAGCAAGAGATAAACTGGCAGATTGGTACAGTGAACCAAAAGACAAAGCTCACAATTTACCAGTTGATCTACAGTATGTTCCTGCCCTTACCTATGGTCATGAGCAGATACAAGCAGCAGATGTCTTAGAACATCCTTGGAGAAACACAGTCATTCAGGAGAAGATCAAACTAGAGCTGCTGCTCCTCTGCATTGAAAGGAGCTAGTTAAGGTGGTTCAGGCATCTGATTACAATGCCTCCTGGAAGCCTCCCCGTGGAGGTGTTTCAGGCTTGTCCAACAGAGGAAACCTTGGGAAAACCCAGGACATGGAGAGAATACATCTTCTAGCTGGCTGAGCTGAAGAAAACAGCAGGAAAAAGGGAATCTGGGGATGTTTGCTCAGACTGCTGCCCTAGCAATCTGAATGATGGGTTCAGGAAAGAAACCAAAAATTTATGTGTGTGTGTGTGTTTTAATGTTGACCCTTTTTTCATTTCTTGCCGAAATACAAGTGTCCCATCTATGACCTACATTTCCTGTGTGACAGTTATTACCCCCCCTGTTCTCATGAGTGGATAATTTTTTTGTTTATGTATGAGTGGATTCTATAATTGTCATAACTCCTTGCTATGTTGGAACCATGAATGCTCCACTTTTGTATTTCCTATTTCAGTGTGGTTTCATAAATAGATGTTGTGGACACCAGGGGGTGCTTTAGCTACCCAAACACCCGACACAAAGGCTCAGACACAAGTATAAAAGGAATGAGTTTTATTGTGGGAAACTCTTCCCAAACGTGTTTTCCACCACAGCCACAAGTACAATAAACCCAGCAAGCACACAACAATGCTTGTCTTTTCTCTGACTTCTATCTCTCTTTGTCACTGCTTCCATTCCTCCATGTAAGCATTACCCTCCTTTTTCATGAGTCGAGGGCTCATTGAGCTGTGTCAGGAAGCCTTGTTTATCCAATCCTTGGAAGTACTTCCGGTGATATGAAGCTGCAGCTCTGAAGAACTTCCAGGTAAGGTTGGAGCCCTACAGAGTAGGGACTCACAAATCCCGCAGCTCCTCATGGGGCCCAACAGGGCTGTCCCCCCGGACTACAATATTCGGCGTGCCTCGTGGGCACTCATGCAGGGATCCCAGCCTGTGCTGGCTGCCAACTAGTGTCCTAGACAAAACCCTGGGGAGACAAAAGCTTGTGTAAGCTGTCTCCCCCATCCTTCCAGGTTGAGGGCCAGGCTCCCGGCCATCCCTCACAATGTTTAATCCCGCATTAATAAGATGGATGGCCTTCAACTGCATTACTGATGCAGAATGTAAGATGAGAAAAACTACTTGTTTTTTGTTGTTCCCTCCACTGATCTCCTATTCATGATGAAACTTTTGAAACTCCATAAACCCTCCATTATAATTTGGGTTAACTGTAAATCATATTAAAAATGTAATGAATACCCACTCCATTGTTTCGGGGTAATGTGTGGTTTTTGTGGTTATGGCCCTACCCTTATAATTCCTCAGTGAAATTCTTAAAACTCTACGAGGTCTATATTTAAAATTACTTGAACAATAATATAAATACAACATTTTGTGAAAGTAGACATAGCCATTTTAGAGCTGTCATTTCCATTGACTAACTTATGTGGAATGTAGCTTTTACCCTAAGTACGGGTAAAACTAAACAATATTCCAAATTTATTTCTATTGGCCGAACTGTTCTGGCATGATAACATAGTTATGGTTTTACACCTCCATTCCCCACATCCCCACTTTCTCGATGGAACTTTTCAAAGGCATTAAAGGCTAGATTTTAAGCTGTGTCAACAGTAATGTGTATGCATAATTTGATGACCTTCGACTCAGCCATTTTAGAGTGATGTGTTTTTTGCCCTCAAACATTACTCCCACCCTTACCAATTAAATTTTTGAAACACTGTATAATTTGTATCAAATAAATTCATGGCAACTTTCATAAAAATTGGTTTATCCATTGTTGCATGATTGGCAAACAATCTTAAAAGCATAATAAATTGAGAAACGTGAGAAGACCATTCAGTCCATCAAGCCCATTTCTTTAGTTAATAGCTAAGCTATCCCAATAAATGTACACTATGCATTCTGAGGTTTCAAATGAGGTCCTTAGTGTATAAAACAGATAAATAACATCAAATAAAGCCAAAAAATTCAACAGACAGACAGAGGCTATTACAGTTTTATTATATACACACACTTGACTTTTCACTACTAAACTAAATTTTTGTTGTGCATTTTAGGGTTTTCCTGTAATGTTTTATGTATTTGAGCCTCATGTAATATGTAGCTGATATGCGACTCTATGATGCAAGGTTTTCTATTAATATTAAATTATATTTATGCAGTTCAACACATAGAGTTACAAACTAAATATATATATATAAGATGTCACCATATGATATGAAACACCATCGATAAACTAACTTTAGTGAAGATTGTAATAACAGTTTACAGAAGATTAACAAGACCCTCTCAAAATATAAACATCTAGAAAACTTCCCCAGTGTTTACAGAAATGCATGTTATTCAAGACTGATGTTATCAGCTTGGGTGCTGAAAATCTAATTAAAAAAATATTAATTTATTGCTGACTGAGTACACAAGAAAATGCATAAAATTAGCACATACTATTAAACATTAATGATAAATTAACTGAATTATTTAGGTGAAATTAGTCACAAAGGATAATCAAAACATAAATTTACCAATTAAAATCCTTGTTAACAAATGCAATATACTGAAATTAATTAACTGTATTTTCAGTGTTATTAAACTCTTTATAAAGTACATTTGTACCTTTTTAACATTAATTAAAACATTTCACCACTGAATGACTGTAAGCTAATTTATCTAGCTCCCATAACCATTACATTTAATCACACTTTTTTCAAATGTTTAGTATGTTTGAATTTTCTAGAGGAGTCTTATTTTTATCGCAATATATGTTGTATTCCTCATGAAAAATTACAGTAAGTAAATAGAAAACTGTAAATTGGGAAATTATATTTACAACACATGGATGCTAGGATAAAATACCTAAAGATCTTCTCAAAAATGTGTAATGCCCAATGCAAATATAATCTTTGCTTAAAATAAAGTCCATAAGGAAAAAAAAGTAGCTTGTAAACTGATAATGTCTTTGCAAGTTAAATCTGTTTGAAGAAAACTATAATTATCACAAAAATGATAGCAGACTTAAAGATCAGATTGTTTTTGGAATATCTTGCATATGAGAGGAACTCACAGGTAGTGTCTATATGCAAATATATACTTCTACCATATAAACACATCCTTTTGTTAAAATTAGCTTAATTGTACAGTGGTGTTTCGATCATATCATGCATTTATGAACCTGTATTCACTGGATTTGCCTAACATCCCTCTTTCTGTGTGTGTCTTGTTGGTTGTACACCACACTGTTTAACATCATACACCAACCATTTGCCTTTGGACATCCCCTTCAACATGTGGATGACAGATAGCAGACTTTTTATCCCTCGTATATAATGAAAGAGAGAGAGACAGGGTTTCAAAAATGTTGTAGTTAGAAAAAGTATGTGAACTGTTTGGAATAACCTGGTTTTCTGAATTAGTTGGGTTATAAAATGTTAAGTGATTTTCATCTAAGCCACATGCATAGCCAACATATGTTTATGCTGGTAATTTATAAGCAATTATAATCTTTCCTTTATTTATTGAACACACTGCTCAAACATACACAATATACCGTAGAAAAAGTAAGTGAACCCTTTGATCTAATAGCTGGTTAAAACTCCCCTGGCAGCAAAAGAATCCCCTCTAACAAGAGCTTCTTTTAGACACAGATGAGACCTGTACAATGATCTGGAGGAATTTTGGACCATTCTTGTTAAAGTACTGCTTCAGCTCACCCATATTCTTAGGGTTAGGGTTGGGTCTAAAATGTTGAATCAACTTTAAAAAATAATTAAATTCAGTGTTTTTAGCTTTGTGTTATGGGCATGTGAAAAAGAAAGTTTGTTGAACCTAATAATTTACATTTATAACTGGTTTTGATACTCCACGATATTGCACATGCTCATTGCATTCTTTGATGCTCTCATGTTAGGAGCCATTTTGGGTTAGGGTAATTTCCCACTAAAGTAAGCATTGTTCCTTTCTCAATTGCCGTTTTCTTCAGTTTCTCTGAGAGAAAAGCGCTCCACAAATTCTTTATCAGATTGAAACGACAAGGCGATATCTTTAGGCTTAATAAGATAAAGTTACATTAATCTGCATAAGTCATGCATTATATAAACAATTTTGATGAATATATATTTAGGATTTAATAAAGACTAAAGTAAAAGTATTCTACATGTTGAGGGTTCGGTCTGTTTCATGTGGTTTTCCCCGTGTATGAAGTTTTAGTTCCAGTTTGTTTTACAAATGTTGAATTTCTCCTATTTAGTACAGCGTTATTTATCAATTCTAAGGGTGTTCGAGTGTTAGCACTCTTGAAAGACATAAAGTTCTCTTGTAGAAAACCTGGGCTCCCAAGAACTTGTGGTCTAGACGGTTTGAAATTCGGACTTTGAAGCTTCATATCTCAAAAATGAAAAGAATAGTGTTATTAAAACCAACTGTAGATAAATCGACATTTTCCCAAAACTTATTTACAAGTGTTACTTTTTCCCGAAATGTCCCTATTTTTGTAAAAATCAATTAATAGTTCTCAAAACACAATAAAAGTACAAAAATTGTGCAAAATACACATAAAATCGGCACCAATATATAAAATACAAGTTGTGAATTTTGCGAATGTTATTTATTATTTTTAAATCACCTAGCATTCTTTAAGATTCGACTTGATGATAAAAGAATGATGAAATGTGACCTGGGTGAACAGAAAACATCTCTGCTTCTATCGGAAATGCATGCTCCGGTTTGTACAGTACACCTCGGAGAAGATGAAAAAGATACCAGATGTGGGGAAAGTGATTTTCTTAGTAAAATAGATTTCATCTGGCTTTATTTTCTGGGATGAATCCCAACTGCATTTTGGCCAAATTCGGATAGGATCGTCACTTTGTTGTTTCCTGATGGTCTCAGGGCTATCATATTGCAAGGTTATGGAACAGTTTTCCACTTTTGTTGAAATTGGCAGAATCTTCGGATGTCAAAGTGGGACGCATCTGTTCTGGACTGACTTTTTGGTAACGCTGTCATCTGAGGGTTATGTTTTTACTATCTTTTTAACGTTTCATTTTATTCCATATTTTACAGCGCTTTGTGACTTTTGTCTGTGAGGCACTTTATAGATACATTTTTACTTTTACTTTTTCATTTTTAAAATAACATATAACTTACACCAGTGTAATGTCAACTGCGTAAAAGCTAAGACAGACAGCAACCTAACATGAATTCTTTTAAAGGTTAATGCCTAATGTGCCTTTTACGTATCATATTTTGCCTTTTTGTTCAATCAAAGACCCTTAGAAAGACGTATAAAAAGACCCCCGATTTTTTGTAGCCTGGCACTACAGCTTCTCAAATGGTAGGTATGCATTTAAAAAATAAAAGACCCCAAATATAACATGTCAGTATTGCATGTCATTTTAAAGGACTTTGTTTGAATAAAAAGGCAAAATATGAGTTGTGAAATGTTGTACTTTAGGAACTGAACTTAAAAAAAAATTGATTTGTGTCTGTTTTATCTTTAACGCAGTTGACTTTGCATTGGTATAAGTTATGCATTATTTTAAAATTTATTTTGAGTTGCAGTAATGGTCACAAAAAATGTAAAGGCTGTCAGAAAATTTACAAGTGCTATTCTATATATTCGTGCCGACTTTGTGTGGCACCCATTTCTGACCGTTTTCGGACTTTTACTGCGTTTCAAAAACTATTTTTGATTTTTACTAAAACAGGGACATTTCTGTAAAAAAGGAATGCTTGTAAACAAATTCTCATAGTTGGTTTTAATGCTGTTGCTCTTTTCGTTTTGGAACTATGAAGCCTAATAGTCTGAATGTCAAACTAATTTTACTATGGTATGAAAACCTTGTGTTTTCATACAGTTGTAATATGTGCAGTTGTTCTGTTGCACATATTTGTACATTTTACTTTTGATTTCTAAGAAAATGTAACATTTGTGCAAATTACTGCCTTTTTAAGTTGTTAAACCATATTAGTGCTAAGGGAGCAGTTTATACATACTACAAGTACTTTGTGAAATGATATGTGTTTTGCAAAGTAATCAAGATAGAGAGGAAATATACTCGCAATTCTAATATGTAATTAAGGGAAAAAGGTACATTTTATAGGTCTTTAAGATAAACTGAGATAAAAAGATTCAAAGCCATTTTTGTTACATTTATGCAGGGAGTTACTTTTGACAGTATTAGTACAAGACAAACTTTTTCCAGAATGCTAGGCTTTTGGCTCCTAAGAAATTTTGCCAAATATTTTGCCTGCTCTACCAGCTATATGTATTGTCAAGAAAACTGTTTAGATTGTTTTGTTAGGTTTGGAATCCTTTGTAATACACAGTGGTGGGCTGATCCGTGTCTCATTACATTTTTGTGAATATATTAATTGCTCAGATTGTGTCTAATTTACAATATAGACATATATATATATATATATATATATATATATATATATATATATATATATACATAGTATGCAATATACACAGTATGAAAATCTGTAAGAACCTTGAGCATGGAGAAGGTGCTATATAAATAAGATGTATTATTATTATTATTATTATAGTCATATTAATTAAGTTGTTCTTTTCTCTTGAAAAGGATTAGAATGCGGTGCAAGTTGTGCAAATTTTCACATCCCACAAGAGAGGTTCTCTTAAAACACTACAGATTCCAACACTATCAAGGTAGATAGTGGCCATTTCCCTGCCTTTATACAGATTGCATTTGTTCCTTCAAAACCACTGGGGCATTGCAGTTCCACCTTTCAAGATTACATTCAAGCACTGTTCAGTTTGAAGATAATGCCACATTTTATTGTCAGTTGTGTGACTTCAAAGATGTCTGTAAACCAGGTACATACTTTAGCCACATAATGTAACATTTAAAGTTGCATGAAACTGTGAGATACCCTTTTACTAACTGTAACATGTTTTACTAACAGATATGTGCAGAGTTTTACAGTCACAAGAACTGAGCTAAAGAAAACTTTCTTCTCATCTTTGGATACACATTTGGCAAAACTGATTAAGTTGTACAGCGCAAGAAAGGGAGTACTTGGCGAGGATATCCAAATCCTTTTGGACAGACTTGATGAGCAGGTAATATTTTTGTATTCTCTAACCAAGAGCTGAAATAGATTAATTCACTTTAAAAATTTTCAGTATTGTAAGATGCATATCTTATACATTGTTGTGCTATTGCTATTGCAAAATCGTAAAAAAAAATTTTGCTTTTATTTAGTTTCTTTTTTTCAATGACTAACCAGACCACTGATGTTCTTGCACATCGAAAAGGACTCCCATTATTTTTGAAGGAGAAGACTGACATTCTGCTGACGACTTGTCTGGTAATCAATATTATTGTTTATGCAATGGGAAACTGACAATTAATGATCTAATGTTATCTGATGAATTTTGAAGTATTTTAGATGTTTTTCACACTAGCAGTAACATCCATCCATCCATTATCTAACCCACTATATCCTAACAACAGGGTCACGGGGGTCTGCTGGAGCCAATCCCAGCCAACACAGGGTGCAAGGCAGGAAACAAGCCCTGGGCAGGGTGCGCACACACTAGGGACAATGTAGGATCGCCAATGCATCTAACCTGCATGTCTTTGGACTGTGGGAGGAAACCCACGCAGACACGGGGAGAACATGCAAACTCTACACAGGGAGGACCTGGGAAGTGAACCTGGGTCTCCTAACTGTGAGGCAGCAGCACTACCCACTGCGCCACCATCCCACCTAACAGTAACATACATGTTTTAAAAAAGTAAAGATTTGTCTTGAGACAGAAAAGAATGCTAATGGATAGTCTCCATTTATCTCCACATATTTGTCACAGGGTTTTTACTTCTAGTGCAGTATTATTTTATTGCTTTTGGCTAAATCAAGAGAATGGAGTTTTACTTTGGTAGGCATTTTACCATATTTTATTGTATCGTGTTCTGTTTCACAAATTTTCTCTTTTCACTTCAGGAAACAGACCCAGAGGAAAGTTGCACCCAAGGCCTGAAAGTGGGTATCATCATTATTGTTGACGATGATGTTGCCGTTGTCCATTCCAACCCCAATATTGTCAGAACAGGCATTGTACTGGAAGAGCAGATTATACTGGATGATCTAGGTGATCTGCCCAATGCATTTGCACTCTTGTTTGGCTTACTGTATGTACTAAATATTGAACTAAAATATACTTTTGAGGTCATTCAAAAGGTGTTTATGAACCTAGGATCCCAGTGCTCTGCAAAAGTCCAGTCTCTGAAAAACAAACTTCTGCAGTAATCACAGATACCTTTTGATGTTTGTCAGTTTTAGTCTAATTATTTCCACATTTATTTCTATTTTGGTTTTATTCCTAAAGTACTCTTTGCATAAGAGAAAAAAAATACATATGGTTTATAAACAAGTAGTGCATTTATTCCTGCTGAAAAGAAACGTTCATCAAATGTGAGAAAGATCAGGAAAAACAAGTATATTGTTTACTGGAAATTGATAAAGGCTAAAAGGCCATATGTTGTGTTCTCATTCTTCTTCTTTCAGCACGGAATAAGTTCCTTGTTCCTCGTGTGTTTCAAAGTGTTATGAAAGGGTGGCAATAGATTGCAAAGATGGAGGGTCACTGAGATTGTACTGGGCAGCAATCACTCCTGTGTGAGACATTCAGAGAAGAGAGAACCACATGAGCAGAAACAGAGATCCGCTACATGCTAGTGTTACAATGATAGATTGTGTGTGCTACACAAATGTACTGGCTATCCCAGAAGGGAAATTAGGAGGACTGCTGGTGCAAAGTGAAAGAGAGGACCAGGGAAGGTTGGCACAAGGCTGCAGGATTACTTGACAGAGAGCTGGAAACATATTGCCATGAATTGGCTTTTGGTTGCCAATTAGTGAGTGACTCCTAGGAAATCTAGCAGCGTGGGACAACACTGATCTTTCCTCTCATTAGCAGGTAGCATGCAGTTGCGCTGTTAAGAAACGAACCATCTAAGGGGGTGTTAGTTGTCCTGGACCTGCTCAGTATCAGAGAACCTGGCTCCAGTGATTTCAAGTTATCTATTCTCATGTGATTCTACAACCTCATCCCTGCCCTCCCAGGTATTCACAACTTCCCTCTAGAGGATCAGGCCTCCATTTCATGTGCTGGGTCTAGGAGAACAAGGCTCATATCGAATTTATGTCCACTCTACTACATATACCTCAGTTACCACAGTGGCATGTTCAAACCTTCTACTGCTGGTTTGGATCTCTTTCTCTTCTTCAAAGTATGCAGGACTCAAAGCTTTCCTGAGCCATGTTAATGGTGCCCATGTTCCTGACAAGCCCTTGCAAGCATGGCACCCCTTCACTCTGTTCAAAACTGCATTTTACATTTTTAATTCATTACTGATTTAATGGTTGTTTGTTGAATAACATTGACCAAATTTTATTTTGTTGGGCTAATGTGGGAATAGAAAATTTAACTGAAGAAGATGCCTGTAATTTCTTAAGCATAAATGCTGAGTGTTCTAAACTGTCATACCAAAAAAAAAAATAAATTATACTAATATACTACAGAAATTGAGAATGTTTCAAATGGTTGAATCATCAAAAAGATTCACCCTAAAATTGTTTACACTTTGACTTTATGTGTTTTTTTTTTAGCTCAAAACTCATTGATAACCATATTTCTTTCAAAATTGAATTAATGGAATTGATATTTAAAACAGAAATGTACCTGTATATAAATATAAAACGTGTACAGTATATAAAAGCATTCTGCAGTCTTGTTGATTTAATAAATATTTTTTTCAAACTTTTGTGTTGTCATTTTTATTGGATTTCTTTAACTCTTTCAGGGCTGATGTCGACTTTTGTCAAAATTCAGGAGTAGAGGACGGTAATCAGCTGTAAACTGCAACAAAACTCACCCTTACGTTTTAGTTTGACTCTCTTTGCTAGAAGGAAAGTTACATAGGTTTGTTGAACCTTGATTCCCTACGCATGCATGAGTAGTGAAGAGCAAACAACCTCTAAAATGGCACCGACCTCTGTCGAGAGACCAAAGTGAATGTGCAAAGCAAAATACTCCATGGACCTTTTACGTAATTTTGTTGAATAGGACTCTGACTTCTCGGACTCAGAGTTTGACGCAAGTAATCTGGAGATGGATATCAAAAACAAAAGTGAGGTACCAGCATCATCTGATCATTCCCCAGCTGATCGTGGCGTTGAACACTTTTGCGTTTAAGTATTTGCCTGGTAGGACCACCACTTCTGATGTCAAGAGGTACAAACCAGATTGTGTCACACTGCAATGCCCACCACCACCCACCTGCTGTGTGAAGACAGCCAGGCAGCTAGCCCACCGTGCATTCCTGTTGACCATCGAGCTGCCCCGATGCAGCCACTGCTGCCAGAGATGCCAAACATATGCCAACAGCA
This sequence comes from Polypterus bichir lapradei, assembly GCA_026402145.1. NCBI lineage: Eukaryota > Metazoa > Chordata > Cladistia > Polypteriformes > Polypteridae > Polypterus > Polypterus bichir. Next base: position 66,891,367 of record JANRMT010062806.1, on the reverse strand, counting down.
GCCACAGCACATAGTAACAGACATTTTATGTTGACTAATGTGTGAAACCATTGCTATATATGCTTTTCAGAAAGAATTTTTTGGAAAAAATATTCAGCCCTCAAAGAGTTAAACAGTTTTATTTAAATAGCTATTACAAACACAGAAATGTACTGTATGTTGACTTTTTTAAAAATGGAAAAATTAAGCAACCAGCTGCACAGTATTTTCAAGTGTACTAACTAATGGGCAATGAATTTGAACTGATAGGAATTATTAAGTTAAAAGCCATTTCTATACACAAAGTTTAATTTGTCTAATAAATTGACATGCGTACAATACCAACATTTAAAATGTTAGGTATGCTGAACTACAGGATGTAAGTAGGTTTGACTTAAAATTAAATGTACCTTTGATAACTGCATATGAGTTTACCGAACTTAAAATTTAAATTTGATGGAACTTTTGTATTACTTACAAAATTGAGTTTATGTGACTAAACGGCCCCAAGGTTGAGTTAACTTAAAAAAGCTGTGCAGCTGGTTGCTTTATTTTTTTTAAGTTTTCTCAACTTTAAATTTTTTACAGTGATAGTTTGCAGTTCAAATAACACATAATGCTAAGGAGAACAACTGAAGTAACAAATATACTACAACTAAAAAAACACCTAATAGGGGGAGGCTAATAAAGAAACATGGCTTATAGAGAGTGATTTTAAGGTGGAAAACTAGAAAGTGTTACAAGTGTGTGTTGTGCCAGACGAGAAGTGAAAGCAAACTGTGAAAATCAAATAGACAAACTGTCTATTTGATGTAGTGTCTGGAGAAACCAAGCAAGGACTGCTGATATCAAGTTTGGTGAACACGGAAAATTAAATAGATGTTTAGCCTTACATAATCCTAAGAAAAGTCTTTGATAATAGCAGGTCTTTAGCCCATCATCATATTCATGTTATGTGACAAAAACAAGGTCTGTTCATCTGACTATCTGGAAACTTTCTTCATATTTTGATTTGAATTTCTCATACACTGCAGCTCTAAATAACAACTATATTCACATGCTCATGAGATCCTTTCTGTGTGCGCACAAATTTCCGATAGGCTGCACAATAAAACAAGGTTGGAAGTAGAGCGGGTCTACCTGAAACATATGTAGCCCCTAAAGGTATATGTATATCCAGGAAATGCTACTGCATGCACATGAGCATGTAAAAAAAAAAGATATGTGCACACAAAACTTTCCCTTTTTGCTCATATACTTTTATGTGTTAACGTATAAGGAAGTTGGGAAGACCTTAAAACTCAGACTGAATAAAGCATAACAAGCTATATATGAGATGTGGACAGTCTTGTCATGGCACAACCGGGTGTCTGACTGCTACATCAAGACTGGCAGAGCTGACTTGGCAAATAACTCTTGTGTGCATGCTGTAGTAACGTCTATGAGTATCTGGCTAAGCTCCTGTGACTGGCAAAGATCCCTCACTCGTTCGAATGCTTGTGTGCTTTTCTCTGTTGTTTTGTTTGGTCTTTGTTCTCTCATTATCAAAGCTTTGGAATTCTGAGGTGATGGGGCAAGACTCCTGTCTGCACCCATTTATAGAATATATATATATATATATATATATATTTTTTATTTATCAGTTAGTGCACATACAACAATGAATATGATATACAGACTGTATTTTAGTTCTCTTTTAAGGGGGAAAATGCTTTTCTGTAAATGAAGCACTTTATTGCTTGAAGCTGTATTTGTTAACCGTAAGCAGTGACAGTTGCGTTAATGTACAAGTCATCCAAGATATGACTGGCAAATATTGTCTCAGTGGCCTGGGGCAACCCATGATTAATTTATTTTGAGCCAAACTAACTTTGATGGACATGATTGTGTTGTTACATAGGGCCTGAATTGTTGCTAAGGTAATAGCTGAACCCTCAGTGCTTCATATGGGGGTGTACCAATCTTTATAATAGCAATCACACCATTACATGAGCCAGGTGATAGTGGCTACCCGCTTAGACAATAGTGCCTTACACCATTCTTGGACTCCAAGAGTGCAGAAGAGAGGTGCAATAATGCTGCACATGATCTTTACCCCTCTTAGCCAGATACAGTTCTGCAGCATTGTGATTGCTTATGTATGTGGCTGATTAACTCCCTATATGAATGTTTTAGGGTAACGTTCAAGGCACATTCACATACGCATATACAAAAGGTGATTATGATTTGTAAAGGGTAAATTGTGTAGAAAGGTACTTACGCCAGGTTTTATAAATTTGATGTTTCTTTTTTTGTGTGTACACATTTTCCTTTTCTTTTTGCCGTGCACATATTTTCACATTACACTGAAATCCACGCAAGATTTTGGCCATATAGTGTATGTGGAAGAGTGTGTTATGTTTATATCAATATTGAATTACACAAGTGAAAAACAGAGGGAATCAAACAGACATTTTACAATTAGCCACAGCCTAATTTTGTAATCAGAGACAGAGTAAAACAACCATTTTTTCTATAAGGCTTTCAATAGAATAATACCTGTTTGTATTTGTGTGTAATGAAAAGTTCAAGAATACACATTAACATCTTAGTACTGTAATGCAGATTATCATAAAACAACTCAATATCTCAAATCAGGTTGCAGTGTGATATGTCCTCAAACATATCTCGCTGTAAACTGCTTGGGCACGTCTTATTTATTGGCAGTACTCAGGTCTATAGCAGGGTAACGAGCATGATGTTCACCTCATAAGTAATTATTGTCACTACAACATGTACTGCTCCACTTAAAGATGTTTCAGTTGTTTGACTAACCACAAGGTCAACAATTACCAAGACACAATTGCAGGAATTTCAGGCTCAGATAAGAAAGCTGTAATGTAAATATATTTACTGTCAAGATGTACTAAATATTATATGGTACAGAAAAATAAAAGAAGCATGGAATAAGGAAAATATTCTGCCAGCTACCAGATGTTTGTTTCCCTGATTTCTAGCTGTTTTAAAACACATCTGTGGTCTTTAACACTAGAATTACCAGAGCCTACGAAAAAACTCGTAGATCCGTCCCACCTTAAATCGCTTCTTAAAACCGTTCTCACCTCTCCAACAGCGTCTTTTGTTCATCTAAAATGCTGACTTTATATAATCAGGCTTTGACTTTATATATTCGGGAGTGACTTTACAGTGAGACCTTATATAGACAGGTGTGTGCTTTTCCAAATCATGTCCAATCAACTGAATTTACCACAGGTGGACTACAATTAAGCTGCAGAAACATCTCAAGGATGATCAGGGGTAACAGGATGCACCGGAGCTCAATTTTGAGCTTCATGGCAAAGGCTGTGAATACTTATATACACGTGATTTCTCATTTTTTTTATTTTTAATAAATTTGCAAAAACCTCAAGTAAACTTTTTTCACGTTGCCATTATGGGGTGTTGTGTGTAAAATTCTGAGGAAAAAAATGAATTTAATCCATTTTGGAATAAGGCTGTAACATAACAAAATGTGGAAAAAGTGATGCGCTGTGAATACTCTGATGCCGACTTTATATATTCAGGAATTATTTTATATATTCAAGTTTTGACTTTATATATTCAGGAATGACTTTATATATTCCGAAAATCATTGTAATTGCCTGTTTGGCACCCCATAGGGCACTGTATAATAGATATATAAAAAAAACAGCTAAGGGGATAGATACTGTATATAGATAGATAGGAAGGAAAGGCACTATATGATAGGCAGACAGGGAAGCTGCTATATAATAATAAAATTACTGTTATTACTATATAGATATTATTTATTTACTTACTTCCTACAGCGTAAAGTCACGAGTGCAGTGTTTCCCATGTACATATACAAAGTACAACGATGGCAAAAGTGCATTCTTGATCCGATGTAGAACTGTCTTTATGATTTGAGTTTGCCTCTGTTATAGCGTGTCTGAGAAAACAGCAGTGTCAAATGCGGCATTTTGAGTTGGGATCATGAATGCAGCTGAGAGAATAACAGAATAAAAAAAAGCTAACCTTTACAAGTATCATAAATTACACCAGCTGTTACAGACCGGAATCAAATGTATGTTTTTATTTTAAAATAGTAAGAATACGTGCATCTCACTTTTGAAAATGGACTCATCTGGAATCAAACCCGTAAAGTTCAGACTAACAAACAAGAGCTGATACCGTTGCGCCACCACAGCGATCTTAGCAAATGCGTGTCAATATCGCATTCTAACTCGGGTTGTTTTTCTGTAGTTATATTTTTGAATAAAAGTGCACTTGTTCTATTATATTTGTACTTTTTGTGAAACTGTCTTTGATATTTGGACTTCAGGCTTCACACATTATAAACTTCATGTCTACATTTTGTCAATTACGACTAAAACATGAAAAACTTTTTTTTTAACGATGTGTGTATATAGATCTATGTAGACACGGAACACACATGAAATGCAAGTGTTCCAAAAAACGATATAGCATTTATAAAAGGTGTCATTTTGCTTGACTTCTCACTCTATACAACTCCAAGCAACTGACATGCAGGTAAACAGACTTGAGCTGAGAAAACTGTGCGCCGGTGGGGGATGTGATAATAGGCTGCTTGCTGTTTGCTGCTTAGCCACAAATTTAGAAGACAAAAGACGTGACGGAGAAGTGTGAAGCATTTTAAGGTGGGAAGGATCCATGAGTTTCTTCGTAGGCTCTGGTAATTCTAGTGTCAATAGATAAAAGGGCACTAATTCTCCGTGAGAATGATCTAGCAAGTCTGTGTGTGATTTTGTCAACAATATACATCACAAGCTGCTGTGAAAATCTCCAAGTCTGATTTAAAATGTAAACAGAGCCTTCAGCAAAATAAGCCACACTACGTTTGAACCCAAGGATGAATTAAATTGGCATATTATTTTGTTAAAAGTATTTTTACCTTGGTGTTTCTTACTCTTACTAGGACAGAACTAAATGAACCACTGGATCTTGACAGAAGCTTCCTTAAGTTGACAAACTTTACTTCATGGTGAACTGATATTTTTCTATATGTTCCTGAAAGAAAACAAACATAAAAGTATACTGTTTATTACAGCTCTATATATCTGTTAAAACTTGAGAGGTTTTAATGGATTTTACTATTGAACTTCAGGTCTAATGTATTTCTTTTAACACTTGTCTGACATGAGGCTATTCACCTAGTTCACCATCTCATTGCATCCTTTCAAACCCCTTTCACAGTGATGGTCGCAGTGGCAGTAGGCTAAGTAGATCAACCCAGACTTCCCTGTCCCCGGCTATAGATTCCTGGTATTTTCGAGCAATTCCCAGGTGTTTCAAAGTCATTGAAGAGATATAACCAATCCAGCATGTTCAGGGTCTGCCTTAGGGTTACTACCTAGAGGAACATGCCCAGAGCAGCAATGGGGGCATCCTTACAACATGCCCAAACAATTGCCCACAGTTCAACTTCAAGTTGCAGAGAGAAAAACCTCTGACTATTGCTTGTTTTACAACATTGACATTTTAAATTATTTTTGTCATTTTGTGTTCTCTCCAAAAATATCTAAATTTGATCTGAAGTAAGATTGTTTAAAAATAACTAAAAAATTGAAGTCATTATAGTTCTTCATGGTGTTTGTCCGCCATGACCCTAAGGATAAGAGTGCAATCATCTCTTTAAGTTTCTTTTTTATTGCACTTCACACAGTGATGGTAGCCTGATGTTGTTTGGGTTTGGCACAGTGGCCACGGTGTCCAAGAAGATGGTGCCGGCAAACGAGAATAACAAACATATGGCAAACATGCTACTGGATCTTCAGTGCTGTCAGAGCTTGATGAAACACTGGAAGAGCCAGCTTTTTATGCAGATCTTTTAGGACATCAGAGTAACTCTGGCAGGTATGTGATAAGATGTCTGCCTTTACATTGTCTGGTGAAGAGGATGCTCTGGCTGTGCTCTGCTACTTTCCTCTGCCCGAAACTCCTCTCAAGCAGTGTCAATGGCACAGTCAGATTTCCACTGGTTTTCCAGATGGATGTCCATTAAAGTGCTTGCTGTTTCTTCCTCCCGTGCCAAGCCCAGATGTGCTGCTTTTGTGTAATTAACACACTTAGCAACTACCATGTACAGTTACGTGTGGTAAATATCCTATAACTGTTGACCATTGTAAAAGGGAAGGTAAATTTCTTTGTATGGAGCTGAAGGCAATGTATAGTAGACCCCCGCAAAGTCGCGGCCTCAGTCATTCGTGGATTTTTCCTTAGAACCTATCTAATAATTGTTAGCGGAAACCGCAAATATCCTCCGCAATTTTTATGGCTTTTAGTGGGGCAATACTGCACTGTAGAGAGAACAGGAAGCAACTGTAAGGAAAACACAGCTTGGGATGGTGAAAGTAGACAATAGAATTTGAAACTGCAACTCCCAGCAGTCCCTGCAATGGCTCTCATTGGTCTTCTGCTGAGGGTGCTGGGGTTGTTGGGGTCAAAGGATGTCAGTGCGGCTTTTAAAAAGGGGGCCGGTGACCAAAAGCAAACAAAAAGTTTTTGTAATTTGTGTTACAAGTTCCTGTCTGTCTGCCTTCTGTTGGGTTACCTGTACTTATTAATTTTGTCCTGGAGCGTTTCGTGCGTCTGGATTTTCTGCCATCTGCCTGTGTACATGAGAAATGTATGTGGATTTCTGGCCATCCTGCAAAGAAAGGAGCGCTCCTGAAGCCATCCACCCGTCTTCACCATTTCAGGAACTTGCGGTAGGACTATCGTTGCATTCCCATTCAACGTGCTGATCTCTGGACTATCTATTTTCATCATTACGTTTCACCCATCGCCGTTTTTCATGATTTACTGTATGTGTTTTGTTTGTGCTTTTTGTATTTAATGTGTAATCGCTATAAGGGGAACAGGGGTGGTATCGTTTTCATTTATTTCATTTGTTTTCATTACATTCTTTATTTGCTATTTAATTACCGGTTTGCTTTGTTTTTGTCTCTGTTTGTGAGTGCGTGTGGGTTGGGCCAAGGCTGGGTGCTTCCCTGGAATCTCCACCATAAAAATAAATAAATCTTAGTGAATCTTAGTGGCACCGGACCGCTACAGCATTATTCTTGCTGCTGATTGACTGTGATGCATCTCCAGCTGAGTGTTCTTGTGTTTTCCGTTTTGTTCCTCTTAAACCTTAAACCGCGACAACCAACTATAGTTGTTTCCCAGTGCCATATGTGAGCACGCAGGAGCTGATCTGTCAGTGCCCTACATTCGTTGAGCAGCCAGCTCATGACCACTGCCAGCCCCCTGTGAGCAGGGGGCTGAACGCACCCCTAGAGGACATGGACGCTCCTCAAAGAACCCCTCTTAAAAAACGCTGGTAGACTACTTTCACATTGCTCCCTTACTTGCTGGGCTTACTTGCGGCTGCTCTGTCGTGTGATATGCTTCTCGCACGACGCTACGCTTACGCCTGAACAGCACCTTTTCTTTTTTGCTGATTGCTTTATTTCTCTCTCCTCCCCCAGACATCCTCTGTTCCTGTTGGGGGTCCCGCTCCCGTTGTGCTCCCCTATGATGTTTGTCTATTACGTAATCAAGAACTAACTGCATACTAAGCTTGTTTTACTTCTGAAAGAGACATGTTTGTTTGAAGTGTTTGAATAAAGTTCCTGTCTCTACAATCTCCTGTTTTTCTGTTTAATTCTTTGACCCAAGTGTGACACCCTGCTGCACTGCAGCCTCACTGACCCTGGGATTGAGCCGCTGCACTAGACTAGCCTGCCAGCATCAGCGTTTACCTCTGTGTGCTTGAGTGCAGCCAGTTCAAGCGCAGTTGGCTCGGTGATTTACTGAGTTTCATCCATGACGTCAGTTGTACTTTGTACATATTCCAGTAATTTTTTAAATATTTTTTACAGTTCATTAGGAGTGTGTAAAATTATCAGTGTTGCAGTTATTGTGATGCTCTTTGCATGAAACAAATGTGTTCCATTAATATTTCACTTTTTCTTTGTGAATTGTGACATTTACTTAAAGTGCAGCAAAAAAGTATTTGGCATCCAGGGATGCATTAACCCCCAAGTATGTGGCAGTTTAAGGGTTAAAGCCCCAAGATGCCAAGAAACGCCCTGCACCTTCTACATATTCTACGGCTTCTGGCAATGAAAACGCGCTTGCATGAATTACAGTACATATAGCAGTAACATCGGTATTTTACATTCTAGCACTGTGGGTGACATATCAGTACACTACTGTACACTATGCAGATTTACCTTTACTTTCTTTTTTTAGGTAATGTATTAAGCTGAATTTGAAATTCAAGTGTTTCAAGGGCTTATTTAGGGTTTAAACTATAAAAATAGGCATTTTTTTAACCACATCCAAAATTTGCAGTTTTTCACAATTGGTGGGTGTTCTAGGAACGTAACCCCAGCGAATTTTCGGGGTGTACTGTATAGTAGTTTCTCGGTGGTCTTCCTCACTGTATCAAATTTGTAACTGGTGTTTGATGTTCAGGATTTGTGCCTCAGGATTTTTCCTAAGGACTGGATTGTATAATTGTGCCAAACTTTACCAGGATTGAACTGAATTATTTGTACACAAGATAGCTTTGTAAATATTTAAAAATATAATTTGTTTAAGAAAATTACGAAAGATTACTTTTTTCTACCTACTTTAGTAAGATATGATACTGCAACATCCTCCTGCAGAAAATAAAGTGCTTTTTATTTCTGTGTTCGAAGGCTTACTTAACTTAAGGAAGACTGACACGTACCAGGTAGTTAAAAAATACACATTATTGCTAGTGCTGGGCGGTATGACCAAAATTCTATATCATGGTAACTTTCAAAATTATACCGGTTTCACGGTATTCAACTGGTTTTTTTTTTTCCCATGCATTACTGGATGTTAACCACATTTTCCACTGCAATTACTACAGTAGACTGGCTAATAACCTATTCCACTGTCATGAGAATTGTACATTGTACAAAAAAAACATTTTAATGTGCACACAAGTATTAATACAGGTTTGCATGGCCCCATAAAGTGATAGTTTTCAAGGGGGTGGCACTAATGAAGAGAAGGAATCACATTGCATGACAGTTGCAATCAAAATATAAAACCTTTTTATTGAACAAATTTTGCAAACAACTTAAACTATAATTTTGACAACATATTTTCAACCATCCAAAGAGGCATTTAGACTTAGTAAAATATCCAGAGGTGCTTGTCAAAAGTTGTATTGCACTGAACATGTCATAGAAAAGGAATAAATAGTAAATATTTTTTATAAACCAACTACACTTTCTGTTAATTTTAACAATCTCCGTCCACTGACTCGTTAAAATGACTTTTTAAACAATTTTACCATCATTAAACTGCATAATATTTAAACTAATAAATAATAATAAAATAAATAAGAGTACAACTTCCAGTAATAATACTATTACTTCAAGGCTTCAAGCCCAGGTACATTATACAGTATTCATCAAATAAAAATAAAATAAAACAAGTGCAACTTGGTGATGACATCTTTACCAACTGAACCATCATTAAGGCAAATTGCATTAATATGGACCTTGCTACCTGGCTCTCTTTGTGAGACAGGTGGGTGGGGGTGGCAGTTTCAGTTAGACACAATATGGTTTGTACCTCATGTCATTGTAAGTGTCAGTCATCCCTGGCGAATGTTGCCATCGGTGCATCAGCTATACAAACATGTTCAGCACTATGATCAGCTGGGGACCGATCAGCTAATTCCGGTACCTCACTTTCATTTTTGATCTCCATCTCCAGATCACTTGCATCAAAATCGGAGTCTGACAAGTCACAGTCCGATTCAGCGATAATACGCAAAAAGTCATCCATGGATTATTTTGCTTTGAGCATTCACTTTGGTATCTCTCCACGTGCCATTTTAAAAGCTGTTTGTTCTTTGCTACTCATGCACGCACAGGTAATTGAGATCAGATCAACAAAGCTAACTTTCCTTCTAGCAAAAGCATATCGAAAAGCACTGCAACAACAAGACCACTGATCTCTTATCGATCACTGGCTACACTGAGACATCTCACAACGTGGGAGTTTCCAGAAATGTATTGTACTGCGTCGCTTGGATCGCTCAGCCCACAGAAATGTTTGCTTGCTGCGCCAACTTGAAAATTGACATTTTACACAATTTTATATAAATTATTGTCTTGCTTTCGACATCGTAACTTTGAAAAATCTTACGTTCAACTATCGTAAGTAGGGGACTACCTGTACTTATTTTCTACAATTGATCACCTACTAAACCCAGGTAACTCACAGGAATGCCTCCTAAGTACTTCCAATAAAACCTGTGAGGCTATCGCTGTATTTTTCAATCAAAAAATTAATGATATTAGAAATAACATAGTATATCCCTCAAACACTAAGGATCCTCCTAAACCCCAGCATTCTGTTATAAACAAATTAAACTCTTTCACTAGGATAGATTTACCTGATTTACAAAAAATAATATCTCAATTAAAATCCTCCACCTGCGTCCTTGACCCAGTACCAACAAGGCTTTTCAAAGAAGTATCGGGCGTGCTAATTGATAATGTTCTGGACATAGTAAATTCGTCATTAGATACGGGGGTCTTCCCAGACTGTCTTAAGACTGCTGTAGTTAAACCCCTTCTTAAGAAACATAATCTTGACCCCTCGGCTCTTGAAAATTTTAGACCCATCTCTAACCTGCCTTTTTTAAGCAAAGTTCTGGAGAAAGCAGTCATTATGCAGTTAAATGACCACCTAAATAAACATGCTATTCTTGATAAATTTCAGTCGGGTTTTAGAATAAATCACAGCACAGAAACTGCACTCGTTAAAGTAGTAAATGATTTGCGAGTGAACGCAGACAGAGGCCATATATCTGTTCTCATCCTCTTAGATCTGAGTGCTGCATTTGACACCATTGATCATAATATTCTTAGAAATCGCCTTAGTCAATGGGTGGGCCTCTCTGGCAGTGTCTTAAATTGGTTTGAATCCTACCTGACAGGGAGAAAATTTTTTGTTAGTTGTGGTAATTACAACTCAAAGACACATGATATCCGATTTGGTGTTCCACAAGGCTCTATCCTGGGTCCGCTGTTATTCTCAATCTACATGCTTCCGTTAGGTCAGATTATCTCAGGGCACAACGTGAGCTACCACAGCTATGCTGATGACACACAGCTGTATTTATCAGTAGCACCTGATGACCCCGATTCTATTGACTCACTAACACAATGTCTGACTTGTATCTCAGAATGAATGAATAGTAACTTTCTCAAGTTAAATAAAGAGAAAACTGAAATCTTAGTGATTGGCAATAATGGATACAATGAGGCTATTAGAAATAAACTGGATACATTAGGATTAAAAGTCAAGACGGAGGTAAAAAGCTTAGGGGTAATTGTTGACTGTAATCTGAATTTTAAATCGTGTATTAATCAGATCACTAGGACAGCATTTTTTCACTTAAGAAACATAAGTAAAGTTAGACCTCTTATATCACTGAAAGATGCTGAGAAATTAGTTCACGCGTTTGTTTTCAGTCGACTAGATTACTGTAACGCACTCCTCTCAGGACTACCCAAGAAAGACATAAATCGTTTGCAACTAGTGCAGAATGCAGCTGCTAGAATCCTAACTAGGAAAAGAAAATCCAAACACATTTCTCCAGTTCTGATGTCACTACACTGGTTACCTGTGTCATTCAGGATTGACTTTAAAATTCTGCTTATGGTTTATAAAGCCTTAAATAATCTCGCCCCTTCTTATATATCGGAGTGTCTGACACCTTATATTCCAAATCGTAACCTCAGATCCTCAAATGAGTATCTCCTTAGAATTCCAAGAACAAAACTTAAAAGAAGTGGTGAGGCGGCCTTCTGCTGCTATGCACCTAAAATCTGGAATAGCCTGCCAATAGGAATTCGCCAGGCTAATACAGTGGAGCACTTTAAAACACTGCTGAAAACATATTACTTTAACATGGCCTTTCTATAACTTCAATTTAACTTAATTTAACTTAATCCTGATACTCTATATGTTCAATTTCCTCATAATAACTATTCAGGGTAGCTCTACAATCCGTACTGACCCCTACTCTCTTTTCTGTTTCTTTTTCCGGTTTCTTTGTGGTGGTGGCCTGCGCCACCTCCACCTACTCAAAGCTTCATGATGCTCCAACAATGATGGATGGACTAAAAGGCAGAATTCTACGTGACCATCATCATCAAGCCTTTCCGTGAGAACCCTAAATCCAAAGAGGACTGTTTCATTTATGTTAGGTAGAATGCCCAGAGGGGACTGGGCGGTCTCATGGTCTGGAATCCCTACAGATTTTATTTTTTTTTCTCCAGCCGTCTGGAGTTTTTATTTTGTTTTTTCTGTCCCCCCTGGCCATTGGACCTTACTCTTATTCGATGTTAATTAATGCTGATTTATTTTGTTTTCATATTGTGTTTTTTATTTTTCTATTCTTTATTATGTAAAGCACTTTGAGCTACTGTTTGTATGAATATGTGCTATATAAATAAATGTTGTTGTTGTTGTTGTACTGACTGATAATAGAGATAACAGAAAACTGATTATATACAAATTCATTGTATATTCCTTATTACTATGGTATGTTTTTACTTAAAATAGTTTATTATTTTAATAACTATTACATACCTATGGCTGTGTGAAGCCTGTGTCCAAAGCACTGGTACTCCAAAGCATGTCTGTGGCTAAAGTGGTGCAGCAAATTTCTCATGTAACCACCTCTGGAGACAACTTTTGCTCAACAGCATTTGCAGTGAATAGTTGTTTGGTCCACATCCGTCCTTTTAAAACCAAAGCATCTCCAGACAACAGACACGGCTCCTTTTATAAGCAAAAGTTCTTCTGTGTCATCATGTTCAACTTTATCATCTGCTACAGTTTCAGTTTTGGAATGTTCTCTGTCCATTTTCACTGCTCAGTACCTCCACTAACGCATGCACTCCGTTGCATGTGTGTTTAGTGGTGTAGCAGTGAAAAAGGTCCCCCCTTAAACAGTTTTCCGCTGTGCCACATTCCAAACATTATTCAGGCTATTTAAACCAGTGTTGCAGTATAAGAAAAATCCATTTCAACACAAAAATAAAAAACGGTTTTCGGTATAAACTGGTATACCTCCCAGCAGTAACCATCGCAGCAAAGTTGCTCTTCTGTCGCAGTTTTCAAAGTGATTTAAAGTACTGTACTTGTATAACCAGAGTCATTTCAAACTTTACAAAACAAATTTTCTCAACAATTTCACAATATTTTTTATCATATTCTCCTTGTTTTGCGTTTCAAATTCAAATAAGGCTGGTGTCCTTTCCAGAAGTGGTCCCGCTTTTGTTCCAACTGAACAATTGGGCTTTAGCACCATGAGTTTCAGTAATAGAAAAACAAAAAAAGGTTGAGAACTCGATGCATGAATAACTTATTTAAGTGTGCAGTTAGCTATATCACCATGTCTACAACTTTGAAATGAAATTGTGCAACAGTGCTTTTCTATTCCTGAAAAAAGGTACAACTTTCATTACTAACCTCTTGCCCTTTTCTTATTACAGTGACAATGCTGTTTTGCAGTTTACATATAGGTATGAGAAGTCTAGTGCTGAAGGTTAAATACATGCAGTATATAAATATACTAAAATTGGTTACATTGGTTACCTGCGTCATTTAGAATTGACTTTAAAATCCTGCTTATAGTTTACAAAGCCTTAAATAATCTCACCCCATCTTATATTTCGGACTGCCTTACACCTTATACTCCAAATTGTAACCATAGATCTTCATACGAGTGTCTGTTTAGAATTCCAAGAGCTAAACTTAAAAGAAGTGATGAGGCGGCTTTCTGCTGTTATGCACCTAAAATCTGGAATAGCTTGCTAATAGGAATTCGCCAGGCTAAAACTGCTGAAAACACATTACTTTAACATGGCTTTCTCATAACTTCATCTTAGTTTAATCCTGATGCTCTGTATATTCAATCAATTATCATTATTATTCATGGTACTCCTATTCAAAATCCATACTAACCCCTACGTTCTGTTCTTTTTCCAGTTTTCTGGGGTGGCGACCTGCGCCACCACCACCTGATCAAAGCACCGTGATGTCCCTACATTGATGGATTAAAGGCCAGAAGTCCACATGATCGTCATCATCAAGTTCTTCCATGAGAACCCTGAATACCATGAGGACTGAATGAGGTCATTTATGTTAGGCAGAATGCCTAGAGGAGGCTGGGTGGTCTCGTGGCCTGGAGCCCCTACAGATTTTATTTGTTTTGTTTTTTCTGTCCTCCCTGGCCATCAGACCTTACTTTTATTCTATGTTAATTAGTGTGCCCTTATTTTAATTCTTATTTATTTTGTCTTTTTTCTCTTTCTTCATCATGTAAAGCACTTTGAACTCCATTATTTGTACTAAAATGTGCTATATAAATAAATGTTGTTGTAAAATGAAGCACTGTTATTTAACTCTGTTATTTTCCCTTTTAGATTATTAACTGCGCAGAATGGAATTAAAAATGACAACAGAAATTATGTTACAGAAATATGAGCAGGCAATTCATTCATGGCAACTCTAAATTGGTCCAGTGAAAATGTACACATTTTGATCTCCTGCATTAAACTAGTGACTGATCAGACCTCTCACCAGGACACTCATTTGCCTATTTCGGTAAAAATGCAGAACAATCTTTGGAAATAAACAGATACTATCTCATACCAACAATTCAAGCAGGACTGTAATGACCAAAGTTTAGTATGTTATGTAGAAGGAAATACACTTGAATGTATAGTATGTAATTCATAAGTTACAAGTCTGTTTACTGTCTTGACCCTAATGCTGCCAGGATAAGCTCTGGTATCCAAGAACCTGAGCAGGGTATGCATTAAAAAAAAAAAACTTGGATGAATGGCTTACTTTAGCTTGGAACGGTATGTACTCAGCAACCTGAAACTGTATTTAGCAATTCTTCAGCCTACCAAAAAATAAAACAACAGCAACAAAATAAAACATGCTCAAGCTATAAGAAAAATAAATAAATAAATAAGCATGTCAGCAAAAACGTAGAATACTAAAAAGTTCATCATACTTTAATCAAAGTTTAGTCAAGGCTAAGCACACAATGTAAAAAATAAAATAAATCCTAGAGCATAATTAAGGTAACAATATAAAATAACAATGAAAAGAAAACAAGACTTCTTGTGTGATAGCAAAATTGAATTATATGTCTGCAGTGTATTAATTTAGGCAGTGTATTAATTCAATATTAGTTTACGTTATTTTCTGTGCCTTAAATTTATTAAAGATTAAATGGTTGCAAAATTCCATGGAAGTTTCTTGTTTCTGGCTTATTTCTGCCTGATAATGAGTGTGGCATATTTTTTTCCTTATTGTCTGTAGTGTTTGACCACTAAAATGTTTTACAGTGTTATCTTGTTTTTCCAATATCTATAATTATATTTTTTTCAGTCTAATGCTAAAATAACCTAATATTAAAACTTTAGTTTTCTATTGTGTCTATGTCCACTCAAGCATCCAAATTCTTGATAAATCCCCTATAACTTTTTTAGCAACAAAAAAAAAAAAAAAATCAGCTAGAATTGGCTATAGCTCCCATGATCCAGGATTACAATTAAGTGGGTTGAATAATACAATAATAGATAGATGGGTCTTATAAGTAGGATATTATTAGCAATCAGTAAGATATTGTGTTAATTTATATCATGTAATAACAACAACAATAGTATTATAAAATATAAGGCAGCTTGTCAGTATACCTCAGTTGCTCATTGGAATCAATATATGCAATTTTTGATCAAGCTTGTTCACAATTTCTTACTTTTCAATAACACTATACAGTATGTTAAAGTAGACAGAAAAAAAGAAAAATAACAATAATAAAATGAAACAAAGAAATTTAATTTAAAGAGACTTTAATGCCTCTAGTTGCCCTGTTTCAGAATTGGGGAAATGTATTTATTTTGGTAGCAGATAACGATAAATATGTTTTCTGCTAAAATAAAAGTTGCCTTTGTCTCCAATTAACATAGTTTGTGGGGTTCTATTATGCGCCTAAAAATTATATATATATATTTATTTATCATTATCTTTCACTGCTCAAATGAGTAATAAATTTAAATGAAAAAACACGGTGTTATGCATAGTACAATATATTTGTATTTTTCAAAAGTTATTTCTAAAAAAGTGCAGAGAAAAAGAAATGAGTGTTACAAAGTCAAATTCAAGCACATAGAGCTTTGAAGGCTGCAAAATGGCAGACAATCTAATTAAAATTGACTTGTCTGGCAAATTTATTTTCAGAGAACATTAGGGCTAGGGCAGAAAGTGTCTCCTGAGGAATAATCGAATAGCGATATGGAAATTTTTAATCAAAAAGAATTAGCTATATGATCACCACATTGCAATTGTCAGAGGCATTATAAAAGTGCCTGCAAAATAATAACAGCTAACTAAAAAAAGAGCATTTTTTACTGCCAAACTTTAAGCAACAAGTTGTACAGTCAATGAAAGCATTTAACAGTGAAAACAATTTCAAAATCACATGGTTACCTCTTTAAAAACAGATAACCTCATTAGAAGCAAGTGTGTTTTGAAATTGACTTAATTTCATTTTTTGAATAATGTCAAAATATCAAGGAAACAGCAGGACAGTTGTCTATTACTTTTAAATCCTTGCCACAAAAAAGCAAATTTGAATCAAATTTTGTGTAATATGATTTCTGAAATATTGTCTAAAGTACCCATCCAGTTCTAGTTCTAATCATTTCAACGAAGATATTTTATTTATAATTATTTAAACAATATTTTCAGTTAAAACTTTTTATAAAACTAATTGTTTTATTATTTAATCTCCCAATGTAGTGAAGCCTGAAGTTGCGAGTTAATAGAGCAAATACATTTGTGGAGTTTAAAATGAGCTTCTACTAGTACATAATCCGGTGCTGGTAGTTACTTTTCTCAGGATGTTGCCCTGTTGAGCTCCAATTTCTTGTAAACCTAAAATATTAAAAGGAATCTGTAAATGAAAGGAATAATGAGAAATTAGATAGTAAGTATAACATTCTTCATTATAAAAATTTCTTTAAGTGTTATACCTGATGGAAAAAGCTTCCTAAATTTTACTAAGAGACCAAGAAAAGAAACAAATTTGTAATGTCATGCTAAAATCTAAATCCAAAATCAGCCCTAGCTAAGAGGCCTGCTTTAGGCCAAAGCCTGTAGATTACAGTTGGGGGACTAGCTGGATTAGGGTGAGACTGTTCCTGGCTGACAACAACAATGTATTACTGTTATTATAATATTAAACTTGACAACATAAGATCATTTTAAACTTTCAATAGAACAGCTTTTATTTGTAATTTTAAGCAATCTCACGTAACTGATTAGACTTTGTTATTACTTTTGTTCTAATTCAGAATAATTACTTGCAACTGTAGCCTGCGTCCCATCCACTCACGTACCATCTCAATATGAATTGTTTGCGCTTTTGCCACATTTGGTACATTTTAGTTGTGATGCTAACAAACATTACTCTCATTTCAAAAACGTAACAAATGACACAAACTTAGTGTTCTCTTATATACTTTGTTTCTGTGTTGCATTATTGTGTTGCATTATTGGAGACACGAGCTGAACCACATAAATGTTTGAGCAACATATGCATGTTGCCACACCGATAAATCAATTTAATTTTGTTATGAGCATATTCAGCACATTTCATTACCGTTGTTGATAAATATGTGCGAGCCTGATGCCCCCTCCAATGTTGCCTGCCTTATACCTAGTGCAGCCAGGATGGGCACCTGCACCCAACAATCCTCAACTTAATATGTTGGTCATAAATGTGATAATTACATGGATGCAGAACTGCAGCCATGTTCATTACAATCAGAGGACAATCGCAAAGCTTTTTTTTTAATTAATTGGGACTATCAATGTACGATAGACCTGGTAAGTATATACTAAAAGGCAATTAATCTCACTAGCATATCAAATCCTAGAAACACTAGAAGTTAAAACAGCTGAAACTGACAGCTGTTAAAATTAAATTATGGCACCATAAAATCAAGATAGATCAGGATTTTTTTTTCAGTCAATTTCATAAATGCATAAAACTGTTAATAATGAACATTCTGAAAATGCAGAAGATTCACTTCATGCATGATTTTTAATAAACTGGTGCAATTCCTGCAATCCTGTGCCGAAATTCAACCCTACAGTTACATATGAATTCGCTTCAAAACAGAGACAAATAACCACACATGCAAAATAAATGCAACAAAAAAGAAGAAAAAAAGTTTTTTTTTCAATATCTGTGCTGCTTGTTGTGATGACTTAAGAAAAAATAACTATACCTTATGTTTTTATGGAAAACAGAGACAACAAAATTCATTACATAATGGGTTTGTAAGGGAACAAAATTAAGCAGTAAACAATTTCAAATCGTCTGTGACAAAATATTAAATTACTTGTGTTGCATAAACCCAATGTCAGGTACCCAGTCATATGTATTATATTTTCCAAAATCAGAACATTATAGTGGCATTCTAAAACATGTAGTAACAACACACACACATATACAAAAGAATAATACATAGAAAAATGGCAAAGCAAAACAAGATGCAACCCCCACCCAAAAGAAATAGGTAAAAAAATCAACACAGGGAAAAAACACAAAAAAATACATACTTGTTCTAAAATATTAATTAACATAAAGTTTTGAATTAAGGAACAACTGCCTCCCTCATTCTTTTGTCAGGAGTCTTGTACAGTAATAGCTTATTTACTGTCTACTAATAGCGTCAGAGATGGGATCTTTCCCAGTCTGCTAATAGGAAATTCTTACAACCCTCTAAGCAGAAGGGCTTTCTAAGGTGTAATTGCAACAGCCCCAGCTCCTCTCTCCCTTTCTCTTTTGCCAGTGCTTGCCACTCTTGACTTTTTTCTCCTTGTTTTGAAAGCCACAGGTCTAGGACATGGTTCTGTTCAGAGGGAAATGGCAGTCTGTGCCTGAAAGTATAGTAAAGACAAAAAAAAGCAATTCTTTCATGTGCTTTTATTTACGATGTAAATACTCACCAACGTTACCCCTCTAAAAACCCTCAAATGAACAATAATTAAATTATTTTAAATACATTTTAATTATTTCACTTTTGTAAGGTTTCTATTGAAAATACACAGTTAATTTTTTAATATATGCTCATTCATACTGACTCACAAATGTTAAAGTCTCCAAGGAAATGTTGTAGACATATTGCGTACAATTCAAAGTACTAGAATTCTCTGTGGCAAATAACAGTTGTCAAGAAAGAAATGCATAGGTACTCAGAATGTCCTTTGCCATATGTCGATCAGTGTGAAGTTCATGCTTTGGCAGGTATAATTTAGAAAACAGTGCTCTGCAAAGTTTGCTATCTGGGTAACAAGGCTTTGATTTATGTCATAAAAGGCTTTTGTTCTCAAGTGAAAAAGACTTGACTGACAAGGTCACCAGGAACGTAAATTATTCACTATCTTCTGGCGTTTCGGATGCAAGTTCTTCATCAATTGAAATCATAATTTGCATTGTAAAACGTGCTTTTGCAAAGTCTTCAAAATCTATTACCATCATTCTGTAAAGAACTTAGATTCAACATGTTTTCTTTTAAGCTATTTCATAACAATATTACTTTCAACAGACAGTATGGTTAAAGACATTTAAAAATCTCTAAATCCATTGTTATTGGTAAAGAAACACTTTACCATTAAATGGCTTGCACATTTAATTGTAGAATTTTGCCATTTTACTTTGTTTCAGGTTGAGCTTACCAGTCATCATGTACAGTACAGATTTTTATTTTTTTATTTATATTATAAAATGTCTCATGATTCCATGCCTATGACAATATGTATTTCTTTACAAGTTGCTTTTCTTTCACATTATAGTTTATTTCTTTAATGCAATGTCTATTGTACCTATTTCTTCAGATTATTTAGAACTAGCAGAATACCCGCGCTTCGCAGCGGAGAAGTAGTGTGTTAAAGAAGTTATGAAAAAGAAAAGGAAATATTTTAAAAATAACATAACATGATTGTTAATGTAATTGTTTTGTCATTGATATGAGTGTTTTTGTCCTCTCTCTCTCTCTCTCTCTCTCTCTCTCT
>JANRMT010062806.1:66768092-66841198 GCA_026402145.1 Polypterus bichir lapradei | reverse complement strand
AGTAAGCTCAGCGCACAGCTTGGTCATGTTACAACCGGAGGGCCGAACTGACAACATGGTATACAAAGAGATCCTTAACAAATAATTATTGGCATATTTTCCCTCAGTTTAAAAAGGTTTCATTTTCTTCTTAATAAAAATTTTAATGCAGTACTTCGCCGCTGCGAAGCGCGGGTATTTTGCTAGTATATATATATATATATATATATATATATATATTGTCACGCACGCGCGCATGGGAGGCAGCTAAAGGGCTCGAGTGAAGGCAGTTCTGAGGCATGCCGGGATGTGGCAGAGTGCACTAACTCTTTTTCTCACTTCCCTGTAGACCAAACCCGGGAGGCTCCACCTGGCTCTCTTGACATCACTTCTGGGACCGAACCAATGGAAACAGACCTTACCAGCTCCGGCCCCCCTGATGTCACATCCGGGCCTGATCCAATGAATAACGAACACGTGCCCGATCCTTATGACCTCACTTCCTGTCTTCCCCTTTAAAAGCCTACCCTTTTCCCTTCTCCCACAGTCTTGTTTTGGACTCTGTTGTATGCACTTCAGTGCCAGTTGTGTGAAAACGACTTTTGCAGCCAGGATACCAAAGTATATGGGTGGCTGCCCCAAACCTTTATCTGTCTTTGTCTCGTTTTATTAAAATATATATAGTGAACTTGAACCCGGACACAGACAGACGGACATCGTTGGCTCCACCACACACTGTTTATTTACACTAATATATACAAAATGATTACGTGCACTATAAACCCCAGTGCCTCCAGCACCGATTCCCCAATGTCCAGGCCACACAGTTCCAATGCCTTCCTGGCCGCCTCCAGTCCTCTCTCCAGCTCCGTCCTCTTACACCCGACTTCCACTATTGACTGAAGGGAGGCGGCCCCTTAAATAGGAACCCGGATGGGCTCCAGCTGCTTCCCGGCACGCCTCCGCAGACACGCCCCAGTGTGGCGGAAGTGCCGGCTGCGCACCCAGAAGCCGTCCGGGTGTCCCCTGTCGTCTTCCCCCCAGCACTTCCTGGTGTGGCGGAAGTGCTGGGCTCCAGGGATATTCAGGCACCGGGGCGCCGCCTGGCGGTGGCCACGGGTCCCTACAGGGCTGGGCTTCTAAGCCCTTTACCCATGGCCCCCAACATAACCAGGGCGGACGCCCCCTCGCGGTCTGGAGGAGGCACAAGCCCTCCTCCGGTCCTTCTGGGCGTCCCGGCTGGGCTCCAGCCCCGGCCGGATGCCACAACATATATAGGTAAAATCCCATTACAACGAACTGCCAGGGACCTAAAAAATATTTTGTTGTAATGAAAATTTCCTAGTAACAAGATTTTGTATTTGTCGCTATAGTGCTTTCTTTAACTTGCGTCCAGGCCATTACAATCATTTCAATAGCTTCTTTTGTGTTAATTTTAATCTCATCCTGTCTTCAAGTTATGCTGACTAGAATGTTTGTCAGCATTTCCTTGCTATAATAGTACACTTTCAGGGTGTGAATGATGCCCAAATCCAATGGCTGAAGCACTGCTGTGCAATTGGGTGGGAGGAATTCATTGCGAACATTATCTAAATGTAGAAACATGTTGTGGACAGCACAGTTAATCAAAAGCCGAATCGTCCTTTTCTTCTTCTTCTTCATATTGTGAGGTTTCTGAACTCTTTTGGGACCACCCCGACCCAACGGGACAACATGCTGAGGTGCGTCCTGAAGCACAATTGCCGCATCTCTGTAAGGTTGTTTGTCTGTTGCTGGGGCAGGGCAACAGCAGGCTCACAGCAGTGCAGTGAGGCGCCACAGAAGCAAATCCTAAAAGATTGTGGTCACGCTATAAGTCCCTGTCTTGCACCCCAAAACACGAGGCTGAGTCACAGTACTTTAGCAAAACCAGCTTTATTCACTTTGAAAGAGGAACAGCAGGGTTATTTATTGTAGCGTGATCTGCCACTCTCCTATACACAGACACAGCAGTCAAGCAGGGTTGTGGCTAGGTTAGTAGCAAAGTAATACTGTTCCCTGCATTTACAATGTTCCTTGCATCACCCATCAAGATCTTTTCTGTTTGCTTCGCCCCAGCAACACATAAACAGTCTTCCACAGATGCGGTGATCGCACTATGGGATGCTGTTTGGCATGTTTTCCAGTTGGGGGAGGTCACAAGAGAGTTTAGAAACCTCACATTTTTTTGAAATGAGTGTCGCATTAATAGGAATGTTTTTTGAACAAGCATCACTGAACCACATAAAAACTGTTTTTGTATTGTCTTCAAATGCAGCAGTTTGCATATGTTTGCAGCCGAGATTTTTCTTCTTTTTTTGCTCAGTCTTTTAAGAAAGTTGACAGTGTTGATGGCGAAATTTGCAAATTCACTGAAAACATCTTTTTTCTTTTTGCCGGAATCGACAGCCGCAAAAAATTAAAGTTTTTTTTTTTCTAATATCAACTGTTATCGTTTTTTCCTATCTGCCATTTCTATAGGAGGGTGACAGCGAGTTAAATTCCAATGGATGTTTTTCAAATGTTGACAAGCAATAAGCAAAAGGTATCAAACAGCAAAAAATCAGTATGAGGAAAGTTCGAAGAAAGAAAAAAAAAAATACAGTGTTTCTTTTGGGGATCGTTGTGCACAATTGAACTACAACCACAGAACTAACTGCTCTGTGGATGATTCATTCAGGCATTTCAAGGTCTTTTGGGCACTTTGTTGTAATGAAAGTATCTGCTGAATCTATTTCGTAGTAACATGATTTCTATAGACTCGTGTCATATGTGGAAACTGTTGGGAACATAAAAATGCTTCACGGAATGAAAATTTCGTTGTAAAGATATTCATTGTAACAGAATTTTACCCCTCTCTCTCTCTCTCTCTCTCTCTCTCTATATATATATATATATATATATATAGTCACACATACAGTATATATCTGAGAATCACTCTCTAGGCTTATCCTTGGTAATCAAAAACACCTCAGGAAGAGAGGGGTCCCTGGTGCTAATAGTATCATCCCTTTCTGTTCCCACAGCATAGAAAAGACATAGAGTGAACAGAAGTGAGCAGAGTGTGCCACCCTGGGGTGCGCCAGTGCTCAGCATGATGTTGGAGATGCTGTTTCTGATGCAGAATGTCTGGTGTCTTTCTGTCATGGAGTCCAAGCTCCAGTTGCAGAGGGAGGTGTTGTAGACTAGAAGATTCAACTTACCTATGGGCTTGTGAAGGATGAAGTCTATAAATAGTGTCTGTTTTCCCAGACGGGACAGAGCCAGGTGAAGAGTAGATGATACAGCATCCTTAGTGGAATAATTCGGATGATAGGCAAACTGGAGATGGTCCTACGATGTTGGAAGTGCAGCTTTCAGGTGGCCCAAGATTAACCTCTCAATGTATACTTCTTGATGACTGTCATGTGTGCTGTAGGGTGATAGTCACTGTTCTTCTTTTTAAAGGAGTGGTACGATGTCTGCTAATGCCAATGTTGAGCACTCCATGTGTGACTTTGACAAGTGGTGATTTTGTTAACAACTGCCCTGTGACATTAAAGCAGGCAAGGGCTGACCTAAAGATTGTGTGTAATATAACTGCGAACTAACTAGTGCTGCTGGGTGGCAAATTGGCAAAGTAATTTAAAGTAATAGTACAAATAAGTGACTACAGCTGGAGTATGAGAAATTGGCAGTTTTTCCAGTAGCAAGTGTTTGCTGTGTGAATTGTATTTTTACTAAAAAGTTGCTGAAAGTATTCCAAATTAAATAGATGCAGTCATATTCAAATAAACACTGTTTGTGCTTCACAGTTCTGCAAGCAATAGGCACTCAAACCTGTTTTATGTATGCTGATTTTTGAAAGCTACTATTCTTACAAGCTCCTAAGTATAGCATTGCAATGATAATACTGACTGCCGCAGGAATAATAGTTCTTTAGACACTTAAAAGCCATTGACACTTCCCTTCACTAGTGATTGCTCCATCTTGCACGATGTATGCCTTGCAAGTTGCACTCCAGACATATTATACAGTGAAAACTTGCTTTAAAAAATACATTAATATGTAAATTATTTCCTTGTAAAGAATAGATTATGTTGTTCACATCAAATACAAACTAAAACACATTAAAACCTTTGGATAATTGAAATATTTCAGCATGTAAGTCCTTGCATTGTTATCACTTTCAGCTCTAGTGACAATTTTTTTACTCAGTAAACCCATTCACAAATATTTTTCTGTTAAGTGATTAAATGTAATTAGTTATATGCAATTGGAAGATATGCCTACATATTGTATTCCTCACTAGCTTAAGTGCATATATATAATACACAAAAGTTTATCGTTTTCTGCATTACACTCGGCTAACCTCCTTCTAAGCTGCTGTAATGAAATAAATGACTTGGCCATTTAGTCCTGTGAGACAATCCATTCACTTCAGACCTTAAGAACCCATATAATAAGCTAATAGGCAGTAGCCATTAAATGCAGTGGAAACGACAGAAACACACAGTTGCTAGTTAATGGGACACAGTGTTAATGAGGGTTGGTTTTGATAGCATACTATAGTGTCGGAAAAGGGGCAGCTTTGCCTGTAGCTACAATGAAATTGTGTATTCTTTTCAAGGGACTTGAGAACCGTTACACAGCTGCAATAACATCAGTTCTATTACAATAGACGACAACCTTTTTTTATTTGCAATAAAGTTTCTTTGGTTTCATTCAGCTTAACTGCTTTCTGTCACATAGGGTAAATTCTTACATATAAATTAAAGAGGCAGATACATTTAATTGTGGTGTGGATGTCAACAGTTTGTTTCATAAAAGTGAGCAGCTTCCTTCCGATTCAGCGAGATGTGCAGTCATGAACAGTATGCGATAAAGCAGGGCCCTAAGGGTTTAACTCTCTAACATTAAATCAAAGCTAATAAATAGCAACCCTGCTGTAAATTGAATGCAGTTGTGTTTTTTTTCTTTTTAATCAGGATTCATAGTATAACAATGAAAATTAAAATGTTCATTTTATTTTAACTGAATAACAAATGAAAATTAAAATGTGCGTTACATTTTAACTGAATAACAAAATGTCCCTGCTTTAGAATCATACTAAGGAAAAAAGTCAAATTAATATTAATATATACCAATCAAATTTTGAATTAAAAATAGTATAGATGTAGTTTTCTGTTTTGGTGGAGGGAATACCTTTAATAATTAGGCTCTATCTACAATATTATTTGAGTGTATGTCAATAAATTACATAAGATGTGTAACAAACAATTTACAATAGAGGTTTTAACATTCACAAATTCTGTAACAAAATACAGTATACAAAATCACAAATAATTTGCAACAACATTTATGACTGAAGCCCAAAGGAAATAATACAGTAGAGAGGCAGGACACTTTATAGGGCCATTCTCTGAACTCAACAAAATCATACATGAGGGCAAAATAAATGAAATAATGGTGTCACCATTAAAACTGGCATCTCCAAAGAAAAGCAACAGAAAATTCCTTGTATAGCTTTCGAATGATAAACTTCAAAACATTACATTTTCTAACCAAATGTTTGATTCTGCTGTATCAAATGCTATCGATCTACGTGTACACTTGAAATGGACAAACCTATGTTATATTCAGAGTGACTCAAAGAATCTACTGGCACAGCACAAGACCATCATACTGTATATTTTACTACAAGTATATAGTTGTGAAAACATCAAAAATATGTTGGAGACCTTTCAGGCACACTTGAATAAAGAGGGTAGTGATGAAATTTTGGAAATAAAATACTAGCTCACCATTGATTTCCATGTTTAGAAAAAAAAAACACTTAATAATTATTGATTCATTTCCTTTCTGAACTTGCTTAATTCAACATAATGTATAGCTGTTAGGAGTCAGAATATTTTCTAGACAAATTGTTCAGAAGACAGGAATAAACCCTGAATAAGACACAATTCCATAACAACGCTTAACAACTGTAAACACGATTGAAGAAGAAAATGCTTAACATAGCCTTGGTCAACTAGGTAGAAGCATACGTTCATAGTTATTTATAGGAAAAGAGCTCTAAATAAACACTAGTATTGTGTGATTTATATAATAGCCTAATTAGGAAAGCATTAATTATGTGATTCACAGTGTTATTAGTGTGGTTTCAAGCATAAATGATCACACTCTGTTATGAAGTTCCCTGAGGGGAGCAGTTCTGACATTTTTCTTAAATCCCCATAACTTTTTCTTTCTCTTGCAAAAACAACTGTGGCAACTTCCTACCTGGTGCTCCTTGGTGGTTGATACATTTGTCAGAATCACTTTGTTGCAAACCTAAAGTCATTCTTCTGTGGCCTCATTAAATTCCAGACACAACAAAGCGTTTCTGTTAAGCCAGACCTTGCTAATATTATATGGCACATTTACTTTTTTTACTTGTTTATTTCATCACTAATGCTGACTAAGATGTGTTATCGTGATATTTCCCTCTACTTACCCTTTACCTATTTTCTTCAGGGATAAGTGTACTCATCAGGTTCGTTACCGGGTTGGTTTACTGTCACTCCTTAAGATTAACACAGACATACATAGATTTACACACAGAACCTCAGCAGTGCTCTATGAACGAAGCACACACAACTGGTTAATGTTTAGCACTTTTAACCACACAAGTGCCTATGAATAACACAAATTGTCACTCTCTTAGCACTTCAAGAAACTTACATACACACAGACCCTAACTACAACAGTGCCCAATGAATGACACACATACAGCTAGTTAATCTCTAGCACTTTTAACCACACAAGTGCCATATGGATAACAAAACTTGTCACTCTCTTAGCATTTCAAGAGACTTACTGTACATATTGTAAACAACATACATGAACATGCACGAACAACATACTATGTTTAAAATATATTTCATAGGCCATTTATCAACCAAGAATGCCTTACTTTACATACTGTTCCCTACTATTGGGTGGCGCTCACACCCTCAGCCCTTAATAAACCTTGCAGCACGGAGCGTATGGCAAACATCTGACCTCAAACACTATAGATATGAAAACAAAGTATAGAAAGTTAAAAGTAGCATGGCATTTATTACATGGATTATAGTACCAAATAGAACAAGGAATAACAGAAAATAAGACATTGCTTTGTTCTCTTCTTCTGTCGCTCTGTCCTCTTCGTTTAGTCCGTCATATTTATTTAAAAATACTACGGGAGTTTCGCAAGATGTGATTGCTACATGTACCTGATTTGCTGGCTGTCAATATGATGAATGAATTCGCTCAAACTATTTCATCAGTTTGAGTACATCCGTTTTCCCAAGCAATACAGTTTTTGATGTTTTACCAATCTCCTGTCTCAAGCTGTAAACTGGTTTGACAATTTCTAGTCCCACAGCATCTTCTTTTGTAAGCAGGTTGTAAAGTAATCAGATACAGCTTCATGGCATGTCTTCCTTTCACAAGCTGTAAACCAATTTAGTCCTGGTGTAACAGATGTCACTGCTTTGATTACTAGCACTGTACAATTCATGAAAATAGATTGCCTTTGATGTTAACTGCCCATGCAAGTGTCCTGTATTAAAGTTCATCTGTTGTTTTGTCTTGAGCAAAATATAATAAAATACAAACCAGAATTTCCAGATTTTGTACATCACCAACAGACGTCCAGAAACTTTCTGGCTCCTTCCACTGCTGATATCTAGTACAATGGCCTTTCATATTTCTAGTCCTCAACCTTTTTTGCAATGTGGGAGAAGCTATTCTTGAGGTGAATGTTGAACTCATCCCACATTTGCTTTACTCCTGTCATCAGATACAGTATAATTAAGTAACCAGTGGTGATCACTTTTCTCCTTGGTATATCACTTTTATTTGGAGGTCAATAAGAGATTACCTTATTTCCGCTCATTTAGTGACTTTATGACGAAGTTGATTGTCAAAGTTTGGATCATGTTACAGTATTATGTTACCAGCATTTCTTAACACTGTGTTCAAATCAATTGTTTTCTATAGACATTCCATAATGGTAATCAAATATAATTTCTTCACTTGATTTAGGTCACCATAATCACTTGATTTAGGTCACCATAATCACTTGATTTAGGTTGTTTCTCATAATTGTGCCAATCTGTGTATATTTGTCAGTCCCTGAAGAAACACTCCCAAGTCTCCATGTGAGGACTGTTTCAAGCGTAACACTCTCTATAAAAAAATAATAGCCTGAGTTATTATTTGGAGCATATTCAGCAACAACAGATTTTTTCCTCAATAGAACTCAGAAGTGAGCTGAAATAGCTGTCTAATTTATTGGTCCTAATTTTATGCGATCCAGCCAAATCTCATATGAATATCCCAAAATCGGCCATTGTCCTAGCCTTTGAGTTTTGAACTTCATTTATTATCATACAAAAAGCTTGTACAGACAAGAAAATTGGGAGGCAGTGTAGTCAGATTGTTTGGTTTGAGTTAGTATTTAGGAACAGCATTCAGGCATACATTGTAGATACTTCACATGAAAAGAACTTTAATTAGACAATTGCAGCACCCAGTCAAGACATAGAAATGGCATTCAGTATCTAAGTGATGGTATCTTTCTATTGAAGTCCAAAATACGAATATCGGCAGAGTTTCTTTGGAAGCATTGTTGATTATTGTAAAGCGTTCAACTCCATTGATTGAGCAGCTCTGTAGGATATCCTGAGGCTTCGTGGGATCCTCCTGAAGTTGCTGGATATCATGGCTAGCCTGTACGCTGGTAGTGAGTGCTGTGCTGAGTTGGGGCAGAACCTCTGCATTTTTCCCAGTTGATTCTGGAGTTCGTCAGGGGTGTGTTCTTGCTCTTACTCTGTTCAGTGCTTGCATAGACTGGGTGTTGAGCAGGATTGTGGGGTCCAGCGGCTGTGGGGCATGTGTTGATGAAGACAGATTCACTGATCTTAACTTTGCTGATGATGCTTTGATCGTTGCAGAGTCAATCAAGGCTCTGATCGTGTCTCTCAAGAGACTGAGTAAGGAGTCTGAGTGTATGGGCTTGCGAGTGTCCTGGATAAAAACCAAGATGCAGGCCTTTAATGACCTCCTGGGCACAGCCAACAGCAGTGTGTGTGTCTGTGGAAAGAGTGTTGGCCTTGTCGAGAAGTTTACTTACCTCGGCAGCGGCATTTATGTGTCTGATTACTCTTCTTATGAAGTCCATAAACAGTTTGGGAAAGCATGGGGGGGGTCATGAGGTCGCTGGTAAGTCAGTACTCCAATTTGATCCCAAAAACATAGTCTTCTAGGTTCTTTAGGGCATGGAATTCCTGCCATTAACCTAAAGTTATGATCTCACAATTACATAAATTTAAAAGGATATGTTATGTTCACAAATTTATTTCAAAATTATACTATTGTTGTCATAAATTGATAAGATCTCTGTGTTTTCTGTTATCTGAATATTTAGTCCACTTTTATGTGTTGCATTATATGTGTACTGCAAATATGGACTCATTTTTGTTCAAGTGCCTCAAAACCATATGCTCTCTACCCCATTTCTAGTCAGATATGTAATAAGTAAATATTTTTAGTGAATACATCCACAAACAGCACATATTCTGAGAGCACAAAAAATATATTCCTGCTCCTGTTATCTATAGCACTTATGCCTTCACTGTCCAAAACATACTGTATCTTGAAAATTTTGCATTTAGGCAACCTTTCATATAGCAGACATTTGCTTCTTCTTCTTCATGTTTTGGCTGCTACAGGTAGGGGTTGACACAGCAGATCATCTTCTTCCATAACTTTCTGTCCTCTCTATCTTGTTCTATTACACCCATCACCTGCATGTCCTCTCTCACCACATCCATAAACCTTCTCTTAGGCCTTCCATACAGCAGGCATTTGCTACTAACACTATATTTGGATGTTTTGAGTTGATTTTCCACAAAAGCATATTATTATAAAATTTCTTGTTTAGACTTAAAATCCGTAAAACTCTGATATATAGAGTTCTATCATTACAAGTAAACTAAAAAACAGCTGTTTTATATACAGATTTCAAGCTGGGTGTTACGCTTTCGATACGCTGTAGACTTTGCTCTACAACTGAACCTGTATAACTTTGTTATAATATACAAATAATTGTACATTTTAAGGTCAGCCAATAAAGACCTAATCATCTTTTTAGTGATGGAGAAAGCATATTAAAACTAGACAGATAGGATTAAGGTCTTCAAGGCTGTTTCTATCATTACTGACCTGGCAGCGGAGTCAATTGGTTTCCTTCTTCCTTCTGTAATTTTTACGTTAGTCAAATGAATTATCAAAATGGGATGCTATTTGTCCCTGGTGTTAAGATAATTGTACCTTTTAAAATGAAATATATAGTATACTCCAAGTAATGACATCAAATTCATTACATTGTACATTTATTGCATCCAATTAAATTTTAAAGTACTACAGCATGCATTGCAATTTCATATATAAAAAGATCAGGAAAATCTCTTAATACATCAATCATGAGATTAGCCATATTTCACATAATGACAGCAAATTATTCTTAATAATATCTTATGGGTATATAATGAATTAGATGAACCAACTGTAAGGTACTAGTGTAAAAAAGAAAAAAAGGCTAAACAGATTTGCTTTTTTGAGAGAGTGAAAAATAAAATTTACTGTCTTTAAAATTTTTATATCACAGTGTATAAGTGCAGTACAGGAATGTGAATCTGCATGCAACTGTGAAACACAAAGTCAGAACTTGTCATAACATGGAAACACCATTGTGGTTATTGTATGACCTCTTTTCTTTTGAGATGGCAGAGCTTATTTACGAGGTCCATTAAGCTTCAATAATTTCCACCACTGCATAAGCACAGTTAGAGGTGCATTTTGAACTCTTTTCATTATAATAGGGAGGCCATAGAATTTTCATAAATGACAAAAATTAAAGTATGAGATTCTTCAGAAGCTCTCCTTCACTTATACAGTCTTGTACAAATAATATATCAATTTAATCAACACACACTTTCATTTATAAATTGGGTAATGTTCTTTTTAACTGGCTGTTGTTCAGGACTATTAAAGTAGGTCAGTCTATTGTCAACAAACATTACTTATTTGAAGCATTATTACATTTAGTTTAATTTTAGCTAAGCCACCTGCACTTCAGAACAGGTGATCCACCTGATGCTAAGGATGTTTGGGCCTGGCCAGTAGTTGGATGGGAGATCATCTAAGAAAAGCTTGGGCTGCTTGAAGAAGTGTTGGTGAGGCCATCAGGGGATGCTTCCTCTTTCGTTTTCATGAGGATTCCAATTCCCAGGTGAAGTGACTGCGACAGAAAATTAGTCCCATCCTTCAGATGAGATGTAAAATCGATGTCCTGACCCCCTGTCATCATAAGAAATCCCTGGGCATCTTTTGAAAAGACTAGGGTGTACCCCCCAATATCCTGGCTGATTTGCCTATCATGGCTTTGTCTACTCTGGCCGCCAAATCATTCCCTGTTATATAGTTAACAAAATCCAACAAAGTTTTCAATACCTGTGCTAAAATGTCAAAAAACCAGAAATGAAATTAAAATATCTACAAGTTGACTGAAGTGTGCTGCCAACCTCTAGGTGTTTTATTAATGTGTTGCATTTAATGACTTGGTGAGTATTGAGTTGCTCCTTCTGCCTGTCCTGAATGGAATGCTTTACAACAATATTACATATAAATTAAGAAAACATTTTGCCCTTAAAAAAATAATGAAACAGTTGATGGTATTTTTTAAGTTAATAGTAAAATGACTCTAGGCAATTTTACTTATTAAAATTAGATTCCATATTTCAAAGAAAACAAGTAAAACCAACACATTTTCAAAATGTCAAATTGATTAACAGATTGTATGTACATACACAGTACTGTAGCTTATAAAACAACTACTGATGTTTGTAAAATAGTATGTAATTTACGGTCCTGGAAAGTAGTTTTGATGAAAATAAAGAAACATCTGGTTAATTGCTCTGATCTTAGGGGAAAAAAAACTGTAAGAATACAAAATGCTGACTGCATAATGTATAAAATTAGATGTCTATATAATGTTGAATGATTGGCATTTAAAAGGCACCTGGGTATATAAAAAAGATGTGATACATGCACTCTGTGTTCTGAAAAATGAAATACTGATGCTTTTCAAAAGGTAAAAATTATACTGTACTGACTACTGTATATTATTATCTAACAAAAGAATTTCCCTTTTCTTAACAGTGACTCCTAAATACATCATTATTAAAGTTTTTTTCAAATAAACTTTTTAGGATAACTTTCTTAAACTTTTTCAGAATATTTCAAATTTATAAATGATATTCTGTAAGAAGGCATTTATTCAGAAAGAAAAGTCGCATATACAAATATCAGAACTTGTGTAATTTGTAAAACATTTAAGATATAATATTTTTAAATGTTAGCACCCTATGCCCTTGTACTGTGAAGGAATCCGTGTAGGTTAAAGGGTTTGCTCACAACGTAAGTTAGATGTGCACATAAACAGAAACTGACAACTGTTACCCTGTTTAAATGGTGTTTTGTTTATCAAATATATTTTTGTGTTTGATTTGATTCGGGAAGATGTTTAATATGGCTCTGGGTCTTTGCTTGTATTGAAAAGGTATGTTACATGAGAATGCAGTATATTCAGGTTACTGCATTCATCTTGTGCTCCTCTCTGAGTTTGGCCTACCTCTTTCTCTCCTGGATGTTTTTATATTGACTCCTACCTTTCTCCATCATAGCTTTGTTAATTCATTGGCTACATTCATCCTGTCTTCAAATTCAATTTTAAATCATACTATTCAGTATTTATTTTAAATTACAATGGTGATAAGGTTTCCTCCGGGTGCTCCGGTTTCCTCCCACAGTCTAAAGACATGCAGGTTAGGTGCATTGACGATCCTAAATTGTCCCTAGTGTGTGCTTGGTGTGTGTGTGTGCATCTTGCAGTGGGCTGGTGCCCTGCCCAGGGTTTGTTTCCTGCCTTGTGCCCTGTGTTGGCTGGGATTGGCTCCAGCAGACCCCCGTCACCCTGTAGTTAGGATATAGCGGGTTGGATAATGCATGAATGGATGATGATAAGTCTGAATTTTGGTATAATCATTAGCTATATAATTGAGTGTTGACTTCATTGACTTTTGCCTGTATGTGTTATTATTTATTTTGTATGTGTACAGTATGTTATTTTTAACTTGATGATGATTTGTTAACCAATCTTAAATATTAATTTCTTGATTTAGTGCTGCATATACTCATATTAAGTCCAGATGTAAATAGGTTGTTGATGGACTCTGGAGCAGTAAGGAAAAATTATTTCTTTTCTTTTTTCAGTACTCTTTGGTGTAATGTATCCTAATCGTGTAAGTAGCCTTGGATAAAAGTGTAAGTCAAATGCAATAAAAATAATAAATACTAAACATTATTGACACCAAACAGCAAGAGTTATGTATATGGGAATGCTTTCACCTTTTCTACTGACAGATTTCAGGTAAAAGGTCAAGATGGACAGGAGTGAAGTGTATTCTGGGAAAGCTGAAAGGCTAAGCAGAACCTTAGAATGTTTGTTGTACTGTTTGCAGCTTAGTGCTTTTGATTTCCCTGGGAATTAACCTTGAGCTTGTGTGGTATCTATCCTGTGTTTTGAGAAACTGTAAACATGTTAGCTGTTTTGCTAGATGACAGTAAGCCAGGTTTATGCACTTCATTTGGGGGAGAAAGAAGGAAGTAGTGGATGTCTTTTATTAGAACTTTCTTCAAAAAGGGTCAGTTCAGTTTTTTTTTTTTTTTTTTTTTTGCAAAAAAGCATTACTTCCGTTGCTTCCTTCCTGACACTTTGAGAGAAGCCATAGATATTTAATTAGAGCTTACGTTCTGCTTCTGTGCTGGAAACCTGCAAAGGATCTCTGTCTCTGTCATGAAACCCGTTTATTTATGTTTCCTTAATTCAGTCACTGGACCATCTAGGAAATGTCATCTGGAACTGAATGATGACTGCATGAACCCACCCAGGTTGTATAATTCCTTGTATTGCCTATATTTGCTGCTATTGGTTATTATGCAAATACTCAATATATACATAGTTTTTAAATAAAGCTTAAACTTGATGTCTCTGTCTGATCATTGATTTCTAGCATAGCTGAGGGCTGATTGTTCATTTCTTGTAAAGCTGGAGTCCCTTAAGGACACAAAAGACTGGGCTGAAGTAAAGGGGTGAAAATAATAGAAAGAACCAGTCAATGAGCAGCCTGCCATTTGAGGTCCTTGTTGTTGACTATGTGGGGTACAATAAGGACACTGAGATAGGTAAGAGTTTACAAACAACAATTGCATAGCTGGTTTTGACATTTCTTTATATCCCCTATTAAGACAAGAACCACAGAGGTTACATGGTACCCTTTTTGTTAAGTGCATGTTACAGGTGATCTGATAACAAGGTAAAAAAGAGTGTCATAATAATATATGGCAATACATGCAACTGAACTCATAATATCTAATCAGTGTAATAGAATGAAACCACTCTAAAAACTCCAGGAAGAGTTGGTGAATTACCCCATATAATGTCTGTCAGGCTAAATGAAAAAGATCAATAAAAACCAAAGCATTTGACAGCATTGTAGTCGTTATATGAGGTTTATATAGACAAAATTGTGGCAGGAAATGATTTAACAAAGGAAATGACATCAAAGCAGACAGATGGAAGTGATGTCATCAGGGTGGAACCGGATTGAGGTCATCCATGGGATCCGGAAGTGACATCCTCGTTAGGAGCAGGAAGCGACTTCATCGATGGTATTCGGAGACATGATTGTTGTGTAGTGGCACATTTTGGGAACACGGAAGTATTGTAAGTAAGTTATGATAATTTTTCTTCTTTGGTTCTGTTGAAGGAGAAAGAGAGGCATTAGCACAGACAATCAACCCTTTATCTTGTGTAATATCACTCACCTTTGGGCTTTTTGGCTACCTCCTATGCGCATGTGTGTGACATGAGTAAAAACAATTTCTACAAAATGCTCTTCAATAATTAATTATTAGCTAGGTATTATTTATTTACAGTACCTCAACATCTACATAATCTTACACATTTGAACAGTAATTGCAAGTGGTGGGTCCTATGTACATGTGATTGTATAGTTAACTGCATTGTAATTATCCAAATCAACATTACACAGAAAACTTTAGAAAACTACTTTGGAAATTAAAAACAAAGTATATTATCTCTGATACTTTTCACATTATGCAATACTACCTACCATACTCTTGTGATAAACTAGAGCTCCTTCAGGGGTTCTTCATTCTTGCAATGCACACAGTAATGCCAGGACAGGTTTTGAATCTCCAAGATTTTGTGGTTAAACTATGCAGCTTCAAAAACAGATGGATAAATAGATGGATGTGCTGAAAGGAACTGGCTTAGACCTTTTAATTGATGCATTTGTCTATAGTGAACCACAAAATAAATTGTATGTGCTGTTTAGTCATGGAATACACAGCGTAAAACTTTAAATACACTTTTGTCTTAAGAGTTAAAGCACATCATCCAAATTTTTTTTCACAAAATGTAATATTAATAGACTTTCTAATACAAAAAAAAACAACAACAACAAAAAAAGAGCAATATGGGCAAAAGTAGCTTTTATCCAAATGGAAATTAATGTGATTTGTATTATAATTTATGATGAATTCTCTTGTGCATCAATACTTGTTCTTTTTTTTGTTCTTTCTTTGCTGAAAAACATGATGTAATTTAATTCTTTCAAGCTGCATTGTATAGATAGGAAAATGGTATCAGATATTTTGTTCTCGTCAACAGCTATTGTGATTGCTCTTTGTGAAATGCAGAGCTGAGCTGCCTATTAAACAGAAATGGCATGATCTAAAGTTATGTCTGAATAAGATGTCTTAATTTAAAGAAACCTTTTTTGCCAGCAAAACATTTATGATTTTTTCTTTGTTCTGATAAAAAATATGAATTTTAATAATCTACATTTTGAATGTTTATCACCATGGTGAAATAATATCTCTGTATATTTAGTATATAGAACATGCAGTTTATTTAATGTGATAGCAATATTTTTTGATTTCTGGCAAAAAAACATACATAAGTTGCTTTATGAATTGCTTTTAAAGCAAAGTTTTAATTAACGTAATGTCATTTTTGCTATATTTTGGCATCTACTGCATCTTTCACTGTAAATTCAAGCTTTACTTTTCAAAGTATATCTTCACCCACTGTCTTTTTTTTGACTCACAATTTCATTTTAGTATGCAAACAGTTAAAAAAATATATTATTTGTATCTTACAGAGCAATAGTCCAACAGTATCAAATAATTATGAAATAATAACATTCATAAATCTGCTTAATCCAATTTAGGGTTACACAGCATCAGAGCCTTTCCAGACAGTGGCCCTTGTCACATTTGAAAGTACACTGACCCCACCATACAGCAGCACCATTAATCTTTCATTTAAGTCACTTCCTAAAATATATATCTGTTGTTCATTTCACACAAAATGCAGTGTTACAAAAATACTGTGCTGCAGAGATATATTATTCATCAATTAATTTTTAGGAAGCCCTTGTTGTGACTTTATTGTATGCATAGTGACAGAATGAACTTTACCTTTATCATATAGGTGTCTGCAGAAATTACTTTGGGACCTAAGTGCTAAATAAAGTTAAGTGATGAGAGAAACACAGTAAAAACAATGACAATTATAAATAACAAAACCTCATTAGAAAACATCCAGTTTTGCCCTCTGTAGAATTTGTTGTATTTTGATGGCTTTTCAATGTTGCCCACATGAAAGTTCTGTGTGTCACCAATTGAGCCTGCTATCTATACTGTACATGCATTCCATGTAAAAAATCACTTTGACATTTACACATAAAAATGATATTGCCTAATATTCACCCCAAAAGAAAGGTGACTTCATCTGTTGGTACGTTTAGCATTTCCACATTTTGCACTTTTTTACATTTATGATGTACAGTCTGACAGCATTTTATTAAACAAAATCTAGTGTTAGTAAAAGGCAAAACCTTTTTAATAATGGCATTTCCTTTAAGTTACAAAAGCCTAAAGATACATACTCTAATCTTTAATTGTACCGTATTTCTTTTCAAATTAAAATAACAAATGAGTGTGTGTGGGTGTATAATATACTGTATATATACAGTATATATATTACATGCACCATACATAAACTTACATACATATATAATGTACCTGTACTGTAAATATATAAAGTATTTATATACACACACACTCATACACAGTGGATTCAGAAAGTATTCAGACCCCTTCAC
This sequence comes from Polypterus bichir lapradei, assembly GCA_026402145.1. Taxonomy (NCBI): domain Eukaryota; kingdom Metazoa; phylum Chordata; class Cladistia; order Polypteriformes; family Polypteridae; genus Polypterus; species Polypterus bichir. The sequence goes on along the minus strand of JANRMT010062806.1, from coordinate 66,823,880 downwards.
TTTTCTGCATATTTAATTGTTTTGCAGATTTATTTTAAGTGGATTAATTTGCCATTTTTGCTCATAGATCTACACTCAATAACCCATAATGACAAAATGAAAATGTTTTCAGAAAGATCTGCAAATGTATTATAAATCAAAATCTGAAATCTCTCATTCATACACTGTAAGTATTTAGACTTTTAATTAAGTTCTTTGTAGAAGCTCCTTTGTCAGCAATTACAGCTTCAGGTCTTCTTGGATAAATCTCTGCAAGCTTTGCACACCGGGATTTGAGAAGTTTATTTAATTTTTCCAAGCAGATCCTCCCAAGCTGGTTAAATTGGATGGGAAGCATCTATAAACTACTATTTTCACCTCTCACCACAAATGTTCTATGGGGTTTAATTCTGGGCTTTGGCTAGGGAATTGAAGGGGTCTAAATATATTTTTGAATCCACTGTATATGGTGTAGAAACTGGCCCGGACACAGGCAGGCAGACATGTTCATGTCACCCACAAACATGTTTATGATACAATACTTACACAGTTCAAATGCTCACAAACCCCGTAAGTCCCCAAAGTCCTGGCCTCTTCCCAATGCCTCACTCTCTTCAGGCCGCCTCCTGCCTCCTCCAGAGACCTCATCCACTACACTCCCGACTCCAGCCACCCTTCCACCCAGCTCAGCTCGACGCTCTGGTGTCTTTCTCAGTCTTTTATATTCCCTGACCCAGAAGTGTTCCCACAGTCCATGATTCCTTATTACTTCCAGGTCAGATAAAAAGTCCTTCTTCTTCACCCCGGAAGCACGTCACTTCCGCTGTCGCTTTGCCTATGACGCACTTCCGGGTTATAGGGCACATGTGACTCTCTGGGCCTCTCTGCAGCGTCCTCTGTTGGCCCCTGGGGTATCCAGCAGGTTTGTAGGGGAAAACTCCATAATCCATGATTCCCTGCTGGTATCCGGGGCACCTCCATGCTGCAGGGAGAGCTCCATCGGCCATAGACCACAATGGTTATATGGATATATATATATATATATATATATATATATATATATATATATATATATATATAGTAATGTTTCTAAACTCTTTTGGGCCAAAGAGCATCCCGAAGTGCAATCACCACATCTGTGGAAGACAGCCTATCAGTTGCAGAGGTAACCACAGGCTCCCAGCGCTGTAGCAGCTCGCAGCGAAAGCAAGTGCAAGCCAACTACATTTGCACTATAAGTATCTGTTGTTGATGGATGATGCAAGGAACATTGTAAATGCAGGGAGCAGTATTACTTGGCCACAAACCTGGCCATGACCCTTCCTGACTGCTGTGAGTGTGTATAGAAGAATGGTAGAACCCACTACAATAAATAACTGCGCTGTTCCTGTTCAAGCTGAGTAAAGCTGGTTTTGCTAAAGTACTGTGACTCAGCCTCATGGGGTGCAACACACTTGCCACTATATATACAATATATATATATATATATTTACAGTAAGTACTATTTTAGTATATGTTCATCTTTTTAAACTGTGAAAATAATGAAAGATAATATGCCATAATTATTAAATTGCTTTGTTAATTACAGAAAAATGCAAGCCTGTTCTAGCATTATTTAGGTGCTAGGTAAGAGCCAACCCTGAATAAAATATTGTATCAATCCAACAAAGAAGACATTCATGCGCAAACTCATACTGACCCACACTAAGTTACTACAGAGTATCCATATAAACATAAGCTTACATAACATATATAACTACATTCTGAGGTCACTTCCAGGAACAACGGTGGCCATGAATTTACTGTACTTCAGGAACAAATTGTAGAATTTCCTGATTTCCCTGTACTCCTGAGCCACCCAGACATGAGGATCTCGGGCCTATGTGACAAGCTGAATCATGGTTAATGCTGACTGCCTGCCTCCAATGTCAGGTATAAAAAGCACTATATAAAGGGTCTAAGTTGACAATGCTTTAAGCTTACCATTTATCAGCAGTGTTCCTTCAATCTCAAGTATCTCATCATGTCATACTCCAAAAGTCTGTGAAACTGTAACTGTCAAAGTCAGACACATGGGATGACGCTTGCTTTGCTACTCATTGTATTAGGGATTGACTGTCGAACTGGACTTCTCAGCCTGTACGTTTTCATTCTGTAGTATGTGCTTGCTGATACTGGTTCCTCTGCAATTGAATATATTAGTAAATGAATAAAGGCCTTTTAGCTTTTCTGAGACCTTCCTGTGTGTTCACTGGCATTAGCAAGCACTGGAGGGTTAGAGCTCAACCTCTCAACTAATTTAGGTCCTTTATGGACACAGAGGGGCACCTCTGTATAGTCGTCACAGCAGTGGTAAATTGGGTAAGCTAAGGGAAGGGTGCTGACTGAAAGCTATAGCTCCAGAAGTGTGCAGCTCATTGCTTGTGGTTCTCGAGGGGTCCCGTAGGGTGCTGAGGTGGGAATCAGGTTGGTATGTGGCAGGCTGGTAGGACATTTCCTTTCCATACAATAAAGAAAAACCAAGAGACTAGTGTAATGCCTTTTGGGAGTAAACTATAAGAAAATGAAGAAACCCATGATAAAACAAATTGATTTATATCCTTTCAATTAAGATGTGAGTTCAAAAAATTAAAAGTGTAAAAGTTCAACCTACTTCACTAAACAGTAGCTTAAGAGGAATCTATTATATTCATTCTGTTACAATATGATCATTTACATTCAAAAGCCAAAATAATCACATGAGTAAAGGACTGGTGCAGTTGTCAAACAGAGTCAACACTCTCTCTGAGTAGAACAGGACCCAAACTTGGGAAATGCAAAGTGAACACTGTTACATTGGCATCGTGACCTAGACTTGCCAGGTTAACTTTGTCATTGAAGGTTATGTGTAAAGTTCAGCAAGAGTGTGACATGGCTTCATTAAGTGAGCCTATTAAAAGATGAACCGTAGTCACTGGAGTGAAAGGACTTGCCATTTGTTTAAGGGGAGAATTTTTCACTCACCATGTTGAGGACAGAACCCAAGTTCACAAAATTCCAGGTGGAAGCTGATTCCCGAAGTGTTCCAAACTGCAATAGTAACAGGCTCCCAGTAGGAAGTGCTCATTAGCATCACACCCAGTATAACAATGGGGCATTAATGTGACACATGTTCATAAGTGTTCAAGTCTATCTCATGTCACATTAATCAATGGGCCTCTAGGTTATTTACATTTTAAGAACTTAGACTCCTGTTAAACATTTAATGATAACAAAATCAAAAAACTATAATACAAAAAACTCTTTAAAACATTCTTTAGAGTGCAAATTTAGTCTATTTCATAATTGGTAATATCAATTTAAAATTTTAATGCTTCATTTATATGCTATAAATAACACAAGAACATAAATTTTGGTTATCACAGCAACTAAAAATTTAAATGGGATCACTCTGAAGTAAGAGGAAAGTATTTCCTTTTTCTGTTGCAGGAAATTCGAAATTCTCTACTGAAGCTAATTTTTTTATGCTATTTACATTCTTTGCATAAATATATATATAATGGTCTTGTGTATTACCAATATAAAACAGTTCAGGAATAAAAGATGATACATTCCTGGAGGTATGTTTATAAGACAAATTTGAAATGGTTAAGAAAATAACATAAAACATTAAAATCGATATTTAAAAGGGCTTACATCATTTCAGACATAGACCCATTGCCGCTGTTTACCCTTAGGCAATACCAAAGGCGTGCTTCTGGGTAAAGGCATCGCAGCAGCAGGTAAGTGAAACCAAAGCAGAATAAATAATGAGAATAGTGTTACAGAAAATATTTTGCTTTTGAACAGGGTATTTTTCAGGAATGCAATTTAACTTAATTCGCAAAGGTAAAACATCATTACTGTGGCCTTTAAAGAAAATTTGCTAATTTTCATGCTGCAAATGAAAGTATTTTTGTTGTTGCTGTTTATTTTGAACTGTGTTCCACTCCTATATCACAGTTCAGCAAATTGAAATGTCTAATTTAGAGAAAGGTGCTGTACATGTCACTCTCCTCTTTTATATTGATTTATAAAATTAATTAATTTGAAAAAGATACACAGAATTCAAAAGAAAATTCTATGAAAATGTGTGCACAAAATCATTAATATGGCTGAAAACCTTGCTGCAGTATTACTGAACGGCACTTGTTTAATGTCTTTTTTAGTCCGCCAGACACAGTTACGCTGTGGATTTATTTTTGCTTAGCACTTCAGAATCTTTTACTTAAATAATTGTTCTTTTTTACAAATATTTTAGTGAAATGGAAATTATATTGTGCACACAGGTTCAAATGGTACCAAGTAGCTAGTTGGCTGTCTTTGCACCTCATTAACATTTGAAAGCTGTTTATGGAAAACATTCTTAAAAAGTCAGTCAGTGTAAATTAACTGGTGTGAATCTGGCACTATGGTACATAAGGATGTGGCTGGAATGAAATCCTATGTCCACTGTGACCCTCTCCAGAAGACAAAACTGAAGCTCCTTATCTAAAGCATTAGAGTAATGTGCACATGATGAAGTGAACTGATTGCATGCTCAAAAATGATTAATATTCTGTCATCTTCTTCTTCTTTCGGCTGCTCCTGTTAGGGGTTGCCACAGCAGATCATCTTCTTCCATATCTTTCTGTCCTCTGCAACTTGTTCTTTTACACCCATCACCTGCATGTCTTCTCTCACCACATCCATAAACCTTTGCTTAGGCCTTCTCGAGAAATCAAACTTTCATTTAAATAATGTCTTTTAGAATGTACAGTATGTCCAAACCCTTTGAAAGTAATGTGGTACAATAATATAACAGAAATTAATATATTAAAGGGTGGCGCTGCTACCTCAAAGATTGTTGGCTGTGTGGGAGTGCACATGTTCTCCCGATGTCTGTGAGGGAATTTCTTCCAGGCCAGAAATCCCCTCACATTCCAGAATACAGAGTAGCTTAATTGTTGTCACCAAATTAGTCCCTGCATGAGTTATTCCTCCAATGAACTCCAGAGCAGCCTCCAGGGTATGCTAAAGTCAGTTATGACTGTTTATTAAATTAAGTGGGTTTAAGAATGTTATGTTTTAAATGCTGTCTGTACATTAGGAGGTGTTTGTGTTAATACATATTAATACAGCTGAGTTGTATAAACATTCATCATACTAAGACAGATAACCAAAATGACACTGCTGTTGTTTATATAGGTACAGTATGTGTATTTTTATAAATTATTAAACTGGAAATAATAAACCAACTGAACATACTAAATAATAACCATTTGTGATTAACTGCAAACAATTCATTGGGGAGAAATCAGGATGACTACCATAATTAAACTGTTTTGTAGTGTCATGATTCATTATTGTGACAAACCATCCATACTTTTATATTAAAGAAAAGCAAGAAAAATAATATATCCACAGAACTATCTATATAAAATAATGCTAGCATATTAGAATGTAAAAGCAAAAAAAAAGTTACAATCATTTGAAAATAGGCAAGTACAGCTCCATGACCTTAATGCTTCATCTTTCTAGTTGTAAACAAAGACAGATGGCTGTTGCTGTAGTGTGCATTAATTTTAGTTTTATTTTTTATTTTGTTTTTTTTCTGCCTCCTGGCCATCTGACCTTATCGTTAAACTCACCTTTAGAAACTTGGAATGCAATATTATATATAAGGACCCTACTTTGCTTCTAATTATATATCTATGTTTTATAAGTTTGTATTGATTTAATTTTTTATGACTTATTTATTATTCTTGCCCAATTTAACTTGCTTTTCTTTTTGTGTAACAATTTTTTGACATCTTGTAAAACACCTTGAATCAACTTTATGTGAATGAAAATGTGCTAAAGAAATAAATTGTGTTGTGTCATTTCAAAGTTAGATTATTATATCCGTGCATGTGCTTTATTGCAAGCGATTTAAAACAACGGTTTAATATTTAAATTCTAACATTGCAGTACATCTTGAAGAATTACAATTGTGATAAAAATCTGAGCCTTTTAAATCATTTTACCTGAAAATTAAAATTCATACTGTGCATTGACTCCCTAGTGATAACACAGTACTGAAAATAACAGAAGTATAGTAAACTACTACACAACAACTTTGAACCTGCCTAAAATCAGAAATTCACACAATATAATTTTTTAAGGAATTAAAGAAAATGAAACACTACATATAACTCTCGTTGGGAAATGACTTAAGATGTTCTGTATTGGCTGAAGTGACTTTAAAAACACACTCATCAATTGTTTCACAAGACAAACAAAAACACTCCAAGTAGCAACATATAATACCAAAGTTAATTTTAAGATAAGTAGCGTTACCAGGAGATTAACATATTTTAGGCACCAAGAAGACTGTTTTCGTATTTTCGCAATTAAAAACTTGTAGTTAGTAAGTAATAGTATTGTTGCTGATAAGTTCTTCTCCTTAAGCGTACATACAATTTCATAAAACACTTAAATAGTCTAATATAGTATAATTGAATGACTGTATCTAAAGAACTGAGACAAATTAAATGCATATATTGCTATCATTAAAATGGTGCCTTAATTGTGTTCTTTTGCTAGGACTAGGAGATTGCAATATGCCAGGAAATTCAAATGATTTTTTGTTTAAATTTTACAACTTGTAAACCTGTAGGGACTTGTTTAATTGATTTAAATTATTGTGGTAATTAGATCACAGAGTGTTTAGATCAATTGCAGACACCCCCAAACCACACTCTTACCTTCTAAAGAGAGAGCTCTGTAATAGTAGCTATAGAACAATGGCTTTAGATTTTCTGGGCCAAGGTTTCTTTCAGAATAATTCATACCTATAATTTAGACAAAATCACATTACTATTATAACAATATTTAATTTACTTACTTCTGTGATTATTTCTAAAATTTGAAATGTGTGCAGTTAGGACTATTTTTCCTTTATAACGATAAAGATTATACAGAATGCAGTTGCTTGGAAACAGCTGAGCCCCATTAAATAATGAGTTGAAGTATTTAAATTTGTTATTCGCTGTATCAAATAAAATAATGTACCTTATTTTTAGGCATTCCTGCTTATGATTTACAAGTCAACTTTATTTCAAACTGTTGGTAAAAAACATTTCAGAAAATTCGCTTTATGCTGCAATAGCTTTTATGGTATCATAACTGCAGAATACTTGGTCCTGTATCTACTACATCCAGCATCCCAAAAAGTGCAAGTCAGATTGACTTTTTGGTCATTCTGGTGTGTGTTCAGACCAAAGTGTGTGTGCATAAATATATTTATTTATCTATCTATTTATGTATTTAGTTAAAGAGCTTCATTTAAAACACAAACGTCCCCAAGGAGACAAATAAAGTTCTATCTGTCTATCCATCCATTATCCAACCCGCTATATCCTAACACAGGGTCACAGGAGCCAATCTCAGCCAACACAGGAACAAATCCCAGGCAGGGCACCAGCCTACCGCAGGGCATACACACACACCTACACACCAAGCACAATTTAGGATCGCCAATGCACCTAACCTGCATGTCTTTGCACTGTGGGAGGAAACCGGAGCACCCGGTGGAAACCCATGCAGACACGGGGAGAACATGCAAACTCCACGCAGGGAGGACCCGGGAAGTGAACCTAGGTCTCCTTACTGCAAGGCAACAGTGCTGCCACCATGCCACCCCTATCTATCTATCTATCTATCTATCTATCTATCTATCTATCTATCTATCTATCTATCTATCTATCTATCTAGCAAATTAACCCAGTATGTGTGAGTAATGCTATTTTAGGATGGAAATGTTGTCCCTTATAAGGTGGGTTCCTACTCTTTGAGCCTAATGCTACTGGGATGGGCAAGGTCACTAAGAAAATGAGCTAAATTAAGCAAGTTTAGATATATCTACTGTATATTGAGATATTTATTACATATACTGTACATTACATTATAAATTTAAAATCTTTGTTATTCAAACAAAAAAAGTGAGCTAATCTAATATAAACTGTCTAAAACATAACCCCCATAAAACAATAACATTAAGGTGTGTTCTTTTTCAAATTTGATTAAATATGTTTTATATTCAAGCTGTGTAAAAAGGGATACAAAAGCTCATTAAAGATGCAGTGCCATAGTCTTTGTGAAGTGCAAAAAGAACACTTTAAACAAGATGAGTTTTCTGTTACGGAAAGTCACTTATTTATCACAATGATATCCTTCATAGAGATGTCTCATTGTTTGAAATGGCTATTTAAATGTATATGAAGTCTTCACTGGTGAGAAAGCAATTTCATTTCAAATGTTAACACAATGAGCAAATAATAGAAAGTGCTACATACAGTATATACAACTTTACTGATGAATGGCAGAATTTTCGTAATGTTTTTATCTCACTTTAATTTAAAAACATAAAAGAACTCTCTAGACAGCACGGTGGTACTGAGTTTCGTGTTTTTGCCTCACAGCTCCATGGAGTTGATTTCAGTTTTCAGACATTTTTATGTTAGGGTAATTAGCCCAATATGAATTAATTAGGGGCGGCACAGTGGTGCAGTTGTAGCGCTGCTGCCTCATAGTAAGGAGACCTGGGTTTGCTTCCCGGGTCCTCCCACTGTGGAGTTTGCATGTTCTCCCTGTGTCTGTGTGGGTTTCCTCCCACAGTCCAAAGACATGCAGATTAGGTGCATTGGCGATCCTAAATTGTCCATAGTGTGTGTGTGTGTGTGCCCTGCGGTGGGCTGGCACACCTGCCCGGGGTTTGTTCCCTGCCTTGTGCCCTGTGTTGGCTGGGATTGGCTCCATAAGACCCCTGTGACCCTGTAGTTAGGATATAGCAGGTTGGATAATGGATGAATAAATTAATTAGTTCACCTTGTGAAGGACTAGAAATGTGAGTTGATCGCAGGACACCCTCTTCACTTATTTGGTCCGCTTGGTTCTGAACACATGATACCACAGCTACATGAGCTAAATTTAAACTAAGTAACAATCTGATTTAATGTCAAGGAGAAAAAATTTATCACTGAACTTTGGTAATCTCGTGACCCTAAACCATAATAACAGAATTCAATAACGTTACTAGCGGACTTATGCACATTTTTGAATTTAACACTAGAATTACCAGAGAAAACTCGTAAATCCGGCCCACCTTAAATTCACCATCTTCGTCAGCATCTTTTGTCCTGTAAATGTGCTGATTAAGACAAGCAGCAAGCATCCAGCTATTCCATCCCCCCACCGTCGCAGAAAGTTCACAAAATTTTCCCAGCTCATACCTTGTTTGATTATCTGGGAGTGAGTGAACTGCTGGAGTTTTAGAGTGGAAATAATAGATCATTATTTGGAGCACATGCATTTCATGTGTGTTCCATTTCTACAGTAATCTGTGTAAACACATTGTTAAAACATAAACTTTTTTATATTTTAGTAATAAATGTTACAAAATGTAGGCATAAACTATAGAATGTGTGATGCCTGAAGTCCAAAGATCAAATAAACACTTTCACAAAAGGTTCAAGGACGATACAACAGTTTCCGTGTCGTAGCGGTAAGATTTGCCGACTTATAATCAAATGTATGTGTGTACTGTATAATATCAACAATAAGAGCAGCTCACTACTGCAAACAGCAAATACAGGAGAAAGTCAGGATTGAACCGGGGACTCTTGATTATAAGTCGGTTAATCTTCTTGCTACAGCCATCGTAGAAAACCACATACTGTTCTATTGTGATGCTGAGGTGACACCTGCAGCACTTGGGGCCCAATCCAGGTGGTTTGGTGTGTGGTGGGTGCTGCAACGTACTATCAGAGCATGCTCCCAACCTCTATCTTTCTGTATCTCTCATCACTTGAATTCATATTAGGTTGTTCTGCATAATCAGAATCTGCCATCTATCTGCATCATTGCACAATTGAAAATTCAAGGTTCCTAGTACAATAGGTGGAACCTTTTTGAGCACTGCTCCTGTCTTCTCGAAGAACATCTGGTATTTTAAATAAATGTTTCTGCATAGATGCAAACGTCAGTTAAATTCATCCTCTCTGCAATTGAAGGTCACAATGTGGCAACCCTTTCATCCAACTGCACAGCATCCTACCAAGGACTTATAGTGTCCCCATAATTGTCTCTCATAGAGGCTAACTATAGAATAAAAGAGACTGCATCGGATCAATAAGTATGGTTTTAGAATCAATGTTGTGTGGAGGCGAGTTTTTGTATATTTAGCAAATATTCTTTAACCTCTTGTACTAGCTGTTGTCTATCTATCTGTCTCTCCACAGTGCAAGTGAATGTGGGTGTTTGCGCATTTGTGCCCCATCATGAACTGGCAGTCTCTGCTATATTGTTTTTCACCTTATGTCCAGGGCAGCTATCAAGATGCACATGTTCACTGCAAATTGCATTCTTTTTAAAAGCAATTTTGATCAATGTCTAAATCACTATCAAGCAAGCAGGCTAGAACACAAATTTATATAGCAACAGTGAAAAACAAGACTTTTGGATAGTGAATCCCTTAATGCTTCCCAGGATGACCCTCAGAAATTCATGGCAGTAATGGGCAGCAAGGACGCTCAATGTCTGCTCTCATTAAGTATCACATGGATTTGAGCAAAAAGGTAAAGTGGAGATAATGGGAACCCTAGAATGCAACAAATTCATTATTTAAATTATATATTTGCACAGCAAACAAGTGCATAACATTTGCCTTCCATTAGATGTTCGTTGCAATATGAGTTCTTAAGGAAGGAGTCATAATTCAATGAAACTGAGTAAGAGCAGGGAGAAGTCTGAAGGTATGTGTGTAAGAGAGAGGTGAAAGCTGTTATAGACAAGCTGCACTGCTTAATAGGCTGGGGCAACTACTGAGGCATGTGGCTCAGAGATGACAATTTTAAGTGTTTTGTTTGTCTTTGATTTGTGCACTTTCTTGTACTGTCCTCTGGTGAAGTAAATTAGTAATCGACATCCTACCATTTTTAGTATAGTGATAAAAAGGTTATGCACAGAAAAGTAACATTTTTGTAAAATTATCTGTGACTTATAATAGTATGTACAGAGCTGCATTATGTTAATTATAACAATAACTACAACATTAGTTTATAAATAGCATATGTTGATATGTGAAAGTAGCTCAAAGTGCTTTACCACAACAATGGCTAAGCAAATAAAGTAAAAACTAAAGAACTTACAGTACATTTATAACAAGAGAGAATCAAAATATCCAGCTAATAACAAAAATTGTGGCCAGGGAGGACACAAAAATAAAAGCTCAAAGTAAACCTGTGGGAGTCTGCTATAGTCCGTAATATTTAAATACAATTAGTAATCACTCATCCAGGACAGATCTGCTATACAGTGTGTCTGATATTTATGTGAACAGTATACTTGAATATGTCCACAACTGACATACAAATAAGATTACTGTATATTTCCTTTAGAGTACTAATACTCAAGGGGGTTGTATGTACCATGACATTTAACAGTCAAACTGTAACAAAGGTATATCTAATGGCTCTATCTAGTCTCAAATCAGGTTTCACTCTTGATCTTGTCTTATCTGTAATATGTGATTTAACAGCTTGTTGTGACGTACGCTGCTATCTTTCTAATAAGAATTATAGGCTCGCACTGTCAAAATCAATCCACCCATCTCTTTTAAGGGAAATAACTTGACTGAAGCAGTACAGTTAGGCTCAAATGATAATTTGATATTCTTTGTTATATAGGACTTGGCAGAATGCAAAGTGAATGCTTATAGGTTACTTAATAATTTATACAGAGGCAGTCTTTTGGTATTGTGCAGTTTAAAATTTGCTTACACAATATATCAGAAATAAAGCATTAACCAGCATTTTAATATTATTTATAATTATAACTTAAAATACATTTTTTTTGTTTAGAACTTCTTGTATTGGGATTTTTAAATTTTTTTTTATCTAATATGCAGTTTGTACATAACTACAATGATAATTAAATAAAGACTGAAGCAGTAATCATTATGACCCAGGTAGGCAAATGATAAAAACAAACAAACAAAAATATTTATCTAGACTCTTGTCATTATTTAACATGTGGACTAGGACAAGCATCTAATAACTTGGTTTGTATTTATTGACAAACATTTTACAATTCAAAATGAATTACTTTTTCTTCCTTTCTGAATTCATTTTAGATGTATCTTCATATCTCACAGTTAGAAGAAAATATGGTTGAATCTTACAAAAGTTTCAGAGATCCTCATATAACATGTAAGTAGCAAGATAGAGAAAAGATAATACACAGAATTTACAAATACAACAAAGATATATACAGGTATTTAAAATTCTACAGATCCCTGTTACATTACTTCATTTTACTAAGAAGATTATAATATTAATTACTGGTGACCCACATCAAAGTTTTTGCAATGTTACACACTGGTATTTGGTAGATGGCAATCGTCAAGTGAACTTAACTAATACTTAATTTCAGATAGCTAAATGGTATAATATAAAAGGTTGTAAGACTCTAGAGGTTGCTGTTGCCCCTTTCAACCCAACAGACAGACACACTGAACACAGGGTAAAATGACCAAAAAGGTATTTCATTATTTTTCTTCTTGTTACAGTACCCTGAAGCACCTCCACCACCATAAACAGGCAAAACCAATAATAATAATAATATGAATCACCACAAATCTCTCCTCCACACCTCCCAGCAAGCTCTGTCCTCTACCTCCCAAATCCACCTTGCTTGCTAGGTCTTCAGTAGTACTTTATATAGTCCTTAACCCAGAAGTGCTTTTCCTCTTCTGTTCACATGACTTGCCATCACTTCCGGGTCAGATGGAGAACTTGCTTTATCTTCAGCCTGGAAGTACTTCGGGACTTCCATCCCCATTACTTGGGAGTACTTCCGGGCTATACAGAAAGTACAGACTTCCAAGTCTCCCTGCAGTGTTTCTTGGTGGCACTCAGCAGGGCTGTGAAGCTGAACTCTAGTACTGCTGTGCTGCAGGGACATTGCCATCTGGTGTCCTGGGGGAGGCAGTCTCCCTCAGTAGCTGTTTTCCCCCATCTTTGCCCACTTTGGGCGTCCCGACCGGGTTGAGCAGCCGGCTGTCCACCACAAGGTGTTCAGAAAAATATATAGTATTATAATAATTCTTTGCATTTATATAGCGCAATTTCTCACTACTCAAAGTGCCCAGCTATTGCAGGTTAAGGGCCTTGCTTAAGGGCCCAACAGAGAAGAGTCCCTTTTGGCATTTACGGGATTCGAACTGGCAACCTTCCGATTGCCAGTGCAGATCCCTAGCCTCAGAGCCACCACTCTTTCTTCTTTTAGTTAACAGTGATGTAACGAAAGCTAATATTTGCTTTGAAAATAATCCTTTTTATGTTACTGGTTTTACAAATTTTACACATTTCATATTCTGTGTATAAACGCAACCCCCTTCAAATTGTGCCTGCTTTACAAACTAATCCAGGTATGTCAGGTGGTTATCTTTAACAGGCATTGCAGGTGACTAAGGTAGAGGCAGTCTTGTGTCAGTATGCAGGGGACATTCCTCTTCAAAACCAGATGTAACAGTACAGTAGTTACAGAGTGCTGATATAGGAATTATGGATAGTACATTGTCATATGAAGCTGGGTTACTGGTGTGGACTATGGATTACGCAGAATTGCACCTGTGTTAGACTGGACTGAAGTTAAGGAATCTGCTGACAATCAAAAAAATATAAACACCATTGAAGATGCAGATAAAACACACATAATGCATTATGGGTAGAGACAGAATGTGGGACCACAACTATATGTTGATGGTAATTAAGAGCCCCTGGAATTTTTGCCAATTTGGTAGACATTATCTTTTGAAAAGAGTTAGGGGCAGATGCGAGTCCAAAAGACACTCTAGTAAACCAGAAGACACCAATAGTTTTAAACATAGAGAGGTCTCATTGGAACCTGCAATATCCCTAACCTAGGTCTAACCTAGTAAAGACGCTAAAGCCGTAAAACTGAGTAGAAAGCACCACTGGTGAAGGTACAGGGTATTTGTCAGGAATTGCACCTTGGTTTATTGCCCTTAGATTAAAACAAATTCATACAGATCAACACAAATATATATATTACTTAATTTCTTTAATCAACCAAGTTTGAAATCCATTGGTTGGAGTTAACAGGTTCTATAATTCAACCCACTAGGTGGTACTCTAGCTCTGCTGATATTCATGAAAGGCCAGTGGGGTATGAATGGTGATGGAATGACTGTACTGTACATACAGTAGAATCCTGTACTTCGCAAACTGTTTGAACTATTGACCTGAAATTTGGTACACATATACTATGTAAGATTTTTCTTGCTTTTGTCACTTATGCTTTTCAAATCATGATCCAGGAAGTAAGTTTCCATAGACTCCTGCAAGTGCTGTAGAAGCTCTAGAGGATATGGTGAGAGCAAAACTTCAGCCAATATTGTTTTTAAAATATTAAAGACAACAGTACCAGTATTACTCAGCTGCATTTATTAATCTACCCATATTTTCAGCAACACTCTTTTTCTAAAAGCCCCAAGCCATTTATTGCAAACGAGTACATTCTTTCTCTGCTTTGCAAAGCTAATCTTTTCCTGAAATCTAAAATGAACGCAGACAGTGCTATAAATTGCATGAACTGAAAATCATCCTGGTGTACCAGTAAACAGTGTTAAGTTTGTCATTGACACTAAACTAGGTAGAATAATGGATATCCTAGAACGTGGAAAGAACTCAAACTTGGCCAAATAGTATGCCATATATACTCGTGGACAAGTCAGGAGTTGATTTTACAGCATAATTTCTGGTATTTTATAATGTTGGTCGTATAAGTCGAATGCGGAAAACTCATGCTATTGGTCCAAGAGATTATGATATGCTAATATCCACCTGAGAGAGTAACCACTGAGCACACTGCCTTTTTTATGTGGGTGCAGCAATGTACTGTATCAGCACATTCTCCTAACCTCTCTCTCTCTATTGTGCCTACGTGACCACATGGTACCACATAATAATACCCAAACTATTCCAAAGTGACGTTTGCACTGTTTTGTGTTTTTTTGTATCTCACACCCTCATACACCTTTATCGTAAGTGCGTCCCTTATCTACGATGGAGTGTTCGATCAGAAGAAGATAAAGATAAAGAAGAAGAAGAAGCTGGTTTTAAATTAAACATCATTGGAGTAACAAAAGAAATTGGTAATTGCACTGCTGCAACAAAATTTAATGTGTCTGAGAAACTGATGGGAGATATGAGGAGGCAAGATAATGTAAAAAAAAAAAAAAAAATTAAGTGTTGCATTTTTGAACGGGCGTATAAGTCAGGGTCTGATTTTATGATCGATTTTTGGGTTTCAAGACCCGACTTATACGTGAGTGTATATGGTATATCTCAGATAAAATTTAATGAGAGCAAAAATGTTAGAGTTGAATACACAGTTAACGAGAAGTTGACTTACCTTACCTTGGCTGCATCTTTTGCATATAACCTATTATTCAACTTTAGCATTCAGAATTTTAACAGTAAGTCATCATTGTTTGCCTCATTATACATGCACAATCCATTTCAACCCAACTTTGCAACAAAGTACTTGGCAAACATCAACACAGCAAGGAGAGCATTTGATGTAGGATTTGTGTACAGTGCATGCAACAAAGCATTAAAAAATTCATTTTTAAAATTCTGCATTTTTGTGCATAATACTAATTATGGTAGAAATACATCCGGCAAGGCATTGCTGCCTCTTGCAGTTTCACCTGTGCCATAAGACCAGCTGCAGGGATGTCAGCCGAGAGTCACACTTTTCAGATATTTCACCCCTTTAATCCTGGAACATCTCTGGGATTCTCCCTGCCACTCCCTTCAACGAGACATAGATGCTAGTGTTGCTTTTCATAACATCCTGCCTTTCTCCTTCCTCCTTAGCCAAATTCAAAAACTGGCTTTCTCTGCCTGCGCTACTAATTATTTTAGTGCCTAACTCAGTTTGCCTTTTGACAAGTCAATGCACGAGTATCACGGTAAATTTGTTGTGTTCCCAATATATATCATTATGAAATAATGAAAAAAACTAATGTTGTTTGTTTTGCAAGTATATATTTAAATATATATTATTATAAATCAGTAAGGGCACACTGCATGAAAATGTGCAGTGTATACACTTGACTTGAGCGTTCATAATTTTCATACTCTTTCTCTGTACGTTTAACATTCATTTGCTCAGAGGTTGATGCGCTTGCTGCTTCCTGAGCCCCTCTTCTTTTCTGCACCCTAGCAGCCCGCTCCTTCTCTTCTTTCGTCGGCATCTTTTTGCATTAAAACTGATTAAGTCAGTGTTTGTGTTGCAAATTACTTAGTGCATTTTCCTTAATTTTTCACTTAAGCTGGCACTGAAGTCTTCAATCTGCCTCAAGAATGATTTAAGATATGAAGAGGTAGGGGAAGCGATGGTGAAGGTGGTAGGGATGAGAACATATGCATGTGCTGAACGGACACTTTGCTGGCCGCTGCTGAATATTGTTTCTACAATAAAATTAAATAAAAATAAAAAGAGGTATAACCTTGGAGGCCAATCATCATCCCTAAAGCAGATAGTAGAGGTCACGTAGTATAAGTGTACCAAATTTCAGGTCAATAAGTCAAACAGTTTGCAAGCTATAGGTGATTTAAAATCCTGGACAGACAAATGGACAGCCAGTTGTGTATTATATAAGAAGATAATGATTATTCCATAATCGTAATAAAGGAGTGCCATGACATGCTTTCAGCTGAACACTAAAAAACTGTGTAAATCAGTGTTTCCAAGTAAGAGACCACAAAACTTAAAATAGATTGCATAAAGCAGAAATTGTAAACTTATGTGAGTAACCCTGCCGCTCAAGGCTTCATTTACCCTGTGTCTCAATATACCCTGTACACATGACAATACTACTAGTACTACTACTACATGGAATCTTGCTTTTTCTTTTAAAAGCTGTGTTGATTAAAACATTATTTGTTAGAGTACAATATCAATCAAAATACATGCTGATGCTCAGAAAAGCTGCTTTTCACTGCTCATGTAATTATTTTGAAACTTTCAAGATTGGGAAAAGGAATTGCTACAACTTTCTAAGAAGCTTTGGGAATGCATAAATGGTTGAGACTTGGTGACTCTGATTTACATTTGAATGGTTTTGTAATACACAAAGTAAAAGAGCATGAAATGTCTAACTATAAAAATAAGTGAAAAATAATGATTTTTTTAGCTTCAGCATATTAAGTCTGACTAGAAAGAAGGATCATACTAATGAAGCCCAGTGTAAGTCAGAAATAACTAGAGCATGGTCTACAAAAAATTCTTAAAATACCAGAAATGTATTATCTGAATACTTAAGCACAGAAATTATTCAAAATAGAAAAATGGAGTAGACTGCAGATTATTTTTAATTTATTGGAGGTGATATGCAATGAAGATGTTCTGTAGCAGCTGGCAAGTAAGGCAGGATCAAACACGGGTCAAACGCGTGCCGAAAGAAATCTCAGTCCAAAAGTTTGTTTTAAAAGGTTTAGTGAAAATTCAAAGCAAACAGTCCACACAAGAATAAAGAAAAAGGTTGTTACACATGTAGAGTAAGAGGCAAAAAAAAAATTGGAAAAAATGTCTCTTCTTTAAACTTAGCTTTTCTTGTCAAACTTCAGTTGCTTCTATACTTAAAGATGCTTTACTTCACCTTCTGTACGCTCTAAACGTACAACCCTGCACTTTCAGTTACATACTATTGGGCACATTAAGGCACGGTTTAAAACCGTGTGCCCTCCATGCCTTACTGTCTGCAAGGCAGGTCACTTACTGAGACTAATCTGTAGTCAGACTGACAAGAAACAGTTAGAATATACCAATTCAGTTCAGCTTGTGAGGGTTATAAGAACCTCCCATAGACTATGCACTAATATATAGGCAAACATTTAATATAACTTAAATAATTAGCAAATGGCTCTTACATGTTCCTTCTCTTCAACCCGATGTGAGGTATTTATTAATGTTAATATTCTTGTAGGAGCTGGACAGTAAAGCCAGGCTTCCACACTTTGTAAAACATCCATCCATCCATTTTCCAACCCGCTGAATCCCATCTACAGGGTCACGGGGGTCTGCTGGAGCCAATCCCAGCCAACACAGGGCACAAGGCAGGAACCAATCCTGGGCAGGGTGCCAACCCACCACAGGACACACACAAACACACCAAGCACACACTAGGGCCAATTTAGAATCGCCAATCCACCTAACCTGCATGTCTTTGAACTGTGGGAGGAAACCAGAGTGCCCGGAGGAAACCCACGCAGACACGGGGAGAACATGCAAACTCCACGCAGGGAGAACCCGGGAAGTGAACCCGGCTCTCCTAACTGCAAGGCAGCAGCGCTACCACTGTGCCACCGTGCCGCCCTTTGTAAAACAGAAAACCTTTATTACTACTTGTGGTACATGGCCGGCTTGTCATCCCGGCCAATACCCCCAGGACGCCAGATGGAGCCCTCCCTGCAGTATGGAGGTGCCCCGAAGACCAGCAGGGAGTCATGGACTATGTAGTTTTTATACACAACCCTGCTGGATACCACAGGGGCCGCAAGAGGGAGCTGCAGGGAGGACCGAAGACTTATTTGTGCCCTATAACCCAGAAGTTCGTCAAAGGAAGAGCAACGGGCTTCCGGGGTGAAGAAAAGAACTTTTTACCTGACCCGGAAGTGATACAGGATCACATGGACTGGGGATTGGGAACACTTCCGGGTCAGGGAATATAAAAGGACTGTGGGAGCTCCCAGACGGGGAGCTGAGCTGGGTGGAAGGGTGGCAACGCGTCTGGGAGTTGGAGGATTGTATTTGTGATTAGTGTTTGGTTATTTATGAGTATAGTGGAGGAGAGGGTGCTTTGTGCACTGTGGCGAATTAATAAAGTCATATTTTGGACTTTTATCTGTGTCTGGAGTCTTGGACAGGGGTTCAAGGGAGCGATAGCGCCCCCTATCTGTCACATACTGTGAATGTAGAATTCAAGTCTGTGTATCAAGCTTCTATCATACTAGTATGGGGAAATATAATTTATTTGTTGGTGGACTCAAGAGTTTAAAACATTAAATTCATAAATATATAATATAAGCGTAGTCCTTGAAAGGCATACAGTATGCATTGGTGCAGTATGAAGCAGTTATTGCCACATTTGTTATACTTTCCTTTTTAGTTTTGTGTAAATAGTGTAACTTTATTAATCAACAGGTGCAAGTAAAAAAAAGTAGAACTCTAATGTAATTCAGTGTAGTATTGACAGACACCTCCTTATACTATTTTACTTTAAAGTTCAAGTTTATTATCGTGTACATAGCACAATGGAATTTGTGAGTACCTTGTGTTATGAGGCAGCATCTCTAATGAGTATTGTGAAAGAGAAGAAAATGCCAGGGAGATGATAAAGTCAGGAGAGAATCATAGTTAGGGCTGGGCCAGGCCAGGTAAAAATCTGGGGATCAAAAGGAAATATGAGTAAACCCAGCACAGGGGCAATTTTACAGTCTGGATCGTCTCCACTCTACCTCTTCCTCCTGGGCAACTCTTGATCCCGGATCGTCATTAGTTGTAACCGAAATGAGCTGGGCAAATGAGGACACAACTGTCCAGCCAAGGGGTAGGTGCAAATGTGACAGTGCTTTTATTTAAAACAATCAAAACAAAGTGTCCAAAATAGTGCAGTGCATAAAATGATAAATCCAATAAATAAATAATCCATAAAAACTGTCAGTGTCCACGTGGAGGTTAAAAAGCCATTAAATAAATATATTCCATAAAAACAAGGTTAAAACAAATCAGAGAGACAGTTCTGTTATGAGCCCCAATGCTGTCTTCTCAGTGCTGAATTCTCCTCAGCTTATCCTGTACAGGATCAGGCAACTGAGGAGACGCCCAACGGACAGGTGCAGTCAAACATTAAATCCAAGCTTGGGTCCCCATTGCCTAGCCTTCAACAACCATGGGGTGCCACACCAAACCGCACAAATCTCCCACCTCCTGTCCCTCACCGTCTGAGGGAGACACTGCATGTCGGGCTGCTCCTACTCCCCCGCAGTCACTAAATATGAGCACCCCTTCCTCAGCCTCGGAGTCCTGCAGCCAAGAGCCTCACTCCCAACCACCTACCTTCATTCACTTCAGCTCTCTCTCTCCCAGTACTTTCTCTCCTATCTCTTTTAGCCTCTGTTCTTTCATCTAGTCTTTCTTTCATTCTCTTATCCCCCCCAACCCGCTGTGCAGGCTTCTCTTATATCGCCTACCTAATTGGGTGCAGGTGAGATGAGCCACTTCCTCCGCAGCACCATCAAGGCGCCTGACTAATCCGCCCGCCTCTTAATGTGTATGCAGCCTGATCAGACAGCACATCAATTAACCACGAAGCGAAATACACTCATGTACATCCATGCCCAATTGGAACCTGCACCTTTCGGTCCATGATTATCTATTTATAATTATCCTGACAGCACAGACCACTTATCACAAGTAAACCAAAAATAAAAGTCAAATTTTTAAAGAGGTTGAAAATTGAAACAAAACCTGGTCTACTTGAGTTGCACCGTAAAAATGTTTAAAATGTATTGAACTGAGGGATACCGATTGAGCACCTGTATGCTTTGCACGTTTGCAAACAAATAAAGGGGGCAACCTGGTTGACTCCCCAACACTTTGCAAGAGGTGAGAATATTTTTTCCACCCATCCACAATATTATATATATATATATATAAATATATAATAAAAAATTATAAATATACATATATATATATATATATATATATGCACAATTGTATACAATATATATTTGCAAGGATTTCTTTATAAAAGGGCTATTAAATAGAATAGGTCTTAAAAATCTTTTTTTTTTAAATATATTTACAAATGTCTCAATTTATTCAGACAGCTACACAAAGGCCAGTAAAGAGAAATGTAATATTTAGCACAAAGAGATGTACATTGTCAAAATTTTAACATTATTCACAAATGTCATGGACTGTTTTTACAGAGTTTTGTTTAATTGTCACCGTTTAAATGGTGTTACACTGATAAATGTGTCTGCATGTACTCCTAGTCATTTGTTAAGAAAAAGCACATTTTCAATATCCTGTCATACAAGTGATGGTTTTGGTTTTTAAAATCATGTTTCAATTATGCCTTTAAAAATGAGCTTGTCAAATATGAAGTAAAAATATTGATTATTGGTCAGCCCTTGTTACAGTGAAATGAAATATGAGAAGCAAGAAACAGAAAGATGAATAAAATGAAGGAAAGAATAAATGCAGAATTTTCTGTTTGATGAAAAAAGAAGCTATGCACACAAAATTTTCCAAAGAACTTTAGGATATGTAGAAATTATATTTGTGAAATTATTGATAGTAACATTTGTGTTAGACACATTTTCAAATTTTTTTTTCACCTTTCCCCAGAGATGAATGGGTAGCTTGACCAGTGTGGATTCTTACCTTGTGTCTGATACTGCTGCCGGAGGCCCTGCTCCCCACAGCACAGAGTTGGCTGCAGAAAACAGATTAATGGATACATTTACTCTGCAATCTAAATAACCAAGCTTTCATATGAAAATGAGGTTGAGAAATATATGATTACAAAATGTTTCCTAACTACTTTTGATAATTCACTTGTAGGTTAAATGTTTAAGGAACTATAATTTAAAAAAAATGTCCATTTAGGCTGATTTTAGTTTTCTTCCAAGTCACAAAGCTTTATGCTACAATCAAAAACTAAACAAAAATATTTTGTATTTCCTGGTTAGACTTCTTTTTTTTATAACAGGGCACAACTCAATCAAACAAATGAGAATAACATAGCAACTACAATAATATGCTTTGAAAACAATTACAAAACACCTAAAACAGAATAATGCAAATGGAGGCTCATTAAAATAGTTATTTGTACAGTATATGATAAAGCATTAGGTATAATAAAAAGTTTAAATAATACCTGTATATAGAAGATGGATATAGATGATGGATTTGGATTCCTCCAGTTGAGATAAATATTTTGCATAGCACACTTTTAACCCATTTGGTGTTACTCCTGATATTCTTATTTAGGAATTAGGAGTGCTTTTAAATCCAAGACTATCCAAGAGATGGGTAGCACATGATGCAGGTACTTGATGACACCTTCCAGAGGTTGGATCTTATCCTTGACACATTTTACATAAGATATGGGTGATTGGTGACATGCTTGCTGCATGCTGAACCAGATTTTTTTTTTTGTAAATGGCTGAATTTCATTCCTTTTCTGAAAATTTAAATAAAAGTCTCCTTTCCCATCATTTCCTAACATCAGTAAAGGGTAAATTCCTTGACATTTTTACATATTCTGGAGTTGCTTTATACTTTAAAGAATATAAAGACTTACAGTATCTCTTAAATATGTTAATTATTTTTTGTTGTTCTCTAATTTTATTTCCTATTTCTTTATTTATCTCTGTTATTGAATGGCAGATTTCCTGTTGATATATTTGTTCAGCTAAATTCTTATTGGCATTTTCTGCATATTAATAATAATGATGATGTGATTGTGCTTTTCTTGTTAAAATAATTATTTTCTACTACTGGATTAAAATAAGAAGATGTTTTAACTTACAGCTTCGGTTAACTAAACAATATATTACTAAATATAATGTTGAGGGAAACGACAAAAAATATAAACTGGCTCTCTTTCCTTTCTGTTCTTTCTGCACACTCCATAAAACTTAACCTGTCCAAAAGACAGACTAATACTTCCTTCCATTTGAAGTGGGAAGTTGGAATTTCCTTAATTTTCAAGTAGAAAATGTCCCCACAAATCACCTGTCCTACTCAGAAATTTGAACCTGGTCTGTCAAGTTTGTCTAACTTCAGATTGTAATGTCAATCCAAAGGTTTTCCTTTAGTAATAGTAATAATAATAATAATACATTTTATTTATATAGTGCCTTTCCCATGCTCAGCAAGTAGGTACAGTATATGTAACATTGAATAGAACACTAAAACACATACAGGATATACTGTACAAAGCATTAAATAGAATAAAAGACAATAAACCAGAGTAAAATACTAAACTCAATACTAAAAGAAAAGTCTAGCAAATAACTTAATTTGTGATATAACACACATACAAACCATGCTGAACATTTGGACAGAGAGGAAAACTGAAAGAGCGGGCAGAATGTCAGGTTAAGTTAAAAGCCTTCCTGAACAGATGAGTTTTAAGTTGTCTCTCTATTATAAAAAAAATCTTGGAAGGCTTGGAAAGAGATGATACGTGATCTTCTTGGAAGACAATTTGACATCCCGTGAGAGATACTTTAACATCACGTGAAACAAGGCAATGAGACAAAAGGACAGCTGCTGTACAGGCGTTTAAATGATCGACGCACAGTGCGACAAGCAGAACACACAGCACGGCAGCAGCAGCAGAAAGACAGCAGCTGATCAGACCGCATCCCTCAGCATGTGTTCTAATACCCCCCCCCCCTTTGTTAATGTGAGCAGCAGAGGTGCAAAGTGGCCGGAGCATAGCATGCTTGGGGGGGATGGGAGGGGGTGGGCGAGTGAAGCAAATGAATGAATGGAGTCAGATGATCTGATTAATTTAGGGAGGTCATTCCAAAGTCTGGGTGCTATACAGTGTAAAAGATAGCCCAGCCACAGACAGACACGACACAAGATTGCCAGAATCAGATGACCTTAGTGGGCGAAGTGGAGCATAGTGATGGAGAAGGTCACTGATGCTGTCCAGTGTGTGGCCATTTAAAGCTTTGTAGGTTAATAATAGAATTTTATATTCAATCCTGTAAGATGCATGGAGCCAGTGGAGGTGGAGTAGGATGAGTGGTATGTGTTAGTTGTTCCTGGTTCATGTTAGGATTCTTACAGCAGAGTTTTGCATCAACTGGAGCTGTGATATAAGATTCGATGCGGCACCTGCCAATAGGGAGTTACAATAATCGATGCATGATGAGATAAAAGAATGGACCAGTTTCTCAGAGTTTCTCAGCATTAGAAAAGGAAAGGAATGAGTGAACATGGGATATGTTACAGAGGTGAAAGTAAGAAAGTTTCTTAATGTGGTTTATGTAGGAGAAATCCAACATGACACCAAAATTCCTTGCATCAGAAGAAGGTCTGATGAGATCACCATTAAAAGTGACTAAGAAAGGGGTAATTTTCTTAAGTTGTGCTTTAGTGTCAATTTGCAGGAATCTGGTTTTGTTGCAATTTAATTTTAAAGAGTTGTGCTCCATCCAGGTTTTAATTTCACTGAGACAAGTTTTGAGCTGAGAAAGCCCTGATGAAGTTTCACTTTTAAAGTTGAATGTGTCCATATTGATTTTCCAAACATTTTACTGGAACACGGTCAACTCAAGTGTGATGTCATTCCCAGCTCCAACTTCAGAGGTAAATGGAATGCAGCAAAACATCAGTCAGCACAGAATTCCTGTCCTCTGACTTGTCAAGGTGGAAACAATAAACTATGCTGGACTACAGCACAAACTTGCTGTGTCTGTTTTTTTTAATTTCAGCTGTCTTCTTTGTGTTGTCTACTGGCACAGTGTATAATGAGGAACCACGAAAATAAATTTTTAATTATTAAATTATTATTAGAAAGTACCAGAAGATGTGCATATTTTTGATGAATAGGAACAAAATTTTCAAGAATACCTAAGCATTGTTATTAAAGACAAAGTCCAGAGTGCTAAAACATACATAAAGACAAGACAAGAATTGACAGGGGTCATTTCCGAAATTATAAGCATATCACCAGATCCAAAAGGGGAAAGTTATGAGTCATTAATCAGAATATTTAATATTATGCACTTAATACTAACACTGGAGTTTATGGTTTAAATCCATAATCATGGAAGAGAAAGTTGAAATGATGTGCCAAATTTTATAGTGACATGACATATAATTCCTCATAGGAGGCATTCCTTAGCAGTGGTATATTGCACTTGAAATTAAATAACTAAAACTAAAGATGTGTCATAACTTTTATTTAAAGCTGATTTTTTGATATAATTTTGTACTTGTATTGGGTTTTTTTGAGGTCAGAGATTCTCTACATTTTATTAATTTCTGGACATTTCTAATTCTTTAGACATTGTGCTTTGGGATTTGTTTTGCAACATCTTGGATGCCATTTTAGGTCCTAAATGGCTTCCATTTTGAGTTCCCATTATTAGATCCATTTTCCACGTTTCTAGGGGTATGGCCTCTGAGGTCGTGACCTGTGCTTAATCAATGTAATGTGATAAAAGGACGGCTAGGAATTCATTTCTTTATCCAATCTGCAGATACCAAAACTACCATAAAAGCCTTAAGCAACTTTGGTGTTATTTTCAGTTTTGACCCCTTGCTTGTTCACTCAAACTTGAATTTTATCTTGCATTTTGGCATTGGTTTACTTTTGTTGTCAAACTTTTTTTTTTTTGTTTTCCTTGTGCATCTTCTGTTAATGCTCAAAAACACTTGCTGAATTAGAAAAATAAAAAAATGACAAAAAATGTTATCAAAGACCTCATCCATCCTGCACAACCACTTTTCACACAGACAAATGGTACATAACCTTTGTCACTCAAGACAGTTGTTTTAACAGTGACAGCTTTTATTTCTATAGCACATTTTCATACACAGGCTGTAGCTCAAAGTACTTTACAAGATATCAAAGAAATAGCTACAAGAAAAGAAAAATAAAATAAAAATAATTTATGATAATAATGAATAAATAACATAGCAAACATAAAACAACACAAACATAAAATATATAGATTTACTAGAAAATTAGAAACATTATATATAGTATTTTTTTAAATACTGCATTTAAAGATGAGTGCGATGATAAGATCTGATGGTTGGGGAGGACAGAACAAATAATTATGAAAAAAAAACTCCAGAGGCCAGAAGCTGAAGAAAAACAATCTGGAGGGGTACCAAGACCAAAAGACAACCTAGCCTCCAGTTTTGCCTAACATAAATGTACTTACTGTAAGTTGTTACTGTTTTTTTCATGCATCATCCTAGAGCAGTGTTTCTTAAACATTGGGCCATGTTGTGGACTGCCGCCTGTGAATCACAAGTTGCTATTGTTTTTAATGGCAGTGGGCAGTAAAGTGGGTCATGAGTTGTTTGCTGTTCCAGTGGTTGAACTTGATTCCCCTCCACTTCAAAGATTGCACCAAATAAACCCCTCACCACTCCAACATCCACAGTTGATTAACCAAGGAGGATATCCCTCCGCTTGGATGACCTAATTTGATTCACCATGTGGTACACCTCACCAAACCACTCTAATGGTCTACAGGGGGGTCACGAATTTACTCATATGGGAAAAAGATTGAGAATCACTGTTTTAAAAAAAATCAACCTAAAGGACATTGGGTCTTGTGAATAGTTGGGCTATCCTTTTTCATTTGTGAATCACTACAGACAAACCAGAAAATAAATCAGAGAAAAGCAAAGGTTAATAATAATTGCAAACCCATTGAATAATATGATAATTCTCTGCAAGTATAGTCTATTAGAAGTAAAACTAAAATGTAGTGTGAAGGAATCACAAAAACAACAGAAAAGGTTTGGAGCAGCCACCCCATTTACTTCAAAATTAAAAAATGAAGTCAAATATGTCTTTTTAGACTGATATCAATACAGAACTGAAGTATGTCTAACAAAATGACATTGGCATAGGATTTTGAGAGGAAGTGAGGTCAGGAAGTCATCTGATGGTATGCAGGCAGCAAAGTGCCATATCAAGTATCCATTCCCGACAACAGAAATAAGAAAATCTTCAAAGGTATTAAGGGTAACCAGACTTAAAAATGTCATCCTTACTCCACAATTCACTTAAGAAACTTTTAAAACAGCAATACTTAAATTATAATTTGATTTTTAATATTACTATAAAGTTATAAGGGGCTGAGGTCCATTTACATACTTCCAACATCTAATCTATTTTTATTTGATAAAAGAAAAAAATGTAACTGCTTTTTAAAGTAAAAAGTAGATTATGTACTGTTTCAGGCAACTTTATTCAATTCTGGTTTATGTGTATAGCCACTGTTGTTCCAATCTAGACTGCCTTTTCCAAATGATACATTTATCTAAATTTCTGTATTGTCATCCAGATACACTCAAATTTATCACACCCATTTTATTTTTAATATTTCCTTTTTTACTTATTACGTTTAATTTTCTCTTTTAATCCATGATTTCAATTTTTGGACCTGGTCCCATCCTAAAGTCTAATACCCATTGGTAAGTATAAAAGAATGGTTTCAGTGGAGTCTAGTGAGAAACGTAGTGGACTGTGAGTTTTCTTATCCACTTCAATAAGATAAGAAGTCGGCACAGGAACTGTATTAAATCTTTGGTCTAGCCTTGGATCAGTGAGCTATAGCTTTTGGCATTGAGATTAAAAAGCCCTAATGCTAGATAGCTGTGCACTGTTGGCAATTTGAGCATGCTTTACAAGATCTGGCTGATTTCCAGACTGGCTCATCTTGTTTAGTCAATACTTTCATGCCATTAAAATTGCACATATGTTTTTCATGGATGTATAGGATTAAACTACAGTTGAATCATTCTGCATACAAAAATCTTAATTTATTATAAGTGAACAGTGCTGATGTTGAAAAGCTGCAAGAGATAAAGTTTATTTATTTAGTAAGTACAATCTTCGGTACAGCCACCGCTGGTAGGGTGATGCAGTTTATGTAGTCAGAAGAGTAAGTTAGAACATCCAGAGAATCAAAAAGATTGATGGACTTAATCTGAAGACAAGACTGATCTTCAGCATTCCATCTATAAAATGCTTTATATGGCTTGTTTTTAAATTGATGGCTGTTTAAAAGATTTGATTCCAGTTTTTTTGTCACAAATACATTATTTGTTGTGCATTAGAAAGTTACCAATAATTAAAATAAAAATGTTAATGTTTTACACTATTATTAACTGAAAGGTTTGATGATTAATTAAAATTAATTTATAATCACTAATGGCAGTCCTTGAGATTGTGGCTGAAAAAAATTATATGCAGTATAACAAACATACTTCTTAATTGCTGGGGTATAAAATGCATTATTGTAAATTATACAGGTAGGAATCATTCCCAGTATTGTGGTGCATCTGAAATAACATCCTTATGCATAACGAGACCTTCGCAAATATTACTGTCTCAAGCAGCTCTTTAAATATTGTAAAAACAAAATATTATTTTGTGCATAAACATTTTCCTTAGGGTGTTATCATGTATGTGTAACGCAACATTCATCTTCTAGTTATTGCAACTTTAAACTCTTAAGGTATTGCAAGGCTGTGTTACAGACAATATGTGATTCGCCCCATAATATGGATACTGAGGTTTTTGTTTCTTGTCCACTAAGACAATTATGAAATGGAGCATAGCAGAGAGAAGAATCTGTACAGCACTGATGGGAGAAGGGTATAGCTTTGCCTGCATAGATCTAAGAAGAAAGCGATATATGTTCCTTCAAATTAGTCCACTGAAGAACATGAATCAGCACTACAGTCGTAATGTATCTGAAACATTACTATTATTTGGTGAGATACCCTAAAGGGTCGGTGCAATTATTTTGGAAATAAACAACTTACACCTACAAAGGTGTTCCTGTTGATAGCGTGAGGCTGCTGGTGTGTGTCCTGGGAACGTGATACATTCCATTAACCAGCCTAGGATGAAGCGTCTGTCAGCCACAGAGCACATCCATGCACATAGTCTCCCACAGGTGGATTTAGGTTTCCCGTTTTTACACGTTTTTTCCACTTTCATTTTTATTTTCTTACAAACACTGAATCCTGTGTTCTGTTTCCAACCCATGAATAGTCAGTGTGGAATTTGATTGTGCTACCCGATGCATCCATTATTTTTTCTTCTAGTACTTCAGTTCTCTTCTACCTCTAGAGAATGTGCAGAGTAGCTTAACTGATAAAATTAAATTGTATATGCATGGCTCATTGTGCAATGGACTGGTATCTTATCCAGTGATCTTTTCTGCCTGCCATGGAAGACTCTGACCGCTTCCAATTAACAGAGGACTTTAATCAATCAGCTTTTATTATATATAGTACATTTCAGTAAAGCATTTATTAGTGATCAATAATTTACTAAATGGGTAAAACAACCAAATACAGACAGTGTGCACAAATAACATATCTAAGAAATAACTACCCTCCCTCTGCAACCAACCCCCTGTTTTCCAAGTCCCTCTAACTAATACATCTGTTGTATACTGAAGCCTGAACAGACAAGTGAGAGAGACAGCCACCACAACTAGTCCCCGGTGCCCTAGAAGTACTTTCTTGATCAGCAGTGTTGACGACTCAACACTCATTTCTGACACTTGATAATGTTTAATCCTGAATGTCTCATTAATCTTTGCTACTGATAGCTCCAATAGGGGTAAATTAAGAAAAGAAGACTTAAAGGCTGAGAATGATGGACAAGCTCTGGATTTTCAACAAAATATTTAAATTTAGCAGCAAGAGAGCCAAGGCAGAATCACTTGGAGAAGATTCAGCGAGACAGAGCAAAGATCAAGCAAAGGAAAATAATGAGGCAAAAGAAGAATATTAACAACAAGAATGGAAGACAGATAAGAGGCAATATTGGACCACAAACTAACTATAATGAGACATTCTTAAAGCATGTAAAGAAAAGTGCCTACTGCCCCTGACTGACACAAATGGCATAAAGGTTTTGCAGTAAAGCCCATAATAAATCATTTACGAAGGTTAGAATATGACCTATGTTCAAATTTAAGTTGAATATTTTTGAGGTTAGGGTTGCTAGAAGAGATAGTCATGTTTTAAAACATAATGGACCACTAGAGGGCAGGCCCAGGGGTAGATCACACTGCCTAATAGATTAAATAGTATTATATGAACCATCTTACAAAAGTGCATCATGAGGCTGGTACTGGTTTTGCAGACTGAAATATTAATGTGTATAGTTTGATTAAGTGGTGAAGGGGTACTGGAAAATATAAATATATTCTACTAGCCTTAAGAACCAATCTAAGCGGGATATAAAAAAATGTGTTGTCAAAGCAGGGATATCAAAGATGATCTCAAGGACCAAAATATGCAAAGAACCAGCATCATCAAAAATGTCTCCCAGTGTGGAGATGCTTGATTTGGACCAGTGGTGGGAAGGATTATAAAAAATAGGGGTTTGAAGATGCCAAGATGGGAATTTGATGAAGCATAATGAAAGTGAATTTTTCCAAGCAGTAATTAAATACACAAAAGTCTCAAACCCTCTTAATATAGTTTGGGGACTCAGAGCCTATCCTGGCACCCTCAGGCAGAAGATAAGAACCAGTCCTGAATAATCCATCACAGGGCTAATTTAGAGTCTCCTAAGGCACTTTGCTTCACAGATGTGGAAGGATAACCCATACAAACAAGGGGAGAATGTGCAAAATCCAAATGAATAGCCGGGCACAGGATTCATACAATTTACAATCATGAGAGTGCTATCCACTGAGCTGTTCCAGAATAGAATGCAATGTATTTTAATTATTAAACAAAAAAGATATTTTTAATAGGTAGCCTAATGCCATTCAGAGCTTCCATTTATTTTTTTTTTCATTTGATGAAATGTTTGAATAGGAGAGGCATATCTGAAACAGTTCAAATGCTATTAAAATACTGCTTGGAAGCAATATGAGCACAGCAACCTCCACCTGCAGTTTAAATAACATCATCATTTTAGGCAGGATAATCGAAAAATCCTCCCTTAAAAAAAAGATTGCTTATTGATTTCTCGCATCAAAATAAGTGTATGTAACAAAGATACACAATGTATACAAATCAACAGTAAATATCTGCAGCATAAAATGATATTTTCTGTGAAGCTAGAAATGTATTGTAACACTTTGATATTTACTGAAAAAATATATAGCAGAATGAATCAAGAAGTCAATTGTGATTATGTCTGTAGAGTAGGCTCAGCTAATGCTTTTAATTCTTGCTGTCCTGGAAAAATATAAAGTACAAAGGAAAAGCCAGCTAGATATCTGTGCTTTTGGCTTATTCTGCAAAACCTATTCCATTAAATGCTTACCATGAAGAGTGCTCTAGACAGTCACAGAAAGCAAGTATCTCATCCATCTTCAAAATTGCCTTATCACTTTGGAAAACCTGTAATTTTATCATTCTAGCACCAAATCGGGTGGTTTAAAAACTTGAAAGTTTACGTCTCGCTCCATTAGGGGTTTGAGAATAAAGAATAATAAAGTCTAAAAGTCACATGTGCACTAAAAGTACAGAGATTGTGTATCTTGATTCATTTTACTTATTTACTGAATGGCAATATGTTATTGTATGTACAATAATAGCATTATTTAATTGATGACTGTTATTATTTCAGAAGAAGTTTTTGTTTTTGATTTGCTTTTGATCTGGACATTACAACATTCAGCTAAAGAAACAGCTGAAACGTAGAGCTGGGAAAATAGTGATAAAGGGTTTAAATCATTATTGATTCTCCTCTGCCAGAATTGGTTTATAAAAGGCCAAAGAAAGAAAAAAGATCTAGACATCTCAGCTTATGAAGATAAAGGATGACAACCTTAAACAGAAACAAACCTTATTTATTTTTATCCTAGTAAATCACTAAACTAGGATTTTGAGAAAAGCACAAAAACATCTAATCATACTAATATAGACCATCTTTTGCACATAACACAGTTTATTTTAGAATAAAGAACAGGGAGAGTATTCCTTGGAGTATGCATATGAAATGAAAACTGAATATGTTGAGTAAGTCTCTGTTGAATTAGTCTAATCTTAAAATCAAGGCTCAGTTAGTTTGACTAACAAAAAGTGTTTCTCATTAACCTCAGTATTATTCAAGTTGAAGTTATTTCTTCATGGTCAAGGAATATATTAATTTGTCACATGAAATTGTTAAGCTTTTCTTTATAAACTTCCCACATAATCACCTAACTCCTTAGCTAACAGGGTTCATCTTCTTCTTCTTCTTTCGGCTGCTCCCGTTAGGGGTTGCCACAACGGATCATCTTCTTCCATATCTTTCTGTCCTCTGCATCTTGTTCTGTTACACCCATCACCTGAATGTCCTCTCTCACCACATCCATAAAACTTCTCTTAGGCCTTCCTCTTTTCCTTTTCCCTGGCAGCTCTATCCTTAGCATCTTTCTTTCTAATATACTCAGCATCTCTCCTCTGCACATGTCCAAACCAACACAATCTCGCCTCTCTGACTTTGTCTCCCAAACGTCCAACTTAAGCTGACTCTCTAAGGTACACATTTCTAATCCTGTACATCCTCATCACACCCAATACAAATCTTAGCATCTTTAATTCTGCTACCTCCCGCCCTGTCTCCTGCTTTTTAGTCAGTGCCACGGTCTCTAACCCATATAACATAGCTGGTCTCACTACCATCCTGTAGACCTTCCCTTTCACTCTTGCTGATATCCATCTGTCACAAATCACTCCTTATACTCCACTCATTTTTATTCAAGAGATTGTGGTCTAAGATATTAGGGTAGGATGGAAGACCATGGACACATTGTTGAGGAGTCTTTCAGCCTGGGGAAAATAGCTATCACATAACCTGACAGATCTGGCTCCGATGCAGCAGTATCTTTTTCCAGATGGCAAAAGAATGAAGGATCCATAAGATGGGTGAGAAGGGTCTTGCAAAATTCAGCGGGCCTTGTAGACACTGTGTTTAGAGAACATGACATGCATAGAATAATAATATTCTCTGCTGACCTCACTATTCTCTCTAGTCTCTTGCAGCTGGACATGCTGCAATTTCTGTAGCAGACCATAATGCCTTTGTTAGCTGTAACCAGAAGAACTGACACAACATGGAACTTTTATATGAGGCACCATTTAGGAAAGATATTCATTGGTTTGAGTGAGCAGCTGCAGTTAAACCTTTGTGTCTGTCTGTGTTTTAGTATGTGAGGCAGCACTACCTATAATAAAATATGATTTGAATTACATGTGGCATAAGACAAAAATATAACTTCAGTATTCATGTGCCACTGAGGTCGGCACAAGTTTCAAATCACTGTCATGATAGTTTGATGGCCGATGCATACTCAAATCAAATAATTTCATGGCATACTGACTGTTCTGCCACTGTATCAAACACTTGTTTGTACAAAGCATCATTTGTTACAAGCCATAGCAGGACAGAACCATTGAAGTAACAGAACTGGACAGACTTTAGGAGGAAAATATGCAGCCTCATGTTACGGTGAAAGTTGCCAATAGGTGATGTACCAGTAGAAAATGTTAAAACTATACCCACGACAGCCGCTGTGAGCAGATAAGCAAACAGGAAACATATTCTTACCTCGGGAAAACAGTACAAAGAATATGTAATAAACTTTCATTACATCCAAATTTTTTTTATCGTTACAAGCATGCATCAGAACTGGAGAAGGCATGTTCTCTTAAATCATAATCTTTGCTGCTTCAAAATGGATGTATTCAGTAAATTTAAGGGCTTTTATTTCATGTATGGACTCTTGCCCCTTCAACTCTATCTTAAAATGCAAGAATGGGCTAGGTATTTTTTAAACTGTATAAACTTTAGAACACAATTTCTATTTTAAATTAATATATCTTATGATTATGAAGAAGTACTTTGACTTGAAAAATCCCAGATTTATCCTTTAACTCAGGATGGGCATAGGCAATCCGTAATTATGTTTATACTCATGATATTTAAGAGGTCCTCAATAAACAACCTTAGAGAATATTTAACATGGCTCACAAAGAAAAAGAAAAGTGTGTAACATCTACCAACTGAATGCCTATAACTGTTAAGCGTATATTTCATTATGGGATAGCTTGGAAAAGTAAAGAACGCAAGATACATACTGTACCATCTCGTTGTTTGGAGCTTTTTTTAATTGATGTAAACTAAAATAACATACTCAGCAGCTGAGTTGTACAAATGCTACAGATCTGTAATAACACAAAAAAGAAATGCATCAATATTTAGAAAATAATAAAGACTGAACGGGAATCTATAGCAAAATGATTAAATGCTTAAGTTCATGATGGTTTTGAATGTCTATTAGAATTAAATTTTATTGCCATTATTCACAATTAAATTAAATTTGTATTGCAAATAAATGTTATTGCCATTATTCTAATTCTACAGTTCCTTTTGCATTGCCCTATTTGATTGTGAATTTACTAGTTCCTGAATGTCATACCTAAAGCTTTGTTGACATAAATTCACTGGCAATGTTGTGGTGTGAAATGCACTTGGCAGCAAGTAAAGAGTAAATGCAAAAACATTATTTTATAAAGACTAGACCATATGTTTATATGAAATCTGCAGCATTTGCCACTAGTGGGAGGCTCTCAACTTCGAACCTCATGGCTGCTGAATAGTTTGTCATAGACCTGAATGACTGATGGCAGAATTCCACTGGACATACTATATGAATGTCAGTTAAAAAGGACTTGCCTGCGCATTAACATTATGGAATGATTTGTGGCTTACCTAGTCAGCCTCTAATAGGGCTGAGTGTGAATGCTGTTTGATCCATAATGTTTGCAAATGTTCACTCACACACAGATTTTCAATAAATAAATATGTGTTAGCTAATCATAAAACATTTAGGAACAACAGACTTACATATTGAACCTAACTACAAACATATGCAACTCATCAGGATACCAGAACATAATTGCCAATTTTTATTGTAAATGTTTATATATTTTTTGACAGAATTTCAATTACAAAACAGTTGTCTTTGCACCATTATACTAGTGAGAACAATATGGACTATAAGAGAATCATAAACTTATTATAAAAAAATCCGGGGACGAGACAAAACTTTTTAGCCTGGGATGAGACATGACTTTTTCAGAGAAATACTTTCACATCCCATGAGATGAGACTTTGTGCCAAGAGATTTAACCATGCCCACCGCTGAAAATAAAAGACAAAGAGTAGATGACAAAGTAGAATGTCATAAAGAATTCAAAGATGTTGGTGCAATACACATGCAGAGCAGGTTACAGATAATGAAAGTACTAAAATTCAAAAGTCTCAAAAAATGATAGTAAACATCCGCATTAGCGCAAACAAACGGAAATTATTACTTGGTGAAATAACGAAACTCTCAATAAGTAACAATTTCAGCTCAGTAGAATACACCTTTATAATGTTTTATTACTATTTAAATATTGTATTATGTTGTCTGTCATTGAGAAAAAAAATTTGGGGAAAAAAATAAGATAATGTAACTTGAATATATTATTAAATATTGCTATTTTCAAAGGACAATATAGTTTTTAACATTTAAGTGTTTTTAACAAGCATATCAGATTAATATAATTACAGTGTAACTAAGAATGAAACAACATTGGATATGCCAAAAAAGGTCAAATTCTATCTCTGAGGATTTGTTGCTGATCAAACAGGAGTTTCAAGAGCTCCCAGGCCACAATGTATGCTAAGCTTCATCTTTAGCCTGGTATGGAATAATTTGCCGTAATCAATTTTGGTAGAACTGAAAACAATAGGAGTAAGCCAGTTAAGTGAGGCTTGTGAGTTTAGCTTGCTTTGTGGAATATGTCCCAGGTTTTTAAGCTAACCGAAATTTTAATTCTCCTCTGTGTTTTCTTTTGTACTTGCGTTTACACCACATGACTAAAAACACAACTCCAGTGTTTCTTTTTAGATGCATTCTTTTAAACTTTAAACAGCTCATTCAATTGGGAGCCAATGACACCCCAGCCTTGTGAAATGTAAGCGCAATCAACAATTAATTCAACAAGCAAATTCGGTATGGTCTCAAAATGTGTGTTGCTGAACTGTTATGCTGTTTTATAACTTGATTGTAACCTAGAGAGAGAGAGAGGTTAGGAGCACACACTGATACAGCACATTGTTGCACCCACCACATGACAAACCAACTCAGGATCCCAGATTGGGACCCGAGTGTAGCCATGCAACAGGTGACACCTCAGGACCACACAAGTTCAGATGGAATGGAGCCAATGTGAATTTTTTTGCAGTGGCTGGAATGCCAATTCTGCCACCAACCCCCAAGTTTTCCCTGCAGGTTGGAGGGCCTACTTGCTGGATGCAGATTAATGTCATACCCAGGATGGAGCAATTGCAGGTTAAGGGCCTCGTTCAAGGGTCCAACGAAGTAGAGTCACTTTTGGCGTTTACGGGA
Organism: Polypterus bichir lapradei; assembly: GCA_026402145.1. Lineage (NCBI taxonomy): Eukaryota > Metazoa > Chordata > Cladistia > Polypteriformes > Polypteridae > Polypterus > Polypterus bichir. The sequence continues at coordinate 66,787,632 of JANRMT010062806.1, read as the reverse complement.
TTCGAACTAGCAACCTCCCGATTACCAGTGCAGATCCCTAGCCTTAGAGCCACCACTCCACCCATTGCAACCTAGAGTATAGTTAATTTGTTCCAGAATATAAGATGTAATTTCAAATATGTTTCCATTGAACATATTTTGGCACAGTTTCACTAGTTTTTCTCCTTTTAAATGATTTAATTGACTCCAAGGTTGCTTTACAATGAATATATCACAGATCAATAAGATATTCGGTACTACATTGTACTCAGATCAGATAAGATCCATTCTCTGACCCATTCAAAGAAGAGAGAAAAAAGAAAAAAGATGTAATATGAATTAATCACTTAGATAATGAAACAGTCGAAATGCTACCAATGACTCAGAATGTTCAGTTGATTAGAACTAACACAACAATAAATGCCTGTCAGATTTAAAAATAATAAAAAAAAATTCAATTGTTCCACATAAGCGAGCTTCATTGTTTCTTTTTAGCAGATGATTGTCTTCTCAGCCTCCTCTGTGACTGTGATCTCTATGGCATACACTGAAATGGTTCTCTCCTCATTGAGGTTTGACTGGGCTGAGAAGCACCTTTAAGTCATGGCTTTCTCCCAGAATAAAGTAGCTTGTTCTCTACAGGTTAGGAATGAGTAGCTGCCTCTAATTCTTCAAAGTCTTATGTGTGAGGTGGAAGTGATCATAAGATTGAAGAATAGATTAACACATCAGCAGCAGTTTTATTTACATTGTTTCTGACCATGAACAAAGTTATCAGTGTACCAGAAAGTCTATACCCCCTCTGCTCACCTATGGTTACATTCTATGGATAGTGACTGAAAGAATAAACGACAGAGATGTGCTCTTCTACACAGAGTTGATAGGCTCATTCTTTGTTGCAGAGTGATTAGCTTGGTGATATGAGAACACCTCAAAGTAGAACTATTATTTTCACAACCAAATGTAGTCAGTTGAGGCTGTAGTTAGGATGCCCTTTTATGCCACCTTGGGAGATGTACAAAGCACTGCCCAGTGGGAGAATTCTGAGGTTCAGACCCAGAACATGCAGGAATGAGTATATCTACTGAGTGTCCTGTGAACATCTGAGTACTATAGAAGAAAGGTTGGAAGAAACTGCTAGAGGTACATAGACTCATCAAGAACAAGAGAGCAAAAATGATGCTGAGGATAATAACTTTAAGTAAAAGGGGACATCGTTTTAAGTTAGATAAAGTTAGAGGATTCTTCCTGATAGGCAAAAAAAGAAAGCAAGCCAGCAATGAAATGGGAGTCATCACATTAGGTATTTCATTAAGCAGCAATGTCCCAATGGGAGTTACTACAAAAAGGGGCTGTTAGTGGATTTTGGATCATTTTTATCCCAATACTGTTTGATAAATAGGCAACAAACAAATATTTCAAACATTGGTATGTTTTTTGAGGTAAGTTAACAAAATGCTGTCTTCTACAGATTGGCGCAAATGTAAAACTTACAAACTGGCTTGTAGTCAAGAAGGCTGAATATGTTTTAACAAAGCAGTTCTGAAGTCTGAAAACCTCTAAATCCAGAAGAGAGTTTGGATAAGATCTATTTAGTTTAGCAAAATTGTTACATCCTCATGTAAGGGTTTTGGGGTAGATCAGGTCCTTCTCTTTAAACATCTCTGTGATTCAGGGTGCAGTAATAGATTTGAGTCATGAGGAGACAACAGGACAGCACTAGCAGCAGCATCAATTTAAGTTGGTCCATAGCTTCAAACATGTAATGTCCCTTTCAATGAGCTTGGGGATGAATTCAAAAAGCTGGCCCATTGATAGGTGAGAAAGAGCAGAAGAGATGAAGAGAGTGAATATTGAAAGACTGGGACACAAGCAGCCTCACTTGACTCTTATTTACTTAGGTTCTTTAATCCTTGTTTTAAGTGTGTTTGGCTATACAATGTAAGGTATATATGGACATTTGGAAACATTCAAGTTACATGTGCAGCAGTTAAAAAATGGATCTCCAATTTAAATACATTTATGCATAACCACTAAATTATTGTTATCCTTTTACAAAGGTGCACTAAGTTCATCATACAATTATACATCATTTTCTTCTGTAGCAACTGCTGAGGCATTAATCCAATAATACATTTACTGTACAGCCCTAGATTAAACTCTGTCCTTTTCTTTGTTTTCTGATGACATTTAAAGCTGTTTTCCAGAGGGATTATACGTTAAAAATGGATAGAATCATACATTATAAAAAGAGCATGAGCTTCTCCTCATACTTTGAAGTAAGAATGAAATAAAGTATTAAACAGCGCAATAATAGATGGCCATAAATTAGCTTAGAATCATGCTATTAAACACAAGCTGTTGGCTTTTCTGAGTTTTCACAGTATGCAATCAAAGATACCGTTTCTCTTTTCAAAGGGGAAAAAAATGGTGCCTCATTATCCTCTGTGCCACACTCATCCCCAAAAGTACTTTTTCCTCATACTAATATTGATGCAATTCCATCTGATTTTTTGAGAGGATTATATAAAGTATTGCATTTATGTCTGCCTCCTGTGAATGAATTCATTTGAATTTCTGAATGAAATAATTTAGTGTGCCGTTCTTTTGACAGTCTCATAGCTTATAGGTTACTTAGCTAAAATAACATCAATTTCCTTGAAAAGGTTGTTAATTCAAGACTCCAGATGTTTACAGTTATGGTCTCCTTATAATAGACTGGCTTATAGATTGCAACAGAGAGCATATTTGTATATTTATTTACTTGTTTATGTGAGAAGTTTTGAATTCTTGAAAAGTGTTGCATTGCTTTAATTCATAAAGAACAATATACAATCAATCTATCATTTTTTTGGAAATCACATTTTACAGCCTAGGTTTGTAGGGACGCAAAGGCTATTTCTGCAACAATTTTCTTTTTAAGAATTCTATAAGGAATTAGCATGGGTGGAGGGGTTTTGAAACTCAGGCATGGATGTTGTTGTGTGGAGTCTGCGTGAGTTTTTCACAGGGTAATCGTGTTTTTCTTTTTCATCCCCAAAGGTTTGTGTGTTATTTGGATTAAAGAAGGCAAGTTGGCATTTGGTGTGTATGTGTGGATGTATGAGAGCGCTGCAAAAATGAAATCTAAGCTAGTGAACAATATCTATATTATGGCAGTAATGTTGTTTTCCTTTTTGTAAGAATTATTGACCTATCAAAAAATTTGTATTTACAATTATTTAGCTTACATTAACACTTGTCAAGTACGTTTTCCTTAACCCATTAGCAGATTGTTTTTTTCTAAATAAAAGCAAAACAACTCACAGCTTTTCAGCTTTTAGTGTGTCCTGGATGTTAACCTTTTGGTCTTTAGGTAAATACTCCTTCTGGCCCTTTTAAGTGCCAGGATCTTCTTTTTATACAGCAGATGTAATTTGTATTTCTGGTTGGACATAGATAGCTTACTCCAAAGCTATGTCGTGATTACTTGGAGCAATGCATTAGTTTTGGCTCAGAATGTCTGAATGATTTCTTAGCACTGTGACAGTCCAGGTCAGCTACAGCTGCCTTACTCCTTGAACATGGATCCATTGATAGTCATGAACCAAGATGAGCCAATGCAATGAGGACACTTAACAAGCACAGAATGGTGCAAATGAACAAAGTGCTTTTGTTAAAACAAACAGGGCTCCAAATTGCAATGCAGAATTTCTTCCATTTTAAATAAATATTCCATGTGGAGTTCGACAATAAATATTCCAATAAAACAAGGTTAAAATCCCAGGCAGTAATCTACACTTTAAAATCAACCATGAGTGCTTCCTTCAAAAAACTGACATTTCCTTAGTTCACTATTATCGGCTGCCTCAGTAGGAGGGGACATCAACCGAATGGTGCAGTCAACCTTTAAATTTTTACTCATGTCCCTTGCTTCCACCCCTCAGTGTCCCAAGGTCTCTTTGAGCCCTGTGCCTGTTTCTCACATCCATCATACTGCCTGAATGGGAGCCTGCTCAAAACACTTGACACTCCTGCTCCTTGGAGTGCTCAGCAGGACCAACTCCTGCCCTCGAGTGCCACCCATGTACTCATCTAGGGACCACACTCCTCCCTCCACTCCGCATCAGCACTAGATTTAACAATCCTGCCCTCTCATTCTTCCTTACTTTTTTTATTTTAACCCCATCTCTGTTTCTCATTCCTTCTTTATTTTTCCCAGTTTCCTGTTCCAGCTTCCTTTATACTGTTAGGGATGCAGATGCACTGATTACCTAACCTGGAGTGCTTATGGGGCCAACTGACTGAACCGCACACATCTGCACGTGATTGTGGGTTTAGCCGATTACCCCATGAACCTCCAGAGACGCTTCACCAAACAACCTCAAACACCTAAACCCATATGAAGCCAGAGTGCTCCACATTTATTTAAAATTGCCCATCACTATGGACCTTTCTCGTCGTAAGCACACAAAAAAATCAATGCTGCTCAGACGGTGAAGGAGCAGAACTTTTCTTGTAACATTTAAAAAATGTAGTTTGACAAAGACATTTCTTTTCTTTTTGAAGGCTTAAACAGTTTCTTATGTAACTTTGCTACTGAAAAATATAACTTATTTTTAAATCATTAGTATTTGCTTAAGAATTATCTGAATATTTTCCTAATTAGTTTAAGTAAAAAGTGTAAAAGCTCAGTAACATTGCACGTCTAGAATTTTAAGAATGCTGCTGTAGGATGTTGCTTGTTTGAGAATGTTTTTGTTGGTAAGAGATAAGAACTGGTTTAAATCAAAAGCTTAAGCCGAACAGCTGCTATAATGTACTTGTGCCATTTTATGGTTTCATGTGCAGTTTCTATGTTATACCGTTGTCACTTGCTACTGATGCCAAAGTTGTCTTAGATAGAATAAATATATAAGATCAGCCAGAAGGAGGAGGGAAGTCAAACTGAAAATGCTTTGAGCTCTACCGAGGCGTCAAGCAACAAGACAACTGCCACCTTGACAGATGTGTTTCTCATCTTTATCAGTTTATTGAACTACAGGGCGATCCAGGTTGTATGTTAAATTGCCTCACTCTATTTTCTTTCCTTTATGGAACTAGCTATTTAAGTAACATTTAAACATTAAAATGTATTAGGTGTGTTTTCCTGTCTATACACTTGCTCTATTCTACTGTCAATAGAGTTTATTTCACAGACAGGTCAATCAGAGGTGCAAGAACATGCTCCCAGGAGAGAAGCTACAGTGAGAGTCATACTCTGATATCTGAAGGAACCAATGACAGCAAGGTAGTGGACCATAGTTCTGGGTGCAAAGGCATTGTAACTGTGAACTGTATAACCCCAGTGCTTGGTGAGTGAAAGGATAGGTAAACTAAAGTAGTAATTGAGAATTAAACATTATACTGTTGGTCAACATTAAAAAGAAAGTACTTATTATTTTAGGAGAGGTCTCCCCAAAAGTCTTTTCATAATAAAACAGATGGGTACGACAAAATTACTGATAAGAACATTTCTTGAGGTTAATCAGGTCAAAAACAAAAGCAGAGATCTGAAAAGAGACGTTTTCTGTATTTTTGTTTTAAATAAAGAAATAGACCATAGAACTTAAGTCAAGCCAATGACAACTAGTAGCAAACTTCACTTTATACAAGGGCAGCTACAAACTGCAGGTAATGAGGAAAAAAACAATAAACAACCTTAATTTTGTGTAGTGCCTTTTCAAATGCTAATCCATTTACAATTACAGTATATTATTTACATGTTTTTTTTACAAGTCATGGTCATCCAGTGAGACAAAGGAAATGATTTAACAAACAACTTTGGGTTTTAAAGTCCAGGGGCTTAAACACTAAACCATACTGTCTGTCAGTCATTGCCAATACTGGAAAAGAACAGAAGGCCAGGTAGAAGTGATATTTATTAGAAATCTGCATTGATATATTCAGCTGGAAATTTAAATTGTAGAACCCTAATTGGATTTCCAAAAAAGTTGCATTTGGTAAAATTCATTACCTGACAGAAACTACAATCTTTAGGCAAAATGTTATGCATCTTCAAACAATATATTACCTGGACTCCAAGCACTATTTTAAATAAATTCAGCTAAGTAACAGAGATGATAACTAATAATAATTATACACACTATGTCATTGGTTTAAACACTCTCATACACTTACTGTAATTACCAAACATATGTTATACATCTACATAATATCTGCATAATCTGAAAAATTTGTTGACTAACACTCATTTATTTTGAAATGCTGCCTCAAATTTGAGATAGTCAGACCTTCTAGGAAGTTTCAAGTTGCTAGATGGTGATTCACTAAATTTTCTGGATATTGATAAATAATGTGCTAATCCCATTTTCAACATGACCCTTCCCAATCAATTTCAATTTATAGGATCAGTTATTGTATTGCAATTTAAAATCCCTCCCTATTACAAAAATACATTTCAAATGAAAAAAGTCTAAATTAGCATATATATAATTTTATGTTTTACTAGTAGAAATACATAATAAACAATAATAGGTGCATCAGATGTTTGAAATATCAAAATGTGTGCTTCAATTTAATGTTATCAATTGTAATAGAAAAGTAACATTCTGATGCACATCCATAGAGGGCAAGAACCCAAGTAAAGGATCAAAAATAATATCATATTCATAATTACTACCCTTGAAATAGCCTTAAACGATATCCTTCATGCTTATGCCTGAAATGTATCATTTTTAAGTTTATAGGAGAGGCTTTTAGAGGGTTAGAACCTCCCAGTAAAAAAAAGTCATATGTTAAAATTATTATCATATTCATGATCAGCATTCTCAGAACAGTATAAAATGACATTCCAAATGCTTATACTACTGATCCCCATTTTTTTCTAAATTTTTTGGAAAAGATTAACTTTGACCCCTCTTATCCCATTTGGGGGTGAACCCCTGAGATTGATTGCTTTGACATGTACAACTTCAAATCCTTCTGATAATTTTTGCTGAAGACAACTATTAATTTACTCTTTATCATAAAGGTGTAATTTTCTGCACAAAATGTAGTCCAAAATTATCCTACAAATGAGGATTCTTTGGGTCTAGAGGGTCAAAAATAAGGGGGAACCCCAAAATGTTTGATGTCTTGCATAGCTAGACATCAATATGAGTTGAACCATATATAAAAGTAAAGGTTTTCTTATACCAGTAAGTCAGGAGGCGCCAGACACAAAAATACAAATAAAATGAACTGATTTAATTAATATTTATGAACACCATATTGTAATTTTATGAAATATAAATAATACAGATTTTCTTTAGTGTAAATTTACCTTAGGAGTACAAATGAACCTTTCAGTACCAATGCACTCATTACACTGTGACATGTTAAAATTAATTGTTATGTCAGTTACACAAATCTTAAAACACCAGTACACATTCAACAGTGCACTTGATTAATAAGGCATAGGAATCAATTGGCAGGACTTCACTTTTTCTTATTCTAAGTGCTGTTACAGTAAATAGGTAACATGTAACAGCCAATGTCATAACAATGGTGCTTTTAAAAATAAGGCTTAAAGGTTTCTTATGCTTTGGTAAACTATATGTTTTATTTCCTTTTTTTTCTAAGCATTGTATTTATCCTTGTCAGCATTCATAACATTATACAAGTGCAGACCTACTCAGTTTAAATTATTTTTATCTTTTTTTTATGCAATTATGTGTAACAGGCAGTGGGAGTATATTTAAGATACATTACAGTCAGTCATTCGCTTTATCTGCACATCTTTGGGATATGGAAGGAAACTAAAGCACCTTTAGAAAACCTATGTGGGAAAAAAGGGGAATATAGAAATATTAGATAAGCGTGCTGAGGGTAGATAATTGTGAGGCAGCAGCATTAAACACTGTACCACAAGGTTGCAATCAATTACTTACATCTTTAAAATTGTACAAGTCATTCCCTGTAATTATGATACTAATTACAGGATGCATTCCTGAAATTATGAGAAATATAAGCATTATTTATTGAACAAATGCACCAGACTAAACTCCAATTTAAAAGAGTGGTGGTCCTGGGTCATTTGGTGCTGTTGGTGAGGTCACACAAGGCAGCAGCACATCAAAACGTGCCTTTAATGGAAACAAAGTGTACTCACAAATGTTGTTCAATGCTGTGATTTCCATCTGGTTTATGGTAATAATTATTTTCAGAATAAAAACACATGCATTAATATGTTTGACTGTGATCTCTGCAATCAATCCTAAAATAAATAATACAACACTGAAAAACTATTCTAAAAACAAAACATTAAGGTGTTAAAGGAATACTCCACTCAAAAATGATATAGTTGTTATATTTTACTTACCCCACTGTAGTTTGTAGTGGTTGCCAAGAATAATTTTTAATGTTATATATTCATTAATTTGTGATATACGAGAACTCAATAGCAAACAATGTGAAACACATCCATGGAAAAAATTAAAAAAATATATATCATGTTACTTGTGTCACATAATCCACATGTCAGTTATCTGTTATATGCTTGAAACTTGCAAAATGCATGCTTTTTGCCAAAATATTGTTAAACTAGCCGAAGCCCGCTGTAGCATATGGCGGTGTAAGAATAGGAACGGAAAACGGTGAGAAAGGAATTCAGAAATCAAGAAGAAATAAATACTTCTTGAAAGACGCAGTTGTGATTAGGTGTTTTGGTGGTGACGACAGATAATGAGTCGAAAGATCTAACCCTAGAAAAAGCCACGTAAAACTGACCGTGGCTGAAGATTGGTTGTTAGAATTATTGTGAAGAGTAAACAGCATGTGGGTATGAGGAAGGCCGCGCTTCTGAAATTCGATTATGTAAATATAATCAATAACAACCTCAAAAAGATGTTGTAGAATGTCTCTAAGTAATTCCTGCAGCTTAATCCAAAAGACTCGTACTACAATTTTAGGTCTGTGCTCCGGTCTTTGGGTATCCGATAGTGCATGTAGAATTTCCGCCAAGCAGGATTATACATGAAAGTGATAAATAAATGAGGCTGTCCAAATTTGCATACTATGGCCATGGTATCCTGATAGTTTTGTTGCATGTATCTTGGACTTCCTGGAAATGTGGACGGTAACATGATCATTTTGTCTACACGTACGTTGTTATTTTCAGCGTTTGCTTGCAATGTGTCTGACAGTCCTTTGTATTGTTCCACGCGCAAATCTTGTTGATCTAATCTGAGATAGTTGATACGCGCATCCTCTGTTTTAACATACGCATCTACGACGTACTGTTGGAATAGTTCACCGCTGGAGTGCAAAATACTAAATATATTCCTCATTGCTAATCTGTATGCGTAAAATTGGCATTGAGTAAGCCTTCTTCACTTGGAGGTTCTTTTATCAGGAACATGTTGTAAATCTTTGTGCCAGGTAATGTCTCCGTAAGGGAATAAAAGTGGGTAAACCATAGGATCGCAATTCATATTGAGCGTGGAAATCTGTTTGCAGGAGTTGCCTATGGGACAGATGCAAATGTCCCTTTCGGCAGGCAGTTCGCCATCTTCTCCGACGAAATTCACTGCAACATCAGTGTGACTTGTCGGGGCATTGTATCGTCGTAAATCCTGCCTAGGGTTTTCCTCGAAAAGCATTCGTACAGATGCTGTTGGATTGGACTGAGCAATTTCATGCATGTGTTTTTATGATTTAGCGAAGGGTTTGATGGTTCTGAGCATGGAATCTAGCTGGAGAAGTAAATTTTCACTGCATGTAGAGTTTGCTTTATTTTGTAAGCGTACTTGAGAAGCTTTGTGAGAAATGCCGTGTTGGCTGCATGTGGGCGGGACCGGTTTTGAAGAGGAGCCGCTGGCAGCATGGGGAGGGTTTTGGAAGAGGACAAATAGGAATCGAGAAATGCCGTGTCGGCTGCGTGTGGGCGGGACCGGTTTTGAGGTGGAAGCAGGACGATGGTTCTAGCTTCCTAGCTCTGATGGTATGAATCAGGGTTTTGTAGACAAAGGTTTTTCCTGTTCCTGCAGGACCATTTAAGAAGAAGCATGTTTGTCGTGGATGGGAATCGATGTATGCAGCATGTAAACATGTGTTTGGTGAGGTGTTGGGGGCAGACACATATGCAGGCAGTGCACATGCCTCAAGAGCGAGGGTGGACGCGGGAGGAGGGTTAGAGTAGGTGGGCGGGGCTCTGTCATGCATACCCCATGACGCGGGAGGAGGGTTAGAGTTGGCGGGCAAGGCTCTGTCGTGCGTACCCCATGGTCAGGCAACTTGGTCGATTATATATATAGAAAAGCAGCCAGAACCGAAAAGAACAATGAAAAGTCAACGCGGCTCAGAGGTGCATGTGGACTGTAGCACAGACGAAAGCGACTGAGGCTGTGTTTGGTGATGTGTTGTGTGCAGGCAAATGAGCAGGCAGTGCGCATGCCTCAAGAGCGAGGGTGGACGCAGGAGGAGGGTTAGAGTTGGCGGGTGGGGCTCTGTCGTGCGTATACCATGACGCGGGAGGAGGGTTAGAGTTGGCGGGCGGGGCTCTGTTGTGCTTATCCCATGGACGGGCGACTTAGTCAATTATACCTATAGATAATTAGTTACAGAATTCTTCTTCTTCATCTTCTTTCAGCTGCTCCCGTTAGAGGTCGCCACAGCGGATCATCTTTTTTCATATCTTCCTGTCCTCTGCATCTTGCTCTGTCACAGCCATCACCTCATTGACCTCTCTCACTATATCCATTCTCTTAGGCCTTCCTCTTTTCCTCTTGCCTGGAGCTTTATCTTTAACATTCAAGTACTTAATTCCAGAATAAATAGTGCAGATTATAAACAGGAAACTAAAACCTCATGGGAAATACTTTTTGACTTGAAGACAGAACTCAGGACAGGCGAAGAGGTATGATATATTTGAGTATGATGTTTTATGGTATATATAGCATTAGACAACATTAACTAGTTACAGGATCAATCCTCATTTAGCTCTACCATTACTAATTCAAATATATTTATGATGATGTTGTGACATAATATACCTTTATCTTAAGCACTGTTCCCCTCTTCTTTGTTTCTTTTGTCTTAAAAAGATAAAAACACCAGATGACTGTAACTGATTATGATGGGATATTTGTTGTTCAATAAACTTTTTCAGCTATAAGTAATGAATACATCATCTAGACTTTATCACTGGCTGATTACTCACGCCCAGTCCCTCTCTTATGTTTTAGATTATGTCAAGTTCAAAGCAACTCACTTTTATAAATTTTAGGTATCTTTATTTGGTTAATTTATTCAATTACCCTTTTAATTGTCCAACAAACAAAATGGCATGATTTACACTGTATACAATTTGCTGGGATACTCTTCCATATGGTTGTGTTTGTTTCAAGGAAGCAGAGATGCATGTGTGCATTTTGTTACATGTCATTTCACTGATGGGTGAAGTGATGGGGTTTGAGTAAGGGAATTCTTGTTGGCCACCTCTTCCCTTCTTGGGCCTTGCACTGGTTAGTAGGCAGCACCAATAGAGGAAGGAGTGCAGAACAACCAGTTGAGTACAGGAAGCTGGGTTTGGTTCGTAAGCCCCTGATCATTTAACACCCTACCCATTTCAGGAACTGCATCTGCAGCTTTGGTTCCATACCAAAATCGTAAATAGGGGCATCTGCAATACTCAAGGGGTGTTGTGTGATAAAATCCCCAAAATTCAACAAGTAACAGTATACTCACCTGTGTGGGTGGGGAATTCAACATGATATTTAGGGGGCTTAGTTCAGCTAAATGACCCCTGCAGTTATGTGTGAGGCTGTGTAATAACAGAATTACATATGTTTGTGAGTCAATCTTGAATCTGTTAAGAACAAATAAACTGTGGCAGAAGGAGCTGTAATTCCATTAAAGAATTATAACGAGTGGGTGCAAACCAGGTGGTGCACAACCCCAAAATGTTTACCTCGGTATGCAATAGTAGAAGCATGAAGTACATCTGATTGAAGGTAAGTGCATACTGGGGTAAAATTGTATCCTTCATACCAAACTCATTCTTTCTCCCACATATGCTGCTGCAGACATGCACCACACCTCCACACAACCAGATGTACTTCTTTCCAGTTTATGTCAATAGCAGTTTTAAGAATTCATATAATATGTACTGTCATATGAAAAAGTTTGGGAACCCCTCTTAATTCTTTGGATTTTTGTTTATCATTGGCTGAACTTTCAAAGTAGCAACTTCCTTTTAATTTATGACATGCCTTATGGAAACAGTAGTATTTCAGGTGTGACATTAAGTTTATTCGATTAACAGAAAATATGCAATATGCATCATAACAAAATTAGACAGGTGCATAAATTTGGGCACTTCAACAGATATATTACATCAATACTTAATTGAACCTCCTTTTACAAATATAACAGCCTCTAGACACCTCCTATAGCCTTTGATGAGTGTCTGGATTCTGGATGGAGGTATTTTTGACCATTCTTCCATATAAAATCTCTCCAGTTCAGTTAAATTTGATGGCTGCTGAGCATGGACAGCCTGCTTCAAATCATCCCATAGATTTTTGATGATATTCAAGTCAGGGGACTGTGACGACCATTCCAGAACATTGTACTGCATGAATGCCTTTGTAGATTTCGAACTGTGTTTTGGGTCATTGTCTTGTTGGAATATCCAACCCCTGCATAACTTCAACTTTGTGCTGATGCTTGAACATTATCCTGAAGAATTTGTTGATATTGGGTTGAATTCATCCGACCCTCGACTTTAACAAGGGCCCCAGTTCCTGAACTAGCCACACAGCCCAACAGCATGATGGAACCTCCACCAAATTTGACAGTAGGTAGCGGGTGTTTTTCTAGGAATGCGGTGTTCTTCTTCCGCCATGCAAAGCACTTTTTGTTATAACCAAATAACTTTATTTTTGTTGTATCAGTCCAAAGCACTTTGATCCAAAATTAATCTGGCTTGTCTAAATGAGCATTTGCATACAACAAGCGACTCTGCAGAGTGCTTCTTTCTCATCACCCTGCCATACAGATGTTCTTTGTGCAAATTGCGCCGAATTGTAGAACGATGTACAGATACACCATCTGTAGCAAGATGTTCTTGCAGGTCTGTGGCCTTCCATTTCCTGATTACATTCCTTACAGTTGAAACTGACAGTTTAAACCTCTGAGATAGCTTTTTGTAGCCTTCCCCTAAACCATGATACTGAACAATCTTTGTTTTCAGATCATTTGAGAGTTGCTTTGAGGATCCCATGCTGTCACTCTTCAGAAGAGAATCAAAGGGAAGCACAACTTGCAATTGACCACCTTAAATACCTTTTCTCATGATCGAACACACCTGTCTATGAAGTTCAAGGCTTAACGAACTAATCCAACCAATTTGGTGTTGCAAGTAATCAGTTTTGAGTAGTTACATGCATTCAAATCAGCAAAATTACAAGGGTACCCAAATTTTTGCACAGCCAGTTTTTCACATTTAATTTAATTTCATACAGCTAAATACTGCTTCACTAAAAATCTTTGTTCGGAAAACAACCCAGTACTCAAATGTTCCTAGGAAATGAAAGACATACCCCTGTTATCTTTTTTGTTGAAAGTAGAGTAAATTATTATGCAGGCTGAGAGGTGTTCCCAAACTTTTTCATATGACTGTATATGCTCATGAATAGTACACTAATTGTTTTATATTTCAACAGTAGGAAGTGAAAAGATCACTAATAAGGAGATTGTCTGGTATTTTTCCCATTCGTCATCATCTGTTCTGTAGTTATTCATAAAATGTTTCTTAATATTGCTCTTAGTTGATAGTTTAGCAATTTAACATATAGAAATATGGTTGGCAATTTAAGTATTATATCTAATATTTTCATTCCATATACTATAGAGAAGCTGATGGAGCTGTTTATAGTTAGAAAATATATAGTAAATATAATATATTTACTGTTTAGTAAATATAAGAATGACATGCTTTTACCTTTATCTTTAAAATATACAAGAAAAATTATTATATTTTCTGCTGGATTTGCAAACAAAGTATTTGCCTATTGGGCTATTAATTTATATTTGTTTGTGGGTAAATTTGAACTAATTACATATTATCACTTTAGGCTTATGGAAAGAGGATTTCAAATTGTATTAGTTTAGAAAAACTGGTAATACCTTTGGGCATCTAATGAATACAATTATAATGTTTGTTTATCATTATTAGAGTCATGAAATGCATCTCTATAGTGTGCAAAAGGAAAATTAATTTAAAAATAATGCTGGGGAGAATGGTTATAGCTTTAGATGAGTTCTATTTTTTAGGCCACATGAAACAGGAACTGCAGCCCATATTTATGCATAAAATGTTCTGCTAATGGTAATGCATGCATTGTTCCTGTCACATCAATGATGGTTTGCCATATGCTGATTGAAATGAATGTTTGCCTAGTGGCCTTACTTGTAGCCAAAATCACCATCTCAAGTACAAGGAATGAATCTTCACAAGACCATAAGCCCCAAGGCTAATTATCTTCAAAAAAAGGGCAAACAAAAAATCTAAGCTACATGAAGAATTAGGAATGAAAGGAGTCACAAACAGGGCAAAAAAGAGTACCCCCAAAAATTAAATGTGAGTAGAATAGAGCCTGTTTGAATATAGTACTCAATAATAACACGAATTGTGGATGTGTTAGAACCACTCAGATGCCTAGCAACATAAAATGCCATACTTACCTGAATCGCAGCATGAGCGGGAGGGTAACCAGGCACTCTGTTTCAGATTATCTACCAAATCATTGGGCTAAAGCTGTAAAAATTCATTGTCAAGTTTCCTCTTACTAAAGTGATAATTTCCAAATCCCTACTGGCAGAGACATCTTTATAATAGAAATGAAGAATTCAAACCTCACTACAGGTTGCATACTTTCATGTAATAATTAAGTTGCAAAAGCTTTATAATACATTACACAATGAGTAAAATCCTTAGTAGAATTGTCAATTTGTTGCTGATAGGTCTAGCCCTTTAAATTTAACAGCCAATAGCCAAGAATCTTATTAACTTACTGTAGATTTAATAGACCTTTAAATACCACTGATAGAAAAAAAATATTAATTTGAATTCAGCAATTGTAACAAAATTTCGATTTCTTTTTATGTGAGACCATTGTGCTCAAATACGAACACAGGACTAGCAAAAACTAAAAATACTGCTTCAGGATAACATTAAACCAGATGTTAAATAGATGGAGAAATGAAATTTGAATCCTTGGTCAACACAGCAAGAAATAACTTCTAATTTATTGTGTTATAAGATCATCTACAACATACAGATAACACGAAAGGCACCAACTAATACCTTTGGTTCTTTTCTAAATGGGGGAGAGGAAGAAATGCTAAAACCAGCTCTTGTAATTTTTACTTGTAATGTCTAACCTGTCTAATTGTCTGTAGTGTATCCTGAGCATTTCACTCACAACACCTCTATAGCAGGCCACTCACTTTAAATCTTTTATTTCTATCCAGTTTATCAATAAAAGAAGGCTTCACAAGGGTTAGTGCTTGTGCCACTGCAGACTGCAGTTAAAGACTGCAGTTAAACAAAGAATGAACTATCTAACCTCCCAGCAATGCTAGTAGCAGTTGGACACAGAGACACTGGTTTCAAGCTTTCTCTTAAAAATTTCATTTATTGCATCAAATTCAACAGCAACAAATATAAAGCTATACATAAAATAATACAACCTTGGTGGGTTAACACTAAAATCCCTAAAGCCTATGAAAAAAGGCGTAATCCCAGGCCACCTTAAATTCACCTCTTCATTAGTGTCTGTTGTTTTGCAACTGGAGTTCTCCCAAATCAAGTCTGGGTGTGAGCTGCCTGGAGTTGTATAGGATAAATGAAATATCGTTATTTGGAAAACATGCATTTCATGTGTGTTCCGTGTTTACAACAATCTATGTAAACGTAGGATGACAGGAAGTACGAGGCAAGAAATGTTGAATACATAGCTAAAACAGAAACTTTTTTCATGTTTTAGTACTAATTATAAAATGTAGACATGAAGTGTATAATGTGTGAGGACTGAAGTCCAAATATCAAATAAACACTTTTACAAAAGGCACAAGTATAACAAAACAAGTGCGCCTTTATTCAAGAATATAACAGAAAAAAAGAAATCTAGTTAGGGTACAATGTTTCATGTCCTGAGTTGCTCTTATTGTTACATTTATAGATTTAAATATTTATAGATTTGATTTGAGTCCGTAATAGCCGGTGTAAATGTATGGTACTTGTATAGGTTAACATTTTTTTTTTTATTTATTCAATTTTATTCTTTCAGTCATGTTCATGCTCTACCCCAATCTGACACTGCTGTTTTCAAATAAAGATTTGCTATAAAAGAGGTGAACTCAGATGAGGATGAGGATTCTACATCAGAAAAATGAACAGAAGCCCTCCCTGCAAGAAACATCCACTCACACATAAGAACAACGCAGCTGCACCTGGTGTAAAGGCGAAAGATGGCACTGTTTGGATGCAGCAACAGGTGGGCCGCCAACCTGTCAGTGAATCTTCACCACATATATTATTTACTTATCTTCCTTCAGTGTAAAGTCAAAGTAGACTGCAGAGCTTCCTGTGTTTGATTGACATAGGCATGCTGACAAAGTACATGTGCAGTGCCACTCCTTATTTAGGAAAAGATCAGTTACGAAAAGTGTGAATGCAGCTTCCACCTGCAGCTATAGACACTTCAGTAAGCAAGCAATGGTACAGAGAATACAGTCAAACTTCTTCTATTTGGGCGCATACACCATCAGCATGGCAGTGCCAGATCTAAACACTAGTGTGGAGAGTTGCTCATGTACTGAAGTGTCTATAGCTATAAATATAAGCCTGCTTAGGGAATATAGTTTTCATATGGCTTTGTTTTATGCCTTTTCACTTAGAATGCAAATTCCCCCATGTGCCTAAAATGAACAATTTGAGCAATTGATTTTTTAGGTGGTCTGCTAACACATCAACCAAAGTAAATCACTACTATCATGATAGTAGCTCTACTCAGATTAGTGAGATGCTGAATCAGGCTTCCTACCATTTTTAATAAATCATTTTCTGGGGCATTTCAAAAATGAACTTTTTTTAACAATTGTACATGTTTTTGACGCCTAACTAGCAAGCAACAGAACATAAGCAAAGGCTAGGTGCTATAGGTGTTTGTTTCATCAGAAGTTATGCTAATTCACTTGCTGTCAATATGAGCCGTTTTCAAAATGGGTGTTTGAAAAACAAAATATGCACAAGACTGATGAACTTGTTGAGCTGAAATGCATGTGCTCATCAGATTTTTTCTAATGTTCTATTGTGTGATCAGACATTTTTTAGATCCTAAGATACATTTTCCTTGCTACATTATATATTTATTTACAGTAAGAAGAAGGAGGGCATAGTCTGTTAATTCTAACGTGAATGTAGCTTAAATACAGTATATTGTAACAAGCATCAGACTGAAGGACACAAGACAATGGATATGTACAAACAAGCCTGCCCACACTTTTATTTTCTTCTCCTAGTATCCCTGCCACGATCCTTTCTGCTCTTGCTTTTAGGGCAAACCTGCAGAATTCAAGCAATCTGTTGTCCTAATCTCAATGGCTGTCCCTTCGTTCTCTTCGTTTCTTCATTCTCTTCGTTTCTCTTCTTTTCACCCTCTTGTGCTCAAGTCCATTTTTTCACCCAATGGAGGCATCCATGGACACTCAGCTGAAGTGCCTGGTTGTCAAATTACACCTAATTAATTTTAACAATTTGTTCCATTACATAGAAGCACATATGCAAAAATAAGCAATTATGTCTTATTTCTTTTCTGTCTCTGAAACTGTATACAAAAAGCCTACATGAAGTTCTCATTCTCCCAAGGTTGCTCAAATGTCATGACTTAGTGAAGCTTGCTGCTATCCTAGGCATGCTAAAAAGGAGTATTTATACTGCTTTCTTGACCTTTCTGGGTCTATAATAAAAACTACTGGCACTGAAATGTACATTCTCTTAGACACAAGCTAGAAGATGACTGATGATTCACTTAGTTAAGTGTTTTGTCTTGTCAATCACAAGTCACATAGTACAAATGCAAGCTGCAGCAACTAGGAATTAGTGAGCATGTAAACCATTGTCAGAGAGTACATTCTCTTTGTCTGCCACTTTAAAGGCCATTGTCAAAGAGTCTGTCTCCTTAACTTAATCCATGTGGTCTGTAGTGGGTGATGCTTTTCATTGTACTTGTTCAAATGAGAGTGGATAATTAAATATTCTCAATAGAAGAATGAAATAATTTCAAAACATTTTAATCTAGTACTGCAAATACTAAATAAAACTGCACAATTTTCATGACATTCTGGATGAGGGACTGATTTTAGTGCATCTGTTAATCATTTACTGTTATGTAACAATTCCTTAAAAGTGGCATTATTCAACCTTATTAAGACATATAAAGTATTGATAACATGATATTCAAAGTCCCTTAAGAAATATTAATCTCTGCAATACTTATACTTCAGTAAGCATCAAAAACATTTTCTGTTTCTCTCCAGTTCCTTCAAATTTTGTGTGGTGTGATGGTTTGTACAGGTTTGACTATTTCCTCTTACATATATTTCAAGTCACAAATGGGTTCATTAGTGTTAATTCTAGACTTCTTGGCTAGCACCTAGCGTTGTATGCCTTTAACTAGTATACTCTTTACTGGCTTGAGCACAGATATAGGTGGCAAAAACTTTGAACAAGGTTGTTTTGTTGCTGCAGGGTCTGATGGTGATTTTCTCCTAACTTTGGCACAAGTTTCTGTGTAGATATGAATACCTCAAACCATTTAACCCTGCAGTTCGCAACTCCACTTGTGGTCTGCACCAAAGTAAATCAGTAAATCAGAGTAAATTCTACAATCACTACAATAATAACTACTTTTTCATGTAGCCTTCTAATTCCCAAGTAGTAAGATAGTACAAAGCAAGTAGAGGAGCAGGTTCAAACTTTCTCTTCTCATATCATTATATAGACTTCAGTTTTACAAGTGATTTGAGCAAAAACAAAGTGAGACGGGCATGGTAAACACCTTATATAGCTTGGATTGATGGCAACGATTCTTGCTAGAAGAGTAGGCACCCAATATTCACCCAGTATGCCTAGCTATCAGGTGGCTCTGTCAAATCTTGCGTTTAGTTTCTGAGCTGGTCATTCTTTGATATAGTGTGCTCTCTGAGATGTGGAGGCAGAGATTCCAAGATACTGGTGAACCCTAGAATTATATTGGTCTTGTGCTTCCTTACTATATCTTTATGACCAATGGAGCTTTGTAGTTTAGGGCCCTACTTCCTTCCATTGTGGATGCTTGGTGCGTTGAACCAATCTTGATTATGCACAATCTATGTTTTTTAAACTTCTAGATAGAAAAATAGAACTTTATTTGTCCCTGGGGAAATGTAACTTTTTCTACAGAAGCTTTTAAGATGATAGATAGATAGATAGATAGATAGATAGATAGATAGATAGATAGATAGATAGATAGATAGATAGATAGATAGATAGATA
>JANRMT010062806.1:66748136-66761452 GCA_026402145.1 Polypterus bichir lapradei | reverse complement strand
TGCCTTCTTAATTATATAATGCATGTTTTCTAAAGCGCGTTTTGTAGCTCTTCCTGGCTTTCTACGTAATGCGTGATTACGTGAGAGGCGTGATGATGTCATACGAACTCCGCCCCTCCAGCTGAACTCCATTACAGTAAATGGAGAAAAACAGCTTCCAGTTATGACCATTACGCGTAGAATTTCGAAATGAAACCTGCCCAACTTTTGTAAGGAAGCTGTAAGGAATAAGCCTGCCAAATTTCAGCCTTCTACCTACACGGGAAGTTGGAGAATTAGTGATGAGTGAGTGAGTGAGTGAGTGAGTGAGTGAGTGAGTGAGTGAATGAGTGAGTGAGTGAGTGAGTGAGTGAGTGAGTGAGTGAGTGAGGGCTTTGCCTTTTATTAGTATAGATTATATTATATGATAATATAATATTAATATAATATTATATATATATTAATATTAATATAATATAATATTAATATTAATAATATATATATATTAATATATATATTATATATTATATTATATTATAATAATAATAATTATTATTATTATAATTATAATACTTATTATAATTATAATAATTATTATTATTATTATTATAATTATTATTATTATTATTATTATTATTAAACCTATTTATGGCAAAATTGGAGGAAGATTTCATGTCAAAGTGCTTCTTAAAACCAATGTTGTATCTCCGTTACATACTGTAGATGATATCTTCATAATCTGGACTGCCAGTGAGAAGGAACTCCTCAATTTTTATAATATAATTCCTTTCACCCCAACATAAAGCTGAAGCTGAATTACTCAAAAACAGAAGTCAGCTTCCTTAGCACCACTGTTCAACTTAAAGACAACACCATTGTAACTTCTGTTTTTCACAAACCAACAGACAAACGGACCTACCTGAGATATGAGAGCTTCCACCCCAAGCATATAAGGCACTCCATTATTTTCAGCCAAGCAATATGGTACAATTGTATTTGCTCAGACCCGACAGACCGGGATAAACAACTGGAGGAGCTTAGACAAGATTTCATCAGACAAGTTATACCTCCAAAACAACAGACACTCAAATAAGAAGAGCTACTTCCATACCCAGAGACAACCTTCTGGAATATAAAAACAAAGACAACAAGAACTGCATCCCCCTTGTTGTCACCTACAACCCACATCTTGAAGCACTTAGAAAAATTATAAAAGAACTTCAGCCAATGCTAAACAATGACCAAGCACTGAAAAATGTATTTCCTGAAACTCCCCTCCTGGCATACAGACGATCACCAAACCTTTAGCAACTAATTGTCCGAAGCTCCCTAAGTGAACCAACAGAAAATGGCACATCTCCCTGCCTACAGAAAAGATGTAAAACATGTTCCCACATTTATAATATAGACCGTATAATTATACCACACTGCCAACTAGAACATCACATACAGGGATCATTTTCCTGCAGATCATCTAATGTGGTCTAGCTTACTCTCTGTATGAAATGTCCTGACACTGCACTCTATGTGGGAGAAACTGGACAAACACTCCGCCAGAGAATGAATTTACACAGATTCAACATTAAACATGGCAACACAGATGTTCCTGTAGCGGCCCACTTCAACAGCCATGGACACTGTAAGAGGGACGTTAAAGTCACAGTGCTTATGGGCAACTTCAAAACACAGCAAGACAGAAAAGAATGGGAAGTTAAACTCATGCTAAAATGTAATACATTACAACATGGCTTGCATAAAGAGTTTTATGGCCAGATATGAGGATTGTTTGCATCTCTCAGACTGACATAGACAACCTGTCTACAGATCCACATTGTTTTAAAAAACTCATTAGAAACTTCAAAAGACTTTGTTTGACAGCTATCTTATCCAAAGATCTTGACCATACATTGTTCTTCTCTCTTGTTAAATTAACCCTAGCCTGAAGGAATCTATTAATTTTTTACATTTAAGGTTTCTCACTTAAAGATTTCACAATGTTGTTTCTTGTCCTAGTGTGTATATAAACACAGGGAACTGCAGTTTCTGCATTACAACTTGCCTGAAGAAGGGGCCTGAGTTGCCTCAAAAGCTTACATATTGTAAAAGGTGTCATTTTTCTTGACTTTTCACTACATTCATAATGGCTAACATGGTACAACACCCTAGTACTCTAGACAACAGTAAAGGTTTCTTTTTAATTCATGCTTTATCTCTAGAAAGATGCATCAAAACATAAAACGGCACACCAAACACTTCCTCATATTATATTCCCATATCACTGATGCACAAGAAGCATGCGTCCTCTATATAAAGTTTCAGACTAACATTTTTTCATTTAGTTCAAGTTTTTTGGCATGTACTGTATAGTGAGAATGATGAAATTATATATGTGCAGTTAGAAACAAAATGAGTCAGATGTTTTACTCCTTAACTACTGGCTGTCATCATTCATCTGCACCAAACACCCTCGTGAAAAAAATGGGCTGAGGATATAATTTATATTCTTGAAAGATAGACAGAAGGTTTTCTCTTTAAGATTTCATTGTGAAATTATAGGCTAAGTAGGAGTTTCCAAAAGGTGTGTATATTTAAGTTGTTTATTTATGCAAATTGAAGGATATTTGCCATCTACAGTATGTGAGTACAAAGATAGAATACATGACAGTATTTAGATGGAGAAGACATTAACATAAATAATTGTGATCCATTGTGTTTTTGTAAAAATGTCCCATTGTTTAAAGGTAACATGCAGTTGTATATGCTTTTCATTGTGTCTCTCAGATGCATCCTACATTTTTTTTTTGCTAAGGGAGTCTGATTAGATTACCTTGGCTTGTTTGCTACATTTGTTTTTTTTTTTCAACGACTGATCAGCTTGTGCCTCAAGTGTAAAGCTCAAGTATCCCAGAAAAATCAAAAGTCTTATGTACTAAAACACAGCAGCATCCTTACGTGCTTCATTGCTATTTCTGTATATCAGCAAAACAATATTTAAAATTCTGCTGTTTCACTGGTGGGAATTGTAGGATCTTTAATTTGTTCTGTTTGTAACACATGAAAACATTGTACTGTTCTCTAAAGGTTTACATGAAATATATCAATTTTGCATGCAAATGCAATATTATTAACCTAAGTTAAGTACGATATAATACAAAAGTATTTCAGCAAGCTGATTTAGATGGAGAAATATATACTTGTGCTTATTGTTCTATGTTGCTGCTGGTGTAAGTGAATTTCCCTTTGGGGATCAATAAAGTCTATCTCTGTATATATCTATATATAATAAAAATGCTTCTGGCACTTTTTTGTAATGCTGTCAGTGACAAATCATTCTGAGGTAATAAAATAAAAATTAGCATGAACTGTTGAAAATAATTGGGCATTGTAAATATAGGTCTGGCATGCAGTTTCTAATGTCATCCTAGTAGTAGGGTGTTGTACTGTGTTAGCCATAATGGATGCAATGAGAATTCAAGCAAAATGATTTATTATAACTGAACAGATAACAATATGCAAGCTTTTGAGGCAGCTAAGGCCCCTTCTTCTGGCAAGATGAAGACGGGGCCTTAGCTGCCTTGAAAGCTTGCATATTATCATTTTGCTTAACTTCATCTTAGGAAAACGTCCCAAAGTGTCACCAAGTGACTTCAGAATTAACACTCCAGACAGGTTACCTCTCAATTTATGCTCATGTAAATGCTGCATCTTTTGGAACCTGATTAAAATTTCACTCTCAAATGGGAATGTTTTCCATGCTGCTGGTCAGTATTATGGTCATTCTCCTCTGTCAAATATTGGGAAGTGCAAAAATCACAAATTAGATATGACAGACATGGGTTCTCATTCATTATAATTTAAATATCAGAACTTGAATTTTGGGGTGGGAGAGAGGCCCAGTTGTTACCTGCAATGCCCTGGTATCAAATCTCAGTTTCTTGCACTGTCAGTATAGAACTTGCACATTTTCCCCATATCAGAGTGTCTTTTCTCCCTTATTCCAAAGAAGTGCAGTGGAAAACATCTTCTATTGTCCACAGCTATAAACCTATAAACACAAAACAAACTCAGCGAAAATAAAGTAATTTGGAGTTTTTTAAATGCCCTTGGCAAAGGTTACATTCAGTATGATATACTAAAGTTTCTTAACTACAGTTTTTTCCTCAATATAACCTGCTTTTTATACTTTTTTTACAGTAAATTGGAGGGGTGTGCAGGTTATAAAATGATGTGGATTATCTAAATATTTGTAAACACAATCCTTGTTCTCTCTGCAATAAATGATTATCAAATGATGTATACAAGATTCAGTTTTATGCAGTACAGGTCCACAATCTGTTATCAGCAACTCCAAATTAAAAAAGCTTCCAAAACTGAAAGACTTTTTTTTTCTTTTCTCTAGGCGTCACATCAACGCCTTTTCATGCATCAACTATCAGGAAATGATTCCATGTGATTATTTTTGTTGGCAGTTTTCAAATGAATAGACTAGCTACAACCTGCTGTAACCTGTTTAAGTACCTTACAATATGCTTCTATATAATTAGAATCAAAATCATAATACTGGTAATTCTGACAAATCTTCTAATTGACCGAAAATGAAATGCTTTCTTGAATAAAACAGAAAAGCCATCATTGGAATATCTCCTGCTGCCAGTTTGTGGTGATTTCTCAAAAACATTAAGAAATGAAAAAAGTAGGTTTAAAGCTATAAAAGTGACATTTTTTTTTGTAAAACCGCATCTAGTGGGATTAGGATGCAGGAAGTAATCAACGTGAAGTGAATTCATACATACAAATATGAACTGCTGAGTGTGCATCAGATGTGCACAGCAAAAACACCAATGTTAAATCAATAGTTAAAGTGAAACCATGAAAACAACAGTCCCTTATACAATCCATTTCTTAATTTAACATTATAAGTGTGAATTTAACACTGGCAATTCATATAACTAAATAATGAAATCATTTTTTTTCCACTCATGTTTAATGTTACTCTGCAGCTTGTTCTCTTTTGTAGGTCAGGGTTTCTTTCTGTTCAAGCAACATTGCTCATTGCCTTAAACACAGTATAGTATGGCTTGAAGTTCCAGCTGCTGTACCCACAAGCAGCATTTGAGGGAAGTACGTTCTCCGGTTGTATGTTCTCTTATCATTGAAAAATAAAGATTCTGCTTCTCACCTTACATAACCTTGCCCCCCTCTACCTCACGCAGCTCCTTACACTCCTTGTCGCTCTCTCAGGTCCTCATACAGTAATCTCCTTACATGTCACATTAACCAGACTCTCCATCCTGGGAGGCAGGTCCTTTAGTACCATGGCCCCTCAACTCTGGAACTCTCTTCCTCAGTCTCTCCGAGATTGCTTCTCTTTCTGCACCTTTAAATCTCAACTGAAAACTTCTGTCTTCTGTGTATTTTTTTTTTTAATTTACTCTGTATGTAAAGTGACCTTGGGTTTGTGAAAGGCACTCTATAAATGTAACATTATTATTATTAAAGAGCAAAGTACAACTTATAACTCATAAAAGTGATCACTGGGAACCAAGTTGTTTCACGTAGACAGACAGACAGACATGACTTCAGCAGAAAAATATGAAAGTTTTTATTATAATTTTTCCTGTAAACATATGCAAAACCCTATTTACAAAACCTCATTTCAACAAAGCTTTTCAATAAAAATGACATTGTGGAAGGTAATTTTCGAATGTCAAGATGTAGTAAAAATATTCTAGGCCATATTTATATATGTTGTGGCAGACGGCCAGGGACCTTGCCCCAACGGTACACCTGGATCAGGGAAAGACCGGGAAAGGGGCAATATCTTCCCTGGATGCAAGAAGGCAGCCCCACTGATTTCCAAGGCCCAACCAAAGGGTCTACTTGGATGGTTCCTGAGCCCTGGAGGACAGCACTTCCGCCACACCAGGAAGTACTGCTGTTCCAGGAACTGTGTATGCCCGGGGTGCTTCCGGGTGCAATTGCAGCACTCCTGCCACACCAGGAAGTGCTGCCGGAAGACCATCACCAAGCACCTGGAGCACATCCGGGGCATGATAAAAGGGGCCGTGCCTCACTCCCTTCGAGGAGCCAGATTCAGGAGGAGGAAGACGGAGCTTGCGAGAGAGAAGTGGAGGCGGCCGAAGAGAGAAAAAGACTGAGGAGCAATGTGTGAGTGAGTGGAACCAACTGTAAATAGTTCTGTAAATAAACCCGTGTGTTTTGGACATTGGTGTCATGTCTGCCTGTGGCCAGGCGAGCTTTTATAATGTATATAGTAGTGTGGCTAATAAAGAGGCAAGGCTAATAATTGGGGTGCCCACCAGGCAAAACCCTGTTCAGTTCTAACAAATGAAATATGTAATGTCTGTCAAAGGCGTTTTCATTGGATAGCCACATTTCAGCCAATTCTCTGGCACTTTTAGCATTAGCCTTGAACTTTACTTGCACTGAGTCCAGTTTAAATGTGTGTCCGCTTAAACTTGTATGTGTGTAAATCAGAGACTGTGGGTCCTTTCTTCTGACGACATTGTGACGTTCCTGTAAACGTGTGGCAACTGTTTTTGATGTTTGTCCCACATATACATTCGGGCATGAATCACATGGTATGCTGTAAACCACGTTGTGTGTCTCTGCTGCCGATCACTTGCTTCTAGCATTAAAAAGGACAGTGCGCAGAATGTTTGTAGCTTTGTGTGCTATTTTGATACCTGATCTGGACAGAATATGTACTGTACCTTCTGATACCCCATCATGATAAGGAAATATGTGCCAGGTGAAATAGGGGGTCAAGTTGGAGTTGATTGTGTGCTGGGGTCTCTGGCATCTCCTATGTAGGTGCTGTCTGATGAATGTCTTTGGGTAGCTGTTTGATGTGAACAGTTGGAAAAGACAGCATCTTCCATTCTTTTTAGCCTCCTTGTTATTACAATGGGTGTGAACTATTCTGAATAAGAGTCTTAACACAGCTCCATTTATGCAGTGATGGATGATTGCTGGCAAAGTGTAATATTTTGTCTGAATAACATTCCTTATGATAAACAGCTGTTTCAATGATGATTCCTGATAAGAGTCGAAAGCTTAGGAATAAAAACTATTTTAAGATATGTGATTTATTTTCTCCCTTTGTGGATTTCCAGCTACAAATATGCAAACTGTATCACAGACCTTAACTTCCATATACACATATATGGAATACTAGCTGTGTAAGCCCTGTTCTATAAAAAGCCCAGGCTCCTAGAAACTATTGAAATCGTCAGAAAAAAAATTGAAATGCACAGTCGGTGGTTTTGTTTGCCGGATGTGCTCGCCCCCCTTGTCTTTCAGCGTCTAAGCAAGTTTCTCTATCGTTTGTCTTTCCTCAGTAGTTCCACTTTGGCAACAGGGTCACTTTCTTTCAGCTTCATGCTGTAGCCTTGTCCTTCTTTCTTCTTCTGAGCCTTGCCAGCTCTTTGAGCTTCATGCTGTAGCCTCGCTGTTCCAGGCTGGACAACAGACACACAGACTTCCACGCCTAGACGTTTATATATAAGATATCCTATATATAAACGTCTATCCGTGGAAGTGTGTGTGTCTGTCTGTCCTTCCCAGAAGTGAGAGGTAGAGTCGGGGTAAGGGCTCCATCTCCGAGGATACACAAGCGTGGCCAGCACGTTGACAAAATGAAACCTCTGAAGAAAGAGTCACTCGCTTAGCTGCTAATATAGAAGCGAGGCGAGCACATTGGCAAAACAGTATCCTTTTTACTTCTCCTCCCGCTACTAATACACAAGTGATGCAAGAACGTCAGCAAAATGAAACCTCCAAGGAGACAGATGCTCAGAGCAGTTCCTTTCGATTACCTGACATCTCTACATTTCAATTTTTTTTTTGACAATTTCAATAGTTTCTAGGACCCTATGCTTTTTACAGCACGGGCTTACACAGCTAGTAATATATAAATGCACCACAAAACACTGCAGATAGATTGTTAGTGACTAAGTATTAATAATTACTAATTGATTAGTTTAGTCTATGAGGGGGATGAACCCTACCTGTCAATTTTAGCATGTTCAATACTCAGTAAGACTTGTTCATGACCTTTTCTGCATGTGCCACATTTTATAATAATCGTTGTATATTCTACATGAAATCCATGCAATGCTACATTAGTGTGATTAATTTGTGATACTTTTAATAAAGCAATTTACAAATATTCTGTAAGAAAAGTGTGTGTTTTTAAGGGAAAGATCAAGATAATGATTTTTAACAAAAGTTTAAATTGTACAGTTTGTTTTATGGCTAAATGGAAGGATAACAAAATGTAAAAAAAAAAAAAAACAGAACATGCCACTGGTAGGCTACAGAGCGTGTTGAACTCATCTATAACGGCAATTAAGTTGAGGGCTGTGCGTGGATGTGGGTTGTAAAGGACTAACTCATGAAACTAACATAAACTGTCTGTCCTTTTCCCTTTATAGCTGAATCAAAACAATTATACGGTACCTTATTACTTCAGGCAATGCATGTCAAGAGAACATTCAGCTGTAGCACAGACTGTATGTAAAGCTGCAAATTTGCAAAGGTAACTAAAATGTGCAGAGCAAAAAAGACTGTTTAAAAAGGTGATGTTATAATAACAACATAAAAAATCAGAAATGCAGCAGTTATTTCCCATTGTATTTAATGGAGAAAACAAAACCTTGTTTGCATACTCAGGAGCTTAATAGTTGTAGCATAAAACAGCAGTAAATCAGAGATCTTGAGTGCAAGAGAGACTTTCACAAGGCAGTTATCCAAGAGCAGAGCAGAGGGAATAGGAAAATCAGCCCCCAAATGCTGTGTGCAAGAATATATTTAACAGGCAAAAGGCTGTCTGTTTTACTAATGTAATGGTTAAGTCCACAAGCTAACAACTGAGAAATGTGAACAGGATCATGCTCACTTTGTAGGGGATGTGAAAAAAAAGAATAGTGCATCTAGAGTAATACAGTTTGAAGAGTAGTGGGAGAATAAAACAATCAGCTGTTTGCTTACATTCTGTTATCAGTTTTAGCATTCGAGTGAGATTTTTTTTGTAATACATTCAAATTATTCAAAGAATGACACTAGACTTGACAACCCCAGTTGACATTCATGTTTTTTTTAGTTCCAGCTGTATGTAGAAGTGCTGATTCTCTGCTTTGTAACTATATTATAAATATTTAATCTCTTTCCCTAAACATGAACATTGATGCACCTAGCATGCTCTTTTTGGTTTACCAGGTAAGCACACAGCAGGCAGCCGATCAGGAGCCTTTGCCAGACCCCGTTAGCTTCTAAACTTGATAGTTAAGTTTTTCATTAGAAAAAGGTCTGCCTGTTGCTTCGCTCTTGGATTATATTCAATAGAGCAGGAGCAGAAAGAGAAATAGCTTTTAGAAATGCCATTTTATGTAATATGCCTTTATGGCACAGAGAGGCGAGTGCGTAAAATATCAATGATAGATAGATAGATAGATAGATAGATAGATAGATAGATAGATAGATAGATAACTTTATTAATCCACAAGGGGAAATTCACTCCAGCAGCAGCATACTGATAAAAGCAATATTAATTAAAGAGCAATAAAAAAAAGCAGTGCAACTTTAAAAATACAAGTTGGAGAGTGTGAGGCAGGTGTAACAGTCTATAATCTTGTACTGTGTTAATGGCTTCTTTTGGGAGCAGGTGTCTGTTTTAGCTGTCCAAACGGAGACTTAGCCAAAGTTTAACGGATCCATGTCATACTCCATTTTGACACCTTTGCACTTAACAGCATCCAAATTAAATTTAAGCTTACTGCTTACATGTGCATGTAATAATATTTCAGCACTCAAAGGGCCTGCAGCAGAGAAGGCTAACAGAATTACATCACACTCGAAAGCACGGCACACACAAGTAAGGAGCCATTTCAACATGTGACAGCTGGTTAGTAATGTCACAAAGTTTGTCAGTAGAGACAAAATATTTGTTACATGGAAAATATAATTTATTTTATTACAAAATGCTGTTTGCATGTGGAAACACTGTTGTTCAGTAATGGACAACTTTTATGGTATGCAAAACGAGAGTTGTGTAAAAATTTGTGCATGCAGGCTATCATCGATTGGAGGTTTGTTCAGGTGTTTTGATTACTTATATTCTTTTTAATGAAAGGATGCAAATGTGCTGGTTGTAGTTTTTTTTTTAACTCGAAGAGACAAAATGTGCAAGTTATACAGGGGTATGGCGTATATTCATGTGTGGGGTATGTTAAGGAATATGTGGTAATATTTGGTGTGTTGACTCATTCACTTATTAGCATATATATACAGACATTTGTATAATTTTTAATTCAGCACTGATAATAACCTTATAAGAATATAACAATGTTATGATACACATTGGGAGACAGCCGGCAGCTCAACCCAGCCGGGATGCCCCTGAAGTGGAAGGATGGGGGAAGGCAGCTGCTTTGGGACACTGCCTCCCCCAGGACTCTAGCTGGTGGCCTCCCTGCAGTATAGCAGTGCCCTGGATTCCCGCAGGTCTCCATGGGATCTGGAGTAGGACTTCACAGCCCTGCTAGATGCCGTGGGTGCCGCCAGGAGACACTGCATGGAGACTGGGGAGTCCCTACTGTTTATATAGCCCAGTAGTACTCCAAAGTCACGGGGACAGAAGCACAGAAGTACTTCCAGGCTGAAGTAATTACAAGTTCTCCATCTGACACGGAAGTGCTAATGAGTCATGTGGACGGAAGGACAGAAGCACTTCCGGGTGTGGAGGAGAAAGAATATTGTGTTTATTACCTGTTTATTGTGGCTGTGGTGCTGGGTAGGGTCCCCAGCCGTCTGCCACACTATATAACCAAACATCCTATTAGCCTTCTTAATCGCTTATTTACACTGTCTGAATATAGATAATAAACACCAATGTCCTCCTCATAAGTTATGCTTTGAAGTTTCCAATGCCCAGTAGAGTATTCAATAAGACTTTACATCAGCTTATATGTCATCTACTAAAAATCTGTCCAAGCCTTTTTTTTGACAATAACTGGTTTTGACAATAATCTGCCCTTTCAACAAAGTTTGGTATCATTTGGAAACTTTATCACTTTATTGGTTATATTGATAACCTGATCTCATATATATATATCTAGCACTGATCCCTGAGAGACATCACTTTTCACTTCAACTAATTCCAAAGTCATTCCAGCACCCTTGGTTCCTGTGTCTAATGTAGGATGTCATCAAAAGTTTTCCAAAGATCAAGAAAAATAATATACGCACCTCTCTGATTGTCTGCTATTGTTGCTTCCACATAGAATTCTGACAAATTAGTGAAACAAGATTTAAACCATCTAAACCCATGCTGACTATTCACTAATATACACTGTGTGCACAATTATTAGGCAAGTTGTATTTTTGAGGATTAATTTTAATATGGAACAAACACAGTGCTATCAGTCAATCCAAAATGTTAATAAACCTGAATGTTTCACAAAGGAAATAACAACAACAACAACAACATTTATTTATATAGCACATATTCATACAAACAGTAGCTCAAAGTGCTTTACATAATAAAGAAAACACAATATGAAAACAAAATAAATCAGCATTAATTAACATCGAATAAGAGTAAGGTCCAATGGCCAGGGGGGACAGAAAAAACAAAATAAAAACTCCAGACGGCTGGAGAAAAAAAAATAAAATCTGTAGGGATTCCAGACCATGAGACCGCCCAGTCCCCACTGGGCATTCTACCTAACATAAATGAAACAGTCCTCTTTGGATTTAGGGTTCTCACGGAAAGGCTTGATGATGATGGTCACGTAGAATTCTGCCTTTTAGTCCATCCATCATTGTTGGAGCATCATGAAGCTTTGAGTAGGTGGAGGTGGCGCAGGCCACCACCACAAAGAAACCGGAAAAAGAAACAGAGAAGAGAGTAGGGGTCAGTACGGGCTGTAGAGCTACCCTGAATAGTTATTATGAGGAAATTGAACATATAGAGTATCAGGATTAAGTTAAATTAAGTTAAATTGAAGTTATAGAAAGGCCATGTTAAAGTAATATGTTTTCAGCAGTGTTTTAAAGTGCTCCACCGTATCAGCCTGACGAATTCCTATTGGCAGGCTATTCCAGATTTTAGGTGCATAGCAGCAGAAGGCCGCCTCACCACTTCTTTTAAGTTTTGTTCTTGGAATTCTAAGGAGACACTCATTTGAGGATCTGAGGTTACGATTTGGAATATAAGGTGTCAGACACTCCGATATATAAGAAGGGGCGAGATTATTTAAGGCTTTATAAACCATAAGCAGAATTTTAAAGTCAATCCTGAATGACACAGGTAACCAGTGTAGTGACATCAGAACTGGAGAAATGTGTTCGGATTTTCTTTTCCTAGTTAGGATTCTAGCAGCTGCATTCTGCACTAGTTGCAAACGATTTATGTCTTTCTTGGGTAGTCCTGAGAGGAGTGCGTTACAGTAATCTAGTCGACTGAAAACAAACGCGTGAACTAATTTCTCAGCATCTTTCAGTGATATAAGAGGTCTAACTTTACTTATGTTTCTTAAGTGAAAAAATGCTGTCCTAGTGATCTGATTAATATGCGATTTAAAATTCAGATTACAGTCAACAATTACCCCTAAGCTTTTTACCTCCGTCTTGACTTTTAATCCTAATGTATCCAGTTTATTTCTAATAGCCTCATTGTATCCATTATTGCCAATCACTAAGATTTCAGTTTTCTCTTTATTTAACTTGAGAAAGTTACTATTCATCCATTCTGAGATACAAGTCAGACATTGTGTTAGTGAGTCAATAGAATCGGGGTCATCAGGTGCTACTGATAAATACAGCTGTGTGTCATCAGCATAGCTGTGGTAGCTCACGTTGTGCCCTGAGATAATCTGACCTAACGGAAGCATGTAGATTGAGAATAACAGCGGACCCAGGATAGAGCCTTGTGGAACACCAAATCGGATATCATGTGTCTTTGAGTTGTAATTACCACAACTAACAAAAAATTTTCTCCCTGTCAGGTAGGATTCAAACCAATTTAAGATACGGCCAGAGAGGCCCACCCATTGACTAAGGCGATTTCTAAGAATATTATGATCAATAGTGTCAAATGCAGCACTCAGATCTAAGAGGATGAGAACCGATATATGGCCTCTGTCTGCATTCACCCGCAAGTCATTTACTACTTTAACGAGTGCAGTTTCTGTGCTGTGATTTATTCTAAAACCCGACTGAAATTTATCAAGAATAGCATGTTTATTTAGGTGGTCATTTAACTGCATAATGACTGCTTTCTCCAGAACTTTGCTTAAGAAAGGCAGGTTAGAGAT
>JANRMT010062806.1:66688772-66743136 GCA_026402145.1 Polypterus bichir lapradei | reverse complement strand
ATTTCTCCAAGATTATAAATGACAATGCTAGTAATCCCAGAGTCTTAATAAACATCTCTGACATTTAAAAAAAAATAAATCAGTCAATCAATGACCAATATAGCCACCCTTCTTTCCAATAACAGTCATAAGCCTTTCCATTCATGGAGTCTGTCAGTTTCTTGATCTGTTGACGATCAGCTTTTTGTGGAGCAGTGACTACAGCCTCCCAGACACTCTTCAGAGAGGTGTATTGTTTTTCTCCCCCGTAATTCTAACGTTTAAGAAGTGCCCACAAGTTCTTGATAGGGTTTAGGTCAGATGAGGAAGGGGGGGCCATGTCATTATTCCTTCATCTTTAAGGCCTTTACTGGCTGGCCACGCAGTGGAGAACTTCGATGCAAGCGATGGAGCATTGGCCTGCATAAAAATCATGGTCTTCTTCAAAGATGTAGACTTTTTCCTGTATCACTGTTTGAAGAAAGTGTCTTCGAAAAACTGGCAGTAGGTTTGGGAGTTGATTTTGAGTTCATCTTCAATGCAAAAAGGTCCAACTAGCTCATCTTTAGAAATACCAGCTCATACCAGTACCCCACCTCCACGTTGGAGTGGAGCTCTGTGCCCATTACTGATCCACAGGTCCATCCATCTGGTCCATCAAGAGTCACTCTCATCTCATCGGTCCATAAAACCTTTGAAAAAAATCTGTCTTCAGATATTTCTTGGCCCAGTTTTGACGTTTCAACTTATGTTTCTTGTTCAGTGGTGGTTGGGTTTCAGCCCTCCTTACCTTGGCCATGTCTTTGAGCACTGAACACCTTGTACTTCTGGGCACTCCAGGTAGGTTGCAGCTCTGGAATATGAAAGCACTGGAGGATAATGGGTTCCTGGTAGCTTCACGTTTGATTCTTCTCAAATCTTTGGCAGCTAATTTGCGTCTTTTGTTCTCAACACGTTTCTTGCGACCCTGTTGACTATTTGCAACAAAATGTTTGATGGTTCTGTGATCACACACCAATATCTTAGCAATTCCAAAAGTGCTGCATCCCTCTGAAAGACTTTTTACAATTTTTGACTTTTCAGAGTCAGTTAAATCTCTTTTTTGGCCCATTTTGCCTGAGGAAAATAGGCTACCTAATAATTCTGCACACCTTGATATAGGGTGTTGATCTCATTAGGCCACACCCTCCTTCATTACACAAATACACATCACCTGACGTGCTTAAATCCAATAAGTATTCAAGTTAATACAGCTTGGAGTTGGAATATACACATAAAAATGATGATATGGTCAAAATACTCACTTGCCTAATAATTGTGCACACAGTGTATCTATCCTTGACATTTGATTATCAGTGTTTTTTTACTTAGCAATTGCTTCCCCCTTCCCTTCCTATATACATACTCACTAACCTCCAGGCTGAATGTTATCAATTTTAAGGCTATTGAAAAAAAAACTGCCCTATTGTAATAAATGGTTTAGTACATGGTGCTTCAATACTTCTTATGGCATACTATTTGTGTCTTTTTCAGTGTTACTTTATTTTCAAGCATTACTTTTTTTTAACTATTTACCCCAACAATACTTATTTTGATTTTGGTATGGCTCACAACTACCACTTAAAATTTACTATATATAGGTTAATCAGTTCAATATGACATTAGAAGCTTCTATTTATTTTATTTTTTCTTGCATTATCCTGACTAGAAGTAACATGATAAAGCATGGCTCTTTTAATTTAGCAAATAATAAGCTTACATTAAAATACATACACTCATTTTAAAAACTACCAGCTCTAATACACTATGTAAGACCAGAGCCACAGATGGGTCAACAACATCATCATAAGTCTCAGCATGGAATTAATGTAGTCTCTGTCTGGCTAGATATCTGGTCATTCTAGACTAAACACAGACAGGTAATCTCCTGGGGCTCAGCAATATCAATGCAAGTCTCACAAATCATTTCTGTTAAAGATAAAAGCCCCTGCCTTCATTAGTTTTACTTTCTTTTCATTACATAAAATATGCAAGATCCCAATTAGTTAAAAAATGGCTTTCTTTTGTTTAACAGAACCTTCCCATCATAAATTAATTATTACTTTTCAATGCAGTGTGAGATGATGTTGACCTTTGCTCTTCTGTCATTAAAATGTGATGGTGTCCTTCGGTTTAATCTTGAATTGCACTTTGATGACAGCTGCCTGGAGCAACACAGGACCGGAATAAAATGGGCCTGAAAAATGTCATAAATATCTTACAGACAAACTGTGTTTTGTGTTTGTTCTGTTATGTGTTGTGGTGTATTTTTTTTTCTGATGAGCAATATTTTAGAGTACAACAAAATTTTGCACAGGAAAAAAAAGCTCTTTATTTCGGGTAAAATAACAAGCAAAAAAGACGCTTGAATTGATGTCAGTCAGATGCTGCCTACATGCTGAGAGCTCTATGCTGTGATTCTAACAGACTGTGACTAACAAGACATGCTTGTTATCTAAGTCAGCAGCTGGAAAGCTAGGAAATATTTTAAGCCATAAATTTAAAACTGTCCACGAAGACGCATTACCTTTTTTGTAAAATTTTTACATATATGGCCTTTTCTGACAGCTGCATGCTTGACAGCCAGATACACATTCACCAACCTTCAATTCTATCTGCCCCAGAGAAGGAATTTTTATCAATAATGGTATTGGGCTAACTTTCTAAGGCGAGAATTGAAAAAATGAGAGAAGACTCCAATATTTACATATCTAAACAATTCATGCTACTCTTATGTTCTAAAATCACTCATCTCAACCACAGATTTGATATCAGCAGTTAGCATGCATCATTAGCAGTTATAATTTTCTTTTTGACTTTGATTTGACATTCACTTGTATATGGTCAGATGCCACGTGAACCTATTAGGTGCTGCAGACAAGGAAAAATGTTGTTTCAGATACAGTAAAAGTAAACAAAGGTGAATGAAGAGCAGCTCCATATGGAATTCTTGAAGGGTAATTACTGAGCTAGATATATGCACATGAAGTATTAACTGAGAAGCATGAAATGCACCTTTTTAGGTACATCTGTACACTGTGTTCAATCACCAATTACATCATTTCTATTAAAACAGACAATAGCAGACCAATTTGAACTTTGCTAGTTTCGGACATATATGGACCCTCAGACATTGAATAACATGCCCATCTCAAGCCAACACAGAACATTTTTAAATTAACTTTTAAAAATATAGCACACTTTGTCCATATGAATTTTTTCTCATGCTGCTATGGGTTTCCTACCAAATCCAAAAGATTCACAGCTTAGGCTAAACAGCATCTAAACTTAGACATTTTGAACAAGTATTTGTGTCTACCTGGATTAAATAGATACTCAAAATTAATGAATCATTGGACAGAGAAATTAACCTTTGGTCTGTGTTATATAAAAATTTTTATTTTTGATTTTCAGACCTAATATCAGGCAGCTCGCTGCAATTGTGTATATAGAAATCATACAACAATACAGTCATTATCACAACTCTTCCATTTCTTTTAAGAATTTAACACTAGAATCCCTGAAGCCTATGAAAAAACTTGTATTCCTGGGCCACCTTAGATTCCTTTACACCTCTCCATTAGTGTGTTTTGTTTTGCAAATGTGTCAATCAGCACAAGCAGCAAGCACCCTTCTTTCATGTTACTCCATAACAATAGTTGCACAAAGTGCGACAAGAACTTCCATCTGCAGCTAAAGTCATTCTCGTTCTGAAGTAGCATTGCACATGTACCTTTGTCAGCATGCCCATGTCTATCAAACACAGGAAGTTCTGCAGTCTAGTTGTGACTTTACGCTCTAGGAAGATGAGTAAATAAATATAGGTAAACAACATTCGAAGTGGCTTTTATATACTGTAAGTAACACATACATGTTTTTCATATAAAGACCATCACAAAACATAATCACAAATGGAACTTTGCACAATACCTTGGTGAGCGCTGTAAACCCTGCTGTTTCGTTGAAGGACACGTTTGGGGCAGACTGACTGTTAGGATGACACCCGACATGTTGTTGCATCCAAACAGTGCCATCTTTCACCTTTATGCCTGGTGCAACTGCATTGTTCTTATGTGTGAGTGGACATTTCTTCCAGGGAGAGCATCTGTTCTCCTTCTCTGATGTAGAACCCTCATCCTCATCTGAGTTCACCTCTGTAATAGCGCGTCTTTATATGAAAACAGCAGTGTCAGATCGGGGGGAGTGTGAACATGACTGAGAGAATAAAACTGAAAAGAAAAAAAAAAGCTAACCTTTACAAGTACCTAAAATTTACACCGGCTGTTACAGACTCAAATCAAATGTATGTTTTTTTATTGTATAATAGTAACAATAAGAGCAGCTCACTACTCAAAACGGTAATTCTGGTTAGCGGCCGGACTCAAACCCGGGACCTCTTGATTATAAGTCAGCAACTCTTTCTGTTGCACCACCCAAGTGGTCATGTAAGTGTCTTACCCTAAAATGATTTATTTTTCTTTGGTTATTTTTTGAATAAAAGCACACTTGTTTTGTTATACGTATACCTTTTGTGAAAGTGTTTATTTGATATTTGGATTTCAGTCTTCACACATTATACACTTCATGTCAAAATTTTGTCATTAGTACTGTAACATGAAAAAATGTTTGTTTTAGGTATTTGTTCAACATTTCTTGCATTTCTCACACTTCCTGTCATCCTATATTTACATAGATCATTGTAGACATGGAACACTCATGAAATGCATGTGTTTCAAATGATGATATACTATTTACCCTGCACAACTCCAGACACCTAACACCAAGATAAACAACACTTGATCTGGAAAAACTTTTTGCCCGAGTTGACTGTGGCAGTGTTTGGTACAGCAGGGTGCTTGCTGCTTGTGCTGATCAACAAATTTACAAAACAAAAGATGCTAATGGAGAGGTGCAAAGGAATTGAAGGTGGCCCTGGATTATGATTTTTTTTGTAGGCTTCTGGTATTCTAGCATTAAAACACTTACACATCATTTACCTAAAGTTATGCTACTCATTTTGAATAAATTAGTAGGATTGACTACTGTAAATCATTATTCACTGACTTTTCTTACCGTTCAATATACAGCATTCTGTTAATTCAAAATGCTGCTGCAAAAATCATTACAAGAACTAGAAAGTATGACCACATAACTCTAATTTTTAAGTCTTTACACTGGCTTCCAGTCAAACTTACAGCCAATTTTGACATTCTCCTCCTTACATAAAAAAACCTTAAATGTCCAAATCCCTTTAAACCTATCTGAACTTATAATTAATTACAAACCAGAATGTACTTTAAGATCTCAAGATGTAGGCCTACTAAAGATTTTAAGGATTAATAAAACAGCAGTGTTAGGTCAAGCTTTTAGCTTCAGGGCTCTAAGGCTGTTATACAATCTGCATGCATGTATAAGACATGTCCCCTTAGTCTCAGCTTTTAAATTCAGGCGGTGTTTATGGATTATGAGTGGCAAAGACTAGTCATTATGGAGTGTGTCTTGCAAACTTATGTGCTACATTTATGGCTCATGATTCTGGTTTTTACATACCTTGGGGCAAGAGTTTTCACCTCTACCTTTTTTCTGTTCTTTTCTTGGGAATAGCTACTAAAGAGGTAGAGTTTATTTCCTGCATATCCCTCACCAAACTGGTAGCAGGGAAGGATTTGGTATCATTGAAAGAGAGGATTCTTCATAACTTTCTCTAATTCCTTTATCTACCGATATAAACACTTATCCTTTCCATGTATGTCATATCAAGCACAGTCTTTTCAAAGGCTTTTGTCTGAAACAATTAAAAGCTAGACTCTATATATTCAGCCTAGGGCACTGCATACCTTGTTTGCCTCAGAGCATCCTGAATACATTACCAGCTTGTCTCTCACAAATGAAAACTACAACAAATTCTAACTCCTTGACTGGAATTTAACTGACCAGAATGTAACACATTGATTCATGGTATTGATCATATTCAAAGTTGTCCTGTATTTCTGACATTTCTTCTTCCACCTTTTCTTCAGGCTCAGTGTCATCTGGCCTAATTCCTACTCACCTTGGCCAAGATCAAATATGTGATGAAATATATAAGACACAAGAAATCCTTGTTTATAGTTAATAGCCACAGATGCAAAAATATACACCAGCCTTCACTTTGCACTACCTGAGTGTTCACTCTGTCTCACCAATTCTCCTTTAATGTCTCACTCATTGACAGCTGTAGGAAGACTGATGTTTAAATGTCAAAAAGATATAATAATAAGCAGGCTTCACACTTCTCCCTGTCACTCAATGATAGATTTGTTTTTTTCTAATCCTCCCTATTTACCCATTTTAACCTAATATCTCAGTAATTTATTTCCATTTGTAACCCAGATCTGATTGGGATCAGTAAACCACCTAGAATTAAATTAAGCTACTATTAGAACATTAGAAACATTTTCACTAGAATAGGCCATTCAGCCCAACAGACCTCAATGATCTTATCCTCCTACTTTCTAGAAAATAACTGCAAGATGAGATTTGAAAGTCCATAAAGAAGTTCCAATCTCTACCACACTACTTGGTAATTTACTCTGTTCTCTGTGTGAAGAAACATCTTCTAACATTTGTGCAAAACTTTCCTTTAATGTGTTCCCAACTGTGTCCCTGTGTTCTTGTTGAACTCATTTTAAAGTAACAGCCTGGATTTACTATACTAATACCTTTCATAAAGCTTTTTCTAGCACTGCTGTCTTTTTTGTACTTTGGAGATCAAAACTGCATCCAGTTCTCCAGGTGATGCCTTACTAATTCATTATAAGCCTTAAGCATAACTTCTATTGACTTGTACTCTACACTTTGTGCTATGTAACCTAACATTCTGTTAGCCTTCTTAATGGCATCAGAACACTGTCTGGATGTTGATCGTTATAAGTCCTCCATGACTCTGAGGTGCTTCTTATAAGGAGTACTTTTTATTTTCTGATCTTCCTTTGTGTATTCAAAATCTAACATTTCTGCTTCCTACATGTTATACCGTACTTTTACTTATCCATACTTTGTGTTCAAATGCCTATATCAGACAAAGTCATCAAATCTTAATGGCAATCATAAAGAAATAAAACACATTTATTACAAAGTAGTTAGTAAATCAGTCAACCAGGACACAACAGTTGGTTAAGAAAAAAACGACAAAAAGAAAATTTATTATCAACATTTGCAATCCAATTCCCAATATAAAAACACATTTTCATTTAAAGTACTGTATATCTGAATAAATTTGTAGTTAATTATATTTATTCTGTTAAGAAAATTTAAGGGAGTTAAACAGAAACAAAGGATATGATAAATGACTGTGACCAAGCTGAACAAGTCAATGTGCATTTGTCTGCGCCCTTACAAAAAGAAAGACAGCCCATCCCTTACTGATCACAATGCAATTAACGTGACATAAGACAATGAATGGAAAGAAACAGCCACTTGGATACAACAGTTTATATTTTCAAAAAGGTAATTATATAGCATAAGGAAGAATTTAGACATAGTAGAATGTTACACAGCATTTTCAGCCGTGGAAGAGCCGCTTAAATTAACATACTGTATGCTGTTATGCATTTAAATGAATTATTTTTCAAGAGCCTATAAATAGCCTAGGAATAAAAGTCCTTAGTTTTCAATTAGATAGCATGTAAAAAAAACTGGTACACTTCAAAAATTGCTACATAGAAAAATACAAAGAATCTAGAATTGAAAGGAACCTGTGAACAATGAAAAAATATGGATTTATAAATGGCATGACCAGTAGTTTTTTTTTTAATTACATAGGTAAAAATACTGCAGCATAAGTCAGATCACATGCAGAATAATAAATCTACAATTGTAATAGAAATACAAATTTAATCCATAAAAATCCATAAATAAAGCATATTTGCTAGAAATTTGGTTCTCTGCTTAAATAATTAAGCTTCTGTATCCCTTCAAGCTAAAGAAAAAAATTGCTTTTTTGACAGCACTCTGTCTATCACAGATGCTGTCTACAAGATGCAGAAATTCAGAAGGATTCCCTTTTGGGCCTGTTTACTTTGTGCTTTTTAGAAGAGCTTGGCATTAATTCCTTCATGTCTCTTCCTTGGAAACTAACCCAGGCAAGTGAACACAAGTGTCTTTGAAATAACAGAAATATGACAGACAATTAGCCTAGCCAACTACATGTCTAGGGAGGTAATCCAGATGCTTTGTTTATTCCTCAGTACTGACAAACCGTGTTGGTTCATCTTATTACATAGAATAGAATTTTTAACTTACATTCAGTACAGTATAAAAGAATTACACAATCACATTAAGCTGCCTCTAACAGCAACAGATAATGCAAATTATAATGAAGGTAAACATGACAACAACATATGTACATGAAAATGCAAAAAATGTAATTCATTCTAAAACACACAATTACTTTGTAACAGGACCAGGGGCCTCATGCATAACGGCGTGTGTAGAATTAGCACTATAACATGACGTAAGCACAAAAGCCGAAATGTGCTTACGCACAGAAAAATCCAGATGCAGGAATCTGTGCGTACTCCAAGTTCCGTGTTCTTCCGCTCCATAAATCCCGGTCAGCGTGAAAAGTAATGCTTGTGCATGCATGTGCTGTCCCACCCAAACTCCTCCCAGAATTACGCCTCTTTGAATATGCAAATCAATATAAATAGCCCTTAAGCTCAGCGTTCTGTGAAAAGACAATGGGAAAAGCACGGGGGAAAATATAAGAATTTCCGCGAATACCAAGTGGAGGCAAAGGAAAAACATACTATTTGTTGATTTAAACAGTGGAATAAATAACAAAAGGAAGTTGATCGACTGACATAGCATGTTGGAGAAACTTGAAAGCTCATGTTCACAAAGTCACACAGTGTTAAAATAAAAAAGAAGTCACATATCAAAGTTGCTGTGAAAAGGCAAGTTGTAGCCCACCGTCTGAGCTTATTAGGATACAGACAAAAAAAAAATAGGCACACAGTGGGAAAAAGGCATGAAATGTCAACTTTAATCTCAAAATTTCCACTTTAATCACGTAGTTTATTTTGTCACTAAAGTGGAACATCATAAACTTCATCTTAAATTCATTTAATTTACTAGTTTCTCAAATCCCATCGTAACTAAAGTAGCACGTTAAATGCTTTGTTTTGTATTTGATCTTCAAAGTGCTCTATGTGTGTGAATCACTACGTGCTTCCATTCTTTCTCTTTCTCCGACAGGATACAGAATCCATTACATTCGTGATATTACAGCTCTCTGAATAATTAAAATACTGAAGTGTATACGTGATATCATTTTAATGATGATTGGAATGAAAGCATGTTATTAAACATGAGAACACGATGGTGCAGTGATTGTTCATGTCTCACATAAGATGCTGTTGTGCCATGCACGACCTTCAATGAAATAATTTATTGTAGCAGTACTGTCTCTTTCAAACGTACTAACCTCCATTTCCTGTCATTACTTTTCTTTCCACAAATACCCAATTGCCACACAATCAGCTCTGTAATAGATGTTAAGCCATCTGTAAGCTAACAATGACGATTCTTCAAAACTTTTAAGGAACACTGAAATATCTTCACAGTACATGTTTAATTACTCTATTCATCTATCCTTCCAGTGTCGCGCCAGCCTCAGCAAATATACAGCGCGCAAGGCAGGAACAATACGTGAACTTGCTAGCGCTGCGGCACCGTGTCCTCACATGTTTAATTATCAACAATACAGATTATTTAAATGAAGTTAAAGTTTTATCTGTACAATATAATCAACATGTTTTGCTGCATTTCATCTTAAAAATGATATCGTCATCATATGTAAATACGCGCTTTATAAAGTGGCGCAGGTTGTGTAATATTATAACTGTAGTGCAAGTTTACAGTGGGGTAATTGTACTTATAAAGTACAAACAGTTCTACAAGGAGCAATTGATTCAGTGCATTTATAGTTCTTAGGATGAAACTGTTTCTGAACCGCGAGGTCCGTACAGGAAAGGCTTTGAAATGTTTTGCCGTGGCTTTGGCAGCATGTGCTTGATGCTGTATACCGATAATTCTCTTTCCGATCAGCTGCTGCTGTGATTCCCCACTCAGATACAGTGATATAAATACTCCGAGTGGTGCAGTGAGAATAATATGGAAAAAGATGATCTGCTGTGGCAACCCTTAAAGGGAGCAGCTGAAAGAAGAAAAAGAAGAAGAAGAAGATGGTGCAGTGAGAGTAACAACGCTAAAGCAGTTATGGTATTTGGAATACTATGGCTATTCCCTGGGCCATTATATTGTTGCAGGTAATCTACAATCAGATGCATTACACTAATAAACAATATGTGGTTAGTTTCAGTGTATTTATAAAGCTGTGTCAGAAATGTGGTTCTAAGAAATAAAAGGTAACCACACAGGAACAGTAGCACTGCTTTGACGCTGGGTGCTGCCAGTCTGCAAAATTGAGCAGAGAACTTACGTACGACAGGATATGAGGTACCGTGGAAAAGTGCGTGGCTTTACGCCAAGTGTAGGTTTTATACACCGTGATTTGAACGTGGAAACGTTCTTACGCAACATTTCTGTGCATAAGCATCATTTATGCATGAGGCCCCAGGAGTGCAGCAGAATGCCTCATGTGATTCTATCTGAGTAGAAGTTAAATCATAAATAACACTGCTTATTATGACTAATAATGCAGTCAAGTATGGAATAAATAAATTAATTGAACACAACATAAAAAACAAACAGAAAAAAACAAAGTTGCATGTATGGTTATCAGTATATTTACATTTTATACATACACAAGGATGCTCATCCACTTATCCACTTCCAGTTCTCTCTCAATGACACTATAGCCCACAATGCTACACTACATTTGCCTCCAATTACCTCTCAACTATAGTCACAGAAAATTAAGTAGGTGGCAACAGCCTTGAATCTTAAAGCTTTAATTGATAATTTTTTTTAGCTACATGCCCACTATTACAGGAAGTAGGAACTCACTTGTTATTTCCTTTACATAGTACTCTTTTCAATAGTAAAT
Source organism: Polypterus bichir lapradei (assembly GCA_026402145.1). NCBI lineage: Eukaryota > Metazoa > Chordata > Cladistia > Polypteriformes > Polypteridae > Polypterus > Polypterus bichir. Next base: position 66,732,068 of record JANRMT010062806.1, on the reverse strand, counting down.
ACTGTTTCATGGAGAACATCCATTAGTCTTTAGTAAACATTATTTACATAAAATAGAAAGGCTTAAAATGGTTATAAACCTTTCATTAAATGCAAAGGATTATAAAAATGTATACTCATATCATAAATCAAGTATTTCTATAGGTGACTTTGATAAATAAGTTTGAGTTCAAATTTATTGTTAAGAGTAAAATGTGTTGTGAATATGTGCAAATACTTGGCAAAAAGGAATGAAAGGCCTTGAAAAAAACCCACAAACCAGGGCTTTATGTATAATGCTGTGCATAGAATTCAAACTAAAACATGGCATACGGAGAAAACTAGAAATGTGCATATGCACAAAAATTTTAGATGCATAAAACTGTGCACTTTCCCTTTATAAATCCCAATCAACATGAATTTTAACACACATGCATATCCCCATAGCACCACCCTGACTCCTCTCAGAATTCTGCCTATTTGAATACGCAAATCAATATAAATAGACCCTTTCAGTGTTTTTTAAAAGACAATGGCAAAGGAAAAACATACTGTTTGGTGTCTTAAGCAGTGACATAAGCAACAAAAGGAAATTGATGGAGTGGTACAGCATGATGAAGGTACTCAGAAGTTCAAGTTCAGAAAGTTTAATGTGCATTTGTCAGTTTACTAATCAGTGGGTAAAAACTACCTGGACCTTCCAGAGTGAATGCTAATGGTCCTGTACCATTTGCCAAAGATGAGTTTAGAAAAGTGACTATGCAGAATGATTTACTAATACTGTTTGTTCTTCTAAAGCAACATGTGTTATATACAGTATGTCCTGGATAAAAAGAAGCTGAGTTTCATAATCTGACTTGAGTAGATGTTGTATCAGGTTGTAATGAAGCAAAGTTGATGACGGGTTCTACTGAGCACTTGTAGAAGTTGGTGAACAGAGAATTGGATATCTAGGATTTCCTCAGACATCTAAGGATGTAAAGGCATTAGTGATCTTCCTTGATGTGAGATAAGGTTTTTAAAGAAAAAAATAACATGTTTGTGGGAAACATTATTTACCATAAAGACAACTCACCACCCCCTCTGCTTTACATGAGACTTCACTCCAGTCCATAGAGTAGACAGAACAGCCATCAAACTGTATTGCAGTGTCCACTGAATTAATGGAGAGCCATGTTTTAGAGAAACAGAACACATGGCATTCTTACTTGCCTTTGTGTGGTCAGTATTGCTGCCTAGATTGTTATCTATATGTGAAAACGGCTAATAAAATGGTAGACAGAAAAGATCAGCTGCTTCAGTGTGTTTTTCTTACGTAGATGTCTCCCCTTTGTCCCTATAGCTCTCTTTATAGTTTTTCCTCCTTAAATCATGCAGGTTCCTCTAGATAGCAGATGGCTGTAACTTCAGACTTAACAGGCTAAAAATGAAAATGAATGAAAAATTTTGAATGTGCACTCCAATGTTTAAATTAGTTTGGCCATCAATGTTAATATTGGTTGTTGGTTATGACCGGGTGAACAATGAAAAACAAGATTATACACACAGGTCCCTTTGAATCAACACCCAAGAAAACACCACTTTCCATCACAATCAAGCAAGTTAAAACAGACAAAACACAATAAATAAAAGGAATTTATAGATGTAATAAATGTTTCAATTATCAAATATTCTTAAAACTGGGTAATTGAGAACATGTGATTATAATATAATTTACATTTAATGTTGGTAACACCTAATCTCTATATATAATCTTCATTTGGATCTTGATCTTTGTTTGTCCGCGAATGAATTAGAAGAAGAAGCACTAGATGGCAGTAGAGGGACAGTTAAAACATAGGCATTGCATTAAGAATCTCCTCCAGGCTTATACTACTGAAGACTGTAGTACGCCAGTCACACCTCAAAACACAGACATTCAAACTAAACAAACTGTTGTGCTTTAAATTATAACTAAAGAGATCTTCATTTAGATCTTGATCTTTGTTTGTCCGCGAATTCCACGCATGCGTAGACCACCTTCCAGTTTAGTACGTTGTTGTTACTAACGGATGTCAACAACATGCCGGAATAACGAAAGGGGTGGTGGACAATGTTACGCTGGTTAGCTCCTGAGGCCTGGTTAGAGAATGAGATTGCCGAAGATAAAAGGTACGTGCCTACGTAACATATCAATGAAAGAAAGACAGTGGGTAAAATGAATGACAATGTAACAGCACATTCCGGAAATTATTATTGTTACGTTGTAGCCAGTGAGTGCTGCGCGTCTCACAGTTGTACCGTGGCTTGCTCACATGTCAGTGAAGTGATCCCTATTTATGCTTTAAAGAGCCTGGATACCTATGTGTCCCCCTTTTATAACCATTGCTCCGTGTATATTGCCTTACTCTTTGGATTGCCACAAAGCAACCTGCGAGATTGGAGAAAGGTTGAGAAGACATCGTGAGAGGAAACGACAGCGTCGTGAAAACGAGACAGACTGTGAACGGCCAGAAGCAGAAATGCTCCTACACCACCACATAATTACTATTCGGACAGTGATTCCGAGTAGGCCGTTCCTATCGAATCAATGCCCAAGGGTTTTCTTTTGTAATTTTGTTTCCCTTATAAAAAATCATAATGCTGTGCGACGAAGGGCCCAGTTCATGACTGGCAGCCACGTTTAAACAGGGAGCCCTTCAAAGACAACTTTAACACGCGCAACGTAGTTGGGCGCACATGGCTAGTTTTACTATAATTAACTTCAAAAAGGCAGACTTTTAGCAGATGTGGAAAAATCTCAAAGTATTAATTTATTCAAAACATGTAACTTTACACAATAGATTAGCAACAAGGTAGATTTACAAAAAAAATTCAAACTTCTTGCAGGAAAATATTGAACCAAATACTAGAAGCAATGATATAATATTAGGTTTCCTCCACAAGAGATCAAGAAATTAAAAAAAGAAAGGAAAAATCCAGCAGCAGTTACTATAAGGCCTAATGAACACATAATGTCAGAAAACGTGAAAGAGAGTATTTTTTACAATTCATATTCTACACTTAAGGGTTTTTCGTACTGAAAGAATGATCAAAGAGCAAAGAAAATATATTAAATTAATATGGGATAAAATTAAATGTACCTACTGTATAAGTAATTAACACATGCACTAAAGTGAAAGAGTTCTTCAGCAAAGATGTCAGTAATGTGCCCAGAGCAACAGGGAGCAATTACAGTAAGTCATATTAAACAATTTGTAGATATTATAGAGATTTAAGAAGCTAAAAACCAATAATCCCCAGAACTGTGCAACATTTATCCTAGTGTACTTAGAGAATTATATCTACAATTCGTTACCTTTTTTTTAATAAACTGAGAAAATTCTGAATTACTAGAAGTTGCTCATTTTATATAAAAAAGAATATTATGTTGATCTTGGAAAAATATTGACGGTTTAATTTAACTTAATTAACAGAAGCAATTAAAAATATTTTTAAAAAAGGAACTACAAAGTGAAAAATCTGTCAGCATTTGTACATAAAAGGGAGTTCTTATTTTACTAATAAGCTGAAGTTTGGAAATGAGAAAAATGTTCTATAGTCAAATTGCATATAGATTTATTCTTAATTAAAGATTTTGAAAGTGTGATCTTATAGGGGTTGGTGCTGGAGTTGTTGTCCTTACTTAAGTTTCAAAAATATATTGTTTTATACATAATGTAAACATAGATTGATTATATATTTGATTATTGATATTTGGTTATTTTTCATCACAGCAATGTATGTTTTATGAATACATATAATTTACACTGTACATAATCTAAATTCTTGTTTCTTTACCTAGGTGCTACTGGTCTTAGAAATTAAACCAGAAACCAGAGAAACACAGTTATTTCCAATTGGTAATTGGAAACATGAGCAAAGAAAAGCAAAAATATTCCAATCTTACTTGAAACCAACTCTTCTCCTTCTACCTCTTTTGCTTTTTAACTGATGATGAGCTACTTTGTTGCCAACATGATTAAATGTTCTCTTTCACATATGATGAAGCAATGTACCATTAAAGTAATCTTTTCATCGATCAAGGTAAGTGAACCAGTTTAAGAGTTGACAATGAATGCCCAAGCCTTTAACCAAGGAACCACTTTGGTGGAGGTTTATCTTTGTCTCATCTGTCTGTAACACTTTGCTCCTGAACTCTTCTGAGTCATCTCTTTACTTTATTTTTACCATATTCTAGTATGACCTGTATATTGTAAAACAAACAAAAGATTTTACATCTCCAGTACTGTCTTTTTAATTCTCCTTTCCATATCTATTTCTATGTTCTATTAGACCTCAATGCAGCATTTGACACTGTCAGACATGACATTCTACTGTCCAGAATTAAGAACATGCTGGGTATCTCTGGCACTGCCCTCCAGTGGTTCAAGTCCTATCTGATTGATAGGCAAGAGTTTGTTAGTCTTGGCAACAGCAGATCCAGCTCAACGCCAGTCACACATGGAGTTCCTCAGGGCTCTGTCCTCGCCCCGCTTCTTTTCTGTACTTATATACTTCCCCTTATCCATATTATTCGTAGCTATGAACTGGGTTATCATCTTTATGCAAATGATACTCAACTCTACTTCAATGCTAAAAGTGGAACTTCATCAGAGCTTTCTCAGCTCACAACCTGCCTCAGTGAAATTAAAACCTGGATGGAGCAGAACTCTTTAAATTTAAATTGCAACAAAACTGAACTCCTGCAAATTGGGACTAAAGTGCAACTTAATAAAATGAGCTTATTCCCAATCAATCTTGGCGGTGATCTCATCAGACCTGCCTCTACTGCAAAGAATCTTGGTGTCATTTTTGATTCCTCCCTTTCTTATTCCACCCACATAAATCACATTATGAAACTTTCTTACTTTCACCTCCTTAACATATCCCGTGTTCACTCCTTCCTCTCCTTTTCTAATGCTGAGAAACTTTTCCATGCTTTTATCACATCCCACATCGATTATTTTAATTCCCTACTGACAGGTGCCCCTTCTAATCGTATATCACAGCTCCAGCTTATTCAAAACTCGGGTGCAAGAGTCCTTACTCGAACCAGCAACAGTGAGCACATCACACCCATCCTGCTCCACCTTCACTGGCTCCCTGTGTCTTACAGGATCGAATATAAAATCCTACTAATAACCTACAAAGCCTTAAACAACCTTGTGCCAAACTACATCAGTGACCTTGCATCAATATGTGCCTGTCCACCCACTATGGTCCTCTGATTCTGGCAATCTTGTTGTGCCCCACACTAATCTACACTTCATGGGTGACAGGGCCTTCAGCTGTACAGCACCCAGACTCTGGAATGACCTACCGAAATTAATCAGATCAGCTGACTCCATGAATTCTTTTAAAAAACAACTCAAAACTCATCTGTTCAGGAAGGCATTTATCTCTACTTGACTCTATTACCCTTCTTTCAGTTTACCTCTCTGTCAAGATGCTCATGTAACCTATAAGTGTGTGCTTGACCATCAATTATGTTGTATGTTAGGTTTTTTCTCTGAATTTACTGTCTTAATCTTCTTTATTTATTTATCTGGCTTGCACAATGCTATATACTGTATACCCTGTCGTTCTTTCTTAAATTCTGTAAGTACCTTGAGAATGGAGAGGCGCTATATAAATAAAATGTATTATTATTATCTTTAACAAAGAGTAGTAAAACTTTAATCTCTTCGCTCTGACGGTTGTTGGTGGTTTCAGTAATATTTCTTTTAAAGTTTTTCTGCACCGTTCTTATATTTTTTTGTAATTAATTTCAGTTGTTTTCTTCAAGCTCTTGGAAAAACCCAGCCTAACACTACTCATAAGGCCCCATCAGTCTCAACCTTGCTATCCCAGTATATAACGGCAATGTGGTCTTTCTTAAGTTTTTTTTTTTTCCTGACTGCCCTGTTTTGTAATTTTAGGTCATACTGTAGCTCTATAGATTACTTTTTGATAACTGCTGCTTAAAATATGTAAGGTAAACATAGGTTTGTTTTCTTTTTCATTGCACAGTTCCATATTGTTACATTTAATTAGGTATTTTAATCTTGTATAGAGTCATTACAGGTTTACTGCATGATTATTTTCACATGTGCAGAGAACAGTGCAGTTTTTACTTGCAAGTACTAAGATTAGCAAGTGCAAGTGCTAAGATTAGTGAATGTAACTATCTTACATCAAAGCCTAAAACATAAAACAAATGATTTATTAAAAATATAACAAACTATTAGTAAAGGTTTTTGAACCTAAACAAATACTAAACATGTATTATTCTTTACTTTCATCCATCCATCCATCCATTTTCCAACCCGCTGAATCCGAACACAGGGGTCTGCCGGAGCCAATCCCGGCCAACACAGGGCACAAGGCAGGAACCAATCCCAGGCAGGGTGCCAACCCACCGCAGGACACACACAAACACACCCACACGCCAAGCACACACTAGGGCCAATTTAGAATTGCCAATCCACCTAACCTGCATGTCTTTGGACTGTGGGAGGAAACCCACACAGACACGGGGAGCGAACCTCGGTCTCCTAACTGCGAGGCAGCAGCGCTACCACTGCGCCACCGTGCCGCCCTCTTTACTTTCACTGCCAATATTTTACATGCTTTTCTGAAACAAACATGCCAAATGCCGCACAACCCCCCCACCCCAAGGAAGGCTCACTCAAATGTAAAATTTAATTTGTACCTGATTTTTAAAACTTTTCTTGTTTTAATTTGTTTGATTAGTTTCCATGATTTTTTTACTCAAACAAAATTATTGGTTATTGTACTGTAAGTTAAAATGGGAAATATCTGAATATAGAGCTAACTATGCATTTATTAAATGAACACTGTTAGAGAACATCTCTAATTTGCAAGCTTTCTCAATTGTTTCCCTTTAATTCTAACAAAAGGAATGTACAGTTCTTAAATGGAAAAGCAAACATGCAGGGAGATATTGTAAAGCCTTATAGTTAACTTAAAGGTGCTAAGTACAGGAAATGTGAAGAAATCAACTCTGACAGCTTCCATCTCTCTTTCCAATCAGAACTATGCCTGGCAAAGCACTAATAACTGCATGTTTACAGCTGACAACAAGAACATGAAAAGGACTGAAAAGATTATCAAGCTACCTTGTTGAAAGCTTTGTTATTTCCGGCATTTGTAATGGATACAGTGACACTGTATATCCACAAGTATCATATTTCTTTCAGTAGTTGCTTTGGCCAAAGGTTCCATTAGTAAAGTGAAGGTTGTGCAAAGTATGGTAGCTGAAACATTGAAACTAAAGTATGAAGGTTCAGGTACTGGATCTTAAAGGAGTTTTGATTTGGTGTCATAATGGCTGAAGCAAAATGAGTTGATTGTACATGATATGAATATCCTTTTCCTATATCCCCACAGCCTGCCAACCCCTGCCACCACCTAACTTCTGCTATATAAGATATAATGAAAATGACACCTGAGAAACTGTTTGGATGCTGTATTGTAAATCTCACTTCCAATTTCTGTAAAGGCTCAACTACCAGCTATTAAATTAAAAATGCCCTTGTGGATAACACTGCTAACCCTATAATACCTTTAGACCTTACATATATTTTCTTAAGAAAAATGTTTTTATTAATGATTTTAATTGAATACCATTTTAGTGTGAAAATAAGGTGTAAAAATATACTGTACCTAAAGTAGCATACTTTTACAACAATTTGCATACATCAAGCAGGAACAATTGATTTAAACCAACGACTTAAAAAAAAAAACAGACAACAATCCAAAGTTTCCTAATCATTCCTTTTAATTTGCACAAGAATCAAGCTTAGTACGTAAGCTAAAATGAACCAATTGTTGCAACAATGTTAAGTACATAACTGGTGAACTTGTAAATTCAAAGGAAAGACAAAAGTTGCCAATTTCTAAACTAGTGGAAGGTATTGAAAAAATTAAATAGCATATAGTTTTCACAGATCAACATTATAACTTGCTTATTTGCTATACACAAATACGCCAATTGAAGCAGAAGACACCTGATTTTAATGGTTGTCTATGAAGAAAATCATCTACACTTTAAGTAATACAACAAAACTGTCATGTTCATTGGTCTACAAGTCTTTATCCAGATCATTTTAATTATTTCCTGAAAGAAACTACCAGTAGTAGATTCTAAAAGACCCTGATTAGCCATAATACCAATGTATTCATAGAACTACATTCTTTTACCATTTGAAGCTTAGTGGATTGTAGCTGTGTAAAGAAACCTGCTGTTCAAATTGTTCCATCAAAGTTAGCATATTGCTGCTGTTTGTAATATATACAAAGCAGAAGTAACCATATTGCTCTTGCTCGCCGCAAGGCTAACTCCCGACCACTAAGCCTCCTACCCATTGCACTGGCTTGCTTGAGTAATTTTCTTTTTGCTCTCTCTTTTCAATACCTTTCTTTCTGATTTTTGCTTTGAAAATGTTTCCCCCTCTTTTTCCAAGATCCTTCATTAAAACACAGGACATGAAATAATAAGAACTTTTAAAACAAGCATAATAAAACAATAATCAGTCCACTAAAAGTTCAATTATTCAAAAGTCCTTCTAGCTTGGTTACGTGGGTTCTTTTTAGTGAGGCTCCAAATTCTCCTGCTGTTGAACTTTTCATCTTCAGTCCTCACTGCTACTAGTCCATCCCACGAATGCCACCATTTGTGATGCCCAGGTTGTCTGCAGCTGCCATTTTCTCTTCTTGGACCCAGATATTGATAGTCATAAACTATCAATAGGGCAATGAAGACACGTAATAAAAGAGGCTAGTGCAAAACAAAGTGCTCAGTGGATTTTACTTAAACAATCAAGTGTCCAAATCAAAAAAATAAAGTTAGTTAAAGTTAGTTACAATATAATCATACAGAAAACAATAGAAACAATAATAGAAAAATAATAAACAATGTGAGATAGCTGGAAAAAGAACTATCAGATCTAGTTGTTTTTAGTATTCATCATGAAGACTATATAGGCATAACATAAGAAGAACTGTCGTTGGATTCAGAACCTGTTTATATGATGCAAAGTGTAGATGTGGACAATGTGTTTTGAGGAAGAAGGTCTTTCACCTCTTTTTTACTTGGTCTGACATCGTACAATTTAGTTTTAATGCACATTTTAAGTTTATTTTTACATGAAAGTAGCTGCCAATACTTTGAACCTCACATTTATCGCGATTGCATCTTTGTAACTATAAACTACAGAGACCACATATAGCTGGTAGCAATGCACTGTTCAATTTTACCACTACTTCAGTGATGACTTCTAATGTCAAAGTATATTCTGGTGTAACAGAATGATTTTCTCTTTCAATGGGATATGTTTATTGTTAACGCATGGAATGCATTCTCTTTACACTCAATACACATTTCTATGTTTAAGAGGGGCCTTCTTGGAGACTCTTCAGCCACAGACAGTTTATCTTTTGTAACTACAGGGTAGATATCTGTCAGACAATGCTGACAAGAGCACATTGCTCATTGCTTTTTAAATCACCACTTCTACTCTTCACGAGGCATTGGATTGGTTTAGTAATGTCATACTCATTGAACCGTCTAATAGTTCCCACCCACATTTAAGTCCAATTCATTCAAGATTGATCCCAGATGTATAATACTGTACATATGTCTGTGCCTGAAAGACTAGTCTAATGGTTTATAATAGCACTTGGAAACGGCCTTGAATTTTCTAAACTGTGCACAGGAAAACTGAGCAACATATTAAGAATTAATACTAGAATCACTGAAGCCTACGAAAAAAGTTGTAATGCCGGGCCACTTGGAATTCCTTCGCACCTCTTCATCAGCGTCTTTGTTTTGCAAATGTGTCAATCAGCACAAGCAGCCTGCTACTGTATCCCCTACATCCCCCACAGACTCAGCTGAAGTCAGTCGCAAAGTTCTCCCTGTGGTCATCACTGCTCTTGTGAAAAGAATGGAGACAAATGCCATCAACTCAGAGAAGGAGAGGCAAATTTGTTGCACCATGTGAAAGTCATTGACAGAATAAAACTGAATAAAAAAAATGCTAACTTTTACAAGAAGCAAACATTTACCATGGGTGTTACAGACTCAAATCAAATGTATGTATTTATTATATTATAGTAATAACAGTAATAGCAGCGCACTACTCAAAACAAGGAGAGCCCAAGCTTGAACTGCTAAACCTTTTGCTTATGTGACAGCAGCTCTTACCTATACACCAGCCAATCAGACGTGTTAATCTTCTGTATCTTCTGTCAATTGATATTTGAGCTGTGATTTTTACTCATTGACAGCAACATGGAAATTGAAAATTTTCTTTTTCTCTGGTATTATTCTTGAATAAAAACACACTTGATTTGTTATACCTTTTTTGAAAGAGTTGATTTGATATTTGGACTTCAGTCTTCACACATTATACACTTCATGTCAGCATTTTGCCAATTATTAGTAGAACATTAAAACGTTTCTTGTTGTAGTTATATGTTCAACATTTCTTGCATTTCATTTTACTTCATCCTACAATTACCCAGATCGCTGTAGACATGGAAAACACATGAAATGTATGCATTCCAAATAACAATATATTATTTACCCTATACAATATAAGGCACCTCACACCCAGATAAACAGACTTGAGCTGGGAGAACTTTGTGACTGACTTCAGCTGCATTGGTGGGAGATGGGGTAGCAGGTTGCTTGCTGCTTGTGCTGATTGACACATTTACAAAACAAAGATGCCGATGAAGAGGTGCAAAGGAATTTAAGGTGGCCCAGCATTATGACTTTTTTCATAGGCTACAAGGATTCCAGTGTTAAACACATAACAAGAAAGCCACTTAATCCTTGAGAGCTGCAGGTTGTGAGCAGACCATGGAGCGTTACACATTCATTCATTCAGATAACAAAGATGCATTTTTGGACCAGGTTGTACTTATAAGCTGTCTAAACATTAAGGTCAAACTCAGCTTATTTTAGCATGTTGAAAGGTCAGACTCACTTATTAAAATGTCTCACTTAAAAAGCACAAATTCTTACAGTGTATAGTGCTTTTAATTACAGTAATTCCTTGCCTATTAATGCATGCATTTCTCTTTAACTACAGATAAATAAGTTAAGATTAAATTATAAGGCAGAAAATGAAAAATCGAAATAGAGAATTCAGTTAAAACTTTAATGTTTAACCTGCAATGGGTGTCCACTTGCTGAGAAACTGCAATTCCAGATTTTTGTCCTTCAGAAAATGATTACATCATCAGAGCTGATCTAGCCTACATTGCAGTAATGCTTCTACCAAATAATTCATTGTTTGAATCATGGAATGATCGGTTATAGTCATAATATATTTAAAAATGTATGCAGAGCTTTTATGCACTTCATGGCCCAAAATATTCAAGTATCTTTCCTCTTTCATATTCTAAATGGAGAATAAAGTGCAGAGTGAAGTGGCTTCACTGGTTAAATAAAAAAACAAAGAATTACTGTAGGTGCTTTAATTCCAAGGAGGCCCTCAGCTTTTTCTCATATCAGTGTTTTCATTTTTCCCTGAAACATTTCCTGCTATGCATAAGAAAGAGCCGAGCACAAATATTTCTTATTTCATTTATTATATCATCTACAGATAGCCTGCTTTCATAATTGACTGAAAATCATTCGTACTTTAGATTGCATTTTAATGTAAATACTGTCATGTGATATATTGTATGGGGGCTCACAGTGGATGAAATAGATTAGGTTGGTTTTATATTGATGGATACTGAGAGCAACGAGCAAGTAGAAAAGATGCAACATTAAGAAATTCATAGAGGGTCATATATGCACAGCTGAGCCCTTGGGAGATTAGGAGAACCAGAAAAAAAAGAATAATAAATTGAAGAATTTCAAAAGTGTCCTCTGTGAAGATTTCTGCTTGTCATTATTCCAAAAATATACAGTAAGTTCTGAATTTTCAATTACTGGTGCAGGACAGGTAAACCCATATGGCTCATAGGCAACTAAGTAAAATGTAAGTTGTAGATATAATCCTATGAAGAAAATGAGGGTTAGACTGGGCAGAAACTGATACTACAATTGAGACTGTTTGTACGATGAATGGGGCGAAGATTCCCATTCATAAATACATACAGTTCATTGTCAAACCCACTTAATCTACCTATTCAAGCAGCCAAGGGCAAAAAACTCCCTTAACAAGAAGCCAATCCATCACTAGGCACATCCACAATCTCTTACACCAGGGAGGTTTTAGAGTTGCTATCCACGTACTACACGTGTCTTTGTGCGTGTGTGTTGGGGCAGGAGACCAGAGTACCTAGAGGAAAAATCTCACACACACCAAAAACATGCAAACACCATACAAACAACGACAGGCATAGGATTCAAACTCAAGAATCTGGATACACAACACTAACCACGATATCTTTCGATTTGCTTGTAACTGAAGAAAATTAAAAGTAAAAACAATGTGGTAGCTTTAGTTATGGTTGTTCAAATTATTTTATAATAGACAGATTGGTTACAGCTCGGCACAACAACAACAGCAACAACCTTTATTTATATAGCACATTTTCATACAAATGTAGCTCAAAGTGCTTTGCAAAAGCAATTACAAAAATGGATAAAAGGAAAGAGAGCAACGGATTAGTGCTGGGCGGTATGACCAAAATTCTGTATCACGGTATTTTTCAAAATTATACCGGTTTCACGGTATTCGACAGTATTTTTTACCATGCATGAGTGGATGTTAACCACATATTCCACTGCAATTACTGCAGTAGATTGGCTAAGAATAACCTATTCCACTGTCAAGAGAATTGTTCATTGTACAAAAAAACATTTTAACGTGTGCACACAAGCATTAATACAGGTTTGCACAGCCCCATAAAGCGATAGTTTTCAAGGGGGTGGCACTAATGAAGAGAAGCAATCACATTGCATGACAGTTGCAGTCAAAATATAGAACCTTTTTATTGAACAAATTTTGCAAACAAACTATAATTTTGACAACATATTTTCAACCATCCAAACAGGCATTTAAACTTAGTAAAATATCCAGAGGTGCTTGTCAAAAGTTGTATTGCACTGAACATGTCTTAGAAAAGGAGTAAATAGTAAATATTTTTTGTAAACCAACTACACTTTCTGTTAATGTTAACAATCTCTGTCCACTGACACGTTAGCTATATGGATTGTAATGGTGTTGGTTATCTCGATCCACCGCTTGCTTTTTTTGTCATATCTAGTACTTCTAGCAAACGGGTCTACAAGTGACATCTGACTCAAGTGTCCTCTAGCTTTTTCAGTTTTACATGAGGACGAGGAGGGTGCCAATCTTAGTTCCATACAGTCATGGCACTCCAAAGCATGTTTGCGGCTAAGGTGGTGCAGCAAATTGCTCGTGATACTGCCTCTGGTGACAGTTTTAGCTCGACAGCATTTGCATTAAATATAAGTAGTCCCCAAGTTACGGACATCCGACCTACAACTTTTATGAATGGGGCTGCAGCTGCACCTTCATCTATAAGAGGGACGTGAAGCAGGCGCCTTAGTAACTGCCGCTTGGTCATCTTTGGCCTGGAGACGCTGCAAACGGTGGCTGGACAGAGGCTGGAGGGGGGCGATTTCGCCGCTTGTGTAGTGTCCCTCAGGCGGCTCCTGGTGGCAAGCGGTGACCTGTGGTCCATAGTCACCAGGGCCACAGCTATCGCTAATGTGCAGGACAGAGGCTTGATGGGGTGGTTCACTGCCCACCCACCACGCCGCTGCAGCTACTGTTCCTGACTGGACGCAGGCTGGATGGAGCGGAGGGGGGCGTTTCACTGCCCGCCCACCACACACAGCTGCCCCGTTCGTTCTTGGTGGGCGGCTGGTGATGCTGCAAGTGGTGACCTGGTTGTGGCTGAATGGAGGCCATTGACAGTGAACAGGATTGGGGGGGGGTGGAGTAGCATTGCAGTGTGCCTCGGGTGGCTGCCTGTTGAATTTGGGCGGTGGTGGGCGATTCACTACCTGCCTTTGGCCACACTGTGTTCATTCTCAGTAGGCAGACGCTGCAGGCAGCATACTGTAGCGGAGGTGACTGTGTGGTGGGTGGGTGGTAAACCTCCCCTCGCAGCACCCTTTCATTCTCAATAGCAAGCCTGCTTGTACTGTTGTTCATTGCAGGAAGTTGTCTCTCGTTCAGTACATCAGATTTGCTAACGACGGGTGCCTTCCTGCTGTGATAGCGTGTACAGTGCTGTGCAGAAGAGCTCATCTTAACTTTTTGTCTTCACCTTTCAAGAATGTCTCTGAAACACGAATCTGATGCAAGTGCTGGTGATACAGAAAAGAAGAGAAAAACCATCACCACGGAAAATAAAAGTACTGTAGAAATAATAAGATGGTCAGAGAGAGGTGAAACTGTTGACATGAATGTAAATATGCTCTCATTTGTGGACTTTGTATAAATATATGTAAATGACTTTTTGGTGGTGACCAAAGGGTGGCAGTCGTGAGCTAAGATTGTTAATAAAGTTTTTTTTTTTTTTTTTGAGGTTTTTGTATGCCTGAGACTGAACGCTTCCCGTGTGTTTCATTCCTCCAGAATTATATATATATTCGGTCTAGTATTATTACTTTACACACCAGAACTGCTGTGGCATTAGTTTCTGCTAACAGGTTATGGTCCCAGAGTGCTTCTTTTACTCGCCGAAAGAAACATCGCAATGTACCACGTGTCCGGTGAGAGTTTGTGTGATATACTAGAACCATGAGTAGACGGGTCGGCGAGTCAAGTAGTCGATGGTCTCGGCTAATTTTGGATGGAGATGAAAAGAAGTATGAGCTGTGGGAGACAAAATTTTTGGGCCATCTTCGGTTGCAAGGTCTAAAAGATACAATTTTAAAAGAGCCCACAGACGACGAAGACGAAGCCGAGGAGAAAAATGCGGAGGCATATGCTGAATTAATCCAGTTCCTCGATGATAAGAGTTTATCGCTGGTGATGCGAGAAGCAGCGGACGATGGACGAAAAGCGTTAAAGATTCTGAGAGACTATTATGCAGGTAAAGGAAAGCCACGTGTAATTAGCCTGTACACAGAACTGACCTCACTCCGAAATTTAAGTAGCGAAAGTGTGACTGAGTATGTCATACGTGCGGAGACGGCCATCACGGCATTAAGAAATGCAGGCGAAACATTGAGCGATGGACTATTAGTAGCAATGGTTTTAAAGGGACTGCCAGAATCATTCAAACCATTCGCGATCCATATTACGCAAAGTGAAGTGACAATTCCTTTTACGGAATTTAAAACTAAATTACGGAGTTATGAAGACACTGAAAATATGCGCGCCACAACGTCCAGACGACAACGTGATGAAAGCGCGAATGCAACCAAGTGCGAAACCTGCTTCGGTGAGTACGAGTGACCGGGGAACCGAGAGTACGGATATAGTGTGTTTCAGATGTGGTCTAAAAGGACACAAGGCAAAAGCATGTCAACGCAAACAATGGTGCAGCTGGTGTAAAAACTCCACACACCGAGACGCAAATTGCAGACGGAAACAGCGACGCGACAACGCGAGACAAGTTTTAGAGGAGATGAGCGGCAAGGAATATGCATTCCGAATGAGCGACAGAAGCGCGGGGGTCCAACCAAGATACGACATGAATATGACTGGTCTGGTGGTCGATACCAGGGCAACCTCACATATCGTCACGGATATAACAAAGTTTAAGACGTTTGACGATAGTTTCCAAGCCGAGACGCACTGTGTAGAGCTGGCCGATGGCACGAGGTGCCATGGAGTCGCGGAGCGCAGAGGTGATGCAGAGCTCTGTTTGATGGACAGCAGAGGACAGCGCCACACCACGACGTTGAGACAGGCGTTGTACATCCCCTCCTACCCGCAGGATATCTTTTCTGTGAAAGCAGATACTTCCAACGGAGCAACTATTATCTTTAAGCAAGGAAAAGACATCCTCCAACACAGAGACGGTACAAAATTCCACATTCATGAGCATAACAGACTATACTATTTACAAACAGTAAATGATGAATGTGATGATCAATGTAAGAGCTGTCATGACATGCAGACATGGTATGATATTTTGGGGCATTGTAATTATGATGACATTCAGAAATTACAAGGAGTTGTTAATGGTATGACAATCAGAGGTAAACCAGACAAATCAGTACTGCACTGTGAGGTGTGTATCCAGGGAAAATTTGTCCAGACACGTAACACAGAGCCAGATGTAAGAGCCAAAACAGCTCTTGAGTTGGTGCACACCGATCTTGCTGGACCAATAGACCCAGAGTCTAGAGATGGGTACAGATTTGCATTGTCGTTCACTGATGATTTTTGCAGTACGATTTTTGTGTACTTTTTGAGAAATAAGAGTGACACAACATCTGCAACAGAAAAATTTCTTGTTGATACTGCCCCATATGGGCAAATTAAATGCCTTAGATCAGACAACGGTACAGAATTCACAGGGAAGAATTACCAGTCACTACTCAGCAAAAATAGGATTAGACATGAGACCTCAGCTCCATATTCGCCCCATCAGAATGGTACTGCTGAGAGAAATTGGCGGACATTGTTTGACATGGCAAGGTGTATGCTGATAGAGAGTGAATTACCAAAAGATTTGTGGACATATGCAGTACAGGCGGCAGCTGTAATAAGAAACAGATGTTTCAACAGGCGTACAGAACAAACACCTTACTTTATGCTGACAGGAAGGCGCCCTGACCTCTCTAGGATGCAAAAGTTTGGGTCAGTGTGTTATGCCTATAAACAGGACAAGAGAAAGCTTGATTCAAAATGTGAGAAGGGAATCTTTGTTGGGTACGACAAAAATAGTCCGGCTTACATGGTTTACTATCCTGAAAATGGGAAGGTGCAGAAGCACAGGTTAGTAAAATTCGTGACTAAGACTATTATAGAGCGGGAAACTCAGACTGACATTGATGATTTGGAAATGTCAAACAGGGTTAGCAAGACCAGGCAAAACACTGGTGTGAGTTCTGGGCACGTCCAGGATCAGGTTCCAGTAGATAGTCCTGAGGCAACAGACCAAACACAGGCAGATGATACTGTTAGTGAGTCCTAGCAATACCCCTATTGAGTAAGAAAGAGACCTGCTTATTTAAATGATTATGTATTGGGAGAAGAGAGTGATGACCAAGTTCTGTCTAACATTGATTTCTGCTACAGAGTGATGTGTAATGTACCCCTCTCATTCAGGGAAGCTGTTCATTCACCAAACTCAAAGGAGTGGTGTAATGCAATGGATGAAGAAATGCAGTCCCTGAAAGATAATGATGTATTTGATGGGTGTATACAGTTAAGAAAGACGTTGATGGGTCTGACAAATTCAAAGCACGATTAGTCAAAAAATGGGAATTGACTACGAGGAGACGTTCTCTCCTAATGTCAATATAACCAGCATCAGAGTGCTAATGCAGAAAGCAGTACAGGAAAACCTAATGTTACATTAGATGGATGTAAAAACTGCTTATTTACATGCACCAATAGATTGTGAGATCTACATTGAACAGCCAGAGGGTTATGAGGTCAAATGTGGCACAAATAAGAAACTGGTGTATAAATTGAAAAAGTCATTGTATAGACTAAAACAATTGGGCAGAAATTGGAACAAAATGTTGCATGAGTGTCTGACTGAGAACGGGTTTGTGCAGAACCCGGCTGATCATTGTGTTTATACAAAGGAAACAGGAATTGAGAAAGTGATCATGATTGTGTGGGTGGATGACTTGATTATTGCTGCCAGTGATGAAAACGCATTGAATGTAGTAAAGGAAATGCTCACTGAAAAATTAAAAATAAAAAAGACATGGGTAAGCTGAAACATTTTCTTGGTTTTGATTTTGAGCAAGACAATGGATGTGTGAAAATGTCACAAAAGAGGTATGTGGAAAAAATCCTGGAAAGATTTGATATGCAACACTGTAAGCCAAGAATGACACCCTGTGAACAAAAGTTGAGCTACACTGGTGATGCAGAAATGATGCAGGATGTCAGGAAATACAGAGAGGCTGTAGGCAGCCTTATCTACCTCACTACATGTACAAGACCTGATCTCAGTTTTATTGTTAGTAAACTGTCTCAGTACTTTACTAAGCCAACAGAGGAACAGTGGCAGTTAAACATGTACTGAGATATTTAAAAGGCACATCTGAAAAAGAACTGTGTTACAGGAGATGTGACGATGATAAACTGAGACTATATGCATACAGTGATGCGGACTGGGCGGCTGATGTAGTCGACAGGCGCAGTACAACTGGTTTTTGCGTGAGTCTTAATGAGAACGGTTCTTTGATTTCGTGGAGAACCAAAAAGCAACCAACTGTTGCACTGTCTACTTGTGAGGCAGAATATATGGCTTTAGCTGCAACCACACAGGAATGCCTGTACCTAATGCAGCTATTAGAAGGCATTGATGAGCACCAGAATGAACCACCTATAATATAGGAGGACAACCAGGGTGCGATTGCACTGACAAAGAATCCTGTGAGCAGACAGAGATGCAAACATGTGGACATAAAATATCATTTTGTTAGGTCTTCATTGAATGATGGAAAAATATGTTTGGTCTGTTGCCCAACAGAATAAATGGTGGCAGATGTAATGACAAAGCCTGCGACAACATTTAAGTTGATTAAATTTGCCTCATTTATGTTTGGAGATTAAAGGTACACAGAAGATTGTACTTGATGTGAAGAGAAGTTTTTTTTTTTTTTGATGATGGTAACGATATGAGAGCAAGTGGGGGTGTTGACATGAATGTAAATATGCTCTCATTTGTGGACTTTGTATAAATATATGTAAATGACTTTTTGGTGGTGACCAAAGGGTGGCAGACGTGAGCTAAGATTGTTAATAAAGTTTTTTTTTTAGAGGTTTTTGTATGCCTGAGACTGAACGCTTCCCGTGTGTTTCATTCCTCCAGAATTATATATATATTCGGTCTAGTATTATTACTTTACATGCCAGAACTGTTGTGGCATTAGTTTCTGCTAACAGAAACTCCATCATTCTTTGGCAGAGCACTTGGTTACAGTCGGTCAACAATAGCATTTATTAAAATACTGTAATGTACCTGTTCCGAGTTACATACAAATTCAACTTAAGAACAACAGTCCCTATCTCATACGTAACCCAGGGACTGCCTATAGTTGTTTGGTCCACATCTGACCTTTTAAAACCAAACTATCTCCAGAGAACAGACAGGGCTCCTTTTTTCGGCAAAAGTTCTTCTGTGTCATCATGTTCGGCTTTATCGACTGCTACAGCTTCAGTTCGGAATGGTCTCTATCCATTTTCACTGCGTTATACCTCCACTAATACATGTACTCCGTTGCATGCGTGTTTAGCAGTGTAGCAGTGAAAAAGGTCCCCCCTTAAACAGTTTCCCGCTGCGCCACGTTCTGAACATTGTTTAGGCTATTTAAACCATAAAATCCATATCATAACAAAAATAAAAAACGTTTTTCGGTATGAAACGGTATACCTCCCAGCATTACAATGGATATTGCTTAATCTCTCGAAACTGCCCTAAGAAAGTGAGCAAATGAATAAATGTTACTACTTGAAAAAAAGATTGCCTGATTTCAAACTTCATTCAAGCTTCTGATTCTATGTTTACTGTACAGTAACGATTTAAAACTTTACATTTTTAATCATTTTATTAGTATGAATTTAATTCTTCTGTTCTTCCTTGATTTTTCCTAAATTGGTGCAGTGCAAAATCTCATGTTGTTGTAACTTTAACAATTCTATTCAGAAACCATACTTTTCTTTGTTTTTTTTTACATGAAAGACCCCATATATTACTGTCACTTGCAATGCCATTGAATGCTGGTATGTGAATTGATGTCTCTCTCCTCTGGCTTGCACTTGAACACATTTATACATCCTTTAAACCCTGATAAATCCTCTCCTGCAGCTGTTATCAACATTATTGAACATAATTGCCTAAATATGAATTGCTGTCTCTCCTCTGCAGACAATTAGAAAATAATACCAGAAAAAACGACACACTTAAAATCACTCACATTCATTCACTAAATGTGACAAAGAAAATAATAGTCAAATCTGTAAAAACTGTCAGCTCTACGGTCATTTCAGTTATAGTACATAAAAATTAAAATAAGCTCATTTGAAATGGCATCACAATGTTTTCACACAACTTGGACACAACGTACACAACCAGCATCAATCTGACTTAGGGAAAGGAGAACACTTTTCCTAAATGTTACTCAAGGTACACTTCAAAAGTCGCAGCAGTGCGACTTTGAAAAGCTTCTTGTGCCACATCATTCCTTTGGGTTATTTTCACTTCCGGTAGAAGGAAGCAGATCCAGGTGGTGTCACCATAAAACTGACACTAAAGTGCAGATACAGACTATTTTGTAATAATTCTAAATGCTCTTGCCATTTACAAATATTCACAATGTTTTACAGAAATATGTGAATATGGTTGAAATTTTTAAACATTTTCTACAAATCTAAATTGATTTCATTTTATACAATACTCAAGGACTACAGCCTCAAAATATTATACACAAAAAGAACAATTTGAAAATTTTCAAAAACAGTTAAATCTGCACAGACCACATGATGCACATAATTACTTAATGGTTGTTACAGATCTTAATGAATAAGTAATATTCTTTTTATATGTTACTTCAGGAAGTAAAAAAGTAAGTTTTATAACATAGTAATATGCATGACACACCTGTGATATGCATAATTAATTCTGATCTAGCTATTACATATATTTAATTGTCTTTATATAACTTAATTCTAATCTAGCTATGTGTTTCTTTAATGGAGAACTTATCTTTAAATCCCTGTACCTTTTTGGAGAAATTATTCTTTTTTTTTACTAGATGTGTGATCCATTCACAAACAAAATATATTAAAAAACAGCTAGTGTAATTATTTTTATTTTATCTTTTCTTCAATATCATTCCATTGAGAATAACTATTTAATAGTTTGCCAGTTTGGATCATGTCCTGAAACTGAATTGCAAGTTGATTTGTTTTAGGATATAGCATGAATCTTTTGTTAGTTGCCATGGTTCTTTAAGCATAACTCATTTATTCATTATTGTGTACTCTCTCCCCAGGATCTACTTTCTTCTTTTCCCCTGTTTCCAGATTCAAAGAGCCAATTAACATTTGGCAACAGCACTACTATTTATGTGCTGTCTGTACAGTATTGAGCTGGAGTTCACACTATGCGCTAAAGCCATTTTCCATGCTGTGAACTTGAGATATTCCTGCTGTGATTTTTCTGTGTGACTTATCGTGTTTAAACTCCACAGATGCATAGTTTGAAGATTAGTCCCTTCCATATTTGCCCTCAACAATCCTTGTAAATTTCCATGTTCATCTATGGGCCTAATATTTCTTAGACACAAGTAGTAAAGTTAACTGCAAAACATGTACTTTACCTCCCCTTCAGTTGGCTCTTCATTGACTTCCTAATACATAGCTCTGGCCACCCCCTGCAGCTGGCATGGAAATGGCAGCAAAGCTTTACATTTATTTGAGCAAATCTGAACTTTCTTTGCTTATATACAGTATATATATGTGTATATAGAGCATTAAATGGTGTATACATTTTAACATATAAATTAAAAAAAGTGTTTTTTTTGGATTTTATTGATTTTATTAAAATCTCCATACAAATAAGTCAAGTTTTACAAAAATATATTCGAAACAAATCAACCCCCACCCATGAGAAAGAGAGCTAGTAAAAATAAGTAAATAGATAAATTAATAAATAAATAAAGATAGAGTTAAAAAAAAGAAAAAGAGGGGAGAGAATCTGCTTCCTCAATTTAAATGCTTATACTAAAATATTATTGATTAGATCCTAGGTTTTGAAAAAGTTTTGTATAGATCCTCTAAGTGAGAATTTGATTTTTTTCAATTTCAAATAGTATATAACATCATTTACCCACTGTCTTAAAATAGGAGAGTTAGGATTCTTCCAGTTGAACAAGATAAGTCTACGTGCCAATAGTATAGTAAAGGCAATTACAGTTTGTTTGTCCTTCTCCACTTAAAGCCCAAAAGTACACCAAACACAGCTGTTAATGGATTATTAGGGATTGTGATACCAAAGCTGTCTGAAAGGCATTTAAAGATTTTGGTCCAGAATTATGTTAATTTGGTGCAGGCCCAAACCATGTGGCCCAGTGAGGCTGGAACTTGATTGCAACATTTGTACATTGGATCTTGCCCTGGAAACATTTTGGACAATTTTACTCAAGACAAATGTGCTCAATATATAATTTTAAGTTGAATAATTGTATGCTTTGAGCACATGGAGCTCCAGTGAATTCTGTGCATTGCTACCTTCCACTCCTTTTCTGAGATGTTGAGTGAGAGATCCTGTTCCCACTGTACTCTTGGATCTTTGAAAGGGATTGTTTTATTTGACACAACCAAAACTGAAGAATAAAAGCAGAAAGAACAAAAAGTTATCAAAGCAAGAGAGGCAAAATTACATCCTGATGCCCCACTGGGCCTACAGTAGTTTTGCAGGTTTTTCATTTTCTTTATCAGGCTGGACAGTAGGCGTCACTTCTCACCATAATAAAGTCTCCTCCTCACCTCACATCTTTGTCTCTCTCTCTCTCTCCCTCTGATCTTTCTTCCTCCCTATCAGTTATCTTGTGCACTAACGCACCTATCCAGAGTTTCCTTTGGAGAGAAAGTTTTTAATCACTTTCTAAGTCAGGAATGGACCAATAAGTTATTGGGGTCACCATGAGCCTCATGTATAATGCCATGCATAGAATTCACACTAAAATATGGTGTACATACAAAAACAGAAACATGCATATGCACAAAAAAGTCCAGATGCATAAATCTGTGCTTATGCCAACTTCTATATTCTACATAAATCTCAGTCAGCATGAAATGTAACTCACGTGCACACGCCTGCCGCCCCACCCCGTTTCCTCACAGAATTATACCTCTTTGAATATGCAAATCAATATAAATAGCCCTTAAGTTCAGCGTTCTATGAATGGCACAATGGCAAAAGCACGGGGAAAATAGAAGAATTCCAGCAAATACCAAGAGGAGGCAAGGAAAAATGTACTATTTGTTGGTTTAAGCTGTGGTATGAACAAGAAAAGGAAGTCCATCGAGTGACACAGAGTGTTGGAGAAATTTGAAAGTTCAAGTTAAGAAAGTTGCACAGTGCCCGAAATAAAAAAGAAGTGGTCAGATATCAAACACGCCGTGAGAAGGTGAGTCATAGCCCACTGCCTGAGTGTCATATGTAAGCTTATTAGGGTAAAGAGAAAAGAAAAAAAAAGGGACACAGTGGGAAAAAAATGCTCAAAATGTCAACTTTAAACACAAAATGTACACTTTAATCACATTGTTTATTTTGTCATTAAAGTAGAACGTCATAAACTTCATCTTAAAATTGTTTAATTTACTAGTTTTTCAAATCCCATTGTAACTAAACCAGCACATTATATCCTTCGTATTCTATGTGTTCTTCTATGTATTCTATGTGTATGATTCACTACATGCTTCTTAAATGAGCTTTCTCTTATGCCGACAGGACACAGAATACATTACAACAATTTAAATACTAAGATGTATGCTTGATATCATTTTCATGATGAATTGCATTAAAGCATGTATCAAACAGTGGGGCAGTGGTAACGATGAGCTGATGTCCTATTTACAGATTGTTCCTGCCTCCCACAAGATGCTTGCTACGCCGTGCGTGACCTTTGATGAAATAATTTATTGCAGCAGTACAGTCTCTTTCAAAGTACTAACCCCCAATTCTTATCCTTCCTTTTCTTTCTCCAAGTAACCAATTTCCACACAATAAGTTGTTTAATAAATGTAACATGATCTCTAAGCTTAGAATGCTGATTCTTCAAAAATTTTAAGGAACATTGAAATATCTTCGTAATACATGTTTAATTATTCCATCCATCTATCTATCTATCTATCGATCTAAGGTTGCACCACTCTGAGCAAGCACACAGCGCGAGGCAGGAACAATACCTGAACTGGTCTCCAGCTCATCACTACTGCTGTCCACCATGCCCACATGTTAAATTATTAACAGTATACTGTACATTATTTACATGAAGTTAAAAATATGTATAATGTAATATGCATACCTTAAAGTATTTTATTTAAAAAATTATATCAAGAGCTCCAAGAAGATAGCGCGTGGAAATCTAAATCAACTTAGAAGCCAGTTGTCATCATATGTATATAAATGCTTTCTTCTATTGAATTGAATTCCTTTATTGTTATTGTATGGTACAATGAAATTCAACATACGAATCCTCCATAAAATTATTTTCCTATAAAATGATAAAATAACAGTAATAATAATAGTAATATGATAAAAAAACAATGAAAAATACATGATATGAAAGCATAACTGTAGTGCAAGTTTACAGTGAGGTAATTGTATTTTCAAGTACAAACAGTTCTACCAGGAGCACTTGATGGAATGATTGAGTGCATCTAAAGCTCTTGGGATGAAACTGTTTCAGGAAAGGCTCTGAAGTGTTTGACGTATGGGACAAGTTCAAATAGAATGTGCATGGCTGAGGCAGTGTGTGCTAGATGCTGTATCCCAATAATTCTCTTTCCAATCAGCTGCTGTAGAGATGTGATTCCACATTCAGATGCAGTGGGTTAAAATACTCTGAGTGGTGCACTGAGAGTAACAACGCTAAAGCAGCTATGGTATTTGGAATAGTTTGGCCATTCTGTGGACCATTATATTGTTGCATGTTGATTGAAATCAAATGCCTTAAACTAATAAATGATATACGGTTAATTTCAGTGTATTTGATAAGGCCATGTCAGGGATGTGAATCTAAAAAATAAAGGGAAACCACACAGGAACAGTAGCACTGCTTCGACGTTGGGTGCCACCAGTTTGCAAAACCACGTACGCAAGAGATTGAGCTAGCGTGAAAATGTGCCTGGCTTTATGCCAAATTTAGTTTTTATACATCACGAAATGAGAGTGGAAATGGGAGTACGCAACCGTTTATTCATGAGGCCCCAGGTGATTACACATCTACCCCATATAAGGCAGTAAGGACTTCTTTAGTTCTGCTTTAGTTTTGTTATTCTCAGTGCACCACTGAGTATTTAGTCCACTGTATCTAAATGTGGAATCACAGCTGTACAGCAGCTGATTGGATTATCGGCACACAGCATCTTGCACACGCTGTCTCAGCCATGCGTGCAGTCTACTTGAACTGTTTCCTTACGCCAAACACTTCAGAGCCTTTCCTGTAGGAACCTCACGGTTCAGAAACAGTTTCATCCCAAGTGCTCTAAACGCACTCAATCAGTCCATCAATTGTTCCTGGTAGAACTGTTTGTACTTATAACTACAATTACCTCACTGTAAACTTGCACTACAGTTATAATATTGCACAACCTGACTGACTTTATAAAGTGCGTATTTACATGTGATGACGACTGGCTTCTATGTTGATTTAGATTTCCAAGCGCTATCTTCTTGGAGCTCTTGATATCATTTTTAAGATGAAATGTAGTAAAGCATGTTTATTACATTATACAAATAAGTTTTAAACTTCATTATAATAATGTAACTTGTTAATAATGAAACATGTGAGGACATGGTGGCGCAGCGCTAGCGACGACCTAATACCCTGTTCAGGAATTGTTCCGACCTCGTACTGTATACTTTCTGGGATTGGCCCTGGATGGATAGATGGATGGAATAATTAATTACGTATTACGAAGATATTTAAATGTTTCATAAAAGTTTTAAAGAATTGTTGTTCTAAGCTTACGGATGGCTTGGCATTTATTACAGTGCTGATTGTGTGGTGATTGGTTGCTTGGAGGAAAAAAAAGTAAGGACAGGAATTGGAGGTTAGTACATTTGAGAGAGACAGTACTGCTGCTGTAGATTATTTCATCGAAGGTCGCACACGGTGCAGCAAGCATCTTACAGGAGGCAGTAGCAATTTCTAGACAGGGCGCTGGCTCATTGCTAATACTGCACCACCGTGTCCCCATGTTTAATACATGCTTTAATTCCTATCATCATGAAAATTATATCAAGTATACATCTTAATATTTAAATTGTTCAGAGAGCTGTAATATCATGAACGTAATGTATTTTGTGTCCTTTCGACGGAAGAGAAAGTCCGTTTAAGAAGCACATAGTGACTCACACACATAGTGCACATAAAAGAACACATAGAAAGAAGCATTTGTCTTCTCACAGAACGCTGAGCTTAAGGGCTATTTATATTGATTTGCCTATTCAAAGAGGCATAATTCTGGAAGGAGTTGGGGAGTGGCGGCAGGCACATGTACGTGTGTTACTTTCACGCCGACTGGGATTCATGTAGTGGAAGAATGTAGAAATTGGAGTACGCACAGATTTATGCATCTGGATTTTTTTGTGCATACGCACATTTCCGTTTTTGTCCGTATGCCATGTTTTAGTCTGAATTCTACACATTATGCATGAGGCCCCTGCTGACTTGAAAATGTTTCCATGCAACTATTCAGATCTCCTGTGACCTCTACTTTATAGTGATAATTTTCAATTCCCCTGGTGGTTCCTGTTTATCAGCACTGCGGAGGAATTCTCCAGCAAACAGTGTGGTTTCTCCTCTTAAGGTGAACCTGTTCAATCTTTATTGTTCAGTGCAGTTTATGTTCCCATGTTTCTGAGCTGAAAAACACATTTATCTATTCATTTTAACCATTGGCACAATAACAAAAAATTCAATTTTTGGGAATCCTTTACTCAAAATTAGAGAGGCACGATATATCAGGAACTGTATTGTTATCGGCCAATGTTCATTAAAAATGACGACATCGAAATTGGTCAGCTGTGTACATTTTAACCGATGCAGCCAACCGATATAACTCAGGCTTGTCAACACTGTCAGTTCACTAAATAATTAAATGTTGTTTTCATTGTTCAGCTAGGCAGACATTAAGCTGCAGAAAAAACATGCATGCAAGTGCAGCCCCTTGCGCTCAAAAAAAAACGCGCCACAGGGTTTCCTAGTTTTGCTGACTGGAGCACTACGCGCATTGTTTATTCATTAGGCAGATATCGATAGTAAAGCAGTATGCCAGCCGTGTGGTCATATTTTTCTGTGAAAAAGGAAGATAACATAGTTGCTATCTGCTCTACCTGTAAAAATTAGATAATGCGAGGAGGCTGCAGAATTAAATCTTTCAATACCACAAATTTAATTACCCATCTGAAGAACCACCATAACAATTATGCACGGAATTTCTAGCAGCTAATGCTACCAAAATGAGAATTAAATCAGACGCCACCGGGCTCACTAGTGGTAGCCTCATACAGCAGACCCTTCAAAACGTAAAGATGGTTCCTCAAGACTGCGCCAGAGCTAAAGGCATAACTACTAAAATAATGGAAATGATCGCACTCAATGACCAGCCTTTTTCTCTAGCTGAGAATTAGGGATTTCGTTGGTTACTACATCATGTAGCACCTCGCTTCATTCTTCTAAGCCGGCGATAATTTGCAGATGTCTCACTACCTGCATTATATGATGTGATTGCTACTCATATCCACAAGATTTTAAGAAACAATGCAACCAGCATTAGCTTCACTACAGATATGTGGAGCTAAGAGGACAGCCCCATTGATGAAAATTTTGAGTCAAAAAGAGTGGTGTTGCATGCTAAAGAGTTCTCCGGTTCTCATTCTGCAACTTTTATCGCATAAGCTTTTGATTCCATGTTAGCGAAATGGAACATTTCAAAAAGTAATGTGCACGTTATGTTTCGTGACAACGCTCGTAATATGGCAAAAGCTATGGAAGAAAGTGGCAATAACAGTTTAAGCTGCATGGCTCACACTTTGCAGCTTGCTGTGAATGAAGGCTTATTGAGCCAGAGAAGCATCTCTGACTGTGTTGCCATTGGGAGGTGAATAGTTACTCACTTTAAGCACTCACAGTTCGCTATTTCTCAGCTGAGATAAATACAAACAGACCTTGGTACCCCAACAAGAATGCTTCAGCAGGACATCTCTACTCGTTGGAACAGTACTTATTATATGCTAAAAAGTCTGGTTGATCAGAAGTGCCCTCTTGCTGCATATGGTGCTGAATAAGAGCTTCCTGCCTCTCTCAAGGTGCATCAGTGGGGACCAAATTCAGAGCGTCGCTCATACTTCCCGCACGATCACTCATTCCAAAGGCGTCGCTCGTACTTATCGCACGATCGCTCACCCCGACCGTCGGAGTCCAAAGCCGAAGGTCTTATTCTTTTAGGCCGCCACCTAAGAAACATGCTTGTGTTATAAAAATTGTTTGAAACTTGTTTCTGTTTGTCTCAGCGAGTCAGCGTATGTGATTAACTTTGGTAAAAATTGTTTGAAACTTGTTTCTGTTTGTTTGGCTCTGTGTATGTGAT
Organism: Polypterus bichir lapradei; assembly: GCA_026402145.1. Taxonomy (NCBI): domain Eukaryota; kingdom Metazoa; phylum Chordata; class Cladistia; order Polypteriformes; family Polypteridae; genus Polypterus; species Polypterus bichir. Next base: position 66,703,606 of record JANRMT010062806.1, on the reverse strand, counting down.
TATCTTTGTTTGAACATAGGTTCGAAGTTCGAAAGTTTTATTTATTTCCGACTTCCGACTCGTGTTTAAAGCCTTTCTTTACGCACATATTTTGATTTACATAGAATTAGGCACATCAGTTTATATTAGGAGTTTAAAATCAAGAGCCATGTCTAAGCGTCAGGCAGACAATTGTTCAGGAAATGCGAGTAAAAAGCGATGTTTGGAATTGAAGAAAGAATGGTTGACAGGATGTTCAGTAGATGCAGACTTGCCACATGGCTCTGGACAACACGTGCAGCTGGGTGAAATTTTCGAGTACTCTAAAGCACGTGGTGTTATATGCAAAATTTGCGTGAAAGCTGGAGCCAACAGTGAATGGACGGCAGGAAAAACATGGACCGACTGGAAAGTTGATCATCTAAAAAACATTTAGGTCAAAAATCTCATGTGGATTGTGTCACAAAACTTAAAAATCAAAGCAGAGGGATTTTAAAAAGCATGCTAACTGAATCAAAAGAAGATCGTGAAACCAGGAAAGAGACCACACAGCGAAAACAAGCAACCCCGGATGAGGTAAAGACTTTAATAGATAACGTTTTGTTTGCTATTAGAATAAATTCTTCAATGCTGTCAGTTCAGGATATTCATGATCACGTCAGAAAATATGTCAAAATCCCAGAGAGTTGGCGAAGTAAGAACTATGCCTTTGAGTTTAGTGAGTGTATAAACTCAGCTATCAAAACTGAAATGTATACTGAAATAAGGAAAGCAGCTTATCATAACTTGATACTTGATGAGTCAACTGACATTTCCGTTTCGAAGATGTTAATTTTATACATAAAGTGCAGGAGTGAAAATTAATCCATCTATAAAACTGTGTTTGTGGGAATCCTGAAGTTAATAGCATGCGATAGTTCATCAATCTTTCAAGCTATTCAAAACTTTTATTTTGAAAATGGGTTTGATTTAAACAAGATGGTTATGTTTACTTCTGACGGAGCCTCGGCCATGCTGGGTAAAAGAAAAGGTGTAGCTGCACTATTGCGACAGTCAATTCCACATTTATCAGAGCAACATTGCATAGCCCATTGTGAGGATTTGGGTATAGATGATGCATGGAAGAATATACCCTTGATGAGAGATATAGAAACTTTACTAAGGACTGTTTACACAATATTCTGCAGATCATCTGTTAAGAAGGCAAAGTTTGAAGAACTAGCTAAAGCTGCTGATGGAGATGTGATTGCATTTAGACCACTGAATGAGGTTGGGTGGCTATCCAGACATTTCGCAGTAAATGCTTTGGTAAAGAATTATGATGTTTTGCTGCAATATTGCCAAGAAAAAGTGGAGGAAGACAATGATCCTGTTCACAAATATTGCTTGGAGAAGTTACATAATCCAGAACACCATGTAGCAATTGGAATACTTAATGATGTTCTAGCAGAACTAGCAGAATTAACTAATATTCTACAAAGAAGTGTGCTTTCAACTGTTGAAGCCTTTCAGTTTACAAAAGCAAAAATTAAGAAATTGCGATCACAGTATCTGGGAGAGAATAAGCATTTCCTTGAAGAAACAAGCATTCTAATTTCTTCATTTCAAGTCCCAGTGAACACAACACCAATAATAAAATTTATCCAGCAGATGTGTGACCATATGGACAGCCGATTTCCAGATGATAAATTAAAAGATTGGTCAATATTTGAAAAAGACTCTATGTCACTGCAAATCAGGAGGAGTATTCATTTGGACATGAGCAGATGAAAAGCCTTGCAGCCAGATACTGTCTTCTCCTACAGAAAGATGAAGATATTCTTAAAAGTGATCTTTGTAAACAGTATTCAGAATTCAAAATTCTTATTAATAAGAAGTTAAAATGTGGAGCATTAAAGATTTTTTTCAGATATTCTTACATTCACTCAACAACAGGATCACTTAAATGAACTCTTCTTAATCATGGATATTTGCGGCACATTCCAGGCCTCAAGTGCAGACTGTGAAAGAGGGTTTAGCCTGATGAACAGTATAAAGACTAAAGCCAGAAACCGTTTAGAAGTTGAACATTTGGAACATTTAATGAGAATTAAACTCTTCTTGAATTCTGGAAAGGCTGTAGACGTAGATAAAGTTTATAACATCTGGAAAGCAGAAAAAAGCAGAAGAGAGACTATTTGAATTTGACTGAGGAACTAATTTAGTAAGTTTAACTTAGTACATTTACTTAATATAAATATTTTGCTTATGTAAACCTGCTTCTTCAATTTTTAAGTATTTTTCAAATGTCAATACAACTTGTCATTGTTCTGAAATAAACCCCAGAATCGCTACGCGAAAATTGATGCTCATAAATTTTTGGCTTAAACAAAATGTCGCTCATAAACAATGTTTTTTGCTCACTATGTGCTACTCCTTAGAGGAAACATTGGTGGGGACTTGTGGAAAACATGTTTACTCTCCTCGAACCATTTGAGCAACTTACTAAAGACATAAGCGTGCATTTATCTACAATTGTGGACATGATTCCGTCTATTGAAGCGCTTACACGTCTGCTTAAAAAGTGTGGCAAGACAGATTTCGGAGTTCAGATGGCAAAAACCACACTTTTGGAGGCTGTCACAAAACGCTTCAGTAGTGCATTCTCCGAGCCACTATACTATCTGTCAACTGTCCTTGATCCACGGTACAAAGATTGATTTTTTTGACCAGGATTCCAAAAACAATTGTAGGAAACACTTCAGAAACAACTGGTTGAGATGTCAGCTGGTAAAGGAGATGGTGAAAGCAACAGCAAACCACAAGAGAAAAAGATTTGCACTCGGAGAGATGTTGCTGCTTCATTGCTGGAGATGTATGCAGAAATTCTTGAAGAAAATTCGTATGTGGCTGCAAAACCACATTCGACTGCCGCCGAGGTAAAATAACAGAATAATAAAATTAACATTAATCATACTAATTAGGTTGACCAGACGTCCCAAATGGGAAAAAAAAACACTGTTACAGATTTAATTTTTTTAAACACAAACCATACACTGACTGCAGCTTCCAAATATCCAATCAGTATCATCCTGCATTTACCAGAAACTCACAGTCAGCACTGCAAGGCAGCTTGCTGTGACTGTGTATAACTTAAGAGTGTAAGGCAAATTGCTCTGCAAACATTAGCTGAGAAGAAAAGGAACATGTTAACGACATCATCTCACTTTTTTCGTCAAGTTTTTAAAATTTATGTTTGCCAGAATGCCTATAAAACTGTCATTGCAGTAGTGCAGTTTGTGGGTTTTCCCATTGTAGATAGTTGAGTCGCTGTGGAAAATTAGTGGAGGAATTTAATTTAGTGGGCACTTAGCAAAAAGGAGGAACATGTTCACCTGCATGGTAGAATGCAGCTTCAAGTTTTGTACATTGTGAAAGATGTGTCTCCTGTGTCTAAACTGTAAAAAATTTTAAGACAAGATTTATTCCAGTTTTAATGTAAGCATTACTTTAAGACAAAAATCACCCTGAAATATGCAGCAGTCTCTCAACATTTCAAGGCACACCTGTGTTACGAAGTGTTTCATTTTGGATCAGCTTGTGCTGTATCTCTTAAAAGTGCATCCACATCACACTTTATACAAAAATATACAAAATGCGCTTTATATGACCCAAATCATTATACGTCAAGCTTTCAACATCACAAGTTTTTATTAATGGTGGTGGTTGGTACAGGTGGTTGTCCTGTGTTTCTTTACCACAAATCTGGTCAACTTAATAATTTATTATTTTTTTATTATAATATAGGTAAACGTTTGTAAAATTTTTTTTCAGCTGAATAACTGTCTCAGCGAGCTCTCTATCTCCAGAAAAAACTGCACCCTCCAGTACTGGAAAAGCAATGCGGCACATTTTCCAACCTTGGCCAAGGCAGCGATCAAGTACCTGTCAGCACCTTGTGCCAGTGTAGACAGTGAACGCCTTTTTTCAGCTGTGTCAAATAAAGTAAATGAAAAGAGAAACAGACTTGCTGGTGAAAATGCAGAAATGCTTCTTTTTGTTAAGAAAAACCTACCATTTGTACTTTTAAAGAAGCCAACTTAAGCCCAGGGTTACTGGCCTCATCGTACCCTTTAGTTTAGTTTTACTTAAAGTAATATATGTCTGATTATAACACAAAGAATATGCATTTATTTTTTGTTAATATACCCAATGCCATGTTATATAATGGCATGATGTCTTGATGTGCTTAAGTTACTCAGAATGTGTATGTTAAACAGACTTTGTACAAGACCTGGAGTATTTTTTCTATAGAGATGAGCCATATCTTGCTCTTTTTCCCCCATATAAAGTACTGGCTGCTTATATAGCAAAAAAGAACATAAAATTCAGCAAGTTAATAAAAAGTTGATCTCTGTTTCACATGCTACTGTTGTTTCTTTGATAATGCATAATATATTTTCAGCATACTTAAAACATTCACACCTGAAGTAAATAAAAAAAAATATATATTGGCCATCGCACTCTTATTAGTGATTATCTTAGGTAAAAATATATCATGTTGGTTCTGAAGAAACTATTAAAGTGGGCTGAGAGTAAAATGTGAGTAGTGTCTATAAAAAATAAAACGTTTACTAGATAGAGAAATAGTTAGACAGAGAGTTTCAATTAAATGTTTTCTATTGGCTTCTAAACCACTTCCCAAAATAATTGTTCAACTAGAATAAGGTTAATATAAATTTTATACAAACATGGGTGCATTGAACTGCTAGTATAAAACGAAAACAGTTTGATTCTGAGATAACTAATATGATGGGTGCATAATAAACCCATCTGTAACAATTACATGGAGCAAAAATATAAAGGGCACGGCCAGATTTACAACCTAATACGAAGAATATGCATCAGGATATAAGAATAATTAAGCTGTCAGTTGACTAAATGGAATAATGTATGCTGTCTGACACCCACTTAATTTAATAAGATTCACATACTTACTTCCTTGTAGGACAAACATTGGCAGATTAACCTTTGTAACACAGACTAAAATCTTTTACTAGATAAGGTAAAATTCATTGGTGCTTTAAACAGAGGGGCTGAAGAGACACATGGCAATGTAGCGGTTAATTCTGCTGCCTTAGAGCTGTAAGAAATCTATTTGAAATCCTGAAATAGGCAATATCTATGTGGAGTATGCATGTTCAGTCCTTGTGCGTACTTTGTTTTGTCTGCTGCATTTTACAATTATGTGTATCACACCAATTTGCATCTGTAAACTAGATTCTGTTAATAAGGGGTCAGAATGTTTTGTGAGTTACTGAGTTACTGGCGACTTGTTCAGGGTTGGATCTTGCATTCTGCTCAGTGCTGATGGACAGGACTAAATTCCCCACAAACTTAAATTTGGATTGTGTGAATTTGGAAGTAGATGGATTGCTGGCTGAAGCCATATGCTAAAGCAAATATATGCAAAAGAAGGGGTGCCAGCTGGGTCATCATGTTTAATGCAGAAAACAAAATATTCAATAAAGGCAAAAGAAATAGGTGCTTGCAGGCACAGTAATTGAATTCAAGGCAATCACCTACAAATTGGCCTTGAAAGGGCTTCTGTAAAGGTTGTGTTAGGCTTTAGGTAACTCTGAACTAGTTGTAGGTCTGGTTCAAATAGCAATACATTTTGAGGACATCCACTTTTTATACTATCTTGGTTGGAATGGGTGATGCTTTTCTCAAAGGGTGTCTTTTCGGCATTGTGAAGTAAGAAAAAGGAGACAAGACCTTTGGCAACAGTGACCCCTCTTGTCCTGACTGGGTATCGTATACCTCAGATGATCCTGGAATGTGATCTTCAGACAGATGCATGACTATATATATCTATACTAATAAAAGGCAAAGCCCTCACTCACTCATCACTAATTCTCCAATTTCCCGTGTAGGTAGAAGGCTGAAATTTGGCAGGCTCATTCCTTACAGCTTACTTACAAAAGTTGGGCAGGTTTCATTTCGAAATTCTACGCGTAACGGTAATAACTGGAACCTATTTTTCTCCATATACTGTAATGGACTTTAGCTCGATGGCCGTGGGGGGCGGAGCTGCGTGTCACATCATCACGCCTCCCACGTAATCACGTGAACTGACTGTGAACGCAGTACGTAGAAAAGAAGGAAGAGCTCCCAAAGAGCGCTGAAGAAAAACGCCGAATACTTTATTCGCGAGATACAAGTTTAATGAGAAGACACGAGGTATAAACAAGATTTTAGATCACTTTGTAACAGAGCTAAAATTGCTGTAGCAAGAAACTTTTAAGTGCCGGGTCTTAGCTAACATTAAATAAAGCCGTGGACATCGCAACATCACACAAGAGAGCAGCTCACGTGAACTGACTGAACGCAGTACGAGTGATCTCTTCCATGCATCAAACCTGTTCAAAAAACGCATTACACAATTGATAAGGTAGGAAAAGAATATGCTCCGAGCAGAGCTCTACAGCTAACGCGGTCTTGCGGAAGCAACTTCGTCACGCTGCCACCAAATACTCACAGAAAAATCCACAAGTTAATACACACGCTGTCTCTAGTTTGTCCACACTCAATGTATTCCTCGCATCCCCTTTATACCCTCTGATCTCCCATTTCAATTCAGATGCCAACAGTTTTCAGTAAGGCTCTGCTGCGTGATGACAAGTAATAAGTCTCAGGGACAGACCCTACAAAAGGTTGCCATTGATTGAATCACGAATTAAAGAGAAAGAAAGTACTCTCTCACCTAACAGGTCTAAATACTAAAATAGTATTTTTACAGGAAACTCACTTAATAAGCAAGGATCAGTTCCGGCTGCAAAAAGACTGGACTGGCCAAATGTTCCATTCTAGCTTTACGAAGAAAACTAGAGGTGTGGGAATTCTCATACATAGAACTGTCCCATTTGTAGCATCAGATGTAGTATTGGATCCTGAAGGGAGATATGTAATGGTTATGGGAGACTTATCTAACTGTAAAGTGATCTTGATAAATGTTTATGCACCTAATGTTGATGATAAGGAATTTATACAAAATTTGTTGGCATCCATTCCCAATCTGAACACTCATAAAGTTATAATGGCTGGGGATTTTAATTGTGTTATAAATCCACTTTTAGATAGGACTTCCTCCACAGGGGGAACGGCATCTAACACTGCAAAAATGATTACAAAGTTTATAACTGATCACAACTTATCAGACCCCTGGAGGTTTTTAAACCCAAATTCAAGAACATATTCTTTCTACTCACCAGTACATCATTGTTACTCAAGGATCGATTACTTCTTTATAGACAATAACTTCTTGCCTAAGATTAAATCTTGCAAATACGATGCTATTGTTATTTCTGACCATGCACCTATGATCTTGGAGCTAAAATTACTAAGCCCCATGCACTCACCCCGCAGATAGCGCCTCAACCCGCTTCTATTAGCTGATGAGAATTGTACTGAATTTATATCCAAACAAATCAAATTCTTTCTAGAGACAAATACATCCCCCGAGATCTTTGCAGGGATACTCTGGGAAACTCTTAAGGCCTTCTTAAGAGGACAGATTATCTTATATCTTTCCCACAGAAATAAATCCGAGGCCAAGAAAATAGCAGAGATAAAAAGCGAAATTACTAAAATAGATGAAGAACATGCCAGACTACCAAGCGAGACTCTACATAGGAGAAGGCAGGCTCTACATTCGTAATTAAACCTCTTGACAACTAAAGAAACTGAACAACTAATTTACAAATCCAGACATCATTACTATGAACATGGGGAGAAAGCTAATAAGCTTTTAGCTCAACAAATTCACAAGCAAGAAGTGCGCAACGCAATCTCGGTAATCACTAGTACGAACGGAGATAAAATCGTCGAACACCAAAATATAATGCACACTTTCAGAGACTACTATCAATCCCTATATACTACTGAGTTTAAGGAAGACAATACACAATCTAATGCATTTCTGGATACATTACAGATACCACAAATAGACGCTTCTAGTGCGGAGGAACTTGATAAACCTCTGATGTTATCAGAATTACTAGATGCTATAAAATCACTCCAAGGCGGGAAAGCAGCAGGCCCTGATGGTTACCCTGCAGAATTTTACAAGAAATTCTCCGCTCAGCTAGCCCCCCTCTTATTAGCAACATTTACAGAAGCCAGAGATAACCAATCTCTTCCACAAACCTTTCGCCAAGCACTAATCACTGTCTTTCCAAAACAAAATAAGGACTTATTACAATGTGCATCATACAGACCAATTTCACTTCTGAATAACGACGTTAAAATACTCTCTAAAATCTTAGCCAGAAGGGTGGAGAAAGTGCTCCCCTCGGTAATATCACAAGACCAAACTGGATTTATTAGGGGCCGGCACTTATCTTCCAATCTTCGACGCCTGTTTAATGTAATATACTCACCAACTAAATCAAACACCCCAGAAATATTATTATCATTAGATGCAGAAAAAGCATTCGACATGATTGAATGGAAATACCTTTTTACTATATTGGAGAAGTTTGGGTTTGGCTCAAACATCTGTGCATGGATTAAATTACTGTATACTAACCCAGAAGCTTCAGTTTACATCAACAACATTTGCTCAGACTACTTTAAACTAGAACGTGGCACTAGACAAGGATGCCCCTTGTCACCGCTGCTGCTTGCGTTTGCCATTGAACCACTGGCAATACATTGTCGAAATACTAATCAGATAAAGGGGATTAGCAAAAAGGACTGGAACAGAAAATCTCATTATATGCAGATGACATGGTACTGTATATATCAGACCCAGAAAATTCTGTACCTGCCATCTTAGCAGCACTCACAGAATTTCAAAAGATCTCTGGTCTCAGAATTAATCTGAATAAAAGTGTACTCTTTCCAGTGAACTCTCAAGCATATAATATTAGATTAGATACCCTACCTTTTATCATTGCAGAACAGTTTAAATACCTAGGGGTAAACATCACAAGTAAACATAAAGCTCTATATCAACAAAATTTCGCCGTTTGCATGGAAAAAATTAAACAAGACTTGCATAGATGGTCAACCCTTCATCTCACACTAGCTGGAAGAATTAACACTGTTAAGATGAATATTCTTCCTAAGCTCCTTTTTTTTTTTTCAAAACATCCCAATATACATTAATAAATCATTTTTTAGGCAATTAGATTCGACAATAACCTCATTTATTTGGAATTCAAAACATCCACGCATCAAAAGAGCGACCCTACAAAGACAAAAGGCAGAAGGCGGCATGGCTCTACCTAACTTCCAGTTTTATTACTGGGCAGCAAATATACAGGCGATAAGAACCTGGACACAAATAGAAGAACATACACAGGCTTGGTCCGCAATAGAATTAAATTCCTGCAGTACTTCTTTGTATTCCTTGCTCTGTGCTCCAATAAACACACGCTATCGGCAATACACTAATAACCCAATTGTGCTCCACTCACTTAGAATCTGGAACCAATGTAGAAAGCATTTTAAGACGGAGAAGCTTCTATCTGTGGCACCCCTGCAAGAGAACCACCTTTTTCAACCCTCACAAACATATGCAGTTTTTAATATTTGGAAAAAATTTGGAATTAACTTGCTTAGAGATCTTTATATAGACAACGTCTTTGCATCCTATGAGCAATTACATTCCAAATTTAACATTCCAGCTACACATTTCTTTCACTATCTTCAAATCAAACACTTCGTTAAACAAAACCTTCCAGATTTTCCTCATCTTGCACCCTCATCCATGCTGGAAAAAATATTGCTCAATCTCAAGGACTTAGACTCCATCTCTACAATATATAAAATCATTTTACAATCCCTCCCTTTTAAAGATCCAAGAGGACACTGGGAAAAAGATCTTTCAATTAATATATCAGAAAAGGAGTGGAAAGTCGCAATGCAGAGAATTCACTCGAGCTCCATATGCGCAAAGCATACAATTATACAACTCAAAATTATATATCGAGCACATATGTCTCGACTAAAACTCTCCAAAATGTTCCCAGGGCATGATCCAACCTGCGAACGTTGTAACCAAGTCCCAGCCTCACTAGGTCACATGTTCTGGTCCTGCACCAAATTAACATTATTCTGGACAAACATTTTTAATTACCTTTCAGATAGCCTTGAACTTGCAATCCCTCCAAACCCATTAACAGCTGTGTTTGGTGTTCTTCCAGATGGGTTTAAAGCGGAGGAAGACAAACAAATTGTGATTGCATTCACTACACTTTTGGCACGTAGACTTATTCTCATAAACTGGAAGAACCCAAACTCTCCTCTTTTAAGTCAGTGGGAAACCGATGTGTTATATTATTTGAAGTTGGAAAAAATCAAATACTCAGTTAGAGGATCCGTACAGACTTTTTTCAAAACATGGCAGGATCTAATCAGTAATATTTTAAAATAAGTTCAAAAGGCACAGAGAATTTATTAATTTAGGTATGTCTCCAAGCCTTAAATTTAACGCCGTTTGGCTTGCTCTCTCTCTCTCAGGGGTGGGGATCGATCTATTCTTAATTTTTCTCTTTGTAAAAACTTGATTGCTTTGTATGGATTGTAATAAAATTAATTAAAAAAAAAAAAAAAAAAAAAAAGGTTGCCATTGATTTCAGGCAAGATTGCTTTTCTCCTGTACAACTACACGTTGCATTCTCAAGAGTGAGCTTGCGCAGCTTCATCATATTACAACCAGAGTGCTGAACTGACAACGTGATATATAAAGAGAACTATAATAATCGTAATAAACAAACAATAAAACAGCGGAGAACCCGTGGATTAAATAAAAAGGCAGCTTCCTTGGCAAAGCAAGGAAAAAGGATGGCTTTATATGTCGTTCGTTTATAAAACAGCGGAGAAGCTGTGTAAATGCTCCTTCACAAAAAACCAGCGGAGCGCCTTATATGAGCAGGCAGTCAGCTAAAGAAGGGAATCAATAAATATCTTTAATCGTAATAAACAAACAATAGCGTACAAGCCGCGGATTAAATAAAGGAAATGGATACCTGAACAGTAAAGTAAGTCTCAAATAGCTACACAATAACTATAACAATCGTAATAAATCTATACTAATAAACGGCAAAGCCCTCACTGACTCACTCACTCACTGACTCATCACTAATTCTCCAACTTCCCGTGTAGGTAGAAGGCTGAAATTTGGCAGGCTTATTCCTTACAGCTTCCTTACAAAAGTTGGGAAGGTTTCATTTCGAAATTCTACGCGTAATGGTCATAACTGGAAGCTGTTTTTCTCCATTTACTGTAATGGAGAAGAGCTTGAAACCCGTGGGGGCGGAGTTTCGTGTGACATCATCACGCCTCCTACGTAATCACGCAGTACGTAGAAAACCAGGAAGAGGCCCAAAAAGCGCTGAAGAAAACATGCATTATATAATTGAGAAGGCAGCGAAACAATAAGAAGCGAGCGAGTGACATATACAACCATATTCATGAGTTCTGCTACTTCGGAAACAAAGCATGATGTAAACCTAAACTTTAAATTAAGTTCATAGACAGACTGCTGCTGGTGTTTGTAATTTAGTGCCTGCCCATATAAGGCCGTCCGTCAGCGGCAATCCAATAGAAACACTGCCACGGGTAAATATTCACGGGTGAAGGACTGTGCTTATGCAGAGGAAGATGAGATGGTCAGGGTGGTGTTTGGCACAAACTCAGCGAAACTGCGAGAGAAAGTTTTAAGTGCCGGGACTTCGGTAACATTAGATACAGCCATGGACATAGCACGACATGGCACCAGCACAGCTGGGAAACTTTGTACACTGAGCGGCTCACGTGAACTGACGCAGTGCACAGACAAAAAGCAACAGTTCCAAAGAGCGCTGAACAAAAACCGAATTACACAATTGAAAAGGCAGCAAAAAAATATGAAGCGTCTGATACATACAAGCATATTCATAAATGCAGCTAATGCGGAAACAAAGCACACGGTGGAAAAAGTCAATGTCCCGCTAAAGGAAGACAGTGTAAAAAAAAAAAACCAGTGCATGCAGTGTGTCAGGTCTCAGATAAAGAGGAAGACGAGCTGTTTATTGATGCAGTAAGAAACGAATGAATGAAACCTGTCATCTTTACAACGATTGACAAACACGGAATGTAACTTCAACACAACACATCCTACAAATACGAACCTGATTGAAAGAAATAATGATAATCAAATCCTTGATGACAGCAACACTCGGTAAAACTCACAAAACAATTACTGTATATTGACAGTCATGTTACGTTATTTTTAAAATGTTCCCTTTTCTTTTTCATAGCTTCTTTAACACAGTACTTCTCCGCTGCGATACGCGGGTATATATATATGTATATATATACCCCTACATACTCGAATAATGGATACTTTATTCGCAATAAATGATTGTTTTGGTAAAGCCATACTCAGTGTATTCATTAGATGAACGGTAAAAAAGTAAGAGCGAGGGGAGGATGACTTATTGAGGCACGCAGGAAAAACCACAATAGCACGCGGGCTCGATTTACTGCAGTGCGCGTCAACTCTATCTGAATTGCGCGATCAGATTTGAAAAAATATATCTTTTCAAGTTCTATTTAGTCCATATGTGTCAAACTCAAGGCCCGCAGGCCACATCCGGCCCGGCGTGTAATTATATCCGGCCCGCGAGATCATTTTATATACTGTATTATTGTTATTAATGGCCCGGGGATATGAAGCGCTGGTAACACAATAAACTACAGATCCCATAATGCAGCGCTTCAGCTGCCTTGCCGACCACTTACCGCGTTAATCAAGTCTTATGATGCTGCAAGTTATTGTGAAGCTAGCCCACACGATGCCGAAGAGAAAAGGTGATTCTGAACATAGAGCCTTTAAAAACCGATGGGAGGCTTTGTATATGTTTACTGACATTGCCGGTAAACCCGTGTGTCTCATTTCTGGAGCAAATGTGGGTGTAATTACAGAATGTAATCTAAGACGGCACTATGAGACAAAACATCAAGATAACCTGAAAGACCTGAATGCAATGCACAAGATACAGAAAGCAGAAGAGTTAAAGAAGAATCTGACACTTCAGCAGACATTTTTACCCGTGCAAAATCACAAAGTGATTTCAAGTGAAGCTACTTTTATGGGAGACACAAATGCACCAGTGCAACTTGCCCCACTTTCCCTGTTACCAAGTAATGTTGAACCAAGTCGTCACTACGGTGTTCCCAAATACGCACTTTGTTCATAAACTGAATAATTTGATTTGTTATTGCTGAAAAGAACAAATTTTATTTATGTTTCCAGGTTTTGTTATGCACCATGTTCATATTTGAATTTGTATAATTTTGACAGGATATATTTTTATGGAGAGCAAAATCTTTTGGGATATTTAAAATTTAAGTTTATTTTTTATATAAAATTACATAAGAGTAAAGAAATTTGAATGTTTGTTCTTTTAACATTTACTTTATTTCTAACTTGTATAATTTAGACAGGATATATTTTTTATGGAGAGCAAAATATTATAAGTTATTTAAGGTTTGAGTTGATTTATTCCGGAATAATATTCTGTCGACTAAATAAAAATTCCTTCTATTTCAAATTTAAATAGAACTTCAACATATACGATAGTTGTGTGTGTGTGTGTGTGTGTGTGTATGTATATATGTAGATATGTACAGTATGTATATATATGTTTATATATATGTGTGTGTATGTATATATATGTATATAGATATATATATATATACTAGCAAAATACCCGCGCTTCGCAGCGGCGAAGTACTGCATTAAAATTTTTATTAAGAAGAAAATTTAACCTTTTTAAACTGAGGGAAAATATGCCAATAATTATTTGTTAAGGATCTCTTTGTATACCACGTTGTCAGTTCGGCCCTCCGGTTGTAACATGACCAAGCTGTGCGCTGAGCTTACTCTTGAGCATGTAACTTACAGTTGGCCATGTGAACTGTAATCTTGTCTCAAATCTCACAGCTTGGATTGCTGCTGTCATAATCGGTTTGAGTTTCATGGTTTGTTTCAATTACGATAGTATTTGCAGGATTTGTTGTGTTGAAGTGACATTCGGCATCTGTCAAGCATTGTAAGCACACAACCGGTTTCATCGATAAAATCACATCCAGCTTTTGAGAGTTTAAACACTCATAAACATCAAAGTGTCCACTACTGAAATCGTCACCTGTGAATGTAAGATGTTTAAGAGGCATTGGCAGTTGTCCAAAGGTCTAAAATATTTGGCCATTTCGGTACACTTGAAAGCACCAGCCGAACAATTCTGCGGCAGCCATCAACTCACATGCAAAACCATAGGTGAAGGGCTTAAGCATTTCACTCTTCTAGTGCTCCTGTGTAGTATAATTATCTCCTGTACCGTCATCAGTCCACACCTTGAACCTGTCCCAGTCATTCAATACATAAGACACAATGTTCTTCTGGATATCAAGAGTGAGCCTGATATGGCCGTGCAATATGTAACACAGAGAATGGAAAAGGTAGGCGCCATCTCCGGGCATGGAAACCACTCAGTAAGTGACAGTTCTTTGATTGATGGTGATTACCTCGATAGACATGGTAATGGGGGTTGGAATGATGAAGGAAATGGGTACCTGAGTAATGTAAAGTAAGTGTAAAATACCTATACAATAACTATAATTGTAATAAACAAACAATAATACAGCGGAGAAGCCGTGGATTAAACAAAAAGGCTGTAGTTATCAGCAGGGAGACGTGAATCCCATGGTGAAGCAAGGAAGGGAATGTAGAGACTGGAGCAACAGACGGCCTTATATAGGCAGGCAGCCAACAGCGTGGGAGGCGTTGGGATGGGGGACCCAACACCGCCTCACATGGTGAC
>JANRMT010062806.1:66626773-66683772 GCA_026402145.1 Polypterus bichir lapradei | reverse complement strand
CCCATAAGTAACAAAGACTGTTGAAAAGTTCAATATGGCGGCTGACAGTGGCGTCATACCACCGAAATAAGTATGTACATTGGTTTCGGTTAGCGCAGGGAAGCTGCCTACCAAATTTCGTGAAGATGGGGCCATGAATAAGAAAGTTCAATATGGCGGACGTTGTTGATCGTTATGACCGTTACGCGTAGAATTTCAAAATGAAACCTGCTTAACTTTTGTAAGTAAGCTGTAAGGAATGGGCCTACCAAATTTCAGCCTTCTACCTACACGGGAAGTTGGAGAATTAGTGACGTTTGGAAAATTCAATATGGCGGCCGACAGTGGCGTCATACCATCGAAATAAGTATGTACATCGGTTTCAGTTAGTGCAGGGAAGTCACCTACCAAATTTCGTGAAGATGGGGCCATAAATAAGAAAGTTCAACATGGCGGACGTTGTCGACCGTTATGACCGTTACGTGTAGAATTTCGAAATGAAACCTGCTTAACTTTTGTAAGTAAGCTGTAAGGAATGAGCCTGCCAAATTTCAGCTTTCTACCTACATGGGAAGTTGGAGAATTAGTGATGAGTCAGTGAGTGAGTGAGTGAGTGAGGGCTTTGCCTTTTATTAGTATAGATATATGTGGATGTATGTGTATATATGTATGTATATGTGTGTGTTTATATATATGTGTATATATATATATGACAGCAACACTCATCACTCATAACAGTGACAAAACAATTACATTGACAATCATGTTACGTTATTTTCAAAATGTTTCCTTTTCTTTTTCATTGCTTCTTTAATACACTACTTCTCCGCTGCGAAGCGCAGGTATTTTGCTATATATATATATATGTATGTGTGTATATATATATATATATATATATATGTATATGTATATATATATAACTGTGTATATATATATATATGTATATATACTGTATATATATGTCTATGTATATATGTATGTATATGTTTATATATATATATATATGATGCGTATATATATGTTTATATATGTGTTTGTCTGTGTCTATATATATATATATATATATATATATATATATATATGCCAGCAACACTCATGACAATGACAAAACAATTACATTGTCAATCATGTTACGTTATTATTAAAATGTTTCCTTTTCTTTTTACTTCTCCGCTGCCAAGTATTTTTTAAATTTTTCCTTTTCTTTTTCATAACTTCTTTAACACAGTACTTCTCCGCTGCGAAGCGCGGGTATTCTGCTAGTGAACAATAAAACAGTTCAGAACGCGAAGCAAGGAGAAACGACGGCCTTATATGGCGTTCGTTTATAAAGCAGCGGAGAAGCTGTGTGAAGGCAGCTACACAAAAAAACCGCAGAGCGCCACACTCTGAATGTATTCATTGCATCACCGTTATACCCTCTGATCTCCCATTTCAATTCAAATGCCTCACATTTCCAGTAAGGCTCTGCTTCGCGATGACAATTAATAAGTCTCAGGGACAGACCCTACAAAAGGTTGGCATTGATTTGAGGCAACATTGCTTTTCTCCTGGACAACTATACGTTGCATTCTCAAAAGTAATCTCAGTGCACAGCTTGGTCATATTACAACCGGAGTGCTGAACTGACAACGTGGTATACAAAGAGATCCTTAACAGATAGTTATTGGTGTATTTTCCCTCAGTTCAAAAAGGTTTTCTTTTCTTCTTAATAATAATTTAAAAGCAGTTCTTCGTCGCTGTGAAGCGCGGGGATTTTGCTATATACAGTATATACTAGCAAAATACCCGCGCTTCGCAGCGGAGAAGTAGTGTGTTAAATAAGTAATGAAAAAGAAAAGGAAACATTTTGAAAATAACGTTACATGATTGTCAATGTAATTGTTTTGTCACTGTTGTGAGTGATGAGTGTTGCTGTCATATATATATATATATATATATACACACACACGCACACAGACACACACATATAAACATATATACATATACATGTATACATATAAACATATCTACATCTACACACACACACATCTACATATATACATATACAGTGGTGTGAAAAACTATTTGCCCCCTTCCTGATTTCTTATTCTTTTGCATGTTTGTCACACAAAATGTTTCTGATCATCAAACACATTTAACCATTAGTCAAATATAACACAAGTAAACACAAAATGCAGTTTTTAAATGATGGTTTTTATTATTTAGGGAGAAAAAAAAATCCAAACCTACATGGCCCTGTGTGAAAACGTAATTGCCCCCTGAACCTAATAACTGGTTGGGCCACCCTTAGCAGCAATAACTGCAATCAAGCGTTTGCGATAACTTGCAATGAGTCTTTTACAGCGCTCTGGAGGAATTTTGGCCCACTCATCTTTGCAGAATTGTTGTAATTCAGCTTTATTTGAGTGTTTTCTAGCATGAACCGCCTTTTTAAGGTCATGCCATAGCATCTCAATTGGATTCAGGTCAGGACTTTGACTAGGCCACTCCAAAGTCTTCATTTTGTTTTTCTTCAGCCATTCAGAGGTGGATTTGCTGGTGTGTTTTGGGTCATTGTCCTGTTGCAGCACCCAAGATCGCTTCAGCTTGAGTTGACGAACAGATGGCCGGACATTCTCCTTCAGGATTTTTTGGTAGACAGTAGAATTCATGGTTCCATCTATCACAGCAAGCCTTCCAGGCCCTGAAGCAGCAAAACAACCCCAGACCATCACACTACCACCACCATATTTTACTGTTGGTATGATGTTCTTTTTCTGAAATGCTGTGTTCCTTTTACGCCAGATGTAACAGGACATTTGCCTTCCAAAAAGTTCAACTATTGTCTCATCAGTCCACAAGGTATTTTCCCAAAAGTCTTGGCAATCATTGAGATGTTTCTTAGCAAAATTGAGACGAGCCCTAATGTTCTTTTTGCTTAACAGTGGTTTGCGTCTTGGAAATCTGCCATGCAGGCCGTTTTTGCCCAGTCTCTTTCTTATGGTGGAGTCGTGAACACTGACCTTAATTGAGGCAAGTGAGGCCTGCAGTTCTTTAGACGTTGTCCTGGGGTCTTTTGTGACCTCTCGGATGAGTCGTCTCTGCGCTCTTGGGGTAATTTTGGTCGGCCGGCCACTCCTGGGAAGGTTCACCACTGTTCCATGTTTTTGCCATTTGTGGATAACGGCTCTCACTGTGGTTCGCTGGAGTCCCAAAGCTTTAGAAATGGCTTTATAACCTTTACCAGACTGATAGATCTCAATTACTTCTGTTCTCATTTGTTCCTGAATTTCTTTGGATCTTGGCATGATGTCTAGCTTTTGAGGTGCTTTTGGTCTACTTCTCTGTGTCAGGCAGCTCCTATTTAAGTGATTTCTTGATTGAAACAGGTGTGGCAGTAATCAGGCCTGGGGGTGGCTACGGAAATTGAACTCAGGTGTGATACACCACAGTTAGGTTATTTTTTAACAAGGGGGCAATTACTTTTTCACACAGGGCCATGTAGGTTTGGATTTTGTTTCTCCCTAAATAATAAAAACCATCATTTAAAAACTGCATTTTGTGTTTACTTGTGTTATATTTGACTAATGGTTACATGTGTTTGATGATCAGAAACATTTTGTGTGACAAACATGCAAAAGAATAAGAAATCAGGAAGGGGGCAAATAGTTTTTCACACCACTGTACTGTATATACTATATATGTAATGTATATCATGCATTATCAGCCTTGACCCAAGCTATTAGCAGCTTTGAACTTAATATACTGCTGGAATAGACTACATTCCCCCAGTGCCTGAAATGAATTAAGCAGGTTTGATAAAGTTATACTATACTACCATACAAAGGCCTTTCTAAAATCTGTTTCACACTAGCAGTCAGGCTGTTACCTATTTAGATATGAATAGAACTTAGGTCAAATAGATGTTGACTTTGCCTTTTTCATTCGATTTATTTTCTTTTAGACCTATACAAATTGGAACTTTACTTTTCTTTTCCCATTGTTAAATGAGCTCAGCCTATTTTACCTTTCCCTAAATTACATAAAATTACATTACCACTGGAGCTCAGCAGCAGACACACAAAAGTACCCATCTGTCTTTTTTCCCCTCAAAATGCAGTGGTTCTTTACTTTTTCTTTTCTGTTCCTTACTTTAAAGGTCTCTTTCTATCACTATTTGTTGCTGTCCTTGGCATGTAACTTTGTCATTTGCTGCCTTATTTCTAACAGATCTTTACTAAAACAGGGACATCGTTGTCTTAGCTCATGTGATGGCTGTTAGGGTTAGAAGATACACAGCCAAAAACAGCCATCCATGCCTACAGTATTGTTAACATAGCAGGGCTGAAGAAGGAAATTATCTGAAATATAATAGGAGGAATCTTTTGGTTTCTTCTTCCTGCCTACATGATAATCAACATGTGGTGCCTGTTGTATATCAAGATATCATATTTGAAGCTGACAGTTTCGAATAAACAAACTTCACTGTATGGTGTTAAACAGTCTGAATCAAGCACCACCTAGATTTATGTTGGTCAAGCATTCTTCTGTTAAACAGCAAGTAGCTGCAGTGATTTTAATCCAGTGTATCCATATTTTATTTAAACTATGACACAGAATGTGATAAGAACACAAGAAATTTGACAAATAAGTGGAAACTATTAAATCCATCTGGCTTATTTCTTAGCTAATAGCTAAGCTGTCCCAATATCTCATCCCGAGATACTTCTTCAAGGTTGTCAAGGTTTCCGCTTCAACTACATGGCTCATGAATTTGTTCCAGATTCCTGGCTTCAGTTTCAAAAGGTTTAAACAGTTTAAAAAGATTTTCTGATTTATATTAATGAGATAGATTTTGATATAGTTATTAAACTTGTGAAATTCACATATGACAGTGGAACTGCAGGGATATCAGACACTGAGATGGTAGCAAAACTATTCAAAAAGTGCAAAGTGCTACACATGGACATGAAGGAGCAAAGGAAGCAGCCTCTACCAAGGATTTAAGGTTTTTTTTTTGACACATTTTCATCATTTAAGCAATGAGCATCAGAATTCTTTCAACTAAACGGTGAATCTCATACATGTGGACACCAATGGAAATTAAAGGGAAGTGCATTTAGGACTGAAACCAGGAAGCACTTCTTTACACAAAGAGTGGCGGGAGTCTGGAGCAAACTACCGAGTTACGTAGTTAAAGCAGAAACCTTGACAACCTTTGAGAAGAATCTGAATGAGATTTTGGGACAGCTTAGCCATTAGCTAAGCAAATAAACTTTATGGACTGAAAGGTCACCTCTCATTTGTAAAGTTTATTAGGTTCCTATGTAATAACACTATTTAGTGCACCATTGTTTATTTCTTTGTTGTTGTTACAAAAATAGATCAGACTTTAACATTTATGATGTTAGGCAGTTTAGTCAGAATCACTGCAGATACTGTATTGTATAAGGTATAAAGTGGACTTTTAATACATTTAGAATAAATTATTTTCTTTTTGTGTTCTCGTGAACAAGATTATAAACACCTTACTGCTAATGATTCCAGGATTTGTCAAATAACCATTTCCATTAATCAGGAAATCTGTTAAACTTTTATTTCCTTTTCTAAAATTAATGCACTCAAATTAATAGTAGATAGATAGATAGATAGATACTTTATTAATCCCAAGAAAAAATTCACATAATCCAGCAGCAGTATATTGATACAAAAAAACAATATTAAATTAAAGAGTAATAAAAATGCAGGTAAAAACAGACAATAACTTTGAATAATGTTAATGTTTACCCCACAACTAAAAATCAGACAGAGCAATTGTAGTCAAAGAGAAAAAGCAGTCTTAAACAAATGAGTTTTAACTTTAGATTTGAAATGAATATTTCTAAGCTCAGATGGTAGTGAGTTCCAGAGCTCAGGAGCAGCGCAACTGAATACTCTGCTCCCCATGGTGGTAAGACGGACGAAGGGGACAGTCAAGTGGATGGATGAAGAGGATCTAAGAGTACGGGAGGAAATGGCAACATGGAAGAGGTTGGACAGATAATGAGGGGCAAGGTTGTGGATAGCCTTAAAAGTTAACAGAATAATTTTGAACTGAATGCGGAACTTAAATGGAAGTCAATGAAGCTGCTGCAAGATGGGAGTGATATGGTGAATAGAGGAGGTTCTAGTAATGAAGCGGGCAGCTGAGTTCTGGACCAGTTGAAGCTTATGAAGAGATTTGTGAGAAAGACCAAAGAAAAGGGAATTACAATAATCCAGACGAGAAGTGACTAGGCTATGAACAAGTATAGCAGTGGTGTGGGGAGTGAGGGAGAGCCGAATACGATTAATGTTACAAAGGTGGAAATATGCAGACCGGGAGATGTTATTGATGTGGGACTGAAAAGATAAAGTACTATCAAGGATGACACCCAGACTCTTCACCTCTTGGGAAGGGGAGACAGTGGAATTATCAATAACAAATGAAAAAATATCAGTTTTGGATAATGTTGATTTTTACCAATGAGTAGAACCTCAGTTTTGTCACTATTTAAGAAAATTTGAAGGAAACCAGGATTTGATTTCTGCTATGCAATCAATAAGCGAGGAGGTTGGAAAGGAAAAAGTAGGTTTGCTAGTGAGGTAGAGCTGGGTGTCATCAGCAGAACAGTGAAAGTTAATGTCATATTTATGAAAGATATTGCCAACAGGAAGGAGGTAAATAATGAAAAGGAGGGGCCCCAGGACAGAGCCAAGAGGCACACTTGAAGTAACAGTGGTAGGCTGGGATATAAAAGTTTAAAGTTTTCTAATGATATGAGTACACAAAGCAGAAGTTAAAATACATATTTTTTTTACTTCTTTAATTTTTCTTTATCACTGCAGTTATAATCACTTACAGTCATCTATTTTTCATTTTTTAGGGTTGTCCAACTAAGATAAGACTAAACACATCGCCTCTATATAGCTCAACAACCTATATTTTTAATTAATTTTCAACCATTGTTGTTTTGCTTTACATGCCAGCTGGCATGAAATGAACATACTATCTTCAAACATCTGTATTCTGTTCTGCATTTTACTGAAGAAATACCATGTTTTTTCTATGTTTTTTGGCAACTACAATGAGTAACTGTGTCATTTTCAGGAAGATATTAGGTTGTAACAAGGTCAGATGTGTCTTATAGGACAAATGTAGTGAATGGCAGAGATTTTATAAAAACTGTTTCTCTGGCAAAGCATGAAAATTGTCAAGGCTGCTAACAGAGTTTCTGTACAGAATGCATCTTTTACATTCACCACTGTTATAGTACACAAAGTCACACTGAAAATTAAACATTATTCAAAGGCAGTGACCTTTTTTCTAAATGTTTTTAACATATTTGAATGCCGAGTCCTGTAATACTTTGCAAAGTGCACTGGTTTCTTTTGTACTAAAATTCTGCAAACGTCATGTTCGCGGCATGTTGTCTGCATCCACCGATGCAGGTGGCCATTGTAAAACATTGTCACAAAAGAGTGAGAGAATGGTAAAAAATAGAAATGACAAGAAAAAAGCAGGATGTTAGCCATGAATTATGCCATTCAGACTTACCAGTTCAACAGTAATAGATGGAATATTGTTTACTGCATACAATGCATTCCTTGTCTCTAGTAAGAGTTTCCAAATCAGTATATTAAGTTCTTAATCTTTCATCAATTATTCTATTAATTCTCCTGTCTCTTTCTTAATCATTATTTTTAAAGAGAAATTCTGTCTTTATTTTATACATCAACACTTATACTTTCAGCATATGAACATGAATGTTACATAACTCATGAAACATTATTGTTATATATGTATCTTTATATTTTTCTGTCTCACAACTTTGAAAAAATTGACATTTCTAGACATTTTTAGAAATGCATCCTTTATTTCAAAAGCAGTCTTCATGTGTTTGTTTTTGGCAAGCAGTACTTTTTGATTTGCTTTAATGTGTATTTCTGTCTCCTTTATGGCATAAAAATTCTGGTGGGGCCACACAGAACAATCAAAAGGGGCAGAGGCATTCTGAGAATCGGTAAGGTGGGGTTATGAGTGTGTGGATGTATGAGTGTTTGTGTGAGTAAGTATGTGAGTGAAAGAGAGGGAGAGAGAGATGATCATCAAATACTTCAACGGCAGAACTTACAACACCCACTTCTCTGCTTTAATCCACTGGCCTGGGTATGTGAGTTACAGAGATATTGGGAAGGATCCTGACTTGGATTGGTTCACAGAAAGTGCAGGTTGATTGTGTTGCCTCTGACTACAAGTCGATAGTGTGAGACAGAGCCAGCAGTGTGAATGTGCAGACAGGGGACATGGGAGAAAAAAAATGTAATTGGAGAGTGATCAGAGTGGTAGGAGTATTGTCAGAGGGAGATGGCTTTCAGTAAACCTCACGTAATCAACATGACTCATGATAATAATAAGAAATACTCCAAAATAGCGAGACGGACCCTAAAATCCAAGTGTGAAAATGAAACTGAAAAGATCTGGCAGCACATGTGCAAGAATACTGCAGGATTCAAAGACTTCAAGCAAACCAGAAACAGGTTAGTGGCTTCAGGTACAAAGAAATTTTCAAATATTGCAAAAAGATAAAAAGATAATAAATGATATTGAGTATATCATGGAAAAATTTGATTTGAAATATTTGAACATAATGCTGAAGTTTAGTTTGCTATAAACATTTTAACAGTATGTTAATTATTGAGGCCAATTTATTATTTATTTCCCCTTTGCACAACAACACTATCTTCTGGGAGATGGGGACAGAACCCTTTTTGTATTTAATACATAGATTCCAATGCTCATTCTTTATTATAGAAAGTGACTTTACAGTCTCTTCATTCTTTTAATCATCTCACTTACCATCTATTTATTTCTCCCTTTAATAAATTAATTTTCTCAAGTAAAGTCTTTAAAAACAAATCAACAGTGTTGTGAGATCAATAACAATTAAAAAAATCCAATAAGACCAAGAATGTTAAGTGTACTGCGGTGGGTTGGTGCCCTACCTGGGATTGGTTCCTGCCTTGCGCCCTGTGTTGGCTGGGATTGGCTCCAGCAGACCCCCGTGACCCTGTGTTCAGATTCAACGGGTTGGAAAATGGATGGATGCTGAGTGTAGTGAGCCCTCTTTCCACTGGAACACGAATCCAAGTCTTCTCTCAATAAATGCACCCACCATCACCAGTATTGCTATATTCAATTATCATGATGGCTATTTTTGTGTCCTGCTCTTGCTTCAGGATGGCACTCAAACATACAGAATTTCCCACCCTCTTCCGAAACTCCATCAAAATCAGCAGTCTTAACATACTCCTGTCTGGTTTCAGCTGGTCTCCAACCATTACGTCTGCGATCTCCACTTCTCTCATTACCTCCATACTTGCATTGACAAAGAAAGCACCCTTCCTACATGAGACTGAGAGCTACTAAATGAGGAGTGGCTTCATTGGTTTCAGCAATCATACAGACAATTGCCAATCTCTCCACAAACTGCTCTTCTTATGGTTCTTCCAATTACCATGCTTCTCTTCACTGAGAGCTAAAACTATCAATTAAGCCACCCTTGCCATTTGTAACACGGCCCCTTCACATGAAGTGTCACAATAAGTACAGATATTTCTGTAGGCCATAATGATATTGGTGCATGAAGTGTTTTAGGAAATGGATGTGTTATTTTTTCTGGCTGTGTAAATGGGTGAATTTTAGTATATTGTTTTATAAAGACCTAGGCCCTCATGTATAACGGCATGAGTAGAATTCACTACTAAAACATGGCGTACGGACAAAAACAGAAATTTGCGTACGCACAAAAAAAATCAGATGCATAAAACTGTGTGTAAGCAAAGTTCCATGCACTTCCCCTTTATAAATCCCAGTCAATGTGAATTTTAACGCATATGCATGCACCTACAGTCTCACCCCAGCTCCTCCCAAAAATTCACATATTTGAATATGCAAATCAGTGTAACTATCCCCTTCCATTCAGTGTTTTGTTAAAAGACAATGGCAAAAGCACATGTAAAAAAGAAGAATTTCACCAAATGTTAAATGGAGGTCCTGCTCAGTTGAGGCAAGGAAAAATGTACTATTTGGTGGCTTAGGCAGTGATATGAGCAACAAAAGGAAATTGATGGTCTGGCACTCAAAAGTTCAAGTTCAGAAACGGTGCTCAAATTAAAAAAAGAAGTGGTCAGATGTCAAAGTCGATGTGAAAAGGCAAAGTGTTTGAGTGTAATACCAAAGCATATTATGGTCACAGAGAAGGGATTGTTCTTGCTTCCCGCAAGACTGCTGGGACGTGCACAACCCTGGATGGAATAATTTATTGCAGCAGTACTGTCTCTGTCAAACGCACCAACCACCAATTCCTGTCCTTCCATTTTCTTTCTCCACATAACCAATTGCCACACAATAAGGGTCTGTAATAAATGTAAAATCAGCTGTAAGCTTAGAATGCAATTCTTCAAAACTTTTTTTTTTATTAATTTTATTGTAATCATTCCATACAAATCAATTAATTTTTTACAAAAAATAGGATTGAGAACAAGTCCACCCCCATCCCTGAGAGAGACAGCATGGCCAACAGGGTAGAATTTAAGGCTTGTAAACATACTTAAATTTATGAGTTTGATAGGCCAATAGAGATGAATGGAGAAAAAAAAGAAATGCAGAGATAATTGCTTCCTTTGTGCTTTAAGTGCTTATTCTAAAATATTATTGATTAGACTAGCCATGTGCGCCCAACTATGTTGCGCGTGTTAAAATTGTCTATGAAGGGTTCCCTGTTTAAACGTGGCTGCCAGTCGTGAACTGGGCTCTTCGTCGCACAGCATTATGATTTTTTATAAGGGAAACAAAATTACAAAAGAAAACCCTTGGACATTGATTTGATAGGAACAGCCTACTCAGAATCACTGTCCGAATAGTAATTATGTAGAGGTGTAGGAGCATTTCTGCTTCTGTCCGTTCACAGTCCGTCTCATTTTCACGACGCTATAGTTTCCTCTCATGATGTCTTCTCAACCTTTCTCCAATCTCGCAGGTTGCTTTGTGGCAATCCAAAGAGTAAGGCAATATACACGGAGCAATGGTTATAAAAGGGGGACACATAGGTATCCAGGCTCTTTAAAGCATAAATAGGGATCACTTGAGCATCCCTATTTAGCAAGCCATGGTACAACTGTGAGACGCGCAACACTTGCCGGCTACAATGTAACAATAATAATTTCCGGAACGTGCTGTTACGTTATCATTCATTTTACCCACTGTCTTTCTTTCATTCATATGTTACGTAGGCACGTACCTTTTATCTTCGGCAATCTCATTCTCTAACCAGGCCTCAGGAGCTAACCAGCGTAACACTGTCCACCACCTCTTTCATTATTCCGGCACATTGTTGACATCCGTGAGTAACAACAACGTACTAAACTGGTAGGTGGTCTACGCATGCGTGGAATTCGTGGACAAACAAAGATCAAGATCTAAATGAAGATCTCTTTAGTTAATTTAAAGCACAACAATTTGTTTAGTTTGAATGTCTGTGTTTTGAGGTGTGACTGGAGTACTACAGTCTTCAGTAGTATAAGCCTGGAGGAGATTCTTAATGCAATGCCTATGTTTTAGCTGTCTCTCTACTGCCATCTAGTGCTTCTTCTTCTAATTCATTCACGGACAAACAAAGATCAAGA
The DNA here is from genome assembly GCA_026402145.1 of Polypterus bichir lapradei. NCBI lineage: Eukaryota > Metazoa > Chordata > Cladistia > Polypteriformes > Polypteridae > Polypterus > Polypterus bichir. The sequence goes on along the minus strand of JANRMT010062806.1, from coordinate 66,672,105 downwards.
TCCAAATGAAGATTATATATAGAGATCCTGCCATGTTTTGAAAAAAATCTGTACAGATCCTCTAACTGAGTATTTGATTTTTTTCCAATTTCAAATAGTATAACACATCGGTTTCCCACTGACTTAAAAGAGGAGAGTTAGGATTCTTCCAGTTTAGCAAAATAAGTCTGTGTGCCAAAAGTGTTGTAAATGCAATCAGAGTGTGTTTGTCCTTCTCCACTTTAAACCCATCTGGAAGAACACCAAACACAGCTGTTAATGGGTTAGTAGGTATTGTGACACCAAGGCTGTCTGAAAGGTAATTTAAAAGTTTGGTCCAGAATGATGTTAATTTGGTGCAGGCCCAAAACATGTGACCCAGTGAGGCTGGGACTTGATTGCAGTGTTCGCAGGTTGGATCCTGCCCTGGAAACATTTTGGAGAGTTTTAGGCAAGACAGATGTGCTCGATATATAATTTTAAGTTGAATAATTGTATGCTTTGCGCATATGGAGCTCAAGTGAATTCTCTGCATTGCTATTTTCCACTCCTTTTCTGATATATTTGATGAAGAGATCATTTTCCCAGTGTCCTCTTGGATCTTTGAAAGGAAGGGACTACAAAATAATTTTATTTATTTATTTTATTTTTATTTTTTATGTTGAAATTGTATTCATTTTATTGCAATCATTCCATACAAATCAATCAATTTTTACAAAAGTAGGATTGAGAACAAGTCGACTCCCACCCCTGAGAGAGAGAGCATGGCCAACGGAGTAAACTTAAGGCTTGTAAACATACCTAAATTGATGAGTTTGATAAGCCAATAGAGATGAGTGGAGATAAAAAGAAATACAGAAATAATTGCTTCCTCTGTGCTTTAAGAGCTTATTCTAAAATATTACTGATTAGATCCTGCCATGTTTTGAAAAAAATCTGTACAGATCCTCTGAGTATTTGATTTTTTCCAATTTCAAATAGTATAAAACATCGGTTTCCCACTGACTTAAAAGAGGAGAGTTAAGATTCTTCCAGTTTAGCAAAATAGGTCTGCGTGCCAAAAGTGTGACAACTTGCGAAATTCTTGCTTGTGGATTTGTTGAGCTAAAAGCTTATTAGCTTTCTCTCCGTGTTCATAGTAATGATGTCTGGATTTATAAATTAGTTGTTCAGTTTCTTTAGTTGTCAAGAGGTTGAGTTCTGAATGCAGAGCCTGCCTTTTCCTATGTAGAGCCTCGCTTGGAAGCCTGGCATGTTCTTCATCTATTCTAGTAATTTCGCTTTTTAGCTCTGATACTTTCTTGGTTTCTAATTTATTTCTGTGGAAAAGATATGAAATAATCTGTCCTCTTAAGAAGGCCTTTAGAGTTTCCCAGAATATTCCTGCAGAAACCTAGGATGTATTTGTCTCTAGGAAGAAACTGATTTGTTTGGATATAAATTCTCTACAATTCTTGTCCGCTAATAGAAGCGGGTTAAGACGCCATCTGCAAGGTGAGTGTGTGGGGCATAGTGACTTTAGCTCCAAGATCAGAGGTGCATGGTTGGAAATAACAATAGCATCGTACTTGCAAGATTTAATCGTAGGCAAGATTCTTCAAAATTTTTAAGGATCATTGAAAAATCTTTGCTATACGTGTTTAATTATTCCATCCATCTATCCATCCAGGGTCGCATAAGTCCCAGCAAGCATACAGCATGAGGTTGCGCCATTGTGCCCCCAAATGTTTAATTTTTAACAGCATACTTTATTTAAATGAAGTTAACAACGTATCTGTAAAAAGTAATATACATACTTTAATGCATTTCATTATAAAAATATCAAGTATATTTCCTAGTATTCTAACATCACACAGCTCCAAGAGGATAGTTCTTGGAAATCTAAATCAACTTAGAAGCCAGTCATAATCATCTGTAAATATATGCTCCCTTCTACTGAAAGGAATTGAATTCCTTTATTGTCATTGTATGGTATTATGAGATTCAATATGCAACTCCTCCATAAACTCATTTTTCTTGTCACACACGTGCGAGTAGGAGGCAGCTGAAGGGCTTAAGTAATGGTAATACCACATCTGACCAGGGGGCGGCGGGGTGCACTGACTGTCTTTCTCAGTTCCCTGCAGACCTTTCCCGAGAAATCCTGGCAGGTTCCGGTACCTCAGAAGATGTCACTTCCGGTCCAGGCAATGTCACCTCTGGGTCCGGGGCCATTGATGATGTCACTTCCGGTCCACACGATGTCACTTCCGGGTCCGGGCCCTTTGATGATGTCACTTCCAGGCCCGTCCCGTTCGATGACGTCACTTCCTATATGGGCCTTTAAAGCCGCCATCTTACTACCAAGGAATCAGTTCTGTTTTGGACTCAGTATTAATAACATCTCTATCAATTTCAAAACCTTTTGCAGCCAGGGATATTATACAGATGGCTGCCCCAAACCTTTTTATGATGTCTGGTCTGTGTTTTTATCACACCAATAAAATAAAAACAAAATAATAATAAAAATATGCAATATGAAAGCATAACTACAATATACATGTACATGTAGGGCAGACAGTGGAAATGGCTCATAAAGTGACTCAGGTTGTGCAATATTACAGTGGTAGTGCAAGTTTACAGTGAGGTAATTGTAATTGTAAGTACAAACAATTCTACCGGGAGCACTTGATGGACTGATTAAGTGTGTTTACAGCTGTTGGGATGAAACTGTTTCTGAGCCTCAAGGTACATGCAGGAAAGGCTCTGAAGCATTTGCCGGATGGGAGAAGTTCTAATACAGTGTGGCATGGGCGAGTGGAAGAAATCCTTGCAAATGCTAGTGAGTTTGCTGAGACAGCGTGTGCTATAAATGTCCTCCAGGGCTGAAAGCTGTATCCCGAAAATCCTCTGCACTCTTGCCACAACTCGCTGTAGAGCTTTCCGATCAGCTGCTGTGCAGCTGTGATACCACAAACAGATACAATGGGTTAAAATACTGTCAGTGCTGCATTGAACATAACAAAACTACAGCAGTTATGGTATTTGGAATAGTTTTGCCATTCCGTGCATCATTATATTGTTACCAAACTATTACAATCAAGTGCCTTAGATTTGTAAATGATATGCTATTAATTCCGGTGTATTTGATAAAGCCTGAGTCATGGTTGTGAATCTAAAAAAGAAAGGGATACCACACAGAAACAGTAGCACTGGTTTGTTGCTGGGTGATACCTATTTGCAAAACGGAGCAGAAAAGTGCATATACATGGTGTGAGGTTGCCATGAAAAAGTGGGTGGCTTTATGGCAAGTTTAGTTTTTATACATCTCGATGTAAGTGTGCAAATGAGTGTACACAACATATTTTTCTGTATGCACCATTTATACACGAGGCCCCTAGTGTTTTGGCCAGCAACTATTAATGATCCTGCCTTAAATCATATGTGCAGCAAATTTATGTTTATTGTTGTTATCTGTGCAATAATAAAGCATAAATGATAAAATGACTACTAGTAGTATCAGAAAAAGATGCTACGATAGCATTCTGATAACCAAACACAGTCAAGTTTAAAGGTCCAGGAACAATACATGCTTCTGTTGTAGTAGTTCTAGAAAAAGATGACACTGCTTATTGCAATGTAAAAAAACTCATAAAAATACACAAAATTTATTATATATTTTGACACCAAAACTGTTGCACAATTAAGCATGCAATTGTTTTTTAAAAGATAAATGCATATTTATTTAAATTTTAAGCAGTGTTTTAGTACCTTTATTTAATAGTTCTTCTGTACTAAAACACTAAATATTTTCAAAGATATTATGTATAATATGCAAATATTATTCTGCCTGTTTTTTCCAATACAAATTATGATTCACTTCATGTTATTTTTTCTAAAGTTATATTTAAAAAATCTAATATTTTAATGAATGAGTCTATAAATAAAACAAAGATGTTATTGATACAAGCCCCAGGCCTAGGGGAACTTAGACCAGGCACAAGCCACTGTTGCTACAGGGTGTAGCCACAGCGGTAAGGTACCAAAAGCAAAAAAGAAGCAGGCGGTAGTTAGGAATCTCTGACCATTACTTAACTTTATTCTGATTTGCAGAGAATTATATAGCTACTTCAATCTCTGCCTAGTTCAACACGGCAATTGATTAAATGGCACATTCCAATTTCCTTTGCTTAACAATAATGTATACACATAATCATATGTTAAACAGTAGTACCGTTGCTATTAGGCAGTATATATACCACTGTCCCCCAATTTTCAAACCAAGTAAATACAAACATTTTCTATGGAATCAGGCAGTTCTGTTATCACGGTGCTGAATGTTAGTAAGATACCAATCAAAGCAGTTTGATCTTCTAAATCATGTGATTCTTTTGCAACACAGGTAAACATCTATGTCCTGTAGACAGAAATCAACAATAACCTTTAACAGAATTATTCAGGAAATTTGCCTTTTCACCCCAGTCTCAAACAATGGGTGCCTGTTGCCCTTTCATCTGATGGCTTTTACATTTGTTATTTAAATGTTTTGTTCCTGAGAGCAACACACAGAAATGTCCTTTTGTTAATACACTGATTTCTAGCCTATTACAAGTTATGAAAGGTTTATTGAAGGTTTACATTTAAATGTAATGGATTCTATGCCATTATTCTGGTCTGTAGTTGAAATAACTTCATCTAATAGTAATGATGATAGAATTTTAATTATTTACTGCATTACTTTTACTGATATAAAACATATAGGATTCTATGCTTCTAAACTTTTTTTAAGGCTGAATTGTATTTGAAATGTAACATTAACATTATTAGGTTACTGTGTGCTGTTACTGAGTCTGTTAAAATCAGCTTTAATATTCTGATCATAAAAAAGGCTCAAGCAAGATCTGTGCATTGGCTCCCATAAACAGTAAATCCACCACTATAGCGAGGTATTATTGTGATTGATTAGTACCCAATTGTCTGAAAAGATAAGCTACAATAATGGGGCACACTATTTTAAATTAGATGTTCCCCTTTAGTGAGTAATGCATAAGTGAGCTGCACTTAGCACATACAATAGCTGCATTGTTTTGCAAATGACTTTATATTGCTGGCATATATAACCAGGATCCAACACAGTGTATCTCATTTGTCTAAGCACATATTTCAGGCAACAATTGACAAAATATAAAGGACCTGTGCACATTTAGTACTGTATTTCAGATCAGCCGTAATCAATAACCCTTACATATTTGTCATCTTATACCGTTTTTTCTCGTATTTGAGTAAGTGCAACGCAACACATGAATCTTTGTTATTAAAATCTACATGCTGGTGCTGTATTGACACTACTTACCTAATATCAACAAGATTAAAAAGCCTTTGACTGCTGGATGTAAATGCTGCTTCCATTTCTTATGTCTGCCATTGCAAAACTTCATTTGCAAAATTAAGATTTTCTTGTCTCAACTGAAGTGTCTGCTGTCTCAAATAAGATTTATAATTGATAACCACAGACTACATTGTTAACTGATATTTAAGGATTACTTGTTTACTCTGCATTCCCTAGGAATATACATGATAATTACAGTTTGAAACTGAATTACCATAAACATGGCAAGGCCTCACCTGGAATACTACCGTGTTTCCCCGAAAGTAAGACCTACCCCGAAAGTAAGACCTAGCAGTAATTTCTGATGTACCGCTAATATAAGCCCTCCCCAGAAAATAAGACCTACTGCTAATCTGCCATTTTTGCATCTGTCCTGAGAGCTGCCGTATTTAGCCTAAAAGCTGCCCTGGTTACACCGACATTGCAATAAACAAGCCATTCAAGAACCATTTGTGAATAGAAGTCAATGATTATATTGAAAACAGAATGGATAGAAATCAGCAGGGGAACTTTGTGAAGCCTAAGCTGCAAGAGGTGGTGACTTGGGTGAAGAATTCATGGGATAAAATCACTGAAAGCTGTGTTGCCAATGCACTACGAACAGGTTACCTGGAAAAGAAGTGTTCATTTAAGGAAAGCAGTATTGCTGCACATGGGAGATTGGGGCCATCAATTCTAAAGGAATTAGAGTCAAAAGAAATCTAGGAAGGAATTGCAGGTTCAGATATAGAGAGTTATGATGATATTCTAGAAGAAGAAGACATGATTGAATTTGAATGAATTTAGAAGCAGTTAACATACGGTAGTTTGTATAACATGAATACATGTTGATTGTCAAACCAGAGTTAACATAGGAGGGGGTGCCCAAGGGAGTCCGTGATACCGGTAGCGATGTGTTGGCCGGGGCTTTTGGGGTGCACGTTTTTCCTGCTGTGGTGGGTGAGTGTGGAACAGCTTTCAACCTCGTGTTTTGCTTCTTCTCGTTCTTTGTGGTCGGTGTGCAACGGTGGGCTTTTGTTTCCTGCTGGGGAGGGGTGCTGCATTTCACCTTTTTTTAGGCGAGAAAAATCTTTTCTCGTTTGGGAAGGGGTGAGGTGCAGTGTTTTTTCATTCGCGGCCGCACTCTGGCCGCAGGGATCGAGAATGGCAGGAGAAGGGGTTGAAACTTGGGGCATTACCTTGGAGTAAGTTGTCCTGCGCTTGCCTGCCGAGGCGGGGGAGGTGTGTGCTTCGGGGGCTCCGTCCAGTGCGGTGCTATTGCAAATTCTATTGGGTACGCCCTCATACAGTAGTTTGTAGAACATGAATACTGTACATGTTGATTTGATTGTTGAACAGGCATTAACGTACCAGTAGTTTGTACCGTATAATTGTTGAACAGGAATAAATGTACTTTACTTTTTTGAACTTCAATAAAAATAAGACCTACCCGAAAATAAGCCCTAGTGCATTTTTTGGACCTAAAATTAATATAAGACACTGTCTTATTTTCGGGGAAACACGGTATGTACTACTAGTACTACTACTACTACTATTAATAAATTGTATTTATATAATGGCTTTCCCATGCTCAAGGTGGTTCACAGAGTCTCATAAAGAAACAGAAGGTATATGTAACATTGGATAAAGATGTTTCCTGAATATAACATTAAAACAGATAGATACAAGATATACAAAGGTATTACATAGAATAAAATACAATAAACCAGAGTAAAATACTAAATTCAATACTAAACGAAAGCCTAGCAAATAGCATAACATGATATAACACACACATAAATTATACTGAGCATCTGGACAGAGAGGAAGACTGAAAGAGGAGGTAGAATGTTAAGTTTAGTGAACGCCTTTGTGAACAGATGAGTTTTTTTTCAAAGAAACTGAGACAGCTGATTAATGTATGGGCGCTATACAGCTGAAGGCCCTGTCTACCATAGAGTGCAGGTTAGTGTGGAGCACAACAAGATTGCCAGAATCAGAGGACCTTAGTGGGCAAACAGGAGCATAGTGATGGAGAAGGTCACTGATGTAGTCCTGTACAAGGCCATTTAAAGTTTTGTAGGTTAATAATAGAATTGTATATTTAATTCTGTAAGACACAGGGAGGCAGTAAAGGTGAAGCAGGATGGGTGTTATGTGCTTGTTGTTGCTGGTTCGTATTAGGACTCATGAAGCAGAGTTTTGAGTCAACTGGAGTTGTGATATAAGATTAGAAACAGCACCTGCCAGTAGAGAGTTACAATAATCAATGCACGATGTGATAAAAGTGTGGGCAAGTTTTTTAGCATTAGAAAAGTAGAGGAATAGGCGAACACAGGATATGTTACGGAGGTGAAAGTAGGAAAGTTTCTTAGGCTTATGTGGGCAGAAGAAGACAGGGTGGAATCAAAAATAACACCAAGATTCCTTGTGTTAGAAGGTCTGATGAGATCACCATCAAGAGTGACTGAGAAGGAGCTCATTTTCTTAGGTTGCACCAGTGCCAATTTGAAGGAATTAAGTTTTGTTGCAATGTCATTTTAAAGAGTTCTGCTCCATCCAGGTTTTAATTTCACTGAGGCATGTTGTGAGCTGAGAAAGCCCTGATGAAATTTCACTTTTAACATTGCAACAGAGTTGAGTATCTGCATAAAAATGATAACCCAGTCTACAAATAATGTGTCCAAGGGGTAACATATAGATACACAAAAGCAGAGGGCTGAGGACAGAGCCCTGAGGAACCCTTTGCGTGAATTACTCTGAGCTGGATCTGCTGTTGCCAAGACTAACAAACTCTTGCCTGTCAATCAGATAGGACGTAAACCACTGGAGGGCAGTGCCACAGATGCCCAGCATGTTTTCCATTCTGGACAGTAGAATGCCATGTCTGACAGTGTCAAATGCTGCACTGAAGTCTAACAGAATTAATATGCTAGTCTGTTCAGAGTCTGCTGACATTAGCAAATCATTAGTTACCCGAAGCAGAGCAGTTTCACAGCTGTGTTGCGCCTTAAAACCAGACTGAAAGGGTTCCAACAATTTAGAGGTTAAGTAATTGGTGAGTTGGGAGGCTACAACACACTAAGGAATTTTTGACAGAAAAGGTAAGCAAGAAATAGGTCGAAAATTGTTAAGTTATCAGTATCAAGACTAGACTTTAACAGTGGGTTTACAGAAGCAATTTTAAAAGTGGCTGGAACAAAGTCAGTGTGAAAAGATGTATTTATTGTTGTAACAGTCTTGATTATGGCATAAAGGCAGGATTTAACAAGTGTGGTAGGGATGGGGTCCAGTACACAAGTAGTCTGCCTCATCTTACAAAGCAGGTTGTTAACAAATGCAGATATGACTGGTGAAAATTTAGAAAAGCAGCTAGATGGAGTGGGAAAACAGTGAAAGATATAAATGGATGATGGATTTGTGTTAATTGAATTATTTAGCTCATTAATTTTAAAAAGTGGAGGAAGTTTACACAGACTTCGTTAGAGGAGGTAATTGGGCCAGATGCAGGTTGAAGTAGTTTATTAACTACAGAGAACAAAACCTTTGTTTTATTGTGGACACTTTCTATTATTCTGTCATAATGTGTGCTCTTTTTTGCAGTTAGTCCTGTACAGTTTTGGTCCCCAGGGGCCTCATGCATAACGCCGTGCGTAGAATTCGCACTATAACATGACGTAAGCACAAAAGCTGAAATGTGCTTACGCACAGAAAAATCCAGATGCAGGAATCTGTGTGTTCTCCAACTTCCACATTCTTCCGCTACATAAATCCCCGGTCAGTGTGAAAAGTAACGCTCATGCTTGCGCCTTCTGTCCCGCCCCAACTCCTCCCAGAATTACGCCTCTTTGAATATGCAAATCAATATAAATAGCCCTTAAGCTTAGCCTTCTGTGAAAAGACAAAGTTTTTTTTTTTTTTAAGTAACAATACTTGAGTAGAACTGTAGATATTTTTAGTACACTTTTTACCTCTGGCTTTTTACAGATGTTCAATAAATAAATACATAAATATAACAAAGAAATATTCACAAGAATTGCTAAAAAAGACTAAAAGGAAAGGAAACTTCTGACTTGGCTAAAGATAAAAAGACTGCTCACACAGTGAGGCAATATAAAGGCATATTGCCAGTGGTATAAAGGAGCCCCAGTAGTACTATTAAAAAATGGCATTTCACTATTCAGAATGTGTCTCATAACTGAGTCTGCCCTTTTAATTACTTTATTAATTTGGTTGATCTCTCTCGATGTTACAGGCCCAGCACACTACAGCATAGAAAATCACACTGACCATCACAGAAGTGTAGAACATGTGAAGGATGTCAATAGTCACATTAAAGGAACACTGTCTCCTAAGAAAAAAACAGCCTGCTATGCCCTTTACGTCCTCTGTGTTATGGGACCAGTCTAGTCTGTGGATGCCAAAGGCTTGAACAGGCACTTTTTAAATGGCTGAAGGACCACTTGAGGAGGATGTGGTTAGATGCTGTCAAGTGTGTTCTGGTTAGTCAAGATTTTCTGGGATGAGGGTGAAAGCAGTGGATCTTTAAGCTTTTTAGACTTCAGCTGTCTTTCTCCCATTTCTCTCCTTTATATTAAAACCCTGAAGAGACAGAAGAATTTTGCATGTCTAACTATAAATGAAGCAGCCACATGGTAAATGTCAAGTCAAAAGGAATAGATGGGTAAGAAGCAACTAAAACATAGTAAATCAAGCACACATGGGGTTGTAAAAAATTAAAAATGCAAAGTAGAGTTAAATGGTAAAAAGCATAACATGTTCAGAGATATCATCTATGGAGGGTGGACCTTCAAATGACTGTGAAAAATCAGAAGCTGAATCCAACACCTGGGAGTATATCAGTATGCTAATAAAATACATATATCACAAACAGTACATTAAAATCTGATGATAAAACGTATCACAGTTAAGCATTTGTGTTTGCATTTAATCTGAATGCTATTTTATTGAGCATTTGGCATGCATAATGCACTTTCAGTAGTTATATCTGATTGCCTTTTAAAGTTAAATAATGAACCACTGTATGACCGTAACAATTTATGTCTCTATAAAATTTTGCATTTGAGAAAAATGAGCAGCTGTAATGTAAGCATGTGTTATTTATTTTGCGATTTCAAAAAATAACAAAACACAACAAAAATGAAAGGCTAATCAATGTTAGAAGCAAATAAATTCCTTGATAGTTACAAGTCTTTTTAGAAAACATAAATTTACATTTATTTAAAAAAAATAAACATTGACTTTGAGTTCTGGCTATTTTAAACTCTATTTCTGACTTCAGACAAATTAAAATGCCACAGCTCTAGTAAAGACTGAAGTGTAATGCAGCGACTCTTGTCTGTTTTCAAAGCCTGAAGCACTGGCATCAGTGGTAATTTATGAAACTGAATTGTGAGCTGGTTATGTGAAGTAAACAAAGAATAAAAGAAGTGGAATACCTCACACAGGGAGAGATCATCAATGGACTCCCTCAGGGATATGTGTTAGAACTGATACTGTTCACAATTAATATTAAAAACATATAGTCACATAATATGAGCGACTTGTGAGCTTTGCAGATGGCAGCATTTTGGAACAGCAAAAACAGTTCAGGAGAATCTGAAGAGTATTTAAAACTAAGCAAACATTTGGAAAATGCAATTTAATTTGGACAAGTGCAGAGTGCTACATTATGTGCAAGTGAAGGGAACATTAATTATAAAAGGATTTAGGGGCTTAGGTTGACACAACTGTTTCATTCTCCAGGCACTGTGTAGAATCAATTATAATGGCCAATAAAATGGTTGGTTATTTTGTAAAACAGGGTGAAAAAGAACTAAAAGATGTTTAAATTATATAATGCACACATGAAACTACATGAGGAATTCTTAGTGGATGTTCTTTGAACAAGGCGTAGGAAGATACTGTATGAAACTAGCTCACATTCCCATTCTTAGGAGCTCCTATTGTTGCATTAATATTGTCTATGAGATGCAAATACCCTTCTTGTTTATTTTATGTCAATAGTACATAAAGAATCTTCAAACATCTAACAGTTACTTGTTCCATCCTACTCTAAATTATACCACTATAAGAGAATTGCTTCAAGATTTGCTAGGTGGTCTTTGTACTTGCTAAGTGTAACAATCATCCAAACAACATTAAATCCCTGGAATTTTTTGTTATCATTGTTATTTTGCAGACAATTTTTCAAAGGTGAGACTTAATTGATTAAGATGGAATGCATTTTTTATACACATATTCATTTACAATTGGAGCTCAGGCAGGTTAACAAGCATATTTTGGGAAAGAACTGTCTGGTTTTAAATTCTAGCACTCTGGCCATTTTAGCACAGGATTCCATTAAAATAAAGGATGCCTATGCATAAAGTTTTTATGTTATGTTCTTTTTAATCATTTTTTCTCCAAGCATTTAATCCAGACCTACTTTTAAAAATGCTCAAGTCACCCGGAAATGAGACTTTCATAGCTTCTGTGACATGCTGATCTGCATCAAGCACAGGATTTGTTACATCCTTAGTAGTGTTACCAATATATAAAGTTTCAAGGTTATCAACTAGTTAGCATTATTAAGGCTAAACACCATTAAGGAAATTCTTTACTCGCATCCCAAATTCTACATGTTTTTCTTGGTAACAGTTTTGAACACATTTTTAGATTTATATATTTTATCTTATAGTTAATAACTTCTGTCATTGTGTTTGCATAATAGTGGCACCATTTTGTTCAACATAACATGGTTCCCATCATTTTGCTGCTGTTTTCTTTATAGCCACACCTTGTCACGCCTCCTGTTGCCTCATGGTTTTATGTTGAGGTTGTGTGAAACATCACTCTGCTAACACTATTTAAGATGGTGGCACACATTTCCTCATACAATTTTCAATAAAATAAAAAATAAATGAATACAATTAAACATTGGGAATACTGTTTAGTTTGGAAGGGGACATCTAACTGCAGACAGGACTTTGTGCTTCTTCTTTCTGACCTTGGTTTTCATTTCATTTTGGCCACGGTCACTGTCACTTCATTAGTGTGCTGCCAAAGAAGGAAAGGAAGAAGGAAAAATTATTTTATATGCCATACAAAAAACTAGCAGTTCTGCTAGGTCATGGCATAGGCAAGCCTACCAGCCTTTTTGAACCAGGCTTCCCTGCTTCAAATAGAATTAGCAAAAAAGGATAAGCAGATGATTTAAGTCAAAAAGATGCAAAGGTCAAGCCTGGAGGAATAAAACACACAGGTTACAAAACCAAAAACAAAAAATCCTATAGTGAAGTCAAGTTGTAAAGAATACTGCTAGAAAATTGCACCTATGTTTGAAGGAAATTGGATTAATGCACAATGATGATCTTAAACCTCATCATGCCATTGAAATCACACACAGTGCAACTCCGCTCTATGTCCGAAGCAAAAGTGTGGCAATCACTTTCGAAAATGGCAGTGCCTGTGAAAAATCCATGAAAATATTTAACCTACATTAAATTCATTCTTAAACTAGAAACCCTTGTTTTCAGCATGCTTCACAACCTCTAATGGGAATGAAAACATCCAGAAAAACACTTTATTAATATCACAAAAAAGAAAGATCACAATGGATTAATTCATAATAGCTAGACCTGTCTGACTTCTCCCGACTACTCAATCACAATTTTCCCTAAAGCACAGTTTATTTTCAAGTCTTTTGTTAACATACTTTTGTCCTTTCGAGAATGCAATTAATAAAATTGGTTACAACAATGGTTATACAGAGACCATCCTGGCCTCACTTGGTGAAAGGCAGGTACCAGCACTAGACAGGTTTCCAGTTCATCACAGGATCCTCGCAAACATCAAATACGTCACTGGGAAAACATTTGTTGCTAAAAATCTCTAGTTGTGCTTCATTATGGATTTGTCAGTGCATTTGCAATAAACTAAAACTATCCAATAAGTATGTTTTTTGTTAGTTTTAGGTAATTGTTCGAATTAATTCTGCATGAAGGCCTAAAATTACAAAATTAAAACTTGTATCTTCAAGGGTTCATTTTGTTTCGGGAATATGGTGTAAACTAATAAAGAAAATTAACAAAATGTTAAGACTGGCTGGGGCTTATATGTGTTATATTTCAAATGATGACAACTATCTAAATAGGTTGTAGTTTAAATACAGGAACAATTAGGAAGCAGTAGGACACATTCGGTTTGGGTAAGACCAGGCACCCTCAATTTGATCCAGGTCTACTTGGCTAAGGACAGAACTGTAAAAGAGTTAGGTGTGTTGTGTAACTCTCAAGTCATTCACCATTGTTCCCTTTACATGGGATCTCAGAAAAGACATATTGTCACATGTATGACAGTGTGTTGTAGCTGTGTTATTTATAGAATCATTAAGACAATAATGGATTCTTTCACAGTCATAAAGCATAACACATATTTACTTTTATGTTATGACTTAAATGTAACATTTTTCAATTATCATATAGTGACTGATCATATTTTAAAAACGCTGACTAGCTTGTCAATTTAGTATTGTGGAAGACATTTTCAGAACTACTTAATCTAAATCAGAATCATGGGTTTCAAGGTTTACACTAAATTAATTAACTTGTTAATTTAGTATTGTCGAAGACTTTGTTAGACTACATAACCCAGATCAGGGGGTCTACACTGGCAAATTTACAAGGGATCTGAACCCAGAACACCTTATTTGTTAAGCAGGCTTACCAACTGTGCTACCAAGGCATATGTCATCATCTAGGGCTAAATATGTTTTAAAGAAAGTAAATTGTTTGGCTATTCATTAACATTAGATTTAAAATTATACAATGGCCAGTATTACTGAATAAACAAAAGACAACATAATTTGCTTTAGATGTGTTCATTATGATGTTCATAACACAATCTTTTTATTCTCCCTTCTACAAATAGTGACCTGGAAACAAAAATATTTCTCTCTGTTATCAACAATCTAATGATGAGCCATTCTGACCCTGTAGTTAAAAAACTTTATGTCTTGATTTCAACCACAGGAATCTGGAGGAATTAACAACAACCTTCCACTAATATGTGACATGTTCCACTCGTTGTCATAACAAAATGGACCTGCTTAATTCAAATGTTAAAGTTGTCTTTATATGTAAACCTATAGAAAAATTAGGCAGGTCTGTCTGACCACAATGTGAATTGTCTAACACCCACGTACAAGCTTGATATTACAGGGCAACCTGTTGCCACCAGGCTAGTGAGGACGTGGACCCTGGACACTGAAAAGTCTCTAAATGACTTTGTTTTCAAAGAACAGACTGGGAAATTATGTACTCATGACATCAGGGGGCGATATCATGGGACACTATTGAAAACATTACAGAAAACTTTACACAAATTGATAAGTAATTTCATAACTCATAGAAATGATGATGTTCAAGATTGGTGTTTCCACTGCCTGTTAATGCTAGGCATGATGTTGAGGTTAGAAAAAACATATACTAATCCATTGGCTATATCTTGTGTAGCTATCAGATCATCACCAGGGCTTCTGGGTAAAATAGCTTGTCAGTTTGGATATCTTAAGCACTAAAGCCTGCTCGCTTTGTTTTTTAAATCTTTGAGCTTTTCTTTTTTTAAACCCACTGTCCTGCAGCTTGCAAAATCTTCCAATTTTACGAACTTTGAATTATGTTAGCTGAACTATGACATTACACTTATAATGACAATCTAGGATGAGTAGAAACAGGACAAATTAAACATCATATAACCAATTTCAGGAACTTGTTTCTAGTTGGCCAGTGTGACTACAAGTTTGAGACATTTTTATTGGTTCTGTTATCAGTCAGTCATTCATTATCCAACCAGCTATATCCTAACACAGCGTCACTGATGTCTACTGGAGCCAATCACAGCCAGCACAGGGCGCAAGGCAGGAACAAATCTCAGGCAGGGTGCCAGCTCACCGCAGGGCACACACACACACACCCACCCACCACACACAAGGTACAATTTAGGATCGCCGATGCACCTAACCTGCATGTCCTTGGACTCTGGGAGGAAACCGGAGCACCCAGAGGAAACCCATGTAGACATGGGGAGAACATGCAAACTCCATGCAGGGAGGACCCAGGAAGTGAACCCAGATCTCCTTACTGCGAGGCAGCAGCGCTACCACTGCACCACCATTCTGCCCCTGGTTCTGTTATGGTTCTTTAAAATAATATTAACTTTTATGTTATTATTATTTTAATTGGGAGGGTTTGGAAATACTGTACATTACAAAATGTAACAAAAGTTTTTATACTATAACCATGTGCCCAAACCACCAACATGCCTTGCTCCCCACCTTTGCATTAATTCAGCTCCATTATGTCAAACATAATAGTTTTTGACAGCATAAATTGCAGTAGATAATGATAAAAAGTGCATTAATATTATGCAATTTTGTACTGCATAAAATTGGATTGAACAATTTAATTTGTAGATGGACTGGTCTTTAATTTTTTTTTTTATTATTGTTTGTTGTTAAAGCTTAGTTGCATGACATCATTAACAACAGAATGAACAAAGGATTATTTATAAAAAATTAAGGGACGTTTTACTAATTATATAGAATTGTTGATATTTGCTTTCAATTAATGTCAGTCATGGATAGAAATCATAGGATTGCTGCTACTAGGATATTAAGAAAGTGTTTTCCTGTAGCCACTTTGACCTTGCCAATATTTATATAAAGGACATGTGATGAGATATCTTATCAGAAAATAGATGTAATACCTATGAAGTGATTAGGTAGCCTTTTATATACACATTCAAACCATATCTCTGTCTTGTTGATGGTAACGTACATGTGGATTTGCTCTATTGAATAATCTCCAATGATTGATTTTAGTTTAAAGGACAGGAGAGCTATTATAGATAAAGATTGATATTAAAGCTTTTTATCTTAATTAAGATCACCTTTCCTGATCTCATGCCATACTGCAAAGGGGTTTATATGAATATTGATATGTCTTTGCATAAAAAAGAAGCTAAAGCAGTACTCTCTACTTTGAAAATGCATTGTGGAAGGTACTGTCAGAAAAGCATAATATGTTATCAAAAATATAATTGAAAGTATGCATTTTGAAGATATATTTAGCAGGACATTACACATTAGGAAGTTAAGTGGTACATTTTAAAATATTCTGATCACTAATGTGATTTTTCTCCGTATGCCATTCCTGATGCTTTTTTTTTTAAATAATGTTAAGTGAAATATTAAAATTTAAATGGCTTTAAATGCTGTAAAATTATAGATAACTTTGATTTTAAATCATTACAAATTACATCTGGTCATACAAAAATATTAGTTTTAAAAAGTGATATGTTCTAATGTGAGTGTTTATACAAAGCGAACCATACCACACTTTTCCTGATATTGAAGTTAAATATAATGAAGTTTATTTTAAAAAAATCTTACATTATAATATATTTACTAATTTTTTAAGTTTGCCTGTTAATTTATTCCTGTAAATATACCTGAGGTACTTAAGGGCATGTTTCCTGCTTGGAAAGTATTTATTTATTTTTTTTGTTTATTTTGAATTTGGAAAGGAACATGAGTTGAGAATTAAAATTTCCCAGAATTGGTCAATAGCATCAGAATAAGGTGTAGTTATTGAACATATCGCAAGGCATTTTATGCTTTCAAGTATGGTTAATCAATCTGCTGAACAGAATTGTGCTGAGTTGATATAGTGCATATGTTTTATTTTCTCCAAGTTACCACAGCAGATTTTCCAAGAAACAATTATGATTGCGTTTTTCATTTTTTGAAGATTACCGACTTACTGATAGTTTATTCCCCTGTTTATCAGTGATGTTACACTACAATACTGAAGTGTCTACGGGAAATCATCAGGAAAAAAAATGTCTGGAACATTGGTGTGCAAAAAACTGCATTTTGCTTCATGAGAGCACAACTGCTTACACTGTGTTTCAGTCAAAGAGTTTTTGGTCAAAAAAATGTGGTTGTTGCTTGACACCTGTGACTTTCTTAAGATTAAGACTAAACTGAACAAAGTTTGCTACCATGTTAAGCAATACAGGAAAAAAATGCTGTATGTTCTAAACATGTTTACAAAAGACAACGACAGGAAATGTTTCCAAGAATGCGAGAAGCTCAGGGACAAAAAGAGAATTTATGAAACAAAAAAATTTAACATTTGGGAGTGTTTGAGCTCCCCACTCATACTTTTACCAAATACTTTTTGCATGGGTATATGCCATTTGAACTGTAAAATTTAAGTTTAAACACAGTGGCAAATTCAAAAAAAATCAGAAATCAATTAATTTTATTATCAACTGAAAAATAATGAAAATTCTGTTTCCTGTAGAATCTATATATATAATTCACTAAGGCAAGACACCCATGGAAAGGCAAGACACCCATGGAAAGCACGCTGGAAGGGGCGTGGATTCACTAAGCCGCCGACAAGTAAGACGCCCATGGCGCATGCAGGAAGGAGCCACGCCCACCAACTCTAAGACCATTGGATTCGACAACAACTCGCAGAACCACGCCCACCAACTCGGACGCGATGACACAGGAAAAACGGCGTCATTTATGTTCGTCTGTCGTAGAGTCCACATGCACCTCTGAGCCACGTTGACTGTTCACAGAGGCATGTTTCTCGCGGAAGTGAATAGCTATATGCAGCGTGTAAAACAGTATCCCATGGGATCCTTAAAAGAATCCTTTAAAATTGAGGTTAAAACACAATGAAGGAAGCAGTCTTTAAAAACCAATAAGCCCTGTGCCTCTGTTTCATTACCGTCTCACCTGCTTCACCAATGCAGGCCCTGCAACAGTCGAGATGCTCTCTCAGCAGCTGACCTTCTCTGTGCCTGACCAGTTCACACAGAGGCAGCGCGAGAGAAAGCCGCGCACACACACAGGCAGCCCCAGAGACAGACAGAGGCACACACACAGGCAGCTGGCGGGCGGGTCTCCGTGAGTTTCTCTTGCGAATGGGCACATGACCAGGCGGTGTGTATGCTTCGAGAACGAGGGTGGACGCGGCAGGACTATCTAAGAACAGGCATGTTTGTCACGGATGTAAATCGCTGTATGCGGAGTGTAAAACAGTTTGTTTGTTGCGGATGTGAATTGCTGTATGCAGCGTGTAAAACAGTTTCCGAGGGGTTTCCCATGGTCTTACAGCTGGTGGGCGGGTCTCTGTCAGTTGCTCTTGCGACCGGACACATAACCAGGCAGTGTTTATGCTTCGAGTGTGAGGGTGGACGCGACAGGACCATCTAGGAAAAATCATGTCGCGGATGTGAATCGCTGTATGCAGTGTGTAAAACAGTTTGTTTGTCGCAGATGTGAATTGCTGTATACGGCGTGTAGAACAGTTTGCGAGGGGTGTCCCATGGTCTTACAGTTGGTGGGTGGGTCTCTGTTGGTTGCTCTTGCGAGCGGGCACATGACCAGGCAGTGTGTATGCTTTGAGAGCGTGGGTGGACGCGACAGCATCATCTAAGAAGAATCATATTTGTTGCGGATGTGAATCGCTGTATGCGGCGGGTAAAACAGTTTATCGCGAATGTGAAACGCTGTATGCAGCGTGTAAAACGCTGCATTGTATGTTGCCCTCTCCAGAGTTACATCTTTTCATTCACCTACAGTCGTTTCCTCAAAACCAACCCCATTTGGACAACTGTGTCTTTCCGGAAGTGTTCACCCATCAATACATAATTATGTGGCGTATGCTACGCCGCGGGTTCGCTATTATCTTAAAAACTGTTCAGATGCTATGGTTTTGTTGTTTTTGACCAATACATACTGTGTTCTTTTATGCATTTTTTGATGTTTGTTTAGAAAATAATAATATGAGAATACTTAGAACAAAACATTATTTTCAAAGTCATCATCACAGAGGACAGGTCACAAATGTACATATATGTCACCCTGGTTTAAATGCATATCACAGTTCCACAGTTAATAGGGAATTTATATTGGACAATCACACCAATAAATCTGCAGATATTTGTCAAATAAATGTAGTCTCTCTCTCTTTCAGGCCCCACCTCTTCTGAGCAGCAGTGAGCGGAACCACAGAGCAGCAGTATCTCCCCCACACACGTAGCTCTTCACAAGCACCAGAGCAAGTTCACCTGGAGTCCAACAAGGAGAAGTAACCAGGAGTGAAAAGTTGAAGTCAGTCATCCAGCAGGCGGTGGAAACTTAAAGCCGAAGGTCTCTTAGTGATTCAGCTGAACACGGAAAGCACAGAAAGTACCAAAGTTACTGCAGAAACAGAGAAGATGAGCTTGGCGCTAAATGTAAATTCCATCTGTTCTCTGCCCATTGAGGGCATGTTTATAAGTTGTTTGTCCTGCAGCATGTACATGTCAGGTTTTCTGACCGACACTGTAGAGAGCTTCACCTGCCAAAAGTGTTTAGTTTATTTAGAGTTGGTCAGGAAAATTGAAAGACCATGTTGGGAACCTGATAGCAATATGGCAAACTGAAAATTGGATTGACTCGGTTTATTTAGACAATTCAGCTACATCTGATTCAGCTTCAGTCTCTCCAGATCATACTATAGTCAGTGCGTGGCTGAAATCAACAGCACCAATTCAGCCAAGGGTGAAAGGGTAACAATAAGATGGGGGTCTAAGAAGCCAAAACTTGTCCCTTGGCACCCAGGTCACCCATTTGGATGCAGAACAGATTCTCACCACTCTGCAGTGCTCCTGTGGATCCTGAGAACAACAAAGTGCTCATAATTGGAAATTCCATAGTACAGAATATTAGTATTCCAAACTACTGTATGTTAAACCAGCAGTTAATGTTAAATGCCTCCCAGGGTCAAAGATTTCTGACATAGAGACCAGTGAGAAGTCAAGTAAAATTAAGGTGTCAATTTTCTTGACTTCTCACTACATTCATAACAGCTAACACGGTACAACACTCTAGTACTACTGACATAGAGGCCCAAATGGATTGTATTGCCAACAATGAAGTGTCTACCTTATTGCTGCGTGTTGGTACTAATGATATTTATTTATAGCAATCAGAGGTATTAAAGGGGAACTTCATCTCTTTATGCACCAAAGCTAAAAGAAAATGTCAGAATTTAATTGTATCTGGCCCATAACAACATTATATTGGGGGGATGTGATTTATAACAGATTGCATTCCCTTCACTGCTGGCTAGATTCTGGTGTGCAAATAAAAGCATAGCCTTTGTGAACAATTGGGATGATTTCTGGGAAAGGATTGGATTTTTCAAAAGAGATGGTCTTCATCCTAACTAGAGGGGATCTTTTGTACTATCCCAAAATATGGCAGCAAAACTGCATGGCTGACTGATTAGAGCAGCATTCAAGCCACATTCATGTAATTTTAAATCACAGGCTGTTGTTTATCCCACCTGTTACTTTCTTGAAGCTGATATCTATAATCCCGGTTGTGAGGCATCGGGTAAATTAGTCATGATGCAGACTTTAAATTGCTTGATAACCAAAATATAAGGTGTATAATTAGACCAACAAATAAAACCAGACCCTCCAGCGGGGGCACCTGTCCTTTCATCAGATTGGCTGGCCCAGCACTGACCCAGCTGTGGAATGGCCAACAGGGGGAGGCAGCTTGATGGCCAAGGTCTTCAGGACTCTAAACAAATCCAAATCTTATCATGTAATATCATCTATTGGTAAATTCTGCCTGTATTTGTAATATTTCTATTGCGGTATTATGTTGTATTGAGGATTACTTGTGTTCAGTTCTGTGTATTGTATTTTATTTACCCCCTTTTTTGACACCCACTGCACATGCAACCTACCTGGAAAGGGGTCTCTCCTTGAACTGCCTTTCCCAAGGTTTCTTCCAATTTTTTCCCTGCAAGGGTCTTTTTGGGGAGTTTTTTCTTGTCTTCTTAGAGAGTTAAGGCTGAGGGGATGTCAAAAGGCGGGGCCTGTTAAAGCCCATTGCAGCACTCCTTGAGTGATTTTGGGCTATACAAAAATAAATTGATTTGTATTGTGTTGTATTGTAAATGAGACACCTATTGTTTGAAAATGCATGTACTTTTCTAACAAGGTTAACTTTTGCTGTTATCAATTAAAGCGTCAACAATAAAAATTTGTTTCCTACCACCAATAGTATTATTTCATTTCAGATTTAAGAGGAGAACATTAAGAAAACATCCACAGTAATTACAGAAAAGCGTAAACTCTTTAAAGCCTGGACAATCAATCAAACAAATGAACTTTATGGTAAAATTAATAAACAATTTATTCATCCACAGAATTTGTGACCTTCACAATTCAATACAGGGTCATAATAACAGGAATCTATGCTAAAAGCATTGGGCACAAGGCACTAATCAATGCGGAATGTCAAAACATTCTAAAACAAAGCATAATCACACACAAATCCACTGAGTCCATTTGATGTGAAATAACCTGTACCATGAGTCTAAAATGTAGGAAGACAGATAAATACTTAATTGATCTCTAGGGTAACTAGTATCAATAGTGGAATTTATAATAACATTTGACTGGACCTGCAGTCAATCCATGCTCTTGCATTTGTGAATCACTAGCACTGCTCTTCCGCACAACCCCAATATCTACCTACCTGACCGAAGTTCATAAAATTCCAGTCCCAAAAGGACAGAAAATTAATGAATTTATTATTGTTTAATGCATTCTTTAATTGCTGTTTTATTACCGGTTGCTTTCTTGTCATTGTTTTAAGATTTAAAACCTTGAATGCAGGACCATCTTATATACTGTAGGTATGCATGACCAGCATTGGCCGCAATAACCATAAACAATACTGCGGCTGCTGTAAAATAAGGGTCCCAAATGGTGATGACAGAGAAAACAAAAACCAAACAGTGGTGTGAAAATAGTAAACGAAAAAATGAAACATAACAATTTAAATCTCAACAATAACGGTAAAATTTCAACAGTCATGGTATTCTCCAACTTTCAGTTCAGGAGAATAAAAAACTAAGATGTCATAATACTAGCATTAATCTATACTAATAAAAGACAAAGCCCTCACTGACTGACTGACTGACTGACTCATCACTAATTCTCCAACTTCCCGTGTAGGTAGAAGGCTGAAATTTGGCAGGCTTATTCCTTACAGCTCACTTACAAAAGTTGGTCAGGTTTCATTTCGAAATTCTACGCGTAATGGTCATAACTGGAAGCTGTTTTTCTCCATTTACTGTAATGGAGATGAGCGCGAAAGCCGTGGGGGCGGAGTTTCGTGTGACATCATCACGCCTCCCACGTAATCACGCAGTACGTAGAAAACCAGGAAGAGCTCCAAAAAGTGCTGAAGAAAACATGCATTATATAATTGAGAAGGCAACGAAACAATAAGAAGCGAGCGAGTAACATATACAACCACATTCATGAGTGCTGCTACTACGGAAACAAAGCACGGTGTAAACCTAAACTTTAAATTAAGTTTATAGACAGGCTGCTGCTGGCGTTTGTAATTTAGTGCCTGCCCATATAAGGCCGTCCGTCAGCGGCAATCCAATAGAAACACTGCCACTAAATATTCACGGGTGAAGGACTGTGCTTATGCAGAGGAAGATGAGATGGTCAAGGTGGTGTTTGGCACAAACTCAGCGAAACTGCAAGAGAAACTTTTAAGTGCCGGGTCTTAGCTGACATTACATATAGCCATGGACATAACACGAGATGGCACCAGCACAGCTGGGAACCTTCGATGCAAGAACACCAAGCGGCTCACGTGAACTGACGCAGTGCACAGACAAAAAGCAACAGTTCCAAAGAGCGCTGAACAAAAACAGAATTACACAATTGAGAAGGCAGCAAAAAAATATGAAGCGTCTGATACATACAATCATATTCATAAGTGCAGCTACTGCAGAAACAAAGCACACGGTGCAAAAAGTGAATGTCCCGCTAAAGGAAGACAGTGTAAAAAAAAACCCGTGCATGCAGTGTGTCACATCTCAGATAAAGAGGAAGACGAGCTGTTTATTGATGCAGTAAGAAACGAATCGATAAATGAAACCTCTTATCTTTACAACGATTGACAAACACGGAATGTAACTTGAACACAACACATCGTACAAATACGACCCTGATTGAAACAAATAATGATAATCGAATCCTTGATGACAGCAACACTCAATAACACTCACAAAACAATTACTGTATATTGACAATCATGTTACGTTATTTTTAAAATGTTCCCTTTTCTTTTTCATAGCTTCTTTTTTTTTCATAACACACTACGTCTCCGCTGCGAATATATATATATACCCCGATCTACATACTCTCAAATAGATAAGCCACACACCGTGGCGCAATTGTAGAGGCTTCGCCTCTATCGCCTACATCTGAGGTTCGATTCCCGAGAGGGGATGTATTGAGTATGTACGCGCGCTTCTTGGTTCATTTTAACCTCGCATCTCCTTGTTTTGAGACGTATGAAAAAATATGCGGTTAACGCAGAATCATGTTACGTTATTTTTAAAATCTTTCCTTTTCTTAGCACAAGCACAGCTGAGAAGCTTCGATGCACGTACTCCATAACAAAAAATAACGCATTTAATCACACTTTCAATTCCAAGCAAAGGGGAACTTTTGTCAATGCATGATTTCCTGGTACATCGATCACACTGATGCACACATCACAGCTACAAAAATGTTACAGTCGGAATGAAGCGCGTTCCTACGACTGATTGGAAGAAAATTTCATTTCAAAAAACTACCCGAGTGAAGCCTTGATAAAAGCATGGTTTTGTGCACGCTGAAAAGCAAGCAAAATTAGATGCATTACAGAAAGCGGACTTTGTGGCTCTTACTGGGGATCATTGGACTTCCGTGACCGTTAGTAATTCTAATTACATCTAATTACAAAATGTTCAATGATCACACTGTTTTAGCCTAATGTACAAAATAATTTTGGCTAAGGTTACTCAGAGTTTAAAGATTAAGTTGGTCAAATTACCTTTTATGTTTCTGACTTATTTTTTTAAGAAGAAAAACTGCACTTTATGTTGAAATTTTGGTTATTATTATTTAAAGACAATACCATTCTGAAAATGTACTTAAAAGTACTTAAACTACCACTTTATTTTTAAGTCTGCCCAATTTTAACCAGGGATGATATTTTTGTTTCTGTTTTGAATTCAAATGCAGTTTAAAAGCATTTTTTTTTTTCAGAAATTAAAAGAGCTTGAGTTTACAATATTCATGTCCATGTCTATTATTTGATTCTGTCGCCCACTAAAACCCTTTTAAATTAAAAAAACACATTTGCGATTTGGGGCAAATTTACGTGTGCGATTACATACGATTAATCAAGATTAATTATTACACAGCCTCTAATTAATTGGATTAATTTTTTTAATCGAGTCCCACTCCTAATATATATATGTAGATATATATGTAGATTTGTATATATATAGGTGCATATACAGTATATATGTAGATATGTATATGTGTATATATGTATATATATGTGTGTGTGTGTATATATTTGTGTATATATGTATATATATCTATATGTATATGTATATATATATGTTTATATATATGTGTGTGTGTGAGTGTATATATATATGCCAGCAACACTCATGACAATGACAAAACAATTACATTGTCAATCATGTTACGTTATTAAAATAAACATTAATATAAATGTTTCCTTTTCTTTTTACTTCTCTGCTGCCAAACGCGGGTATTTTGCTATATATATATATATATATATATATAGAGAGAGAGAGAGAGAGAGATATGACAACAACACTCATATCAATGACAAAACAATTACCAATTACATTAACAATCATGTTACGTTATTTTTAAAATATTTCCTTTTCTTTTTCATAACTTCTTTAACACACTACTTTTCCGCTGCGAAGCGCGGGTATTCTGCTAGTTAGTAATAAAATACAAGTAAGCAAGTTTTGAAGAGCCTGTAAAAGTAAGTGAAGCTTGACAGGACATGATTAAGTAAACAGTGCAGCAGAATCTGTTACTACAGAAAATTCAAATTACACAAAATAGTTACAGGTATGGCTGATTAAAATGCAAGGCAGAAAAGGTTGAGCTTTAAAGTGTAATTTGATGGTGATGAAGCTTCAAGAATAGACCCATGCAGAGATTTCCAGAGAATATGAGGAATAAAAGTAAATTGGGGAAATAAAGGTAAAACAGTATTTATAGAGAGTTACATTTTTTTTATAAATAGGAGCAGAAAAACACAATATTATACTGTGATGGTGCTGGTCAGCTCTACGCCTTCTGTTCAAGTTTGGGTGCCGCTTGAACCTGACACCGCTGATAGTCATGACCAGGATGAGCCTAGCTAGATGAGGACAAACACACACCAAGCAAGTGGATGGTAAAAAAGTGCTCTAGTGCCTTTATTAAAAAAAAAAAAACAGTCAAGCAAACAGTGTCCATAAATAAGGTGCTTCTTCTATAATAAATAAATTATCCTTAAAAACAAGTGCAAGTGGAGGTTAAAAGTCAGTCAAATAAATATTCCTTTAGAAACCGAGGTTA
The DNA here is from genome assembly GCA_026402145.1 of Polypterus bichir lapradei. Taxonomy (NCBI): domain Eukaryota; kingdom Metazoa; phylum Chordata; class Cladistia; order Polypteriformes; family Polypteridae; genus Polypterus; species Polypterus bichir. The sequence goes on along the minus strand of JANRMT010062806.1, from coordinate 66,646,229 downwards.
AAACCAACAGTGCAAGAAAAAGCCTGTGTAGTCAAGCCAGTTATGGAATGACATTTGTATTATGCTTGTCCATGTCAGGGCTCTGGCATCAGCAATTTTACCTTGAAATCTAGTGATACTTTGAATGGCAAAACACATATCCAAATTTAGAATCAATTTTAGTTATTTTTTGTTAATTTAAGCACATTTTACAATAAAATTGTTATTTTAAATGTATTTTATTAGTTTTACAATGCTGCCTTTTTGTTTTCAGGGTTGCCTCAATATTTATATTTATAACAAGTCGTTACCATGTTAGCAGTACATCACATGGATGTGGCTTATGATATCATTACGTCGCAACTATTTAAAATGCCACTGTATACTGCCACATGTTCTAAGCCTTGTGGAGCATATAGATAATTGTATCCTCCATCTTTGTCAGACAGGCAAACTGCAGTGGGTGGAATGGATTCATATAGTCCAGGACCAATCTCTCAAAGGTCTTCATGACGTGAGACGTAACTGCCACTGGTCTGTATTCATTAGGTGAAGAGGGGTAGGGTTAGGTTAGGTTTACAGGAACAATGAACAGGAACAATGAAGAATGTTTTCCACATCAAAGGCACTTTCTGAAGCCTTAGGGACAGACTGAACAGAGTTATGCAAGGTAGTCAAGCACCATTTTAATGGGATTTTATGTCAAACTTAATTAAATCATTTTTCATTGTATTTAGAAGTGTTATACAAGTTCTTCATCCTTAATTTGTGAATTATTATATGGTACCTTGCAATACCATTCATAATTTGTGGGTCCTTATTTAACCTTCTACTGATGTCAAGATTTATTACAACCAGTGCTGATTTTCTAAAGTGATCCATTCAAGTTCAGCAGTAATAAACATTTGATTTCAGAAGGGTTAATTGATTATTCAGGTGGTGTCTCATGTTTTTGACTTAAAGCTACCAGCTGTGTACAACAAAAGCCCTCCAGCTAATATTAGTAGCATTCATGGTTCTACATTGATATTCTTATTTAACTATATATCCTCTTAACACAGAAATGCTTACTTTTTACCAGAAATCACTGTGCTACTGGGTTAAAAGTTGAAAAACCGTAAAAAAGCAAACTAACTGGCTTCATCTAAATAGAAATAAATCTATAAAAATTGGGAAGTTTCACTTTTCAAGGGAGATGAATCTTAGTTAAGCCAATTCAGACTATTCCAAAGTGAAGTTATTTTAGAATGCCACATTGCACAGATGAATAACCACTTTACTGATGCTTTATAAGTGTTATTAATACCAAAAGAAGCCTTTGTTAAGGTCTTGTTTCATAAGAGTTAATGATTACTAGGTGCATTTTTGCTGTACCTAAACTAAAGTGTTACTGAGTTTTTTGATTGTGGCTGGCAGCTGAGGCTCATTCCCAGACAGGATGCCTGGAGAATAGAAGGACCGGGAGAGGAGCAGTACCTCCCCTGGAACACGAGAAGGCAGCCTCCCTGGTGGGTGTTGGCTCCACGAGAACAGAGTTTGGAAGCTCAACCCTGTGGGGACCCATGGCCACTGCCAGGGGGTGCCTGGATGGTTCAGAAGCCATTGTATGCAGCACTTCCACCACAACAGGAAGTGCTGCAGGAAGGTCATTGGGGAGCACCTGGAGCACATCTGGGTGCATTATAAAAGGGGCCGCCTCACTCCATTCAGGGAGCCTGAGTCAGAGGACAGAGCTTATGAGGAAAAGAGTGGAGTGGAGTGGAGAGGAGGTGGCCAAAGGGAAAAGAAAAGAGACAGAGAGAGAGAAGAAGAAAAGGAATTGAGCTTTATTGGGGTTTGTACACTGTGTGTGCTGTGCAGAATTGGAAAAGAAGAAAATAAAAAACGTGAACTTATGTAAGTGTGCCTCTTGTGTCTGTCTGTGCTGGGTTAAGCGCTGGTATAGCGCCATCTATTGTCACACTATGCATACCGGCAGTGTTTGAAGTCAGGTGGTACTCACCAGCATGTAGTACTGGCACTATACACTACCCCACAGTACTATAATATCATATGTGTTAACTGGCTGTCCTTAAAACTGTAGTGGGATGTGACCCCCCCCCAAACCATTTGATGAAGAAATGGTGAAACACTGGAGTACCACCTCTTCCCTTTTTCCATTTCAACCATTGGTGAGAATGGAGAAATACAAGGTGTCCTCAGAGGTGTGTAGAGGAAGAGGTGATGTATTTTGCTTGTATAAATGTAGTAGTTCCTCAATTCAATAATGTTAGATTTGCTAATGATACTAATTTAAAAAAAGGACAAAGGTAAGGAGGTTTTTGTGGAAAAATATTGCCTTTACCACAACTTGGTCAAAGTACATTTCAGGAGCTCAGGTTTAATGCATGGCTCACATATTGGTGTGGACTAGTGGAGCACAGCTGCATTTGAACAGAAGAATGCAAGAATGTAGGGAGTGTCTGTTTGAAGTTTACTTTAGGACACTTTAGGCTAAGAAATGACAACAAGAAGCACAAGAGATGCTATACTTAACATTTAAAAAAATAGTAATTGGAATAGTAATAGTCATTAAAATGTGCTATATTATTGAAATTCCAAACCATTAGGTAATAAGGAAAAAAATGAAAGCACAATAGATATTAAAAATTATATTATTGCATAATATTTTGAAAAAAAAATGTATTGGTGTTGTTTATTATTGTTATTCTATCATTTGTTTGTTTTCTTTTTTTATCTTTTTTTATTCTTGCTCTTCCATTTTGCTTCATGGACATCAACATTTTGCTTTTTTGACAGTTTGCATTGTTGCAATGTGACACACATGATGTCATCTCATTCTGTTTGGTGACCTTAACACACTTGCTATAAAACAAAGAGGGTCCTGAAAGCAGATAACTCATTCTTTACAAAATGACTTAACAACTTTAGTGATAATCTATCTTATTTTTAATAGAAAACTCAAGAAGAAACAACAGTTTGGTTTCCTTTTCTTTGAATCACTTAGTAAAATTTTGTAATGTTCTTTTGGTTTCATAAGGTGTGTTCTAGCTTTTTTAGCCATTAAAATAAATATCTTTTTTAATATTTTTAATTTTGTTTGTCTCGTCCACTGCCTTTTTACATGCTTTTAAGCATGTCATGTGTCATTACACATAAATTCAATATTTCAGTGGTGCCACAATATTTAAGACACTGGGACTTGCTAAATGATAAATTAGAAATGGCAAAATACAATTAGAGAAGAATATTTCAGGAATTAAAATGTAGCCATGAGGTTGCTCTTCCCATATTTTAACAATAAAAGAATAGTCAAAGAAGAAATGAAGTGTAGTAGGAACAGCTGTAAGGATGAATTAAATATACAGAAAATGAAATAATAAAAAAATCCATTAAGAACAGCTCTAAGGATGAATTAAATATACAAAAAATGAAATAATAAAAAATCCAGATTCATATTTATTTCTTATGTTATAATCTAATAAGTCAGTTGCATGCAAAAGCAAAAGGGAGAAATGAAATGATTATGCAGACTAAAACAGCAGTGGGCTGGTGCCCTGCCTGGGGTTTGTTCCTGCCCTGCGCCCTGTGCTGGCTGGGACTGGCTCCAGCAGACCCCCCGAGACCCTGTGTTAGGATATAGCGGGTTGGATAATGACTGACTGCAGACTAAAAGTGATGTTTTCAAAAACAAAAAATGGGAAACATTCCATTATATATAAAGACAAAGGATGGCTATTGTAAGATGTATTTCAGGAAAATTAGTGTACCAGTGTTTATAACTACCATAAACAAAATGGTGAGACTTGTAACAAAAAAAAATGTTCTCATAGTAAATACAAAGTAACTAATAATTAATTTTATAAATGGTTAAACTATTACTAAGTGTAAAATAATTAAATATTCAACATCCTTGAGGTCAAAAGTTAAAGATTTCTTACTGAAAATTCATAGTATTTTTAAGGAAAATGACAATGTTCTCAATGCACAATTCAGACTTAATGTAAAATGCGACATCAAATGTCATCCTCTGGCAACATGTAGCAACTGCTATGCTAACTCTTTAAATTGTAGTGATGACTACATTAACAAAAATGCTAAATTGTTATTACTGACTTAAATCAACACTATATAAAAAACTAATAGTCAAAATGCATTCTGCAATTTAAAAAGATTGTATAACATAAAAATAATGTACAAAATGTAAATTATAACATTTATGAGAGAACAATAAAATATATTTGTGTTTAGCAGAGTTTATGATGTTGTTTACCTTTTTTTTCCAAATACGTCTATGAAGTTGGTCACGAGAGGCTAGTTATCATCCTACAAAAGTCAGACATGTGGGATATAATGTGCTTAATGTGGTTAAAATTGGAAGCCTGTAGGGCTCAGTGCTTGGAAGGCAGTTTTTTTTAACATTACTACAAATAGAGTTGGATAAAATTTAGATCATGCAAGATTTGGTGAATAATTCAAACCATCTAACCTTCCTGAATATGCTTTATCCATTTCAGAGTATTGGGGACCAGAAATTATCCTTGTAGCGATGGGTTTAATATAACATTCTCTATATACGAAATAAGCATGTTAAATATTGTATTATTCAGAGACAATCAGTTATCAAGCTCTGAATAATACATGTTATAGACAGTTGAGTTGAGAGATCTTGTACACTTATTACTTAACATATGAGAAAATATTAATTAGGATAATAAGATGTTGGGTTATTTGGTACAGTATAGTTTATGTAAAGTAAAATCAAGATAGTTTATGCCTATGCAATTTAATACTCGTGAAATCACATCTGGAATATGTGGTGCAATTTTGGTGTACATGCTATAAGAAGGGAACCATTTAAACAAGGTCAATGAAATAAGCAGTCTACTCTCATTTTCCAAAGATGTTCTTATGGCTTTGATTTAAAAGTCATGAGCAGATCTACCCAATTTCACTGAAAAATAAACAACAATGCACAACATTGAACAGGAGCAAAACACCTTTATGGAGTTGTATGTATATAAACAAATTCTCATAAATAAAATGGCCATTTTAATGTGAATGTCCCTGCATGCTGTGATAATTCTGAATACCATACACTAAAACAAAAATTACAGAGCTCATTCCAACATCACTGTTCCAAATGTACATTTTCTTTAGATGTCAGAATAAATCGACTTTCTGTTCAGTAAGACTGATTTGCAGATTTCTATTTAGAGACCAAAATGTTTCATCCAGCTCTGCATACTCTGTCTATGGGTTAGGATTGATCAGATAAAAATAAGGAAAGTCATGTTAGGGAAATTTTATTCATGTCTATAAAATGACAGCCAAAACCTCTAAATGCTTCGTTAAATATAAATGCTGACCTAAAATTTTATAATTTGCATTTAAGTATTCCTTTTTCTGTTCTTTCCCTTGTCACTTCTGAATTTATATAAATTATGCAATTTTTTTGTTCACTTATACTATGCTATAAAGAACAGACCATCAAATGTGCGTGGTTCGTGAAAGTACATGGAATTGTGGGAGAAAAACACAAATTCACATGATGTATTTTTAAGTATTTTCAAAATACATTTTAACACTCTTCTAAACCCTTTTCACACTATTTCAAGTTCAGCAGATTGAGTTTTTTTTACTAACTACGTATTTATGCAGTGAAATGTTATTTATGACAAGTGACTTGACATCGAGTCATTCATTAGGATTAAACCTGCAGATCTTCCAGGCCAGCCTATTAACCATCCCTGCACATTGAATGTTTTACCATACAAGAAAAAAAGGTTTAGCAGTACTGGTTTCCTGAGAAGCAAAACATTAGGTCATTGATGTCTTGCAATTGAGGCAATTTAAAAGGCTATCATTCATTCTGAAGCCAAATGGATAAAGAAAGCACTAAATTTCCATTATGTTGTCCTTGTGACGTAATGCGTGAGATGTTGGCTGGAGGTTTCCAATTAAAGATGTTTACTATTTTATGGACTTTCAGCTTTTTTAATGACCAGAAAGCTGCAGCATCACTCAAAAACATCACCAATAAGCAGTTTAGCAAATAAGTATATTAGCCAATCAAAGTGGGGAAATCAGCTTACACTAAATGTTATAGGTTACTAGATTTAGTATAAAGAAAGCTGAGGATTCCCAGGCAAGAGACAGTCAACTATGGACAACTTGGTAGCTTGCCTCTGTGCCTGCCACATTTGGGACATGATCCTGATTCAGGGGTTCGGCAGCTACAAAGGGTATAAAGGCAATGTGTTGTTTTGGAAAGAAATTAAAAACAGGAATCATGATAGATAATAATAATGATTACTGTCATATTTACTGAAGTGAAAGTCACCAATCTCATTTACTAGTAGAATATAGATGTCTGCTAACCACCCTGAAGCATTCTTACATTCAAAGTGTGACATTTTTCAATATATGTATGAAATTTTATGTAAACGTACATACCAGAGTGATCTTCAGTCTGTAGAAAATTATAAACTGGCTTAGCAGGCAAATATTAGACATGTCCTTTTGAAGGATTTATTCAATTACTGAACAGAACTCAGGCAATTGCATTGATTTTCAAATACATTTCTGGCATGTCACCATCACCTTGGTTTGCAGTAAATTATTGTATTACTTGGATGCCATTATTAGTTGATCCATATGTAGTAAGTCAAAATGTTTTATAACAATATTGCCACTAACTAGAAGGAAATTACTCTATGTAGGTGATATTTAAATACAGGACGAGTATACACAAAGTTGACTTGCAGATCCTTTATGATTAGACCTTTTGTTAATGTGGCCTATTCAGTTACTTTCCCTTTGCTTTTGCAGACAGTAAGATTTCTCCCATCAATGTAAAGAATAGTGCTCGGTTTGCTTGAAGAACTTAGAATATTCAAGAACAAGTGTTCTAACTGATGACTTGCGTTATATGGTCACAGGATGTGCAGAGTACCTAAAACCCATGGATCTAATGCCAGCAGCCTTAACTTGCTTCAAAATTTTCAGCCTCTGTCATTACAGTCTGCACCTACTAAATCTGCTCTCTTACATGTTAAATCACTGATGAATAGCTCATAACACTAAAATGATTTTATCATTGAGGAGAAGATTGATTTTCTGTGCTTATGTGAAACCTGGAATTAGGTTGCTATGGTAAATTATAAATATTCTGAACTACTGTGGACCTGTGATAGTGGGTGGGGGGTTGTTTTGTATTTTATATAGGCAGTTTGAGTATTTCTTTTATAACAATTCTAGACTCTCTACTTTTTGAATTTGGTATTGTTATGGAAAAGCTCACAACCATTAATTATTTTACGTATTGCCATCTTCCCGTGAAATCTTGTAACACATTTTTAACAGCATTTATACATTTTTCACTTTTTACGCATCTAATTTCTTATGAATTTAATCATTCTTTGTTACTTCAGTGTTCATATTGATGTTCCAAAGTGCTCATTTGCAACAGAGTTTCTAAAGTGTATTGAATGTGTCCCAATTAGTGCAACTAAAGTAATGGACAGTGGTGTTTCTGATGACTCAATGATGTGCTGGCCTATGTTTCTCTACTCCTTCTGTTTCTGAATGTCAATGAACTATAATGTTTCACAGTATAAAAGCTGTTTTCTCACTTGTGTTATACTCTACCTTGTTATCTCTTTTTTTTTCTTTTATTAAATTCATTAAAAGCATGTGACATTTCATACAATCAAGTCAAACTTAACAAAACTAAATTGTCATCTCAACCTACTCATTATCATTAGAATTCTTGTTCTTATGAACAACTTTAGCCTATATTTCCCAAGGAAAGTGAACATCATTTCATTTCACCATGCATCCCCATGGCACACTGGTGAATTCAGTACCTTAAAAAGACTGCTGTGCTGCAGACGGAAGTGCAGATGGAGGAAATCAGGCTTAATTGTTCAGTAAAAGAAAAGGAGGATATATTCTCAATAACTGATTCTATAAGTAAGCCTACTCAACATTTTTGGTATTATTTGATGGTATATGTGAACAGCATGTTTAGCATTTCTAGGCCAAAACTAGAAATATAAGTGAACAACTAAACTCAATGTTTTCCACTCAGTCTAGCCCTGCTTCTGCTATTTCTCAAATCCTTCACTTCAGTAGATTCTCATATTGTTTTTGGGCTGAATTCTGCTATTTGTTCTCTGGACCCTAGTCATACTTCTCTGCTAAAAGTAACTGCCTAACAGCAGCTTGCCCACTTCTCATTACTTATTTATTTGTCCCTCATATCTGACAGAATTCATACAGGTTCTAAGCATACTTAAAATAAAGTCAATGTTCAAAAAGCCAATCTTGATTTTACCATGTAAGAACATGGCCACTCCATTTCTAATCTCCCCATTGCTTCTAAAGAGCAGATGTATCTAGACTAAAATTACTTTTTTGTAGCCATTCAGTCTGAATTTTGATTCTTGCACAACAGTAAGATATTGCTACTCAGAGATGTAAATGACCTTCTTATGGTAGCAGATTTGGGATCTTGCAGTCTGTACCTTTCTTATCCTGTTTGACCTGACTACTGCCTTTGATACTGTCAACCATGGCATCTTACAGCATTGCCTCAGAGACATCAGAATCTCTGGTACTCTGTTGGGATGATTTATTTATTTTTTATCTTACCTGGTAGAATAAACTTGTCACCTTTGGAAAATAATAGTCAAAATTATACACTGTTTCTTCTGGAGTTCCCCAGATGTCAGAAGTAGGTCGAATTCTATTCATGCTCTGTCTACTACAATTTCCAAGTACAATTTGTCTTCTCATTGTTTTCATGAAGATAAAACAGACCTGTTTCTAGACAACACCTGGTCATCATATTGTTCTATCTCAGGCCACCAAATGACAGCACAAAATACACCTCTGGATATGTGAAAACTATCTGCAGCTAAACAGTGGTAATCAGAAATCATTGTTATGAACCCCATATTCCAGATAAAAAAGCCTGTTATTATTCAGATTATTCTTAATGGACAACCAATTCCACTATCCTGTGTAATCATCATATTGTGGGTCGTGTTTTTTCACGGAAGTATTGCTTCTGGTAGTAAAACTCTTTTTCACCACTTTAGAAAATGATGGAAAGTCTGATCATCTCTGTCTGTACAAGATGTTGAAAAGCTTGTCCACGAGTTTTATATCACCCCAGCAACTCTGTGTTTGTTGGTATTAACTAAAGCGTCCAGAACTTGCCAAGTATTCAAGAGTGCTGTACGTGTACTTATTCATAAATAGAAATATTCCTACTTAGCTCTGTTTCTGGATTCTTCACACTGGTTGCCTGGTAAGAAGAGATTCCGGTAGAAAATTCAGTTTGTAGTATATAAATGTGTTGTTGCTACTCCCCCCATTAAACTCTGGGAGTTACTCACCTTGTTCACTTCTGTCAGTTCACTCTGGCTTGCATTCACCAAATCTTTGGTCTTACCACAGATGAAGCTCTGAGCCATACGTGATTGAGCCTTCTGTTTAATTATATCATGCCTGTCAAAGAAATTGCTGCATTGTGTCTAGGCATCATCATCACTGAGAGCTTTTAGATGAAACTAAAAAAAAAACTTTAGTTTTTTTTTTTTCTGTTCATGAATCTTAACATATATTCTCTGTCTTAATGCATTTTATCTAGTATATATTTCTTTTTATGTATGTTGTATTACTTCTTTTCATATGTATTTTAACCATGTAAAGGAAATTTAAAAAAGCTTATATTTTGTTCTATCTACATAAAATGAATTATTATTATTATTATTATTATTATTCTGTACTGTTAGCCTATATCCTAGCTCTTAGGCTTAATTTACTGTTCTCTAAAAGATGGCTGATTTGATCAATATATTAACAAATCCATATTTTTGTTTTATTAATGCACACATGATAGGCACTGAGCTGAATGTGTAATCTCTTCTTTAATACTACAAGTCTTTTATTAAAAATGCGCCAGTGACCATTTATTATTTTTTCCCTGATACCCATAGTGCTTATAGTACTATAATAGTGCATTTTGTCTAGAGTTCAATTGCAATGCAAGAAGTGAAATTTCTATGTTAAATTGCTTTTAATGAAATGTTAGATTTGTTTTGGACTTCATTTGACTTTACATTACTTACGATGCATTATTTTTGACATTTAAAAGAATGATGTAATCACTAATGAATGATTGAGTGAGGTTAATATGTTAATTAACCAATTCCAATGATGGTAAATTATGAAAAATGTCTTGAACAACTGCTTCTTAACAATTAAAGATAAAATGTTATTTTTATGTATGCATGTTTTGAATAGTACTTGTATATATTGAAATCAAAACATTTTATGTACTTTTCTCCTAAAAATATAAAACATTAGTTGTCTTCAAAAAGTAAAAATAATCACCTTAATATATGAGTAAAATTCTGGTTTGCACAGATGACTAATTGTACATTATTTGCTGACAGTATACAGAGTTACTAATGCTACCAGTACAAAACAGCCTACAAATGTAATGTTTTTAAGGATAATTCATCATTTACCTTCCTGGAACCAAAGGCGGACAAAATCTCAGGCATTTAAAATTTCACTCTAACACTCTAGCACTTTCTAGTACACTTTAAGATATTCACTTCACGCGCACCTTTTCTTAATCATTGAAGGATGGTGGAGACTCAGAGGCTGTAGCCATTGCATAAAAGTAAAAGAGCTACAATTTGCCTTTCAGACATTTCATTTCCTGTGGTTATTGCTCTTTAGATGGTGTATTAACATTGCTGCAGCTAGAATTGATTAAAAAATTTTGAAATGGACCCTTATTCTAAGTAATTTCTTCCTTGCTGGATCTTTAAAATACCTGTTCTGTTGTTAGCCTATACTGTAGACTACTCTTACACTTAAGTGGTAAATCAAAAAAGTGTCTGATTTCACATATCAATTAGTTTAAGTTCTCATAAAAATATAATGTACTGAGCCTTACTTTCCTTTTAGTAAATGGCATAAATTTGCAGTTGAAAAAATAAATGACCATCGTTTTTTCCACCATTATTGATAATCTGTGCCTAAATAACAACCAAGACTGCCGTTTTATGGTATTTTAAAGTAATTTCATAATAGAAGTACAATATTCAATTCAATTCAACTGGACTCCACAACCATACACTTTTGATTGCTACTCTATGCTCAGAGCAAAGGGAGGTTATGTGATTTTCTTAGGGTGACATATTATGCTTATAGTTCCTTTGAAAAATCATCTTATTGGTTTAAAATCCAGCTACTTTTACTTAGCAATAATATCACACTTCTTCAAAAAAATTAAATATAAATTGTTTAGTAATACCCAAACTTCACTAAATACTTTCCAATTTGAATAAATCAAAATATCAGTTAAAGATAACAACCCAAAAACAGAAGAAGTTTTGCAATTTTACAGCCAGAAGCCAGTTACAGGTTTTTGTTGCTTTAGAAATGGAAATTGGATTAGAGAGACTTTGCAGCAAAACACGTGCTGCCTCCTGCCTTACAGCTAAAGATTCCTGGATTTGAATCCCAACCCAGTCATTGTCTATATGAAGGGTCAGATTTTCTCACCATGTCTACTTTCTTTTCCTCTGTTTCTTCCATATGCCAGGGAAGCAGGTTATGTTAACTGCTGATTCTGAATGACTGCGTGAGTATGGGTGTATACAATGAGTCTCTTCTCCACACCTTGTTGTTTACTGCTTTGCACCCTGTTCTGCTAGATTAAACTCCAAGCCCTATTATCCTAACCTTGATTAAAAAGGTGTGATAAAGGATGTAATCAATAAGGAAAGCAAAATCTTAAACCAGGGAAGCAGCAAAATACTTGAACATCCTCCTGAAGGTTATCATTAGTATAAAGGCACGAAAGCCCAAGATACATTTTTTTTTGTATTATGTTTTGATTATCCTGATAGGAAATAATTGTTTGTGTTAAACAGATTCTAGATTATCTGCAAATGACAAATAATTTTATATTATGTAACATGACATTAAAGCCACTTACAGTAATTCAGTTTAGGGTTGTAGGGGACTGGAGCACTGAAATCATCCATCCATACATCCATTTTCCAACCCGCTGAATCCGAACATAGGGTCACGGGGGTCTGCTGGAGCCAATCCCAGCCAACACAGGGCACAAGAAAGGAATCCAATCCCGGGCAGGGTGCCAACCCACCGCAGGCACTGCAATCAAAAGCAGGAAATAGCCTTCGACGAGGTGCCAGGACACCTTCATGCACACACCCGAACTAGACTTGAGCTAGTTTGGAACTGACAAGTACTCTAACATACACATACTTATGGAAGTGGTAGGAAACAAGGGTACTCAGAGAAAAAACTATACAGATGTAAAGAGTGCATGAAAATCCAGGACACCATATCTGTTAGAAGGTAGTGCTACCCACAGTACAAACTGTGCTAATTACAGTAAGTTGTATACATACCATGCTCTATTCTAAGTGTTATAAAAATTGACAAAAAAACCTGCAAACCACATTGATATAACAACAAAGTATTTCTCCATTTTATGAACTGCAATTTGAAATATTAGTTACTAATAACACCTTCAAATTTAATTTTGTATTTACACTCTTGATACTGTATATGTATTCATTTTGTTGTTGTGGTGCTTATTTTATGAGTTATATAAATGGAGTTAGTTATTTTTTTATTTTGCTGCACTTCTTCTGGGCAATTGAACAATCAATGCAACTTTATTCCACTGCATAAACTAATCTTAAACCTCTTCAAGCAGTGAAGGATTGAAAAAAGGTTAACATCTTCCTTTGAGAGGCTCAATGATCCAAATACTTGAAAATACTTCAGTACTAACTGCTGCTACCTTTCCACTACTCACTCTATCCAATATACCTCAAGCAAGACATCTTCCTCATACCGGGGACTTCCTTGGCACCTGTCACTGGATGTTGAATCTTTGACCTCTGAAAAACAAGCAGTGATTCAGTCTTTGACTATCAGAACATTTCTGCAAGTGGCATGACCTAGTGTTATATTTATAGTCTGAGGATTGCTTAGGTCCAGCAATTTTGCCCAACCCATTCCAGACATCTTTTATGTTTTCTGACTATGTTTTCTATTTTAGTTTTGTAAGGTTTCTTTCCCTCACAAGCTTTTTCTTTATCACTCTCTATGTGTCCTTCAAAGCTTCTTTGTCACTCAATTGGAATGTTCTCTTTTTTTTCATTCGGCAGTCTTTTCAGCTTCTTACTAATCCAAGGCTTGTTGTTTGGAAAGCAATGTACTGTCTTTGATACCACATTGTTGACACAAAAGTTAATATAGTCTGTGATGCTGTGACTCAGTCCCACAATATCATCCCTATGCAGTATTGTAATGTAACAAAGTTTTTTTTCACTTTTACTCCACTACATTCCCTAAATAAAAAGTATACCTTTACTCTGATACATTTCCCTTAAGCATCTTCGCTACAAAAAATAAAAAAATTATGGTTGGAACACAGACTACAAGCAAGCAGCAAATCAGAGGTTCTGTTTTGCAAGCACATCAGTTAATCAGTTAATGTGCAGGTTCAAATGAGTGCTTTCAAAACCGCGGTAAAATTTTGATTTCAAGTCAAGCCCAGACACCAACTTCATGAAGAAAATAGAAACTGTGACAGCACCTGCAACTTCCGTGACAAACGATAGTGGTGGCAATAAGGATGTAAACCTACAGCCATATTTGTAAGAAATGTTTTCTTATGCTGGCATGAAACACTCCTCATAACGGATGAAGTACCTCTTGTGCTTACCTAAAAATACGGAAATATTGGTATTAAAAAAACTCCCGGTCCAACCTCAAGTAACACATTGAGGTAAGTTAATTTAATTGAGTTATCATAATTAACATTATGCCTGTCTAGGTGTCTACCTAATGTTGCTGATGACATCTAAATCACAAATGTAATGTTTACCACTGAATTTTGCTGGAATTATTTCAACGCAAAACTCTGGACAAAACTGTCCATTATTGTGAAAACACTCTTGTTACCTGCCGTTTGGATATTTCCTCAAGTAACTATAATTTACACCCGGGAAGGGAATACTCATGGTTGTGACAAATTACAGAAGAGTATTCAAAATCCATCCATCCATCCATCCATCCATGTTCTTCCGCTTATTCGAGGTCGGGTCGCAGGGGCAACAGCTTGAGCAGAGAGGCCCAGACTTCCCTCTCCCCGGCCACTTCTTCTAGCTCTTCCGGGAGAATCCCAAGGCATTCCTAGGCCAGCCGGGAGACATAATCCCTCCAGCGTGTCCTGGGTCTTCCCCGGGGCCTCCTCCCGGTTGGACGAGCCCGGAACACCTCACCACGGAGGCGTCCAGGAGGCATCCTGATCAGATGCCCGAGTCACCTCATCTGACTCCTCTCGATGCAGAGGAGCAGTGGCTGTACTCTGAGCCTCTCCCGGATGACTGAGCCTCTCACCCTATCTTTAAGGGAAAGCCCAGACACCCTGCGGAGGAAACTCATTTCAGCAGCTTGTATTCACGATTCCGTCCTTTCGGTCACTACCCATAGCTCATGACCATAGGTGAGGGTAGGAACATAGATCGACTGGTAAATTGAGAGCTTTGCCTTACGGCTCAGCTCCTTTTTCACCACGACAGACTGATGCAGAGCCTGCATCACTGAGGACGCTGCACCGATCCGCCTGACGATCTCACACTCCGTTTTTCCCTCACTCGTGAACAAGACCCCAAGATACTTGAACTCCTCCACTTGGGGCAGGATCTTGCCTCCAACCCTGAGAGGGCACTCCACCCTTTTCCGGCTGAGGACCATGGTCTTGGATTGAAGGTGCTGATTCTTATCCCAGCCGCTTCACACTCAGCTGTGAACCGATTCAGAGAGAGCTGAAGATCATGGCCTGATGAAGCAAACAGGACAACATCATCTGCAAAAAGCAGTGACCCAATCCTGAGTCCACCAAACCGGACCCCCTCAACACCCTGGCTGCGCCCAGAAATTCTGTCCATAAAAGTTATAAACAGAATTGGTGGCAAAGGGCAGCCCTAGCGGAGTCCAGCTCTCACTGGAAACGGGTTCGACTTACTGCCGGCAATGCGTACCAAGCTCTGACACCGGTTGTACAGGGACTGAACAGCCCTTATCAGGGGGTCCGGTACCCCATACTCCCGGAGCACCCCCCACAGGATTCCCCGAGGGACACAGTCAAACGCCTTTTCCAAGTCCACAAAACACATGTAGACTGTTGGGCAAACTCCCATGCACCCTCCAGGACTCCGCTAAGGGTGTAGAGCTGGTCCACTGTTCAGCAACCAGGACGAAAACCACACTGTTCCTCCTGAATCCGAGGTTCGACTATCCGACGGAACCTCGTCTCCAGATCCCCCGAATAGACTTTTCCAGGGAGGTCGAGGAGTGTGATCCCTCTGTAGTTGGAACACACCCTCCGGTCCCCCTTCTTAAAGTGCCTCTGGTCTGCCAATCCAGAGGCACTGTCCCCGATGTCCATGCGATGTTGCAAAGACATGTCAACCAAGACAGTCAAAATTCAGTTAATAAATTAAATAAAATGATTATTACAATCAGTGGCACACATTAGGGCTAGCTGATGCACATAATTAACTTATTACAGTTGCATATTGGGTAAAACTAATATGTAAACGTATTATTGAGTAGCTTTTAAATCCTGTAACTATATCCTGAGGGACTGATTAAGGGAGGGAGGAAAGAAATGAGGGGTAGATTAATGAATAGAAGGATAGAAGTTGTGAAGACTTAGTTTTCCTGCAGTTGTAAAACAGGCTGCATTTTAAGGTGGTGTACATGCTTAAAAGAATAAACTTAATTCTTCAAAATTTGCTTGCCTTTTTATTAACAGCATTTACTTTTACTTCTAATACTTAAGTACATTTAATATCAGAAAAATACTTTTGATACTTAAGTACAGAAAATGTGAGATACTTTAAGACTTTTACTCAAGTAATATACTAATAGGAAATTTTAACTATTACCAAAGTTATTTTATGATAAGACACTGTCCCCATGTAACTCGCACATTTCCCAGTCTGGCATTTGGAAACAGACATTCAGAGACATTTCAGTGTTTAGGCTTCAATTCTTCATTTTCCTGGTGGAAACAGGTTGCTGTCTAATAACTGGCTTTTAGCTAGGAATATGATGAGCCGGGTTGTGATCAGATCTGCCGAAAGGTGACAAATGTTTACAATTATAGGCGTCTTTAACATTTCACTAGAACAGGTCTAGTTTATTGTTTCCTCGAGTAGAACCTTCCAAAGTCACCACATATTCTCGGGGTTGGACCTAAAACCACCATTGTCAGCAGGTACCACTATTTCCTTATTGCCCCTGGTCACACTGCACATATACTTCATCTAAGAGCAGAAGTGGGTAGAGTAGCCAAAAATTTTACTTAAGTAAGAATATCGTTACTTCAAAATAATATTACTCAAGTAGAAGTAAAATGTAGTCATCCAAAAAATTACTCAAGTAAGAGTAAAAAAGTATTTGGTGAAAAGACTACTCAAGTACTGAGTAACTGTTTGATCATAATAAATGATTTATTTTTTAGAAATGTTATAATAAGACAGACAAAAATATAAAATAATGTGCAAATTCTACTATTTCCAAATAATAAAATAAAAAAATGAGTAAAAATAAATAACATCTTTACAAAATAAAGATGCACAAATAACACAAAGTTCCAAATCTCAGTTTTTCACAACAAAACTTTTGAAGCCAATACCTACAGTAGGTAACAAGTATGTCTGAATAGTGCAAACTACTTACAGTGACAAGATATACTGTACACTGACAGTATAATACTGTATATTCACTTTGTGGTGTAGCAGGTCCGTGGCTTCAAAAAAAAAAAAAAAAAAGGCCAGTTTCAAATCTATAAAGCTGTGTCACTCTCCGTGGGTGCAATTGCATGACCGCGGGGAGTTAATGAGGTAGTTGGAGCGAGTCGCACCTGCACGTGCGGGTGCAATTGTTCTCAATTGCTTCATTGGCTTCCTGCAGCATGTGCTTAAGGCCCAAGGGGTCAGCACAAAAAAAAAGAAGGGGGAATCAAAGAAAAGGAGAAAAGAAAGAGCCAAGACGGAGGTCAGCTGAAAGGAGCTTGTGGCTGCTGAGTCTCCGTCAGCAACACGAGCAATGGTGAGCCAGGAGAATAAGAAGGAGGTGGGCTGAGATCAGGAGAAGTTACTCTGCATTTTAACCTCAGATTTTTAACGGATTTATTTATTGATTTTTTTATCCTTACTTTTCACAATGATTTTTATGGATATATATACATACTGTTTTTGAAAACACTCCACCACTGACACTTTTGTTGATTTTACTTTTGTTTTGACTGGTTTTTAATAAAAGCACTTGAGCACTTTTTCCACCATCCTCTGGCCTCATCAGTGAATTATCCTCCTATGTCAGCTCATCTTGGTCAAAACTATCGACGGTGTGGGATCAGCAGACTCCCATGTGGGAAGAGGAAGTTTGTATGGGACCGGCATCATCACACACTTGCCCTCCAAATAGCACAGCTGATAGAAAATAACATTAGAACAAGGCAGCTTGTGCACGTACAAGAAGTCTCACTTTACCATGACTGCCTGTGCATGTTTGGTTAAAATGTGCTTGTTCTTCACTCAGTGAAGTGATGGTTAAGCTTCAGCAGGAGTTGGCTCTTAAGGTTCTTGCAGTGAAGGTGTAACTGTTTAGCAGTGAACAGGAGCCCCGCATGACTAAAAAGTCTCTCACAGGCTGTAGACACAGGAAGTTTGTGTGTGGTCATGTGACTGCAAGGCTATGTCTGATTGGTGAAACAGAGTCATGTGATTATTGTTGCTAAGTCTGATTGGTGAAACGTAGTCATGTGATTATTATTGCTACATCTGATTGGTGAAACAGTCATGCAGTCGATGCACTGGCAACTTCTCTCTGACAAAAATATAGTGTAATGTATAAATGGAAAAAAGTAACGAGTCAAGTGTTACCCAATGTAGCGGAGTAAGAGTAGTGTTTCTTCTTCACAAATGTACTCAAGTAAAAGTAAAAAGTATGGTGCAGTAAAACTACTCTTAGAAGTACAATTTTTTTAAAAGGTTACTCAAGTAAATGTAATGGAGTAAATGTAACTCGTTACTACCCACCTCTGTCTAAGAGTTCCAGCTCATCATTGTGGCTCTTTATATCTGACATTTTTCCATTTTCTGGATTTCTTAGATTGCACATTACATGTATAATTTGACCATGATTTTGAATGATTTACTACAAACCTGTGCTAGATCTGAGTAGTCATGATAAAGATTACAGTAAGTTATTTAGCTAATGAAACCAGCAAGTGTATAACAAGTGTTTATTTTCAGTTAGTATATATGTGAGATTTTCCTACACAAGATTATCCAAGTGGGATTATTCTGTGCTGATTTTTATATTGGATGTATTTGTTTACATTATTTTTTCATAACAGTAAAAGTGTGTAACAATACTATGGTATAATGAGAAGCAGCAAACCAATTTTGTATGCAGGCTGAAGTAGGGCAAGTTTTTAAAGTAACATGTTAACCTCCCATTGCCCATCACATACCCCATTTCAGTACTGGTTGGGGCCCTAAATTGCTGGAGCATATTTTCTAATGATTCTTAGGCGAACACTGCAATATATGTAGTGTATTGGGATATATGGATCAGAGCCAGCAGACCAAAACATGCCAAGGCATTAATCTTCTGCCAGACTGGGGCTAAGGCTTAGATAAATGAGACTGACTGTATCTGATGACTAAAGCTGCCGTAGGGAGATGTCCAGTTGATAGAGGAGGAGGAGGTAAGAAAGTGTATTGGTACAAACAAGTCACTCCCTGGAAACAGGTTATAAGCATCATTACTTGTTGCCCATAAGGACTTGCTCCTCTAGGATGAAGGCTTTGGAGTTATTGTGTGGTTAGAATACAACAGAGCAAGTGACCTCGTCTCACAGCTGAAAGTTCTTTTGCCAGTGTTCAGTGACTTAAAAAATCAGTTTGTTAACAAAATATATCACACATGTGGAGTTTTTTTTTTATTTTAATGAGAGATCTGCATTACAGTTTTGCCTTTTCTGTCATTCTAAGGATGACAGTCTGGCCTATACAATCTTATACAAAAAGACAGCAACATGAACAGCCAAAGCATAAATATACAAAATTCCATTTACTGCATCAATCTGGTTTTGCTTCAGATAGTTATAGTTTTCAAAAAAAAAAAATATGAATATATGGCAAATTCTAAATTTAGATTTTTATTGAAATATTACATTGTTCTAATAAAATGTACATTTACATAATGTAGCCGCCATTGCATAAGGTGAAGTCAGGCACGGGTAAGACGCGTGTCAAAGAAATCTCAAAGTCCAAAAGTTCATTTTAAAATATTTAGTGAAAGTTAAAAGCAAATAATCCACACAAGA
>JANRMT010062806.1:66614529-66626763 GCA_026402145.1 Polypterus bichir lapradei | reverse complement strand
AGACCGTTGGCACATTGACATGCACCGAGGCACGTTCACGTGCGCAAACACGAACGTGAGCACAAACAAAGACACGGTTAAAAAACCGTATGCCTCTATACCTTACACAAGGCAAGGCTAGACTCTAACTAAAGAACATTGTTTACTCAAAAACTATTAAGAAATGACAGGAAAATACCAACTTAATTCTATTCACGGGGGTTATAGGAACCTCCCATATTTTATGCATTATCATCTAATAAATATTCATATATTTTATAGAACTAGGAAAATGGCTCTTACACATAATAATGTGAAGTTTTAACAATGCCTTTAAAGCAAAAGTAATTTATATTCTGTTATATTTGGCTAAAACAGCTGTTCTGCAATTTACAGGGATCCAAAAAAGAACCATGGATTTTTAGAGTTACTTACAGTTCAGCAGGATATTTTAGTTGTTTCTGACCTTCTACTTTTTGCCATTTTGGTGCATGTCTTTTGGCTGCATCCTGCTATTTTTCACTATTTACATCTGCAAAGACTAGGGTGTCATTATTATTTGTCTACAAAAATGTTTTGGTAAGTTATATCACTTAGCAACCAACTACAAATAAAAATGTCACAAAAATAATTAGATAATCAATGTGTTTCAATTTCTGTAGATCTGAACATTAATATTCTTAAACATTCTGTCTACAAATGTAACTCTTGGGTTTAACATTCAAAGCAATAAACCTATTTTACTTCATGAGCATTGTCAGGTGGCATTGCTATCTGTTCC
Organism: Polypterus bichir lapradei; assembly: GCA_026402145.1. NCBI lineage: Eukaryota > Metazoa > Chordata > Cladistia > Polypteriformes > Polypteridae > Polypterus > Polypterus bichir. The sequence continues at coordinate 66,626,003 of JANRMT010062806.1, read as the reverse complement.
TAATTAAAGCTGTATTTTCTAGTTATAAATATAAGAATATCATGATTTTCTTGCAACATTAATCATTTATGACCCTTCTGTGGTCTTTTAAATTTTTTCAAACATCGTTTTCAGAGTTTTCAAGGCCAAGGACATATTGTTTATATCCTGTAACCACAGTTGTGTAAAGCGTGACAAGAGCTTCCACCTGCAGCTAAAGTCACTTCAGTACACATGTACTTTGTCAGCAAGCCCATTTTGATCAAGCACAGGAAGCTCTGCAGTCTATTTGTGACTTAACTCTGTAGGGAGATAAGTAAATAAATCAAGGTAAATAGCATTCAATATGGCTTTTACATAAGTAACAAGTAAATGTTTTTATATAAAGACTATCAAAAAAAATAATCACAAACACCACAATACCTCGGCAAGCTCTGTAAACCCTGCTGTTTTGTTGAAGGACATGCGTGTGGCAGATTCACTGGCAGGATGATGCCCAAACTCTTGCTACATCCAAACGGTACCATCTTTCGCCTTTACACCTGGTGCAGCTGTGTTGTTATTATGCGTGAGTGGACATTTCTTGCGGGGAGGGCTTCTGTTCTCTTTCTCCAATGCAGAACCCTCTTTCTCATCTGAGTTTACCTCTGTTATAGCACGTCTTTACTTGAAAACTAACAGTGTCAGATCGGGGGGAGTGCAAACGTGACTGAGAGAATGAAGGTGAATAATGAAACAAAATGCTAACTTTTACAAGTACCATAAATTTACATGGGGCGGCACGGTGGCGCAGTAGTAGCGCTGCTGCCTCGCAGTAAGGAGACCTGGTTTCGCTTCCCAGGTCCTCCCTGCGTGGAGTTTGCATGTTCTTCCCGTGTCTGCGTGGGTTTCCTCCGGGTGTTCTGGTTTCCTCCCACTGTCCAAAGACATGCAGGTTAGGTGGATTGGCGATTCTAAATTGTCCTTAGTGTGTGCTTGGTGTGTGGGTGTGCGTGTGTGTGTCCTGCGGTGGGTTGGCGCCCTGCCCGGGATTGATTCCTGCCTTGCGCCCTGTGTTGGCTGGGATTGGCTCCAGCAGACCCCCGTGACCCTGTGGTTAGGATTCAGCGGGTTGGAAAATGGATGGATGGATGGATAAATTTACACTGGCTATTACAGACTCAAATAAATCAAACGCATGTTTTTATTGTATAATAGTAAAAATAATAGCTGCTTACTACTCAAAACAGTTCAATGCATGAAAGACCTAGAATCGAATCTGCCACCTCTCGACTTGGAGCCAGCAGTTCTTACTTCTACACCAGCCAAGCAGACGTATATGTGGGTGTGTATGTAATATGCTGTTCCAATTTCTTTTACTTTGGTTAAATTCTTGAAAAAAAAAGTGCACTTTGATATTTGGACTTCAGTCTTCACACATTATACACTTCATGTCAAAATGTTGTCAGTACTATAACATGAGGAAAATTTCTGTTTTAGCTGTATGTTCAACATTTCTTGCTTCGCACTTCCTGTCATCCTACATTTACACAGATCGTTGTACACACGGAACACACATGAAATGTGTGTGTTCCAAATAATGATATATTATTTACCGTATAACATTCAATGCACCTCACACCCAGATAAACAGGCTTGAGCTGGGAGAACTTGGTCTACAACTAAAGTGACACATTTGCAAAACAAAAGACACTGATGGAGATGCGCAAAGGAATTTAAGGTGGCCTGGGATTGCAGGTTTTTTCATAGGCTTCAGGGATTCTAGTGATAATGCTCACCTTGCTGAGGTTGTCAGTTTCAATCTTCTTGTATTTCCAGAATTTATCATTTCATAAGCATTTGATTAAGACCAAAATCAAGTTTCCAGCCTCAGTAGTTTGTGAGTAATTGTGTAACAGACACACAGACAAAACCTTATCATTTTATACATATAGATTCCAATTACAAATTCTTCTGTTCTTTGGCTTTGTTTACCATGTACTTGGTTTGGCTCAGATTAACTGTGCCCTTTTGGCTATGAAATCCCACACTGTATTCTGACTTTGATCTTTAATTCACATCCCAAGCTTTGTTTATTTATTTCATCTATTCACTGTGTCAGCCTTTGGCTTTTTGTTTTGACTGTGCGACTTCTCCTGATTCTCTTTTCATTAACAGAAAAACTACAACTGTCCAGTGCAGGATTACAAAGAACATTTTGGGAAGGAAAGGACAATTCCATTTTAATCTTCTTTTAAACTTCAATTGAGACAATTAGGAGCTGAAAAAATTCAGTTCCTAATAATCATAGATCATTTATTATATTCATGGGATCAGTTGAGTAGCTTATCTCTTGTTCTCTCCTTTAGGACTTTTTTGAGTCATGTTAAGCTCTTGTAATATGAAAATAAAAACTATACATAGTATTTCAAATGTGTTGTACAGCTGAATCAAAACATCTCTTTATGTGTACTTCATACTGTGTGTTTTATATCTGAACATAGATTTGATTAGCAGTTTTATTCGGTTGAATGTTGTTTGGTTGATGGTAGTGATGAGTTTACTAGGACCCCCAGATCTTCCATATAAGCTTTAGATTTGTCACAGACCCTTAATGTGCAGTTAACCATATCAAAGGTATTGTTTAAGGACAATTGCATCCAACAAATCAACTTTACAGTTAAGTTCTTATATAATAAAGCAATAGGTGCAAGGAAAACACAATTTCAAATAATTTAGCAATAGTCTAAAAAAACCTGCTTACCTTAAAAATTTAAATGAGACTTTTTTTCTGTCCTTACATGGCACACCTTTCACATTCTTTAACTACAGTCTAAAATAAATCAACTTATCTTTGTCCTGGGAATGACGTTAAACTGCATCTGGCCCTGCAAGCAATCATCCAACTTGCAGGGTAATCATGGGGGTTGAAGGCAGGATTTCCAGCCCAACCACCGCAAAAAAACTTCACCCAGCTCTGAGATAACAGAAAGGACTCCTTTCTGCTATCCACAGGAGTAGCTGTGCTGCAGCTGCTCATAGGAAGGCTGCTCATATTATGAAGGGGATGGGGGAAAAGTCCTCAAAATGATCAGAGAGCTAATAGGGTCAGGCCTGTCGGGAATCAGAACTGGTGTGGTGCTTACTGTAGGCATCGCCCACTGCACGACAGCACTCTGGTCCCAATTTGAGGCAGGCCGTCCGGGTAGGCACATAGAACAGCCTGTCTCTCCGGCATGATGATCATCTTCCTCTGCTGTGGGAGGAGCTGCGTATACTCCGCATTTCATTGGTGGCACTCTCTGCGGTGCACAGACCTGGGACTGGCCAGATCTCTATAGGTGGGTACACCTTTTATTGGTCTTGTCTCTCTGATGGCTGTCATACTCAGGGGGTAGCTGTTGCTGTAGCGGATTGACTTCTTCTGGTGAGCATGGTGAAAGTGGCTTCATGTTCCTTGACTTTGCAAAAGGTCAGGGGCTACGGATCCCTGGATCCTGGTTCCAGCACCATGAGCCGCATTGTTGGACTAGGTACTTCAGTACTGTTGGTGCAGTGAAGGAGATCGATCACATCCTTGTGGGCTGACACTGGAGGCTCTTACAGAACTGCAGGGTCTATAGAAGTGCACAGTTTGTGAATTCTGACTACATACTTGTTGTTGCTACTCTGTAGATCCGGCTTATGTCCAGTAGGTTACCACCTACTAGGAAAATGAGGCTAGACCTGGCCAGACTGCAAGATCAGACTGTTTCTGATGAGTCTGCATGCAGTTTGTGTGAGGAACTTACAGATTTGGGTGCGACTGCCAATCCTAATGTGATGTGGGAGGCCTTCCATGACAAGACCCTGAAGGTTGCTGAGGGTTGTATTGGTGTTGCCAGTGTTTCCAGAAGCAGATGTTTTATCTTGCAGGGCACTCTGGATATCATTGAGAGGAGTCGCAGCGCATGGCTTAATGGCAACTCCAGTCTGTACCAGAAACTGAGAAGGACGGCTGCGAGGGCTCTGAGGGCAGCTAGAGAAATCTGTGAGCATGTGACACACCATTTATGTTCTAGTGACTAACGTCCTGCTTACAGAGGAATCAAAGCATTACGCACATCTGAATCTGTTCCTTGGAGAGTTGCAGTCAGGGCAGCTGATGGAATGGTCCTTACGGATGACACTGCAGTTGTGATCTGCTGGGCTGGTTACTTTGAGCAGCTGTTTAAAGCTGATCCTCCAGCTTTAATATTGGATATCTCTAGGTCCACGGTTCTTGAGACTGATCCTCCAATTAGCTGTGAACCACCCAATCTCACAGGAGGTTGCATCAGCTGGGGGTAGGGAAGGCTGCAGGGATCTGAGGTATCCAGGGAGAACTTCTCCAGGTTGGTGGTAAGGCTGTCCTCCTGGCATTGCAAGCAATCTTTCCTTCCATTTGGGAGATGGGAGTCATCCCAACTGACTGGAAAACAGTACATGTCATCCTATTTGGAAAGGGTGATTGCCTGGATTGTGGCAACTACAGGGGGACAACACTGCTCTTGGTGCTGGGTAAGGTCCTTCGTAGGGTGGTCCTCAGTAGGATCCGTGATCACTTGCTCACCTACCAGCGACCGGAGCAGTCTGGTTTTACGCCTAAGAATTCTACCATTGACTGCATCCTGGCACTGAAGGTTCTCATGGAGCACATATAATTGGCAGAGTTTCCTTGCAGCCTTTGTTGATTTCCATAAAGCGTTCGACTCAGTTGATCGAGCTGCCCTGTAGGACATCCTGAGACTTTGTGGGATCCTCTCAAGGTTGCTGGGTAACATGGCTGGCCTGTACACTGGTGCTGTGAGTGCTGTGCAGAATGGAGCAGAACCTCTGTGTTTTTCCCAGTAGATTCTGGGGTTCATTAGGGATGTGTTCTTGCTCTAACTCTGTTCAATGCTTGCATGTATTGGGTGTTTGGCAAGTTCGTGGGGTCCAGTGGCTGTGGGGCATCTGTTGGCTAAGATTCACTGATCCTGACTTTGCTTTGCTGACGATGCTGTGATCTTCATAGAGTCAATGGAGGTTCTAATCGAAGCTCTTGAAAGGCTGAGCGAGGTTTCTGAGTGTCTGGGCTTACGAGTGTTCTGGATAAAAAACAGATCCAGAAGATCCAGACCTTTAATTACCTCTTAGGCATAGCCATCAGCAGTGTGTCTGTCCTGCAGAGAAAGTATCGACCTTGACGAGAGGTTTACTTACCTCGGCAGTGACACTCATGTCTCTGGTGACTCTTCCTATGAAGTCAGTAGACGGATTGGGAGAGCATAGGGGGTCACGAGGTCACTGGAAAGGGGTGTGTGGCACTCCCAATATCTATGCAAAAGGATGTATGTCTAAGTCTTTAGAGTCCTGGTGCTTCCTGTCTTGCTATATGGTTACAACACATGGACACTTTCCAGTGATATGAGACAAAGAATGGACTCCTTTGGTAATGTGTCTCTTCAGAGAATCCTTGGATACTGCCGGTTTGACTTTGTGTCAAATGAGCGTTTGCTCTTGGAGTCCCAAATGAGGCACACTACCTGCATTGTGAGGAATTGCCACTTACAGCACTATGGCCATGTGGCACAATTCCCCGAAGGTCATCCGGCTCGCAGAATCCTCATTGTTCAGGACCCGAGTGGCTGGACCAGGCCAAGGGGACACCCATGTAACACCTGGCTGTGGCAGATAGAGGGTCATTTCCGGAGGGTGGGACTGGACCATGTGTGGTTGCCAACCAGAATTGCGAGCTGTTTCATCGTGTGGAGGGTGCAGCAATGTGCTGTACCAGTGCATGCTCCACAACCTGGCCTGACCTGACCTATTTTGGAAAATTAAATGATGACAACTTTTTTCATCCACGCATGCTAACATTTTTATGAATGATGTTGGAAGAGGTTATACTTTCTCTTCCAAAGGGGTGATTTTGTGCAGTTCCTGCTTTTTGATGGCAGAGGCTAACTTTAAGCCATTTGTTTGAAAATTAAATGTCTATACAGAGACAACAACTTTGATCTACTTCCAGGAACAGCAGAAACCCAACAAAATTAAATTTCCTTTATTTACATTAAACTTTTGCTAAATATGTGCTCATTTGATAATTTTGTTCAGTTCCTTCAGCAGGAATTTTGCTAATTCTGGGTTATCTAATTTCCATCATTGAGATAAAATATCAGATTTGGATACATTGCATTTGCGATCAGAAGCAACAATATTTGTAAATAAGCATTAAAGTTAAAATTATTCCCTAAAACTGTGCATTCTTTGTTACACTAGACAATATCACTTTGAGGAAATAAAATATGACTTGTAGCAAAAGACAATTTGTAATTTGAATAATAAAATTGGAAGCCTTAGAGCTGTAATCTTTTCCAACTGCTGTGGCACAAACTAAAAATGTATCAAATTAACACCATTAAGGGATTAGCACTTTAAAACAACAGTACAGCAAGTTGTAGAGAAAAAAATGGTACCTGCTCCAGCACCTACTGTGATTCAGATGATTGACAGCATTAGCCTTGTTAACGACAAACAGCATTGGCTAGGAACAAATCATGATTGACAGTCCCCTGCAGGCTGGGTATGCTGCAATTATGAATTTTAAAATTCAGGCACAGTCATTTATGACTAGATGCAGTCAAGAAGTAGAATAATAAAACAGAATTGTTTCAGATGAATATCTGTAGCTCTTTTAATGCTTTACAAGTTAATTATTTGACATTGTAATAAACTTTTTAACTTGAAGGCACCTCGAAAATTGAAAAAAAAACAGGCATCCTGCTGGTTCATCCAGCATAGCTGGTGTAAGCACAATGAAGTATTTGATTAATGCTGCATACACTGCCGACATCTATTGCTGGTTTGAGACCCTAGAGTGAAAGAGATTTTGCCCTCATCTCTTCAATGAAGGAAAAAGAATCTGTCAGAGACTACTCAATTTATCTCACTACATCAGCTCAGGTCACTTAGCTGACATGTTTCAGGGCATGTGTGAGTGAGGATAAGGCACAAAAGTAATGCAGATGATGAGAATGATGTTTTCATACTCATCAATAGCCATTCTAAGAATGTCATCACACTGGAGCAGCTCCATATCCCAGTCTGGCATTTCACAAATGGAAACGAAGTGGCAGGTTGAAATAATAAATAAGAATCATATTAATAAATGCATTTAACAATTAAACTAGAAGAGCTATAAAAATTCACTGTTTTAGGAGCTTAATGTAACAAATAATAGGGTAGAATGCGGCTGTGACATTCTCATTGTTTTCTACTTTTAACTACAACAAAATCAGTATATAAAGTTAAAGTCTTTCAACATTCCAATTAATATATGCTCATTTTGTTTCTTTTTATTCCCTTTTTCTTTCTGCTCTCTTGTTGCTTTCACTTTTAATATATTGCTTACAGCATATAATTTTTTTTTTAATCTGTCCATTAGATGACTTTGGATTTTAGAAACTATGATTGCAAACAGATTATTGTAGATCTGTCCTAGATGACAGAAATCTGCCATTGTGCAAAGGCAATTGTTCATTTATATTACAACCACAATAATTCTTTTTTTTTTCTCTTTTTAAATCTAGTGCTTTACACTGAGTAGTGTTTGAATGTGTGCAGAATTAAGTGTCATAGTCTGCAATGGCAGTTATGGATACAGAAGTACTTGAGAAAATGTAACAGGGAAAAGTAAAATAGTTTCATACATTTACAAAAGAAAATCTCAATTTATGGAAACAAAGTTATGAAGAAGCCACATATTTGATGGCAGCAGAGTAAGAATAATTATATATTTATGATTGCAAACTGACTCTTTGATGTTGAATAACAGCCTAAAATACTATACCGTAAGAGTACCACTAAAATAGCTATTCCCCCCAAAGATGAATATTTCAGAGACATGCACTGTTATATGTTTTTATTGTTTTTTAAGAATTACCTTAGAATTACATTAGTTCTCATATTGCAGTTTGCTTCTTTACAACTGAAAGCAATTGCTTGTAGAGCTCTGTAAAAAAAAAAAACTTTTGAAGCAAAACTCTTAGTCAACAATCAGAAACTTATCTGTCAACCCCAGGAAGTTAACCTACTTTTTGCCTTTTCTTAACAGCTCCAGGTGTTGAACATCATTTCTTGGAGTTTGTTTTTATTGCAACTTGTGTTTCACATTGCTTTCCTTACCTTGCTTTGTCTTTTTGTTTGACCCATGATTTTGGTAACCTTCTGATGAGCAAATCAATTTTGAATGCATTATCTGTAGTAAGCATTTCGTATTTTCATCCAAATATTATGTTTTATTATTAGATGTCTCATCCTCCAGCCCTCCCACAGAGAAAGGGCATGACATCAAAGGATACTGCAGTTGGGACATGTTTACTAAGAACACTAAGAACCTCCGTCATGTTCTGTCCTATGCCTTAGTTACTGCTGTGTCCAGCAATGTCCCATCTGTGAATGCTCTACACTCCAGTGCTGACCTGCTCTGTTTATATTGGTATTTGTTCTTTTTTAGCTTGTACTGGCTGTTTTGTCTGACTCAGGCACTGCCGCGAGTGGCAGCCTTTCCAGCAGCTCTGTGTATGACTTTATCTTTCTACCTTTTTCTCTATTTTTCTCTATTTCACTGATCACTCCTACCACTTTCTTTTATGTGAACTCGTTCCCTGGACACTTTTTACTACTTTTTACTATTTGGACATGGATTTGTACACGGCAAGACTCGTCTATTCAGGGAGTCAACTTCTAGCGCTGAGAACAAAGGCCCGTGCCAGTGTGGTTCCCTATTTACCCCATGAGGTAAGAAGGTCGTATCGTGGCAGCAGAGCCGGCACTAAGCTAAAAGCTAAGAGGCTAGTGAGAAAGTGGCGATATAAGCCTTCGGTGCCTTCTGTGATCCTGGGAAATGTGAACTCACTACCAAAAAAGATCGACGAACTGGCTGCGCTGGAGAAAAATGTTAGGACCTACAGAGAATGCAGTTTGTTCTGTTTTTGTGAAATGTGGCTAACAACTAACATCAAAGATGCTAACATAGAGCTACCCAGGTTTAGCACAGTTAGAGTGGACAGAGACGCAAATACCTGCGGGAAGCGGAAAGGAGGAGGACTCACTCTCTATGTGAATACAAGGTGGTGCAACTCTGGACATGTAAATGTAAAAATCTCCACTTGCTGAAGGGACATTGAACTGTTGGCCGTAAGTCTGCGTCCCTATTACTTGCCCAGAGAGTTTGGACACGTCATTGTTGTTATTGCTTACATCCCTCCTCGGGCAGACATGGAGATAGAGTGTGACATCTTCCATTCCGCTGTTGCTCAACTACAAACACAACACCTGAGGCGCTTGTGCTAATCACTTGAGACTTTAACCATGTGATGCTGGACAAAGCATTACCTACCTTCTCCCAGTATGTGGATTGTAACACCCGGGAAAATAGGACTATTTAACTACTGTATGCAAACTTAAAAGACGCATACAGTGCCACCCCGCTGCCTGCACTTGGGAAAGCAGATCATAACCTGGTTCTGCTTCAGCCTCACTACAAACTAAGAGTGAGGGAGCTACCTACAACCACACGGTCATTCAGGAAGTGGTCCCCTGAGGCAGAGCAGACTCTGAGAGACTGCTTTGGAACTACGGACTGGGATATCCTGTAGGGATCATATAGTGAGAACATTGAGGAGGTGGTTGACTGCACTACTGACTACATCAACTTCTGTATGGACATTGTAGTTCCAATACGAACAGTACGCTGCTACGCTAACAACAAGCCATGGATTACAAGTGACATCAAGGGTGTTTTGAAGTAGAAGAAAAGGGCTTTTAAAGGCGGTGATCAGTACGAACTCAAGTGCGTGCAGAAGGAACTCCGAGTCCAGCTCAGGGTGGCGAAAGAGCAGTACAGGAGAAAACTGGAGCAAAAGTTGCAGAATACCAGCATGAAGGAAGTGTGGGATGGGATGCAGCTCAAAGCAGGGTGCCACCATTGAGAGAGACGTGGAGAGAGCAAACCAGATGAACAACTTCTTTAACAGGTTTGACCACCCTAACCTACTCTCACATCGGAGTACTGCAACCTCCACCCATCCTTCTGCTGATACCAGCATAGGAGAGACATCCCCACCCACAATTACAGCAGCCCAGGTAAGCAGAGAGCTGAGGAGACTTCGTGCCAGCAAAGCAGTGGGTCCAGATGGAGTATTGCCACGACTGCTGAAGGCCTGTGCGTTGGAGCTGGGAGTTCTCTACAGCGCATCTTCAACCTGAGCCTGGAACAGGGGAGAGTCCAGAGGCTTTGGAAATGATCTTGCATCACCCCAGTCCCAAAGATATCACATCCTAGTGAGCTGGATGACGTCCTCCCTGTCGCTCTGACGTCACATGTGATGAAGACCATGGAGTGGCTGCTGCTTCACTACCTCAGGCCACAGGTTCGTCACGCCCTTGACCCTCTGAAGTTTGCATACCAGGAGAAGGTGGGAGTGGAGGATGCCATCATCTATATCCTACACTGATCCCTCTCCCACTTGGACAGAGGCAGTGGGGCTGTAAGAATTATGTTTCTGGACTTCCTTAGCACCTTCAACACCATCCAACCTCTGCTCCTTAAGGACAAGCTGACAGAGATGGGAGTAGATTCATACCTGGTGGCATGGATCGTGGACTATCTTACAAACAGACCTCAGTATGTGCATCTCGGGAACTGCAGGTCTCACATTGTGGTCAGCAACACAGGAGTGCCGCAGGGGACTGTACTTTCTCCGGTCCTGTTCAGCCTATATACATCAGACTTCCAATACAACTCGGAGTCCTGCCACATGCAAAAGTTCGCTGATGACACTGCTATCATAGGCTGCATCAGGAGTGGGCAGGAGGAGGAGTATAGGAACCTATTCAAAGACTTTGTTAAATGGTGCGACTCAAACCACCTACAACTGAACACCAGCAAAACCAAGGAGCCGGTGGTGGATTTTAGGAGGCCCAGGCCCCTCATTGACCCCGTGATCATCATAGGTGACTGTGTGCAGAGGGTGCAGACCTACTGTATAAATATCTGGGAGTGCAGCTCAATGATAAATTGGACTGGACTGCCAATACTGATGCTCTGTGCAAGAGAGGACAGTGCCGACTATACTTCCTTAGAAGGCTGGCATCTTTCAACATCTGCAATAAGATGCTGCAGATATTCTATCAGACGGTTGTGGCGAACGCCCTCTTCTACACAGTGGTGTGCTGGGGAGGCAGCACTGTCACTGTCCTGCTCCGCTGACAGACTGAGGAGACCATTCCTTCCCCACACTATGCGACTCTTCAGTTCCACCCAGGGGGTAAACGTTAACATTATACAAAGTTATTGTCTGTTATACCTGCATTTTTATCACTCTTTAATTTAATATTGTTTTTTATCAGTATGCTGCTGCTGAAGCATGTGAATTTCCCCTTAGGATTAATAAAGTCTATCTATCTATCTATCTATCTATCTATCTATCTATCTATCTATCTATCTATCT
>JANRMT010062806.1:66582828-66614519 GCA_026402145.1 Polypterus bichir lapradei | reverse complement strand
TCTATCTATCTATCTATCTATCTATCTATCTATCTATCTATCTATCTTTTGCATGGTGTCAACTACAAAATGGTAGCTAGATGTGTTGCATAGCTCTTGCTGGTTCAAACAAATATTTTGGCAACACATGCTCAACTATTGCAACATCCTTGTGACAAGAATCATCTGACTTTAGGCTCCCTTGTGACAAAGCTTGCTTAAAAAAACCCACTTAACTCTCTCTCGTGACTGCCAGTGTTTCCTGCAACCACCTGCAGTTCTTGTTTCCCTTCTATCTCTACTAAAAGGTCTCCATAGGAAACCTCCTCCTGTCTGAAACCCTCTCTTCACACACTGCTGTGCTTCAGCCTGAGATTCTAAGATGACAGAGAGCCAGCTGAGACGTGATCTAAAGGATGCAAGCAGGTTATGTTGTTTCGATTCTGCATAAAAATAATATTATTTAACAAACTGTTTCTTCAATAACTTTCTGTACATCTTTCTACAGAGTCATTGCATTACAAAAGTAAATACCAAATCATTTAACGTATCTTTATTTAACAAAATATGTACTCCGGTTTGTCAAAATACAGTTGGTTAAATCATTATCAGAGCTTTTGCCACATGGCTTTGCTGTACCTCTGACAAAGCTGCTTCTTAAAATGATGCATACCATATGTTTCATCTTTAATGAATTTAAAATTTTATAAACATAGGAATGTAACACCCAATTAACAAATTAACAAAAAACAAACTGTAAGTAAATAGTAAGTAAACAAAAATGATACTTTTAATCAAAATTTGGTAAATCTCCTGCTTAGTTTATTTAAATATCTACAACCAGTGGTTTTACCTAATCACTCAATTGCTATATGGACAAGGGAACAGCATCTGCCCAGAGTATGGTCCTTCTATATCCATCCCACTTTTCTTTTGTTTGTTCTGTAATGAAAATTAACATAAACGTAATAAAAATGGATAAAAAAAACAAACTGCATTCCTAGTTAAAACGGCCAAAAAATACAATATGTGCTTATGAAGAAGAAATCTTCCTTATTATGATCGATATACCATGTAAGTAAATGTCATCTGTGGAATTTTAATTATACTGAGAGCAACCACATTGATTTCTTGTGGTTGCAGCATTTGCTCTTATATATCTTCAAACACTAAATTATGAGTCTTCAATCACCAATAAAGAAGAAAGGTTCAGGGGGACACACTTCATTTGTTGGCCTCTTTTGCATGTTTATTAACTCTAGAATCATTGCAATTTATTATCTATTAGACATTCAAAATGACTCATTACTTCTGAGTTAAAATTATTATGTTACAAAATAAGTATGTGTTCATACTGTATATAATGTAGTGTATAGTTCATCTTAGGTAGTTTCTTTACTGTAGATGAGATTATTTAAGATATTATTATAATAAAAACTTTAATAAACTAGCACCCCATCCAGAATAGTTTCCAACTTTGTGTCCTTTGTTGTTGGGAAGGGCTATGTTCCCCCATAACTCTACACTACATCAACAAACAGATGGAATTTAAGATTTCTACTGTAATAAAAAAATACTTTTGGGTGGCAAAAAGTTAGAAGCAGTAATCATTTCTTAAAAAAAATTAAAAAGAAACACATTTTAACAGCAAGACCTTTTTGCAGATGAGTATACTTTATATATTACCATAGTCATTATAATAGTGAAATGCAGGTTTTTAATAATGAAAAATGACAATAGCTCTTAAGTTAAACTCTTAACTGTGTTTACATGGAATTCTGAGCCCAAGACACACTCTGGGTTAATGTTAAGGAGGTTAAATAAGCATGCTAAGTGTCTGTTAACCCCGTCAGATAACTCAGTATCTATAAGTGATAATCTCATGATGGGTTATCAGATTTCATAGTTCTGTATATGAGTTGAAGGTAAATCTGAAATAAAATGTTGGATTATTTATTTATCCATCCATCCATTATCCAACCTGTTATATCCTAATTACAGGGTCACAGGGGTCTGCTGGAACCAATTTAATTATCAATTATTCTTTGCCAAAAACTAATAGAAGAGAGAAAAATAAACAATATAGTTCATTTAGAATAAAAAAGGACTGTTAATTAGTTTTTGAATTATGAGATATTCCTAAGACAAAAATGTGCATGTATACTTCACTTAAGTATGCCACTAGTTAATGAGATTTATTCTTTTAGTTGAACAGGTCAGACTTTGCATGTTAATTACTAGATCTAGAAAGCTGCTATAGAAAGAAGTACAATATATATGAGATTTTTAAAATAGTAGACGGAGACATGAATATGTTATATATATTTAAAAGCTAGAAACGTATAATTTTCACTTGTTATCATGCGTATTGGCCATCAAGTGAGATAAATTGACAACACTGAATACATACATTTTAAGTGAGACACGCCACCTGTATTTAAATGTAATTCAAGAATTAACACCAATATACTGTATATGACTGCGGTGGGCAGGAGCCCTGCCCAGGGTTTGTTTCCTGCCTTGCGCCCAGTGTTGGCTGGGATTGGCTCCAGCAGACCCCCGTGACCCTGTAGTTAGGATATAGCAAGTTGGATAATGGATGGATACTGTATATGATTTTCAAAGTGATTAAATAACTCTGTAAAAAAATGTCGTTTGGAGGAATGTTTCAGTCACATGGAGTCAAAAGTAATTTTTTAAAAATTTGAGGGAAATAAACACCCATGACCTGAGATGAAAGCTGAGTGATGAAAACCATCTTCCCTGTTGGTGACCTTTAGGAGAAAATGCTTCTGAAAATTATTCAGCAGAAGTGTAGTTCCAGTTTTCATAGGAGAGTTTTCATTTATTTATTTTCTGAATCCACTCATTCAGGAGTCAGAATTCAAACTATAATGCTAATTGAGACTACAGAGTTGTAAATTACTTGATTTATTATTATTTAGAAAATAAAATTCAGGATTGCCTTTAATATTTATTATTGATATACATAATCAGTCACCTTCCTTGCTGTTAGGGTTCAAGTGATTTTGTACAATTTGTTTTTCTTATTTTTTTTTAATTGTTTTTGTGACATTCACAAGTAACATTACCACCGGTGCTGTCTCAGAGTTGCCATGATGGCATTTATGTTCAAGGTTATGTGCACATCTGTGCAGTGCTTTTTGTGATGCTTAAAAGGTTGGGATGTTTTAGGCCAAGCTGTATTTGTTTTTGGGTCTGTGATTTGTTTGAAATAAAGGGAAGACTTGTTAGTGAGAGGTGACTGGTTCTTTAAGTTTTGTGATTATTTTTAGGGTTAGTGGTTTTCTGATCTTCTGCTTGTTCTTCGACATGTCGATAAGCAAGCACAATAACCCAGCCTAGCTGACTACTCTTCTTTAAAAATTTCACTATACTTACTCAAATATAAAAATCTTACTCTGCATTATAACTCCAGAGATGATTATAGAATCATGATGTGTGCTTTCTGATTATTCATGAATGCAGGGAAGCAAACATTTGTCTTAAAATATTCTTGTTTTTATTATGTAACACACATGCGCATGAGAGGCAGCTGAAGGGCTCACAAAGGGATAATTCCATGGCAGACCAGGGGGTGTCATAGTGCGCTAATCCTTCCTCTTTTTCATCAGCAGACCAACCATGGGAAATTTCGCCTGGACTCGAGGATGTCACTTCTTCTTCCGAGCCCCATGATGTCACTTCCGGTTCATGCTCTAATGACATCACTTCCCATGCCCAGCTTTAAAACCGCCACGTTTGCCTATTGTTGTCATTCTATTGTTGGACTGAAGTTTATTGAGACATGTCATTTGGAACCAATCTTTCATTTTGCCTGATTCAAGTGTACGACTGTCTGCCCCAAACTTCTTTCTGTGTCTGTTCAATCATTTCACAATTAGCATTTTAAAAAATAAATCAGTCCTTTTTATCAAATGTTGATCAAATATGATTGTACTTCAGACAGAGACCACCTTATTTATACTCTATTAGAGGTAGAATTCCATTACAACAAAGTGCCAGAGACCTAAAAAAATGTCGTTGTAATGAAAATTTTGTAGTAATGAGATATATATTTGTCGCTATAGTGCTTGATTTAACTTGAGTCCAGGCATTTGCAATCATTTCAGTAGCTTCTTTCATGTTATTTCTCAACTATTCCTGTCTACAAATAATGCTGACGAGAATTTTTTTCAGCATTTCCTTATGATAATACACTTTCTGGGTGCGAATGATGCCCAAATCCAATGGCTAAAGCACCGCCGTGCAATTGGGTGGGAGGAAGTCAACTCGAACATTATCTAAATGTGGAAGCATGCTGTGGGCAGCACAGTTATCAATCTGAAGCAGAATCTTCCTTTTCTTCTTCATATTGTGAGGTTTCTGAAGTGTGATTGCTATGTCTATGGAAGATTGTTTGTCCATTGCTGGGGCAAGGCAACCACAGGCTCACAGTGCTGCAGCAGAGCACTGCAGAAGAAAATCTGAAAACATTGCGGTCGCGCTGTAAGTGCCTGTCGTCGATGGGTGAATAGTACACAGCAATTAGGCAGGGTCGTGACCAGGTTAGTGGCCAAGTAATACTGTTCCCTGCATTTATAATGTTCCTTGCATCACTCATCGAGATCTTTTCGGAGTTGCATCAGCAGCGAGCTGCTGCAGTGCTATGAGCCTGCTATTGCCCTGGCAATGGATAAACAGTCTTCCACAGACGCGGTGATCATGCTTCGGGACGATCTTCGGCATGTCATCCCATTGGGGAAGGTCCCAAATGAGTTTAGAAACCTCACAACAGTGACTTTGCTTTTTCTTGAAGCAGTGGCGCACTAATAGGAATGTTTCTTGTATGAGCATCTGCCAGTGGGTGACAATGAGTTAAATTCCAATGGATGTTTTTCAAATGTTGATGAGCAATAAGCAAAAGGTATCACTGAAAACCACAGAAAACAAACACAGCAAAAAAAAATTTCGAAGAGAGAAACATTTACAATGTTTGTGTTCAGGGATCGTTGTGCACAACTGAGCTGCGACCACAGAACTAACTGCTCTGTGAATGATTCATTCAGGCATTTCAAGGTCTTTTGGGCACTTTGTTGTAATGAAAGTATCTGCTGAATGTATTTTGTAGTAACGAGATTTCTATAGACTCATGTCATATGGGGAAACTGTAGGGATCATAAAAATACATTATTGTAATGAAAATTTCGTTGATATCCGTTGTAATGGAATTTCACCTGTGTTTATAATAAATTTATACTAATAATTAACAGTACATTTATGTTATTAATATCTGTAAAATAAAAAGTGCTACAACACTTCCCTTCTCTTGCTGATGTTAATGTTCTCTGTTAATAATTTTGGATATACACATGAGAAATGTTGTGTTTTATTTTTAAAAATCTTAACTAGCTGTAGTTGTCTTGCTGAGATTATAGAAGATCTTAGTATTCCTTTTAGATGACAATGAAGCCAATAGAAATAAAAACATCCTTAAGTAAAATGAAAAGACTCAAGAGAACAATATAAAAATAATTTTTTCCCTTAGTCTTCATTTTCCCATCATCTTTCTGACCTCAAATCTAAGATTTCAGGAACCTGGGGCTTATCGAGCAGTATCAGCTACAAGTCACAAACCAAAGGGAAAACATGCAAATATCCACACATTTAGAGATCGGGGTTGGAACTGTAACATTCTATAGCAGTATTGTCAACCCCTTTACATTCCTTAACATTCAAAATATCTTGATAAAAATAATTCTTGACAATGGAAATTCCACAACATCTTGAAACTGTTATGACTGTTGGATGAATAATTTTTCTAAAAAAGATCAATGCCAGAAAAAAAGCTTTACAACAGGTACAAACCAATTTGTGCACTGTTATAGTTTCATCCGGTCACTGATCAAATGTGGTTGATTTGTTTCAAAATGCAGAGATAATCAACAGTGACAGTACAAAAAGTTAAAGGGAGCTGGATTTGAGGAGTGCATTTATTAATGCTAACAAAATATATTCATATATATTTTACAAAACTTCAGTTTAACTTATCTGTAAAAAGTTGTTTGAGAATGTATTATTGATCAATAGAGGCATAAAGTTACAATTATTACTGTCAAATCAGAACAGTTTCCTTGTTTCTTTGAGTTTCATGTCTTTGAATGTATCACTAGAGGAAGAAATGTAAAAGTTCTGAAACCTGAAAAATGTATCAAATGTATTTACTCATTACTTCTAAAGTCTCATATCACATTTAGATTATAACAACACTAAGCTATTAAGTTATTTTGGATTATTGTGCAATATTTTGCTTTAAAATAATTGTATTACATTACATTCTGTTTAAAATATATAAAATACAATATACATAAAAAAGATAAATTAGGAAAAAGACATTATGACGCTGGTCCCATACTCAGTCCTTATCAAAATAGTACAGGAAAAAGAAAAGCATAGTAGTAAGAAGGAAGTTAAAATTAATAAAATATCTAGAAAGTTTAAAACAAATGAATGTCATCAACAATTACAGTGCTTTCAGAAAGCACTTAGACTGCTTTCCTTTTTCACATTTTTTACTGTATGTTGCAGTCTTTTGCTAAAATAGTGTGAATAATTTTTTTTCCTCATCAAATAACCCTCAATACCCCAGAATGACAAAGTGAAAACAGGATTTTAGTAATTTTTACCAAAAATATGAAATGTCACATTGACGCAAGTATTCAAACCCTTTGCTATGACACTTGAAATTTGGGTAAGGTGCATCCCATTCTGTTATTCATCATTGAGATGTTTTTTTACACCTTGTAGTTAGTTCAGTTTTTGCACATGATTAGAAATGGCACACACCTGTCTATCTAAGGTCCCACTGGTGACTGTGTGTATCAGAGCAAAAAACAATCCATGAAGTCAAAAAAAAAAACTGCCTGCACACTTTATAGACAGTGTTGTATTGAGACAAAGATCTAAGAAAAGCTATGAAAATTCCTGCAGTATTGAAGGTTCCCAAGAGCACAGTTGGCATCATAATTCTTAAATGCAGGAACAACTATAATGACTTCCTGAAGCTGGCTACCATGCAAAACTAAGCAAACGTAGGGGAAGGGCCATGGTAACAGAGGTGACCAAGAACTCGATCGTCACTGGGTGAGCTTCAGTGAACATGTCTGCAGATTTGATAAATATCACTGCAATGCTCTGTCAATCTAGGCTTTATGAGATTGTAAAGCCTCAGTAAAAGAAATACAGAAGCCCAATTAGACATTGCAAAAAGGCACCTAAAGGACTGTGGCAAACTGTTTCTTGGGGCTATGATTTAGAGCAAGTATAAATCTATTTATAGTTTTACTTTGCCTTTTATGAATATTTTTATGTACTTGTTCAAAAGTGGGACGCACAAGACGCCTCTAAGAAACAGATGGGTAGCTGCATGAGGCTGTGCTTCAGTAGGCAGTGCACTTGGATGGTGCTCCCGGGTTCAGGAGGCTGGCCAGGCCTGAGGATGAAAGTGCCGATGTGTTGGTTTTGCTCAAGCGCTGTGGAAAGAGCATCAGGTTAGTTGCTCGCAAGGGAGAAAGTGTGAGTGAGTTGAGGACCCAGAGGAAGTGCAGCAAAAATTACCTGAGTGGAGTTCAGGAGAGTAATCTGAGTAGTGGAGTCATACATATGTTTGCATGTGCATGTGTGGGGGATCAAACCCCATGATGAAGGATTTCCTTCCTGCTCGAGGCACACAATGCTGTGAGAGTGGAAACACATATGCCTGTTGGTGGGGAGAAGTATCTACTGGAACTGGAAAAAGAAGGGTTGTTCTTTTTCATCTACTCATCTGCTAGCAAACTTCTTTTTGATCCGCTGAGAGAGAGAGAGAGATACAGTACAGGTCAAAAGTTTGGATACACCTCCTCATTCAATGTGTTTTCTTTATTTTCATGACTGAAGGCATCAAAACTATGAATGAACACATGTGGAGTTATGTGCTTAACAAAAAAACGTGAAATAACTGAAAACATGTTTTATATTCTAGTTTCTTCAAAATAGCCACCCTTTGCTCTGATTACTGCTTTGTACACTCTTGGCATTCTCTCGATGAGCTTCAACAGGTAGTCACCTGAAATGGTTTTCACTTAACAGGTATGCCTTATCAGGGTTATTTAGTGGAATTTCTTGCTTTATCAATGGGGTTGGGACCAGCAGTTGTGTTGTGCAGAAGTCAGCTTAGTTGGACGATCATTTATTTTTCAACAGGACAATGACCCCAAACACACCTCCAGGCTGTATAAGGGCTATTTGACCAAGAAGGAGAGTGATGGAGTGCTGTAAATGGTCATGAAAATAAAGAAAACACATTGAAAGAGGAGGTGTGTCCAAACTTTTGGCCTGCACTTTATACAGAATCTCGGGAGATCAGCTAGTTATCTGATTATTTTTATTTTGTGTATAATTTGTCTTTGGTTTGGGATCTGTTTGCCCTTAAGCAAATTTCGAGATAGAAACAGGGTGAAGGTTCAGATTTTTTTTTTTTTTTTTTTATCATTTCTCGTATTTTATTTTTATTTGTTTTTGATAGCTTGACACCAGGTTGTGTTTTCAAAGTGGCACTTAATAGATTAAACATTTTTTTAATATCTTCATATACTTTGTGTCTGTGTCTCATATTCTTCCACTAACTGATGCTTGGCTCGGCTATTGCCCAGGTCTCTACAACCTGCTTAGGCCAAGGGCTCAGGGCATCACAAGATCTCTCAGAATGTGAGAAACAAGATTCTGTAGCCTGATGAAATTAAGAAAACATCATGCCTGGAGTAAACCAGGCACCACTCATCATCTGTTCAATGCAATTTCAATGGTAGAGAATGATAATGATGGTACTATCATGCTATGGGGCTGACTTTCAACAGTAGCTAAATACTTGAGTCAATGTGATATTTCAGTTGTTTATTTTTAATAAATTAGCAAAAATACGGTTTTCACTTTGTCATTCAGAGGTAGGAACATAACAAAATGTGAAAAAAGTGAAAGGTCTGAATACTTTCTGAATCCAATGAAGTTTAAGCAATACCTGTGGAAGATGGTGTCAAAAAACGCTGAACATTGGGATATTTCTGAGTAGTTCCTCATCAGGTGAATTCAACTTAGAGCCTGACTTTTCAGTTTGTTTTTATTCATTGCCTTGTATTTCTTTGTGCTGTTTATGTCTCTGTAGATTTTAAATCTGTTTGTTACAATCTATTTTGTGTCCTGAATAATTGTGAAGTACATTGAATCAAGCAGTTATGAATCTTGCTTTAAAATAATGTGTTTAATTGAATTATATTCTGTGAAGGAGGCTGTTTAATTATGCAGAATCGATTTTTATTAGACTCATTTTTGCAATTGGAAGGACGTTTCCTCATTTATGTACTTAGTGTGTCTAGGCACTGTCAGTCATTACAGAACTGTTAATTTTGTAAAAAACTAACTGCATAACCTGTGGATGTGGTGCTTGCTTGTTTATTAAAATATTAATTACAGTATACTACTGAGGGATTTTGCTTTTTTCCCTATCTATGTAAGTTTCTAGCCAGCTGTCTGTTTCTAACCTTATTATAGCATTTTAGTCCACCAGCCAAAACAATGATGGATAGTAGTGGGTTGCTATATGAAATTTCAATTTACTGATATTAATACATTTTTAATATAAAATATTAGTCGTAATGGCTTGATTAACACCACATACTGTATTTACTTTGTGTTTTTGCAGTTCTACTAAGGGATGAAGCAGCAATTTTATGAAATCTTCTGCCTATTTGCAGAAAATCTACATATTCTGTTAGATTCTCCCACTATTAACTTTGAATTGAATTTTTTTTAAAATAATACATTCCCATTTATTCAATGAGCTTACTTTCAGGTATTGTTCATATGTGGACAGGATGATACTTTCCCAATGAATGAATGGGCAGAGAGTAACAATTATTTTGATCACAAAATAGGCAATTTCACATTGTGTTCCTGAACTAAAGTAGAAAACACTTGCAGGGAAGAGAAGATGAAAGAGAAATAACAAGGATACAAAGACAACATGGCAAACTGGTTTTAATTTATGGAGCAAGAATAATGGAAATTGTGTTTCTTAGTACATTCAGCTTGTAAACTTTCTAACCCAATCAAATTTACAAATGTTACATGACTATTGAAAAATATACTTGAGCAAAGTATCCAATCCCAATGTATATAAGAGGTTAGAGTACATTGAGCACATTGAATTATAAGAGAGTATAGTGTGTGGCTGTGTTTGTTTGTTTTCTGCAGTCAACTAGTATTCAACCTACAGCTGCACCTGCTCTTGGCAGAATACACCTCAGCTATCTTAGGCTCTGATTTGGAATTAAGTAAGAAAAAGCATTGCTTTATTGTCAAAAATAATGAAGCATTAAATATTATTAAATGTGTGTGATTTAAGGTCTTTCCATTACATTCACTGTATTTTATACAAATTTTATAAAACTATTAAAATACAGCAAAACATGGTGTCCTTTTTATGTATCAGGCTTATTTAGGCAGGTCATATTTGGATTCCATCATGCTTTAGCAAAGGCCAAATTTAAGTGTCTTCTACTTCCAGGTTTTTTTTTTCTTTTAACGAAGCCCATGGCCACTGAACATGTCCTCCTATGGACGAAGCAGAGCATGGAAAAGGGCTTCCATTTTTTTTCATTATCATCAGCAGTTTCATTTTTTCACTGGTGGAATTCTGTTTATGGACAACTTATTCCACGGTTTTAGTATTTGACGTTTTCATCATTAGACCTTTTTTTATTCTGATTCTCAAAAATAACTATGGAAAATATTGTACACCTAAAAGTGTCTCATCTTGTTTTTTTTGTGAAACTAACCAAATTTATGCATTCTCAGAAATCATGAGGTGCCCACATTATCCCTACAGGCAGAAAATCTGTTGGGATCTTTTATCTTCACAGTGCAGATGTTACTGAGTGGAATTTTGACATGCTAAATATTGAAATGTTTGTGTGTTTGTAACCTCATATTAAGATTATTAGCAACATTTGTAATGACAAATGCTAGAGTTAGCAGATAATGAAACATTATTACTAGTTAAAAAATGTATCAAAGAGATATAGCGAGCACAAAAAACAAGTATCCCACTTGTGATATATATATATATATATATATATATAGTTCTATTACAAATTTTATCTACGTTTGTAAAATTATTTTCTTTCAAAACATTTTCTATTATAAAATTGAATGAACAGTTTTAGATGCCTGTGAGTGTTTTAATCCACCTTATTACTTCTGAGCAGATAAGTTCTAAACAGACTTTAAAAACTTCAAAGATAAATGCTTATTCTTAATTATGAAAACATTCCTCTTAGAAAGTTAATGTACAATGTAAATAATACAAGTAAATGGATTGGAAATGCTAAAACTTTCTTTAATCTGCATTACTTTTCGAAGATGCAATTCCATAACTGGACAAAATGTTAAAGAAATCATTGTGTTTTATCAAAAAAGATGCAGGACCTAACCTCAAAGATAAATGGAGCTTGCAAAATGCTGCGTATGCGAAGATTCCTAAGCATTTTAGTGATTTCCCCAGACAGTTTTCCATCCAGAAGCTTATAGTTCTGGTATTAATAAAAGACTGACAGTAAGGCTCTGCTTTTCGTTTATTGACAGTATAAATCTGTTTAAACATTAAATGCTGAATTAAATGGGCAAATAAATAAATAAAATACAAAACACCAGAAAGCATTATACTCTGTTTAGAAAACAAAATAAACATATAATATTGAATGCTTCATTAATTCACTTTAATGTTGTACTATTGCATATAATGATGTAGAATAAAATTATTTACATTTCCTGCATAAAACGCACACAATGACTATAACAAGTATTGACCAAAAAGGGCATGTGCTCAAGTACATCAAATTTTATGAAGATATATTTTACTTACTTTAAATTATATTTTCATTGCCTCACTTTTTCCTAGAAGCCTGGTGGGAAGAGAATGTCAAGATATAAACTGAAGTATGGAAAATCACACCACTACTGTCAATGCTTCCTTTATGTTCCAGCTCCAGAAATTGGTCCTTAGGTGAGCTAAAGCTGAACATCACCATGCTACCTTCCTTTAGAAGATAGCAAGAAAAAGATTTATCGTATATACTCGTGGATAAGTTCTCCCACTGATAAGTCGGGACTTGATTTTAATGTATGATTTCTGGTATTCATATAAGTCGAATGCAGAAAACTCACGCTATTGGTCCAAGAGATTATGATATTGCTAATGCCCACCTGAGAGAGTAACCACGAGCACACTGCCTTTTTTTTCTATGTGGGTGCAGCAATGTGCTTTATCAGCGTGTGCTCCTAACCTTTCTCTCTCTCTCTATTGTGCCTACATGACCACGCGGAAATACCCCAGCTGTCCTGAAGTGACGTTTGCACTGTTTTGTGTTTTTTGTATCTCACACTCTCATACACCTTTATCATAAGATCATCCCTTATCTACGATGGAGCCTTCAATCAGAAGAAAATATGAAGCTGGTTTTAAATTAAACGTCATTGAAGTAGCGAAAGAAATTGGTAACTGTGCTGCTGCAACAAAATTCGATGCATCATAGAAAGTGATGTGAGATTGGAGGAGGCAAGAGGATGAAAAAAAAAATAAGTGTTGCATTTTTGAACAGGCGTATAAGTCAGGGTCTGATTTTATGATCAATTTTTCAGGTTTCAAGACTTGACTTATACGTGAGTATATACGGTACATATAATAAACAAGTAGGCAGCACAGAGAAAAGGCCAACATATACTGTATATGTCTACAGAGAAATATTGCTTGCCTAGCAGTCAGTCAGTCATTTTTCAACCTGCTATATCCTAACACAGGGTCATGGGGGTCTACTAGTGCCAATCCCAGCCAGTACAGGGAGCAAGGCAGGAACAAACACCGGGCAGGGTGCCAGCCCACAGCAGGGCACACAGATACACACACCCAAGTGATAAAATTGGCCATGGCACCCCAGTTTTGATGTCAACCTTAATTCATTATATGCATGTTTATACAACAAAAGACTATCATTTCATTTTCCTTTTTAGATTACTTCTGCATATCGCCTTGAACAAGTCAATGCTAAATCAGTGTAAACCCCTTTTCTTTTTAGGAGTTCTTTCCTGTAATTATAATTACATTTCCTTTAACCAATATATAACTGGTGCTTTGCACTTGACTGCAATATGTTTAGTTTTCCAGTGAAACAAAAAAGGATGCAGGCTTTAAAAAAAAGCTACACCTGCACTGCCACACAGGTCTAGACCAAACCAGCAGGCCTCACGTCCTCAGGTAGCATAGCCACAAACTCTAGTTGTAGACATACTGTACATCCTACAGAAGCCCACAAATGAGTTGGAGACTTTAAAATTAAACAAAGATTCACAAAAAAGAGAAAGAGAGAAAACTACAAAAGAAGGCTGTTGTACGGCATGTTTCCCAGGATAGTTCAGTTGTCTAGTGAGTCATTTGGCTTGGGTGTGCACTGCTGAAAAATTGCATCCCATTCAGGAAAAATACCTGCCACGTGAAATAAGTATATCAAACAATGTCTGTATACGTAAATATTACACATAAATATTATGAAAAGTCCAGATCTTGTATTGGTAAAGGGATGAGACAGAGAACATGAGTCAAGTATTAAACTTAGTTCATTTTTAAAAAGAGGACTGTGTGCAGCTCAACATTAGAAAAACCAAGGAACTGGTCATTGTCTTTTGCCTCACCAGTAAGGCCTCTATACCCAGTCACTATTCATACGGTGAATGTGGAGATGCTGGTACAAGTACTTGGGGATCCACATTGACGATGTCATAAGTAGATTTTGTTATTTATTTTTTTACAAGGTTTTGTCATGTTTTTCATAGAACTTTCATGGATTTTTCTTTGGCACAAGTAATCTCATTCTGGTGTTTTGAATTCATCAAGTATTTAAAGTGCTGAAAAATATTTTGCACCATTATCAATGCCACTTTATTTGCTCTAGGATGTGTCCGCTTTGTAAGTCTTGTCATTAGGATACAACTCCTAGTTGCCATGGGTATGGTCTTTGAGGTTGTGACTTCTGACGTTGTTTGTGTGATAGGTTAAAAAGTCAACTTTGGCATTCATTTTCTATCGTAGCTTTGTGGACAGAAACCACCTTATGTTAGCATTTCTTATTTTTAAGATTCTCTAATTTACTAATCTTTTGGCTCTGAAATTTTGACTAAAATTTTCAATTCTTTTTTTATTTACAATGATGTTATTTTTATCTTCCTTGACTATGTTTAATCTCCTAGTCCAACACCTTTCTAAACTGCTAGCTGCCCACCTCTAGCAGAACAGATGACAGGGTGGACATACATTGTAATACAGATGAACTACATATGAAAGGGCACACCAGATTCTCTTTACTTAGAGGCTGCATTCTTTCTATATGAGTAGTGACATCCTTTTTATGTTTACTGCCATAACCAGTTCAGTTTTCTATGCTTTAGCATGCCATTCTGGTAACATAACTTCAAGAAGGGCCAAAGAATGGACAAGCTCATTAGAAAGGCTGGTAGAAGTTAGTAATGCTAACTGAATATGTTTCACAGATAAAATCCACAAAAGCCAAAAAGTATTAAATTTTATTTTAGTAAGCTACATTTTGAGCAAATATCGTAAAGAAAGAAAACCTTGATAAACTTGAAGGTGTAAAATCAACTAAAGAACAATAAAGCAGAATTAAATGTGTACTTCATACAGTGCAGAATAAACTAATCCTAATGTTTAGTGTAATAGTAAATTTAAAATAGCTTCTCAATGGGTAAGAAATGATATATGAAAGATGTCATGAAAGAAAAAATAATTCTGTTAGGACTACAAGAGACAAAGAATAACTCCTGGTCCTAACTATAGAGCTTGTGAGCAGCAGTTCAAAAGGAAATTAGAAATGCCAGAAGGCACATAGAAATGAACACAGCTAGAAATGCAAAAGTACACCCTATGGGCTTTTTTCAGTATTAGCAGTAAGAGAATGGTCAAGGAAAAGGTGTATGTATTAAAGTGAGCAAAGGGAAATAAAATATACAGAAAGAAACAAATACCTTCACTTCATAATGTTTTTCAGGTTTTCATCTATGAAGAAGTCAGAAACTTGCCAGTAGCTATGGGGATATTAATAAAACACTAAATGATTTGGACATTCCAGAGAAAGATGTACTACCTGGATTAAAAAGGATAAATTCAAATAAATTGCTGGCAGCAAATAACATTTACCCAACAGTACTCAAAAATGCTAGTATAATTATAAATTCTTCATATGCATTTTGTTTTGGAATTTAGTGTATACCAGGAAAATAAAGCCACAATGTTTTTGTATATAAAAAAAGGCTGGGCTCAGCTTGATAATTACAGTCTTGTTAACAAAAAATACATGAGGTATATATTAATGTGAACAATCATTAAAGACATAAGCACAAAAGCATATTAAGTATAATTCCATTTTTTAGTTCCAATTCATTTATATTAAGCAGCATGCTATACTCTAATAGTCAATGCAGAATAAATTAAAGGAATACACATTAACAAAGAACATAATGTCAAAACATGAAATGAAAAACATCATACAATATTTGAGAGGGGACCCAAACATTCCTGGAAGTATTTAAAAAATAAATACATTTTGTAAAGCTTACAGCAATTCTGTTTTAGTCACATTTAAAACTCTGCTTGAAATGTGATACACTTGTCCCTGCATTTCTCCCATTCTTGGAAACTTTTCCTTCATTCATCTTTTGTTCCATGGTCTAGGGCCTCCTGCATTTTATATGGATTTCATCCACAGTAGCAAATCTTCTTCCCTTCAGTCTCTCTCTTTTAATTTTGTGAGCAAAAAGAAGCCACAGGATGTGAGATCTGGTGAGTACAAGGGAAGCAGAAACCATATTGTTTTTAGTCAGAAACGTGACAACACGGTCTTGGCAGGGTCTTCTGAAGGTTCAAGCTATGTTGAGAGGAAGAGCTTTTAGCTGTGGTAAGAGCAGTCCATCTGTGTGAGGGATGGCCTTCAACTTTATTTCAGTCTGAGGACAATATTTGATTCTGACATGTCCTGATTTTTGGTGCGGATTAGGCTGTTCATACTACAACTGTGTATATGATTCATTTACACAAGAATAAAAACATCATAATCTTTAGGAACTGTTACTAATCCTCCTCTATTCTCTTTCAGTTCTTGGTATCATACTAGGGTACTTGGTGCTACTGCTACATTAACAAGCGACTACTCCCTTTTTTATATTTTATTTATTCCAAAAATACAAAAATGTACAATATAACAAACATAGATTCTAGTGAAAACAAAATTAAGAAATTTAAAAGTCTATTTAATCAGAAATACAATTAGTCCAATATATTTCAAAAAACAAGATTTATAATAATGGGATTTTTTCCAACAGTCATAACACATGAAGATTAAGTGAATTAATATTACTAAATTAGTCTCTGTGTGTTCACCATGTGATGGACTGGCACCATGTCCAGAGATTGTTTCTGCCTTGCTAGGATAGGCTCCAACATTTTCATGATTCTGCTTAGGATAGGCAAGTTAGAAAATTGGATGGACAGATAGAATCATAAACCACGCTAAACCCACCCTTACTTATGTTTGTCTGAGTAGGATCTTTGTTCTCTATTTCATGCTGAATATGACTATTCCAATATACAGTATATAGCTTGGTCATATTCTTTATGCCATTCTCTGTTTAGTATGACTTATTTTTTTGTGACTTCTTGAAATCATTTTCAAGGAGACCTCGCTACTAGCTTCAATCTTACCAATCCCCAGACTGGGAACCTGGCCACTGCTGAATGTGCATCCTGCTGATAAGGTTGCTTTCACAACTTCAGCACCCTGCTGAACATGACTGATGTTTGTCTTAGTCTCTACTTGCTCTACATCTGCCACAGCTTGTCTCATCCACTTTGGCTTAGGTTAATCTCTCTCTTTCTCTGATGGATTTTAAGACATATTATAATCTGAGTTGTAATGGAATTTACACAGCATTAAATATATAAAATATAACATTAAAAAAAATTTAATAAAGAAGTACTGGCTACCTATATCTGACAACAGACAAACTACAACTCCTGTTCATGGAAATTGACAGGAGAGATATTTGGGAACTTTGGGATTGAAAAGAATTCAGTCTGCTTCTCATTGTGCTTTTAAGAATATACTAATGATAGTTAAGAATTCCCAGCAAGGAAAGAACACACAGTTGGTCTTAGTCTTCATAATTGTGACTGTGGACTCCCTATAGATTTATTTTTGTGGTATCATTTGAGAACTGGATCAAATACAGGTATAAAACAACAATTATCTAAATAAAATGATATGTATGAAAACATCTGAAAAGGACAAATAAAATAAAATAAATACCCCTCTGATGCTCTCCCACCACCCATCCTTTACCCTCTTACATACAGGTTTGACCGTTTTATGTGATTATCAAGATATCTGATCTGACAGAATCAAGATGTCTGATCTGACAGAAGAAAAGGAGAGAGAAAATAAGAGAAGATGCTGGCCCAGGAGAACCCATATCTCATTGTACACAGGTTCAGTTATCAATATGGATGACCAGATATTTGGTGTTGTACTGTATCTACCAAATGATGCGATTTGGGAACATTGGTCCCAACTTCCCCTTTAATCCCAGCTGTTAAGAGCTCTAACCTGGTCTTATTGAGAAAGAGATGTATTCCAAGCAGGAGGTCAGAGCTGATTTGGCAGCAACACTTCCAAGAGAAAATCGCTTTCATTGCATATAATTGAGAGAAATGTTGGTGAGGTCTATTAACAAAAATATCTGAGGTATTAGAGCTAAGTCAATAGAAAAGACAGAAGACATAAAGAAAGCATTAGACCAAAAGGCAGCAACAGTGGAGCATCCCCAAAGCATAAGAAGGAAGATTCCCAATGCTCAGCTTTGATATAGAAAGCAGAAAGGATCTGAGGCCACCCCATAACATAACGTCTTTGAGGATTCAGGTATAGCCTGTGTACTAATTTGAGTTGGATAGTGGGGTTTCTGGACAACTTGGCAATATTTTTGAAATTGTAGCCAGGAATGTTGATAACTGAAACTTTTGTTTTAATCTTGTGCATTATCAGCTTGCCATATCTCAATTACTACATTAGCAAGTATTTATTTTCTGTTTTTACTGTACATCT
Source organism: Polypterus bichir lapradei (assembly GCA_026402145.1). NCBI lineage: Eukaryota > Metazoa > Chordata > Cladistia > Polypteriformes > Polypteridae > Polypterus > Polypterus bichir. The sequence continues at coordinate 66,596,280 of JANRMT010062806.1, read as the reverse complement.
GGCATAATGTATCTGTTTATGTAAATAAATGTTTTATAATTTACTCTTAATGCATTATAGTAGAAAATAGGTGTAAATGTACTGAGCCTGTACTAAAGAAGTAGGATATAAAGATGCTTTTTCTCATACCTCATTAAGTATATTTTTTGAAATCATTACAAATTAGTTAAGGGGTCTGACCATTTGCACTTTGAACAAAAAGATGGTGCATTTATTAAAGTTTTAACAGAATAAAAATAGAACAAAATAACTTTTCAAGGTAGTTTCTGACTAAAAAAAATTGTCTGCTTTGTATTATTCATGCTCTCATAATCCTTTCAAGCTATTTTGTAACCTTGTTTTAAGTGTAAGCATTTTTCTGGCTGTGGCTTTTACTGTTTCCCCTTTTATCTGTTTTAAAAACCTCTGTTGCTCTTGGGCATGACATACAGCTGCTCCAAATAGAGATCAGTGATTTATTAGGGAAACTTGATGAAATGTTGCTCGTTTGTTGTGGAGAAAATGAACAGATAGCCGTTTGCATATTCTCCCCATTAACAATATTCATCAATTTTCAAACTTTATTAATCTAATTATAAGGTCACAACAGGCTGGGGCCTTTCCTAGCAGCATCATGAGTACGGTAGCAACCGCCTCTGGTTGGGGTGTCAACACATTGCAGGGTACATTCACATACCCCATACTTAGTTGAAGTAAAAGTTGCCACTACAGTAAATGGCAGAAAAAAAGGAGTTTCTCAAAAACAGAGGGAAGGCTGAGGTTCAAATGCAGTCCTTTTTAGTCGTCATGCTCCAGTTCTAAACACTGTGCCACCCTGCTGCCCATCTCAGTAAAACAGCCCAGTAGGTTTAAATTCCAGCACAGAAGTGAAGCTGGATTGAATACACATTTGTTGAACTTAGAGGACTATTTTAATAAAGATGAAAAAGAAAATAAAATAAGAAAGCTGTCAAGTTAAATTATTAATTTCTAACAGCCATGCTTTGTCAATTGCTATTGAAAGAACAGAATGATGATTACGAGTTCAAAATCAGATTTAAAGTTTAGGTTCATAAATGTCCTGCTATTCCACAGAGGTCTGATGTCTGTTTGAAGCCTGCCAAATTTTTAGATCAAGGAATCATATTAAAAGAGCTATGAAATGGATGACAGCCAATAGAATGAAGCATGAAAAATGCAAAATATTTAAGCATTATTCATTTAAAAACAAAAAAAAAATATTTGCACCAATTGTGACTATACATTGGCAGCAATGTGAACAACAGCCGGACATACATATTTTATACTATCTTTCTTCTTGTAATTTCACACAGCTTGATTTTCTGTGATCCTTACTTTTTATTGATTAACCTTGAATTCTGAATGCATGACGGGAACTTTTTTATTGAAAAGACCATAACAGCTGCTAATCTAAGAAGGATAAAAAATAAACAATGATGGACCATCTTGATGAATATAGGACATAAGTCAGGCCATACAGATGTATTTACATTGACTTAGGAGTAAACGTCAGAAGGCAGTGAACCCATTAAAGTATTAAAATTAATCATCTTGCATTTATAAAACCTAGAAATCAATGTGAAGACAGTATCTGAAATTAGAAAAGACTTGTATTATTAATGGATTTCAATTCTTAAGAGATCAAGATGTGCTCAGAAAAACTGGGAGTCACTGCTTTCCAGGTTATTATCGATTAAGTATCATGTAGCCACTGCTTTTAGAAAAGGCTCTTTTTTAATATTATGAAGTTTTATTTTTTGTTTCAGTGTTATATAAAAAGTATGTTACAATACAAACATTCAATATTTATGACAGGAGTAATGTACCATTGCTGTGACTAATAAAGGTCTAATTAAAAATAAAATCACAAGCTACCTCTGGAAGACCCCGAATGAAAGAATGTCGGGCTAAGCATTCAGGTAGAACCACGATCCATTTCTCAATCTAAACGCTTAACTGGATATTGTAATTTCTTTTTTGCATGAGCTTCTGCTTTGATATTCTCAACAGGATGTATTTTACAATGAAATATAGATATGTAAATTTATGAAGTGGTTTTGTTGGTAATAGCATTAAATAATGTAGTGAATAATAACGCAGATTTCTAAATTTAAATACGGGTGTCCATAGTGAAGAATATATGACTCCTGCTGTTAACTTTCAACAGTTAAAGAGCCACAGAAATGTCTGAATGCATAACTTTAAGCAGAAGCCCTCGGGGTCATTTTAAATTAAATTAACTTGACTGCATGTGCCGTATTTTAGTAAGCCTGTTGACTTCTTTGTTAAAGCGAAGACTCGTTTTACTGTAAGTGTTGTACATTAGTCTTACAAATGAACATTGGAATCATTCACTTTTTTTCTAGAAGTATAGTAGGTTGAGACACTTGTGCTACTTGTACTCTATAACTGAAAGAAGGCAATGGGGTGAGGGTTTATACAGCATACTGTGTATCATGGAAAATCTACATCTGGGACTTCTAGAAGGAGCAAATGTGTGTAACATTAGCATCAAATGAAGAAGTACAAAGAGTTTTAAAGGGGTTTCATAACAATGAGTTGAAGAGAAGATATAAAAAGACCAATCAATTCTCCCATAACATTACTCAATAAGCATGATATGATACAAACATCTAAAAAATATATATTGTGGTATATGGCAGGCCAGTCATCCCGGCCAATACCCCCAGGCCGCCAGATGGAGCCCTTCCTACAGCATGGTGGTGCCCCAAATTCCAGCAGGGCATCATGGACATTGAAGTTTTCCTGTACAGCCCTGCTGGATAACGTCGGGGCTGCCGGGGGACGCTGCAGGGAGGCCCAGAGACATTTATTTTCCATATAGCACGGAAGTACTTCCATGTCACGAGGATGGAGGAAATAAAGTGCTTCTGGGCTGACGAAGAAAAGGAGCTTTCATCTGACCTGGAAGTGTTCCCAGTCACATGGACAGAGAGAAAGAAACATTTTAGGGTCAAGGACTATAAAATACTGTGGGAGATCCCAGACGGGCGAGCTGAGTCGGGTGGCAGGGGACAATGCGTCTGGGAGTGTGGAGGATTGTATTGTTTATGAGTATTGTGGAGTGGAGGGTGCTTTGTGCACATTATTACTTTAATAATGTCAATTATTGGACTTTTATCTGGTGTCTGGCGTCTGGTCTGAGGGTCCTGTGTAGTCGGCAGGATTCTCTGGCCGTCGGTTTGGCAGAGGACCTGAAAAAATTTCTGGCGTCAAGACATGCAGAAAAAATCGCCAATCCCTGTTACCAAGTTCGTTATGAGGAAGAAAAAAGTCAAGCAGAGCGGCAACACCGAGTGGAGGTTCCACGCTCGTCATGGACAACGGTCGGGATGAGCTGAGGAGAGGCTGCATGGGTCGGGAGAGGCCTCCGGAGAAGGACGACTACAATGAGATATGTGCCGGGGATTTAATTAACAACATCTTTAAAATAACACATTTTGTACTGTGCACATACCTCAAAGAAGACCATCCGGAGGCCCCGCGGGATGCAAACAGAAAACCCAGTGGGGGTGCTATGCTCTCGATCCAGCAGACGAGTCAGAAGGACTTCCATATGTCGGGTGCCAGTGAGGGACACGTGACCCAACCTGAAGCATTGTGGGAAGGAGGAGGTCCACGTTCTATTGCTTACGGCTGCGCCCTGGAAAAAACGGACTTGAACTTTCCGAAGGGGAAGGGGGAGGCAAGCGAAGCACCGCTCACCCCACACAAAGGTAAGGAGGGCCGGGAAATGACTGATCTGTCTGCCGACAAATTAATAAAGGCAGATCGCAATCCACCAAAGATGGCGACCCGGTCCTCTGAGAAGAAGAACTCCATATCCCAGGTACCTATGCGAAGCCCATCAGAACATGTGCCTGGAACGGACATGCTCATTGGCTCCTGGCCAGAAGGTAGTGCTAATAATGACTTGAGCTTGCCTTCAGCCGATTTAAATAAATTAATGGACGTGCGGGAACTGGAAAAGCTACTCCAGCCTATACATGCATTCTTACAGGTGCTGACAAATATCCAGAAGATCATTGCGGACTTAGGAGCAGCAGCTGAAGCGCCTATTAAGAAGCTGGATGAATACCTGCAGCAATCTTCTCGGGAGCCGTCTGTATTAATTAATTCGGTGGTACAGGTAAGCGAGACCCGTACCATACATCATAGAGGGACGCAGTGTGAACCGGGCCCGCGATTAATTAGTAGCGGGTGCCAAATCACTGCGAGCCCTACACGGGAGTGTGGAATAATGACAGAAGGGGTGGAGGATGCATCGATTGAGCCGGAGCAGCTGAAAAGTGCTGTCTCCCGGAGCGATGCGGTGCTGAAAATGCCGCCACCGGTCAGTTCAAAATCAAAAGGGGTGCAGAATGTAAAAGGGCTCTCTCTTTCCCATAGAGAGACCCAAACTGTGGACAAGCCCCAGAATTAAAAGGAGATCCCAAAAATGAAACGGGTCTCCTAATAAAATATCAAAGAGTGCAGAGGCGGCTGTGGAACCCTCCTCAGTGAGAAAAGGGGTGGAGCCTGATTTCCCCGAGTGTTTCCAGCATCACAGAGGGAGAATTCCGGGAGGACAGAGGCAGTGCTATGGATGCCGACGGCCAGGCCACATTTGGTGAAACTGTCCCTGGAGAGCAGGGGATAAAGTGGATCAGTTATGATATTCCCCCTAGGTTCTCCAGGGGGAAGGAACAGCCAAGGTCTGACCAGAAGTCCCTTCTGTAGGAAGATGACCCTCGCGGAGCTAGACGCTTCGAACCACTGTTCTTCACTGAGGGGGGAGTACTGTGGTATATGGCCAGCCAGTCATCCCGGCCAATACCCCCAGGCTGCCAAATGGAGCCCTTCCTACAACATGGAGGTGCCCCGAATTCCAGCAGGGCATCATGGACATTGGAGTTTTCCTGTACAGCCCTGCTGGATAACGTCGGGGCCACCAGGGGACGCTGCAGGGAGGCCCTGAGACATTTACTTTCCATATAGCCTAGAAGTACTTCCATGTCACGAGGACGGAAGAAATAAAGTGCTTCCGGGATGATGAAGAAAAGGAGCTTTTATCTGACCCGGAAGTGTTTCCAGTCACATGGACAGAGATAAAGAAACACTTCCGGGTCAAGGACTATAAAAGACTGTGGGAGATCCCAGATAGGCGAGCTGAGTCAGGTGGCAGGGGACAACGCGTCTGGGAGTGTGGAGGATTGTAGTATTGTAATTATTGAGTATTGTTTATTGTTTATGAGTATTGTGGAGTGGAGGGTGCTTTGTGCACATTATTACTTTAATAATGTCAATTACAGTATTGGACTTTTATCTAGTGTCTGGCGTCTGGTCTGAGGGTTCAAGGGGACAACAGCGCACCCTATCTGTCACAATATATATTTCCAACAATAGAAAAGGGACATGCAGTCGGCCACTCCTGGAGGCAGGCCTGGAAGAAGTGGTTTTTGGTTTGTGCCTGGTCATCAGATGACCCATGTAGCCCACTCAGGATCAACCTGGCAAAGCTTTTTGAAGACTAAATGTAGGCTCGCCAACCACAAGGAAGAGTGAGGGTCAGGTGCAATGCCAGCACGTGATAGGCAAGACTAGGAAGGATCAAACATACTAGATCTTGACAACGTGAGACTGACTCTTGAGATATGAAACTTAACTTCTCTGGTAGGCTGAAAAATACCAGTTATATAGAGTTGCACTGGTGACTGTAACCAAGATTCTCATTCAAGGTTATTCTCCCTCATGCTCATGTCGACAGCTTCAGAGAAGAAGCCCAGAATGTCCATGGGAACACTCATAAGCCCTCTAACTACCATGCTGTTGGAATTTGTGTGGGTTTCCACACTTGTGTGACTTGACTGACACAGAGGCAGACTTTGACTGTAATTTACTTGATGCTGTGATTGGGACAAATGTCTTGCCTGATCTGAATCTAAGTGGTGAATCATTGTATTTCTTTGTTTGTTATTGGTTGTCTATTGTGATCACTACTGTATGTTTAAACCCATTTTTTTTTCGAACATACCTGGTACTAGGGTTCCTTCAACCAAAGATTAATAATTGATTTCGTAGTCAAGTCATCTGATCTGAAACCAAATTTTCTGTACAACTAAGTATAGAGAGTTGCTGAGCAGTCAGTTAACTACCACTTAGTTTGTGAGCTGACTCAGGCAAATTAATTGCCCACTGGACAGATCTCAAGATGTCCAAGACATCAGTAGTGGACGCACCAGCAGGGAACTGCGGTCAAAAGGTTGTTGGAACTTGTCATGGTGGCAAACCTTGAACCTGTTGCTGAACATCAACTCTTTTTGTATGACATTAAAAGGACAGTCTCGAGGATTGAATAAGAGGTACTGGTTTCAGCAGGCCAAATAGTTGGCATTTTCAGCAGTTGTCAAAATGAAGGTCTGTGTGTGGGCAGGGTACAGCACGTCCATGGCTTAACAATCAGAGACTGTTTTAATAAATTAATAATTACTTGGCAGTCTTGATCTCCATGGGTGTGCGCAGCTGCAGGAGGTTGGTGAAGTAATTGTGACAAGATGCACCTGCACGTGAGGGTGCTGTCTTACTCAATTACTTCATTGGCTTCCTGAGGTGCACGATTGAGACGCTGTGCCCACGGAGGCATATAAAGATGAACCAGCATGAGAAAAGCAGAATAGATCAGTTGTCTCTGTCCAAATATTTATGGACCTAACTGTATCTTATGAAAGGTACTACTACTGGGAAATTACAGAGTCACTTCTTCCTAGCATTTAGTTCCTATATTTACAGCATCAATATGGGTGTTAGACTCTGTCAAGGGTAAGACTTGTTAAGGTTTTCAAGTGTGGGATATCAATGTGCAACCAAAGTTTAGAGGATATCCAGTTTGGAAACCCAAATATTGTTTTCTTGGCTTCATTAGATGGTGATCTCTGGTGCGCACTTTAATGGTTTGTAGCTGAGTATGATGCAGATTGGATGAGAATTTGTACATCCTAGATGAAGGTCATATACCTCTTGTGGAAAAGAGTGGCATGCTCCCTATAGGTAAAGGATGATCAACTGCCCCAAGTTTACTTGCCAGTAAGTCTGGTTCACAAGAATGGGAAGAGATTTATCAAAGATTCAGTGGAGCAGCAGTACTCTTAACATATGTTGCACCAGATTGTGGTTATAAAGCAAAAGCTAAGTTCACAGACAAAGCTGTTGACTTACCAGTCAGTCAACATTTTTATCCTCCCATATGGTCACAATATCTGGGTAGTAGCTAAAAGAATAGTAACATGAGTAAAAAGGCAGTTGCTGAACTCACTCTCTGTAATGAGCTTGACAATGCAGGAGGACTTAACACTTGAATCCCTGAAACATGCGATTTTTTTCATTGTCCCTGATCTCCTTAAATTTTCCTGACATATACCAAGAAGCTTGTAGCTCTTTATCACTGTGCTAATAACCCGCTTATGTTTTGCAAATTTGTAGATTAGCAGAATGCACCCTGCTACACCCCAGCATCATCCTGCTGAAATCCTCACATCTGAAGTCTATGTTGAAGTGTTTATCTGGTGATGCATTTGTAAGGAATTATATAGGAAATGAAATATCGTAATTTGAAATACATACATTTCATGTGTGTTCAATATCTACAACGATCTGTGTAAATACAGAATGACAGAGGAAATGTGAGGCAAGAAATACTGAACACATGGCTAAAACAGAAAATGTTTTCATACGTTATAGTAATAATGACAGAATTTTGACATGAAGTGTAGGATTTGTGAAGCCCACATATCCAAGAAACACTTTCACAAAAGGTGTAACAAAACAAGTTTGCTTTTATTCAAGAATAAAACTGGTACAGAATAAAAGATGTTCACATATGTGTGTGTTTGCGCATTTCATTTTCAACCAGTTGTCACAGTGGTAATGCTGCTCTGTCATGTGTCTGTGCAGATGACACGGTGGATAAGCTACTGTTTAGAAATGGTGAGATAATAGGTTCAAATTCTGCATCTTCTCTGTATTTAGTGCTTTGAGTAGTGAGGTGCTATTATTATTATTATCATATAACAAAATCCTATATATGATACAAGTCTGTAACAACCTATGTAAATTTATGTTTATGGTACTTTTAAAAAATGTTACTTTTCCTCGCACATGGACATTCATATCAACATCTCATTAGAACAATTCTTTTAATTCCATTTTATTCTTGAATAAAACTGAATTTGAACAATTTTTTAATTCAGTTTTACTCTTGGATTCTTGAGTAAAAAAAATGTTCAAATGACATGTTAATGTGAATGTCCATGTGCAAGGAAAAGTAAAATCCACCATAGACACTGCAGTTTCAGTTTGCTCAACTAGACACCATGAAGAAATGACTGAGCAGCATTTGTGTGTCTGCTTTTATCCCTTCAGCCCCAACTTCTACAAGTAACATAAGCTTACACTGACTGCTACAGACTCAAACCAAATTTATGTTTTTATTATATACTGTAATAGTAACAATAATAGCAGCTCACTACTCAAACTGTAAATGCGAAGAGAACTCAGAATCTAACCCTCTTGATTATGAGAGAGCAGTCCTTACCTCTGCACCAGCCATTTCTACTTCTTATTGATTGATAGTTGTGCTTCAGTTTCTTACACATTGCCAGTAGCATGTAAATTAAACAGTTTCTTTTTCTTCTGTTATATTCTTAAATAAAAGCTCACTTGTTTTGTTATACTTTTTGTGAAAATGTTCATTTGATATTTGGAAATTAAGTCTCCACACATTATACACTTCACATCAGCATTTTGTCATTATTACTATAATATGAGAAAAGTTTCTGTTTTAGTTATGTGTTCGACATTTCTTGCCTCGCATTTCCTGTCATCCTTCATTTACACAGATCGTTGTAGACATGCAACACATTAAAAGTATGTATTCCAAGTAACAATACATTATTTACCATATACTATTCCAGATACCTAACTACCAGATAAAGTGACTTAATCTCTGAGAATGTTGTGTCTGACTTGACTTCAGCTGATTTGGTGGGTGTTGGGATAGCAGGCTTCTTGCTGCTTGTGCTGATTGACACATTGACAAGGTGTGAGGGAATTTAAGGTGGCCCGGTATTACAAATATTTTCATAGGCTTCTGGGATTCTAGTGTTAAAATCTCTGAAGAAAGGTGCTGGGGATAGGTAGCCTTAGTCAGCCCACCTCAGCATTTTGCTACCATGACTCTCAACAGGAAAAGTGAAAAGAAAATGGTGTTAATACTTTAAAACCATTTCTTTTTATCCATTGTCTGAGTTACTGTAAAGTACTAGAGAACAATGTTAACTCCATTGTCGGGCACACTCATTCGCCTACCCACCAATACAATCTTGCACTGGGACAATTCTTTTTAACAAAAAATAAATGTTTGTTTCTTTTTTTTTTAATTGCAAATGCATTTTCATTGGCTCTACTTTATTCTACTAAATTATTTTAAATATTTACTTATTTACATATTTGAATAGATAAGTATTTTTTATTTTACTCTAGCAAAATAGCAGACCCAAGTGACCCTGTAGTTAGTATAGCAGGTTGGATAATGGATGGATGGACTCTAGCAAAATAAGTTTAGAAGCACAGTGCTAAGATTCCTTTGTTCTAGGGTCGAATTAGCTTTCATTTACTTTTTCCTATCTGTAGATATACATTGATGCATCCAAAATATATATATAGTAAAGTATTATTGGGATTCATATTTACTGGTAGCACCGGAACATGTTTCCAACGGTCTAAATATAACCCTGCCACAAAAAAGTATAAATAAGCATAAATTGCATATTAGCATAATATTATGCCAGTCTTTTCTTAAAAATGTATTTTTGCAAAGCAAAAAAAAAACATTTTTCTTCTTGGTACTTTATTAAAAACACTATTACTGTCTAAAATACTTTTTAAAGAATACTATATTTACATAAAATAATCTCATTTTCTTTTTATAGTCTCCTATCTCCCCTTTTCCTTTCACTTTAAAAAATGCAGTACAAGGAATGCCAGTTCTTGCTTCTGAGTTTTGACTTTGTTTTAATAAAGCTACATTTTAATATATATGCACGATCAAGCGAAGTATGCATGAATATAAAAGTAAAATATACCATATCTTAACAATATCAAAAATAAGCATTTTTGTTCATGATCCTTAAACAAAATGATATTTATCAGTCCAATGTTTTATTTTATACATGCTGTAACAGGCTGCAGGGCTGGCAAGGAGAGGAGATGGCACTCGGATGACAAAAATAACACAGGACAAGAGTAGTGATAATTGGGGTCAAAGAGAGAAAGTTCATCCAGATTTGACAATACTAGGATACTTTTGTGTGTCAATATAAGCAGACAGGGCTCTCCAAGAGGTGGCTGGCTCCGTCGAGTGCAGAGGATGTTCAAGAAGGTAATCCTCCATGTTTCCTCTCTATGGGAAATAATAGTAGGGTGTTGTACCGTGTTAGCCATTATGGATGCAATGAGAAGTCAAGGAGAGAGTACTTTTGCTCCTTGGGACTGCAGAGATCTGGAATGGATAAGACACTGATGCTTAAGAATGAAGTAGCCCAAAAACTACCATTTAAGGGCAAGTCTTGGCATACATGTACTAAAGTATTTGCGTCTCTGAGAGATCGCTTTTAACCTGATAGTTTGAAGTCCTTGTAGCTGTGACACTGATGTCAGAAAAATAGTGCAAAGGTGATCTGCCAGGTGTTGATTGAGTCTGGATTTGGGATGTGAGTTTGTGTCAGGTTCTAACTGGCAGAAAGATACTATGACAGAAGAGATGAAGAACGGAAATAAAGAGACATTGTTTTATTTTTTGTCAAGAGGATACTTTGGATTTTGTTTGTGTATGTTGTGTTTATTCCATATTTAGTGCCCTCCTTTTGATTACCCTTCCTTTGTACATTTTACTATATAACACTTAACACTGTATATTTTTTACATTCTTGGCCTCTCTGCTTCCATATAAGATGGCTCATGTAAGTGATCCTATTGCAACACATGTTGCTGACAAAGCAGATCAGCCATGGAATCGTTTACAAAAATGTGTTGCCTTGTGTTCATAGCCAAATTTGAAGCGCCTGCTTTTTTTTGAGAATTGGCAAAAATGAAAATAACATAAAATATGCTCAATGAAAATGACCTTAAAGGTCATATTAGTTTATTCAGTTTACTGTAGCATATCTGAACTTGTGCAGGTCCTCCTGTGAATTGACCCAGATGTAGCTGCGTCTGTCTTTGTTGCTCTTCCAGTCATATTGCACTGGTAGCTGGCACTCAATCTGGTGTGTAACTCTCCCATATGCTTACTACAAAGAAAACAGGCTGCTTTTGGATTCCCTGGGTAGGTGACCTCCTCCAACCCATAAACCCCATAAGCAAGTGAGCTTGTGCTCCATCTCAGACCTTGTCTGACAGTAACATTGAGGTCGGAACCGAAGAACTGCTAAGTAAAATAGATTATATTAATTATTTATTTAGGTTTTTTCCGTTTTTTTTTTTTTTTACAAAATTAAGTGATGTGAAAAGTGTGATTGGTATGCTTGCCTTACAAAGACAGGAGTGAAAAAAGACTGTAGTTTTTGTGAAGTACAGCAATAAAGCAAATGAAATAAGTTAAACTTACAAATATGGTACAATTTATTTTAAGCTAATTTAAAATGATTTTCTTGACCTTGACCCATGAACAACTGTGGGTGTGCATAAATGTGCCTTTTGCTGAACTTGCATCCTGTACATGGTTGGCTCCTGCCTTGTGCCCAATCATGCTAGTGCAGACTCTTTCCTCGGTTGTTGTAAATTGTAATGTAAATAAATTATAATGCAATTAGTTAGCACAGTTGAGAGTATATAATGCCTGTAATATTGTTTGTGACCACTGAGTGCACATGTCATACCTCTAAACCCCAGGTTCAAAGACAGTGTATATTTTTAAAGGAAATACTTTAAACTTGCTTATTTCTTCCACAATAAATCTCAATATATTCTTCTTTTCTTTTCTCCTTCAGTCCTTCCCAGGTGAACATTTTCCTCCTTCCCTGACTCCAGTTTGCCTGGAGGAGGAGGAGGAGCAGCAGCAGTTTCTTTTCAGCCTGAACCTAGGAGTTTATTCATTGTAACATCATTGTCAAGAAGCACATCTAAATCAGGTGGAAATTCCCAAAGACAGGGGAATATCTTCCTGGCAGCTCACACTGGTGGCACCCAAGTACCCCAATAGGACCATTCATTGGGACTATAGCCCTGAGGGTGCAGAAATGGGAGTTCATCCAGAGTGATGGTGCCTCTCAGGGTGCTGGGGAAATACATGGCCTCAGGAGCAGTCTCCCTCTGCCCTTCCACTATGGCAGCCTCTGACAAAAAGATGGAACACCACCAGTCTTGGTCAAGGTGCCCAACCATCCACTTTGGCTATCCCTTTTCAGGATCCCCCAGCTAGGTAGGGAGGCCTCGATCCCAGCCAGAATGCCAATTGATGTTTAACTTCTATCACGTTATATAGCTTGTATTAAGAAATGTAAATGTGTACAGTATGTGCTAATAACGTGAATCCAATATACTGTTTGTGTGTTTTGACCCCTGGGGCACTGACCACCAGGAAGAAAAATGATACCACAGGCATGATATTTAAAAGATAGAAAAAGAGTTTATTTATTCCCACTAAGTAAACCGCTTTTTTCTTGTGGGCTCAAATACATTGTGAGTAAATGAAACTCCCTTCAAAAGTGGATTTTATTTGGCTGAAACCAACTAAGATCTGCCAATATCTCTTTTGGTAGCTCCTTTTAAAGATCATGGGGCAGGTAAGGGGTGGTAATAGATTGACTTCTTCTGAACCTCATTTGTCATGTCCTATCAACCATTGTTACCAAGATCTTCCTGGTCATGCCCATCTTGTATTGTATTATTAACCACTCCTGATTAAAAGAGCAGAAACATTTTTAGGCATCAATCTAAACTTCCTTGTACTAGCACCGGGCTTCTCCCTGTGCTCCTGGAAAATGTTACAAGGAAGAGGAGAAGGAGAAAGTTGTAATGGTGTGTATAAAACAAACATTAGTAAAAACAATTGAACATATTACATACATTTTATATACTATAATATACATTTTGCAAATGGTTTTAAAATGAAAAACAAAATATCTTCTTCTTCTGGATTTATTCTTTATAGGAAGGCAGAAAGGCTTCCCAGCATCTGTACCAGGCAGTGCATGTCTTCAGTCATGCCATCCTCAAAGCTGACAGCCTCTTGGCTGCTGCTGCTTTGCAAGCAAAAGATAGCCAAGACAAATTGCAATGGAGGGTAGGAATCTGGGAGCCATATTTTGAAATGTCAGATTATGTGAATTTCCCCTTGGGATTAATAAAGTATCTATCTATCTATCTATCTATCTATCTATCTATCTATCTATCTAT
>JANRMT010062806.1:66552813-66582818 GCA_026402145.1 Polypterus bichir lapradei | reverse complement strand
TATCTATCTATCTATCTATCTATCTATCTATCTATCTATCTATCTATCTATCTATCTATCTATCTATCTATCTATGTATAGTAACATGAACAAAATATATATAAAACTATAAACTATTGGAAAATTATTCACTAGGTGAGTCGTGGTTCCCTGGAGTTCCACACAATTTTCTCAAGATGACCAAAGCATTCAGAAACTCAATTACCTGCGGCCTCATGTATAAAACCTTAATTAGTTTCCAAACTAAAATTCTGCTTACGCTTGAATGGCAAAAACAGCATACACAAAAAAAAAGACTGTATGTATGTACATCATAAGTTTTGCCAAGTTCCTTTACAACTGTCAAAACAACTTAAAACCATGCAGCAGCTTTTAGCGACTCTCTGTCACCTCCCACCAGTTTTTTTTTTTAATATTCATGATGAGGCCATATACATTTGGTTATGTTTCTGAGGATGTCTTTACTGCAAACCATGGGAGAAGAGAGGAAACAGGCAGAAGGTGAAACTTCAGTGAATGTAAAATTGAGGTATTACTGAATGAAGTTAATTTATAGGGCTATGCAGCAGTTTGTCACCCAATGAATCCACACACTGCCATCTTCCTTTCAAACAACCAGTGGTCCATTTTATCACTGACCTTATGTAGAAAGTGCCTTTCAGTATATCTCCTGTCTTGTGTGATTGAGGATTGGTGAGTGGATCTTAGGGGGGACCCACTATCACCTGAATGAAAGATTATACAAGTTGTCTGTAATGTACTAAACTTTAATTTTAATCCTGTCAATTAAGATTACCTACCGAGAAGCCAACCATCACACCCAGCATGAGCCTGAAGTCTGTTTCTCAGACTTAGGAGACCCAGGCCCATCCTGGACCCCTAGATGACTGTGTGCAGAGTGTACAGAAATATAAATACCTGGGAGTGTAGCTGGATGATAAATTGGATTGGACTGCCAATACTAATGCACTGTGCAAGAGAGGACAGAGCCGACTATACTTCCTTAGAAGACTGACGTCGTTCAACATCTGCAATAAGATGCTGCAGATGTTCTATCAGACGGTTGGGGTGAGTGCCCTCTTCTACGCGGTGGTTTGCTGGGGAGGCAGCATAAAGAAGAAGGACGCTTCACGCCTGGACAAACTGGTGGGGAAGGCAGGCTCTATTGTAGGCATGGAGTTGGACAGTTTGACGTCTGTGGCAGAGCAACGGGCACTGAGCAGGCTCCTGTCAATCATGGAGAATCCACTTCATCCACTGAACAGTCTATCTGTCTATCTATTTTATGAAATAGAAGGAAATGAAAGGAATCATGGGTTGAGCTGGGCCACTTTGCAACTATATTACTCATAACATTTGAGCATAATATATTAGTTGTATTTTAATTGAATAAAAGTGCTTTCTTGATGGTACCTTTATTGCAACATGTGTGCAGTCAATTGCACACGTTACATTAGAACAATTGGCAAAAACTGCAAACCGCATTTTGACCTTGGCCTGCTCACACTGACCGTAAGGAAATTGAATGTATTGGGGTAGCATCTTAATTATACAATCCCTTACAGACGGCGTTACACAGTTTAGAGATGAGTGTGAGATTCATAACTAGTCAGCCAGTTGATGCTGAAAAGTGCCCATTGCCAAATACCCTATGGCTATTAAAAGGTGTAATTAGACAGGGACTGCATGATTTCTGGAAGATGGTCTCTGTAATGTAGGCTCTAATTTAGCACACAACTCCAAGAGCATGGCTCTAAGAGTTCTAAATCGGCTTATAAGATAGTCATCATCATGAGCCAAAAATCATTTGTGATCCCTGAAAACTCACTGCTTCTGTAACCTGCCTCCAAAAGAGGTAAAGCTGCCTTTTCCAGTTATGTCATACAACACACCCTTTTTATAGACAAAATTTGAAACGCTACACACTAAGACAATTAACATTAAGGATATGCATTAGTTGTTATTACCAACACTGAGAGAACACGCCAATCAACTGTGATATAAGATCTTCTATATACTTCATTGTCCTGTTGTCTTGAGTCACTAAAATATGCCGACACCAAAAATGTCTGTATAGGAATGATGAAGAGTTGACATTTGACATAACTTTAAGCCAACTTTTACACCATCTTTGTTATTTATAAATTTCGATGTTTGTGAAGTAAATGGATAACACATGTTTCTGCACATAAGCATGTTTTATACATTAGGCACCAGAGGTTTTGTATGTGGTTGCCCTTCCTTGCTGACCACTTAAGAGAGCATTCTGCTAAGAGAAATGTCCAGCAAATATCTGACCGTGACTAACTGTGTATTTTAATTAATACAGGACTGTTTGTCATCTTAAATTGAATATAGTATTTCCAAATTTCAAGTTCCACTGACAAAAAAGGTGTATGTCTGTATTGAACTAATATCACTTGAATGACAAGCTTAAGTAATTGGAAAATATATTAAAAAATCTTAAACTTTTGAGCTTCGAAATCACAGAGTGCTCCAACTTAGGGAAACCTGTGCTTGTTGATTTTTCTTGTTACTTCCTCTTCCTGATACCAGTTATTGAAAATTTTTATTTTGAGTGTCTCGAGTCACTGAGTTTTTGTCCACCTCTGGGATGTTTCATTAAAACCCTTCACCTCCATGATTCTGAACAGAATTAAGTTTGATTTTTCTTTAAAGTACTGATGGATAGACTTTATTATAACTATTGCATTGCATTAACGTTCCTGTGGCATCAATGATCATTCAGACAATATGAATAATTAACTGTAGATACTGTATATGTTATACTGTAGAATCAAATTTTGTCTACAAGATTCTCTTGTGTGATAAATGGAATACCTGTGCATTTACTTTTATTAATGTTTCTGTCAATAGCTTACATAGTGTATCAACCAGATCCAATATGAACATTTTGATTTTCATATCTAATAGCTTTCTCGTGATTCTTATCACACCCAGAACCACCCCTAGAGCATTTATTCTCATCTATCAGTCATTTCTAAGAACTGGCTCCTGGCACCAACATGCCCCCCTGCCTCGTTAAAGACATACAGGCAGATGGTGAGTCAGAAGTCATCATTTATTTTCAGGCTGTTGGCTTACAATAATAAAAACTAAACGCCCACAGCTTGCTCTCGTTTGGAACATTCCCACCTTCTCTATTAAGAACTCATTTAGTCACTAATCAAAGCAACGACTTAGGCGGGACCATGTCTTCATAAGAAGGCCTTCTAAGTGGACTCGCACGCCTCTACTGTATATCCCCTCCTTTAGGTCTCCATGCTCCTTTCAGGCTTCTGCTGCCATTCCTCAAAATTCTCTCACACATCTCATAAAGGGCAGATTACTGGTCTGAGCAAAGTTTAACAATAATTATCCCCACATGCCTCTTGAACCAGGCAATTAATCCAATTAAGGTCTCCTTTAATTCCATGTAGCCTTCCTATTTGCATCTTGCCAACATACTGTATACAGGGGTGGGCAAGAGTAGGTTTACAGTTATTTGTGTGGAAAAAGACATGCAGGTTATGATTTTTATATTACCTTTATTATCTCAAAAGAATGGCACAGTGCACTTAGGTACAATCTAATCTAAGTGTTCAAATTGTCAGCCTTGCATACTTACAACTGTAAAACTACTTTTGCCTCACCGTGTATATATATATAAAAAAGCAACATACTATGAATTCAAACTATATGGGAATCAAAAAGCTGAAAGAGACCAGTAAATGGACAAACTGATCATTCTGATGCTTCTACAATCTACGACAACTGATGGCATGCTGTGAAGGTGAGAACCAGCCAATCTGTGAGGAAACAGTGTAGCTCAATAAATGCTTTTAAAGATGCACAAATATAAACACAGTCATTTATGGACCCTTTGATACTGAATTCCCTAAAAGCATTCATTCTGAAATACAGAATAAGGCAAGGATAACTTGATCCTAAACCACATTATGCCAGCACTTCAGATGGACTGATGAAAGTTAAATGAGAAATCTTAGAGTCACAGACAGTCCTGCAGCAGGTTTCAGAAACTAGTAGCTATGTTAGTGACAAGTAAAACTAAAAAACACCAAAGGGCATAAAGGGTACTGGCAACACATATTCTTTAAGAAGAATGAATTTAATGTTGCAATCATGCTTCGAAGCACAAAAGACAAATATCATAATCATAGTCAACATGTTGCTATTTCTGAAACAATAATAGACAGCTTGGCTGGAGCACACCAGTGTTACACCTCACTAAAAATAACTTGCTCTGTGCTATGGTATATTTGTTCTGTCATGCAGAAAATTGTGAAAATCTATTTAATTTTTGTTTTCTTCAAATAATGAAATAGATGGTAGTGCTATAAAATTGAAATTACTAGTATCTGTATCCTATGGAGTAAATATCCAGTTTGAGCAAGAGTTCTATTTCTGAGACACGACACACACAAAAACAGTTTCCTTATCCAAGATTAAAGTATATGGGATAAAAAAAAGAAAAGTAAAAAACTGCATTTATGACACTAAAGTTTAAAATGAAAAAAGTAGCTTTTATACAAAACTCTATTTATCATAATTTACCAACAAACACTATACATGAGAGAAAAAATATCAAATCTGACATCTAACAATACATATTAAAATCTTCATCAGAAAGAATAATGTACTTAGGCTCTTCTTCTTCACTCCATTAGGTAGATATAGAACTGCCGCAGAAACGTGTTGCAATAATACTCAACAAATGAAAAATGTGTCAACCATGTTTAATTGCCTGATGCATCTGCATATACTGTAACAGCAGAAATCACACAACCATACATCCTTACAACTACACAACTTGAGTTACCCAATTCGGAGTGTAAATATCCATTGTTGAAATTCCAGGAAGGACCTTACCAATGTACATATTGTAACTAACCTGTATTTTAAGAATATATATATAAGGGGGGACCCAAAAATAACCTGAAATATTTTTAAAACGTGTTTAATTTAATATTCTGTACAAACTACAATTAGTCTCCTTCAAAGTACTCTCCATTGGTGGAAATACACTCATCTAACCATTTGTTCCATTGTTCGAAACATTTTTTAAATTCGTCTGAAGTAATGCCCATTAATACTCTGGTCGTTTCTTGTTTTACCTCTTCGACGTCAGCAAAACGCCTTCCTTTCAAGTCTTTTTTCATCCGAGGGAACAAAAAGAAATTACACGGAGCTAAATCCGGTGAGTAGGGTGGGTGGTTCAGGGTTGTCATACCGTTTCAATAACAATAGTTTCTGCGACACTTTTTTCAAGAAGAAAACAAAATTTCACTGCCGCGCGTTGCTCACGATAATCGGCCATCGTAAGAAATCGGCGCTTGCACAAAACTACTTTTACAAAATTCACTGAACACAAGCACAACCTTCCAGACTGATGGCACTTGGCAGACTGACTTGTGAGGAGTGTAACTAGATCGCCCTAGCAGCCCAACCACGTACTGCAAGTACCAACCTGACAACAACAAAATTCTGGTTATTTTTGGGTCCCCCCTCGTATATATATTAAATGGTGTAGTTGTATATGTTAAACTGCATTTACTATCTCATCTGATTCCACACCTGGGTAATCCAATTCAGAGTTTTCGGGAGGACAGACACCCATCCCTGGCAGCACAAGGCAGAGAAACAGCCCTGTATGGGCTGCCATTCCATCAGAGGGCAGACACACACCCTAACACTTATTATACATTAACCGTATTTGACAATTCATATTTTTATGATGGTGTAGTGACTTCTAGGTGCAAGAGACCAGATGCTGGACTGGTTAGTTTGGAGTTTGCACTTTCACCACATATGTCTTCATACTCTAATTTCTACTTCATCCAGAAGATATTTGTGTTAGCTTGAGAAGTGACTGTAAAATTGGCCACCTATATGTGGGTGTGTTCTGTATTGAGACTGTGCACCCAATTCAAGGCTAGTTCCTGGTTTATGCCTGATAATATTGGGGTAGGTTCAAGAATGAGCTCAACCCCAGGTTTGGAGTTTATGGGATTAAAAGTGGAAGAATGGTTAGGTACTGTGAGATCATTTTAAAATAAGTCTAAAACATTCAAAGCCAAATGTGTTTTTCCCCAGCAGATATTTGCTTACACATAATAAGATTACCTAAAGGCCATGTCATACTGGCCAATTTCTTCAGAAACTGTTAGTTATAGCATTCGTTTTTATATAATCTTAGTGCATCAGGAACATGCTCCTGTTATCCTTAATCATGTATTCTGTCATCTTCAGTGACTCAACCAGTTTGGAACTCACCAATACTTAATCAAAACAGTTTTCATTGTATCTTAATGTAAGGAGCAGGCTTTGTGTATGAAAAAGCTGACAACCAATAAATGCTCATTAGGCAGTATAATGCAGCCATGAAGAATAAAGACAGCAGGTGTTTTGAACCTTGCAAACAGAAGAAGAGCTTGTGTGGCTGATGGCTCTTATTTTAAATACCACAGCAGAACAGAAAAAAATAAATAAAAATGCCAAAATGGCTTCTGACCTTGCCATACCTGCAATGCGTTCATAAAGCACTACCTCTCTCAGACATCGCATTATTGGCAATCAGAAAAATGAGACAAGTTTGTGATATTTTGGAAATGTGGAACTGTGGTTGAAAATCATCAAAGAGTCATTTAATTTGTTGTTCCATGCGATCTCTATTCATATAATCTGACATTTTTAGGCAATGAGATCAGAAACTGCGGTTGTTAAGTCTGACATCCCCTCTGACTAGGAGTCATATAATGTGATGCCGACTTAAGCAAGTGTAAATTTCTCGCAGTATTTTGATTGAACACAGTGTGGCTTAGCAGCTATGCCATTGAATTTTTAACATCAAAGTGTCTTGTTCAGGCCCAACAGTGACTTACTGTGTACGTCTCAGGGATTCACTTTTTTTGCACTATACTGTAGCAATCTGCAATTGTAAAACATGCGATATTGATCACTATTGAAGCAATAAAGTACAGACTTCCACACTTGACCTAGTTATGACTGCTGTAGTTGCCTTCATTTGCATGGTTTCCCTGTACTCTTCATCACATAAAATATGCACAGACATGACTTAATAATATTTACATTTTATATACTGTAGGTAAAAGTGGAAACATAGTAGATATTTTCAGTTATACAAAGTATTTCTATGCTATATGCAAGAACCAAAGTTATAGAAAACATAGTTAACATAGTTACAGAGGTGGAATGTGAATCTTAAGACACTTTAGGTGCTGCTATTCATCATCAAGCACCATTTGGCAAATGGATCACCATTCATCCAGGCGTCCATTGTCAGAAACTGCTTATGTAGTTCATTGTAACAGGGACTCAAAAATGTAAAATCAGAAAATATATCTCAACTGAACTGTTCCTTTTTGCAGCATTCTGAAAAAAAAATGAAAAATGTATTTAATTTTGCATTATTATTACTACTGTTTTTTCTGCTATAACTTCACTTAAACTTTTCTTATGCTCTTCTGAAATATCATTTTATTATGTATTTGTTTATATAAAAAGCTAATCTAAAATTGTAATTGAAACAAGTTACAATGGCAATTTTTTAATTGTTGCAGTATTTCAGGCTATGTGACTGTTATGCTTGTAAGATTTACTTCAAATGAAGTAGAAAGTGGATATTACTGAAATTAGCTTGCCATACCATAACATAGCTAATTCATGAAATGGGCATGTTATGAAAAATGAAACTAATATAGTTGCTTTGTTGAACTAGATACAATTTAAAAATTGCTCATTCATGTGAGGAAGGGTTTGGCAAGTCAATAAAGTGGTAATTATGAAATTGGTATGCAATTGTTTCTGAACATTAAGTGCATATTGCCAAATTTCCCCCTAGGGACAAATAAAGGTATCTATCTATCTATCTATCTATGCATTTTTTAACTCTATTTATTAAGAATTTCAAAAGCAAATGACATCACTTTTCTACATTGTCACCTTCATTTGTGATGCAATTTTCCCAGCATCGTACTTTTTAATGCCCAATTACTACTCCTACGGAAACTTTTTGAACATCCTTCATACCTATCTATCTTTAAGACAGGAGTTTCAAAATAAATGCAATAATCTAAATTATGCTTTAAAACAGGTAATATGTAGCTTGTATATTTCCATACAAAGCCAATTCATTTTCTTCAAGCAATGACTTTTTGAAGTGAAAAGAGAATAATTCCACAACTTCCAGTGAATTACAGCTGACTTGAAAGTCATTAATATGTCAAAGTATATAATCAACACCAAGAGTTTTACCATTTAGC
The DNA here is from genome assembly GCA_026402145.1 of Polypterus bichir lapradei. Classification (NCBI taxonomy): domain Eukaryota; kingdom Metazoa; phylum Chordata; class Cladistia; order Polypteriformes; family Polypteridae; genus Polypterus; species Polypterus bichir. Next base: position 66,574,515 of record JANRMT010062806.1, on the reverse strand, counting down.
ATTTCCCCTGAAAATGATAATTCTAAAAACATGAGAAAATTCAGAAATGAAAGAAGACAATTTAGACTATCAAGCTTATTTGGTTGGCAAAAAGGTAAGTTAGAGTTTGTGGAAGGATGTATCAGATTGCATTTCCAAAGGAAAGAATAAGGTATAAGGTAAATAATAAATAAGGTAAAAAATAAGCATTATTCCCATACTGAAAACAAAAGAAGGTAAGAGACAACAAAACATTTTATCTTTCACCTTCTTTTCTTTTCAGCATGGTGAGTTGTTCCACTGTAACATTCAGACGATTCCGTAAAGCTGTCAAAGTTTCTACTTCAACTAAATGACTTGATTGTTTTTTTCTATATTCTTATGACTTTTTATTAATGCAAGTGCTATCTAGTTTCCCCAAGTAATCTGCCAATTACAGAATGCACAAGAAAGATAACAATGACACACAGGAGCCAACAACAAGCAGTTACAACAACCACACTAATAAATCCACACGGACACCAGAAGCTGGCAGAAACTCCATCCTGGACAATTATATAGACTGCTTCCGACAGAGAGTGAAAACAAGGATCCTAAACAGGCAGCAAAATAAGATAGAAAACATTACTGTTGATAAGCGGAGAGCCATACATTCACTAAGGGAAAATACAGAGATCATTATCAAACCAGTAGACAAAGGAGGTGCCTTAAATATCATGAGCACATCGGACTAAATACAGGAGGCACAAAGACAATTGTCCAATACTATGCATTATTACAAACTACAGGAAGGCCCCAGAGATCTCTACAAGAAGGAACTAAAAAAGATAGTAAGTAGTTTTCCTCATGACATCTGAGATTATTAAAACAGTTTAATTCCTGAGAACCCCAAAATAGGTTACTTGTACATGCTTCCTAAAATCCACAAAGAAAGGAACCCAGGAAGGCCTATAATCTCAGGAATTGGCTCCCTTACAGAAAATGTTTCAGGTTGGATGGAGCACATCCTTAAACCCCTCGCCTGCAATACAACCAGCTATATCCAGGACACCACTGATTTCTTAAAAAAACTGTTTGCTGTAGGCCCCTTAGCTGAGGGAACATTACTGGCAACAACGGATGTTGAGGTGCTTTACACAAACATCCCCCATGATAATGGAATATTGGCATGTGAAAGATACATCAAACAACATGATTTACCCACAGAGTTAGTTATACAAATGAGAAAATTCACTCTGACACATAATTTATTCTCATTTGGACAAGACTTCTACTTGCAACTGGGGACTGGGGGTTTGCATCTTAAAATCAATGTTGTATCTCTGCCACAGAGATGACATCTTCATAATCTGGACTGCCAGTGAGAAGGACCTCATCCATTTTCATAATGAATATAATTCTTTCCACCCCAACTTAGTTATTCAAAAACAGAAGTCAGCTTCCTTGACACCACCGTTGAACTGAAAGACAACACCCTTGTAACTTCTGTTTTTCACAAACCGACAAACAGACGGACCTACCTGAAATGTGACAGCTTCCACTCCAAGTATATAAGGTGCTCTATCATTTTCAGCCAAGCAATACAATACAACCATATTTGCACAGACCCGAAAGACTGGGATAAACAATTGCAGGAGCTTAGACAAGATTTCATCAGACACAGACAAGGTTATACCCCCAAATCAACAGACATTCAAAAAAGAAGAGCTACTACCATACCAAGAGACAACCTTACAGAATGTTAAAACAAAGATAACATGACACCTATAACCTACATCTTAAAGCAGTTCGAAAAATTATAAAAGAACTCCAGCTAATGCTACACAATGATGAAACACTGCAAAAATTTTTTCTAGAACCTTCCCAGCTGGCATACAGACGACAGCCAAACCTGCAGCAACTAATTGTCCAAAGCTCCCTAAGTGAACCAACAGAAAATGGCACATCTCCCTGCCTACAGAAAAGATGCAAAACATATGCTCACATTTATAATACAGAACATGTAGTTATACCACACTGTCGACTAGAACATCACATACAGGGATCATTTTCCTGCAGATCATCTAATGTGGTCTACCTTATTCTCTGTATGAAATGTCCTGACACTGCACTCTGTTTGGGAGAAACTGGACAAACACTCCGCCAGAGAATGAATTTACACAGGTTCCATATCAGGCATGGCAACACATTACAACATGGTTTGACTAGAGACATGAGTTTTATGGCCAGATATGAGGATTGTTTGCATCTCTCGGACTGACACAGACAACCTGTCGACAGACGCACATTGTATTGAAAAACTTAACAGAAACCTCAAAAGACTTTGTTGGACAGTTATCTTATCCAAAGATATTGTCTATACATTGTTCTCCTCTCTTGCTAAATAAATCTTAGCCTGAACAGGTCTATTCATGTTTTACATTTAAGATGTCTCACTTACTGTACATGTTTCCCAATGTTGTTATTTGTCCTAGTGTGTATATAAACACAGGGAACTCCAGTTTCTGTATTACATCTTGCCTGAAGAAGGGGCCTGAGTTGCCTCGAAAGCTTGCATAATGTAATCTTTTTAGTTAGCCAATAAAAGGTGTCATTTTGCTTGACTCCTCAAAACGCAATATGACAATTAAATGCACTCACAATTATCCATTGATTTACTTAACTTATTTAATATTCTACTGTTTGTGTAAGGTGACAGCAGTGTTAAGGGAAAAGACAAATTATTATATACCATATATTAAATGTTAAAGATTGTCTGTCTCCCACGCAAAACTAGTAAACCACTTGACTTTAATCAAGAACCTTAATCAACACAACCCAAGAATTGGATGGGCGGTTTATCTCAGCCACATAATTGGGCTTCAGGTCCTTCTGACAGGAAAACAACAGTAGTGTGGGCATGTGGCATTGCAGGCAGGAAAAGAACTGCGTCAACATCTACTGTTAGTGAAGCACATTGTATTGGCTGACTGATCATTTTTGATGTAAAAACACAAATCATACACTCTGAACACAAAAAGTCATTCATGACCAAAGAATTGGAAGTGTGGTCTACATCTGCAATGTAATTGAGCACAACATGACTGCGGCAACATCTGCAGACAGTGAAGTATATTACACAGGCCGACTGATCGTTTTCAACACAAACACAAGTAATGCACACAGAATGCAAAAGACAATCATAAACAATAATAATTGCACAAAGGTTTTGCTTTCATGAATCCAAATCTTGGATGATTAGGTATGCATGGTGCTGACTTTTTAAAATGTTGAGTGACCGCTGGGAACCGCTTACCAGCAGCTGAGACCCGCATTCCCACAACCAATCTCCAGAATGGTTATGTCTATAAGGAAAACAAGATAGTACCACAGGGGTCCTTTTTTATAATTTTAAAAACACAGCAAACCAAAGGATAAATATAATGACTAGATTTCTTGGCCCCAGACATCCCAAAACTCATACTCAAATAATTCTTGGAACAGTTGGAAATAATTAAACTTTTAAGCAAGATCATGACAATTACATTACACTGCTGTAGGCAATGTAGCTCAGCAGTACTGGAGACTCTGATCCTTTACAGGACATATCCTGTATTATGGTAACTAACATAATTTAATGAATATAAATAAATAACAACATATGAAGATTAGGTATGTTTTAATACATGTACAAGCAGTTTTAAATATATCTTAAATATGTATATACACCATATTGTATTTACATTTATATTGTATTATTCTAGTATATGAATGTTTTGCTCAGATTACCTGCCAGAATGGCCCCAGGCTATACTTTTCTCCCTTCCCAGTCATAATTTATGGCCAGAGGTCAGATTAGATCCAGAATCAGCTCTATGCCTCAGAGGGACACTTGTAAAGTTTAATTGTAAGAACAGACATGTCTAGAAAGAGCTTGCAGTGCATAACTGAATGATGGAACAAATATCATGAAACTTCATATCCTGTAAGGCAGAGGGGTTTAGCTAAAGGCCAGTTGCCCAAGAGGCTTTAATATTGAGAATAGCCGGAGAGAATATGTATTTTAATGAAGCTAAAAAGACTTCAAATATTCTGAGATAATTATTTCGATGCCTCATGGAATTGTCCTTCAATAGCTCATTTTTGGAAATTTGATTTGGAAAAATTTATTCTGGTTACTTGGAGACGGGTACACTTTAAACACAACCCATCTGATTTTGATAAATATTATTAATATTGCAATGACAATTACAGTCAGAGTTTTAAATTGGGGCAAGAGAATTTGACTGTGACTATCCTAATAAGTTAATTGAAATAATGAATTATTGAGTAATTGAAATTAAAATAATGGAGTGCATGTTCATGCAAACTTTGAAATTATAAAGGACAACTAAAAACTTTATATTTTCTAGTTTAAACATCTAAACAGTTAATGCTCTACAATATCCTTTTTTTTATTATTTTGTTTTGATATTATTTTTAATTAACACTAACAATTCTTGCTAAGTTAACATTAATATTTCTATACATTATATTTCTCATTCATCCATTATCCAACCCACTATATCCTAACTACAGGGTCATGGGGGTCTGCTGGAGCCAATCCCAGCCAACACAGGGCGCAAGGCAGGAAACAAACCCCAGGCAGGGCGCCAGTCCACCATAGGGCCATTATATTTCTCATTTCCATTATTTATCAGGATTTCCAGTTAATGATTCCTCTTTTTGTCTCTTTATATATTTCAGATTTTTGCATTACAATGCAGGATTGACTCTGAATGTGCACAGTGAAGCAGAACTGTAGGTAGCACTACATCCTTATAAGTGTTTATATCTTGGGGTCTTCTTTATCCATATATTACATACTACATTTACATTTCAGTCTGATTTCTGATTTGGTGATTTCTTTTCAGATTTTGCATGCAATTATTTATTTCTGTGGCCTAATTGAGGTCATGTGATCATTCTGATTGGCCCCACTTGAACTAAGAATACTGTGTGCATGACACTCTGGTATCCACTGTGACACTTGGTTGTGTCTTGTGTCAGTTGCTGTATATACACTAGCCCACTGCAATCCTGGATTTTAAAATACTAGGCATAGCAATTGATATCACCTGCACTTCCTTGTTAGATTGACCAAAGTGTAGATGAATCAATCAACAGAAATCATTATTTGATTTGTTTACTCCTGCCTGTGACATCAATGTAAAGCATTTTTAAAGGCTGTTCTAGGATTCAGACTTTTAACCGGCTAGACACAATCTTGAGGATCTGCATTACTCATGTCTCATTCAAAATACTGCAATGCGAGTCTGCTGACCTAAAGTAATATTCCACCCACCTGGTAGGAAATGGTACTGTTTTATTACTCTTAGTTTTGGCCAATATATGTTTGTGTGAAACTATGCATTATTTTGGTCTAATCTCAGTATATGGTAATGCACTTTAAATGCAGTACTTTATTATACAGAAGAGTTCCTATTATGCTATCTTAAAAATAGTTTTGAAAAAATGTCTATATATTCTATAAGACTGTTTTTTTTTATTTTTTCAAAGTTTTATTTCTGGTCATCAAAGTACTGTATAATGGACTGGGATTCACACCATGGCAAGTGCTTTCTTTCTGCCAGGTTCTGTTGTGATATTCTCTGTCCTCATGAAGATAAATAGGGTTGAAAGATTGATGGATGGATAGATGGATGAATGGATGTTGAAAAAACAAGTCTTTATAATAGGTAGTTTATATACCATGTCTGACAAATGATCTTATACATAAAGCTTTATATAATTCTACACCCTTGGTCCAATCTCAACAAAATTTTGCACACATATCTCACTTTGTTAAGATGAGACAACAGATTATTTTGAAACCCAAAACTTAAACCTGGAGGTACATTTTTACTAAAGCAAGTTTACTAAAGTGAGTTTTAAGGACAGTGCCTTTTCTGAGATTTTGAGCCCTGAAAATTGTAGTTGTCAAAAACTGGAAAAAGGCACTGTTCTGTATTTGAGCAAAATGGTTTGTCACACATAAATATATATTTCTTTTAACATTTTATGAGTATTTATTTTTTGTCAAAATATTCAATCCTAATAAAACAACTGTAATTGGCAAATGTCTTCTGCTGCCAAATAAAACCTCGATGATTCTGCCTTAAAATTACTTACCCGGTCAATGTAGGGTCCTGCTACTAGTATCGTATAAAATGAGGATATCGGAGCTATTATATACTGATGCTTAATGACTGACTGTCTAGGGATAGAAATGGATATCTCTGGATGGATTGTTCATACTTACTGAAGAGAAAAGATGTTTCTAAAATAAAGTTTAAGTACCAGAAGATTAATTAGACACACACTCAATTTATTAAAAACACTACACTAATACTGGCCTACTTTTGTCCACAAAATGGCCTCAGTTCTTCATGACATAGACTCCACAAGATGTTGGAAAAATTCCTTTGGGATATGGTAGAACAGGATATTTGCAGTATGAATGTGCAGCTGACAAATCTTCAAAAATTCTTTGATGCAATCATGTCAGTATTAACCAGAATCTCAAATTGTTCTATTAGATTCAGATCCAGTGACTGGGAAGGCCACAGAAGAACACTGAACTCATTGTCATCTTCATGAAACCTGTTCAAGATGACGTTTGCTTTGTGATATGGTGCGTTATTATGAAGGAAGTAACCATTAGATGATGGGTAAATTGTGGCCATGAACACATGGTCAGCAACAATACTTAAGTAGGCCATGGCATGCAAGTGGTGATTGACTGATATTAACAGACCCAAAGTATGCCAAGAAAATATGCTCCACACCATTACACCACTACCACCACCAGCTTGGACTGTTAACATATGGCAGATTGGAATCAAATTCTGACCCTACCATCTTTGCACCTCTGCAGAAATTAAGCTTCATCAGACCAGGCTATGTTTTTCCAGCCTTCAGCTGTTCAGTTTTGGTGAGCCTGTACCAACCGCAGCTTCAGCTTTCTGTTCTTGGCTGACAGGAATGGAACCTGATGTGGTTTTCTGTTGTTGTAGACCATCCACCTCAAGGTATGACATGTTGTGCATTGGGAGATGCTTTTCTGCTCACTGCAGTTGTACAGAGTAGTTATTTGAGATACTGTAGCCTTTCTGTTAGTTTAAACAAATCTGGCCAATCTGCACTGACCCCTCTTATCTTTGAGGTGTTTTCATTCACAGAACTGCCATTCACTGGATGTTTTCTGCACCATTCTGAATATAGTATAGAAACTGTTGAGCGTGAAAATCCTAGGAGATGAACAGTTACAGAAATAGTCAAACTAGCCCGTATGGTACCAGAAATCACACCACAGTCAAAATCACTAAGATCACACTTTTCCTCATTCTGGCGTTTGATGTTAACATTAAATGATGCTCCTAACGTATATCTACATGATTTTTTCCATTGCACTGAAGAAACGTGATTGGATGATTAGATGGATGGATAGGCAGAGGTGCAGATGTTCCCAATAATTTTTTCTTTGAATGTTTATTTACTTTCCATACATTTTCATATTATTTTAATCTAATTTCACAGCCTGGGCTGAAACGCAATATTTACATCTTTTACAGCAGGAATTTCTGTGCACTATTAAAATAGTTACAGGATATTAATGGGTTTGGAATAAAGTTAAAGTGCCCTGTTTCAGCTTCTGTGAGTGTTATACTCCTGAGACTTTCATAGCCTTTAAACTGTACCTCCTAGGCGATTTCCAGACTGTCTTAACCAGAAGTGACACTCAACCCCTCATCTTCTTTTCAAGGAGGACCCGGTAGTGCCAGTTGACTGGCTAGAGAGAATCAAGTATCTTGTACTATTCCTTTTAAATCGATCCTTTGAAAAGGGCCCCAATTCTAATAACCTGGGGCCATCTGCTGTCCCCCCCCACCTGTTAGCTTTCTGTTGCTTTTAATATCCAACATGTCAAGTAATATCCTGTGGAAATATTTCATGTTTCCTCATTCCTACTTTTCTGAGACATGAAACTGCATCCAGAGAGCTTACCCCAATGATGCCCTTCCTTGAATACTGCCATGACACACACTATTAATGTCTATGTTTTTCTGTCTTTCTCTGGGCCCTGCCTCTGTCCTATGCCACCTTTTTCTTCCTAATGTCTCACTCTATCGACTAAGAGAATAAAACAATGTGGCTCAGTAATAAAGCAATAATTTTAAAAATAGAAACTGGCCTGTTTTAAAAACACTGACTGGAAACAAAGCCAGCTGCCATGTGAGGCCTGCCTGCAATAGTTTATCTTGACATTTTTTAATATGACTCAGTACTGAGAGGTAAGCCCATTTTTGGATTACACAGTAATATTTAAAAGAAATGAGGAAAAGCCTGGAGTGTGTGATGCCACCCAGTTTATAAGCATTCTGCATTCCACATTTTCTTTTTAATAAATAGAACAAAACCATTTCTGAAGGCTTCTGTGTTATCTATATTAACCTAGTGATTAATTGCAAATTGCTCACATCAATCACTCTCAAAGAGTCAAGCGTGTTACTTTCTTGGCCATGAAATCTGTCTGGTGCATATTACTGGTCTTTGTGATTATAAAACCTTTATGTCATCTTGATCTTGATCAGAAAATCAGTGTAGACTGTCACTGTCCCTGTTCATAAAAAATGTCTGGTGTCTTACTTGTCCTGCTCATAAAACCTGTCTTAAGCAATTCTTTTTCTGCTTATAAATCCTTACCAGATTTTTAGTTCTGCTGCATGAAGAATTTATCATTTGACGGTGGTTACCTAGCACTTATGGTGCAATAATTAATTACATTATTGTAAAGGCTGACACCGTTTGCTTAATTACTGCTGGGCTTTAAAGAAACAAGATAATGTGAATGGCTCTTTAATCATGGGTAAAATGAAAATATTTTATATTCACATGCAGCAGATTTCAAAGAAAGGAAAACAAACTTTGCATTGCATTGGAACTAAATATAGTTAATATTAACAACATAATATTACAAAACATTCTGAAGCCCACTTAATCTTATTCATAGGTGGCAAGAGCCTGTCCCAGCAGCATCAGGCAGAAGGCAGTAATAAACAGATTACCTGTGTCTCACCCACTAATGCCCATCTTGTTTGCCAGTGAACATCTGGGCCTGTACATTTGCCTTCTTGAGCAGGAGGACCTTGCGGGCGTGGCAAGATTTCAATCCATTACGGTGTAGTGTGTTACTAATGGTGTTCTTTCTTGACTGTTTTCCCAAATGCCTTCAGATCATTAACAATCTTCTCCCGTGTAGTTCTGGTGCTGATCCCTCACCTTTCCCATGATCATTCTCACCCCATGAGGCAAGATCTTGAATGGAGCTCCAGACCAAGGACAATTGATGGTCATTTTATATTTCTTCCATTTCTGAATAATCAAACTAACAGTTGTCACCTACTCACCAAGCTTCTTGCTGAAGGTCTTGTAGCCCATTCCAGACTTGTGCAGGCCTACAATCTTGTCAGCTCTTTGGTCTTGCCCATGGTGGTGGACAGGTTGGAATGGAAGAAATTGATTCTGTGGACCGGTGTGCTTAATACACATAAGGAGTTGAGACTAGGAGTATCTGTAATTGACTGATTGATTGTAATCTGTGTGCCACGTGGGCACACAGCCAATCTGTAGAAGCCAGAATTCTGGCTGGGTTGTAGGGGATTAAATACTTATTTCTCTCAATGATATGCAAATCAATGTATAACTTTTATGTAAAAAGGTGTTTTCTGGATTTTTGATTGATATTCTGTCTTTCTCCATTAAAATGAAACTACATTAAAAATTAGAGACTGTTCATTTCTTTGTAAATGAGCAAACATACAAATTCAGCAGGAGATCAAATACTTTATCTCCCCCACTACAATGTTGTAAGTTTTTTTTATCATGTGTACCAAGTACAATGCAATTCTTACTTTCATGCTGCCCACAGAGTACTTTATAACAGTAAATAACTACATCATACATTAAATGCAGATGATATATACTGTATAAGAACCACACATCATGTACACTCATGCAGTTATCAGTATGAGTGCATGTTGAGCATTCACTGATTAAAACTGTCCCTGAATGTAGTAGTTTGAATGCTCATGGTCCTGTAACATTTGCTAGAGTAGAAGAGGAAGAAAAGTAAAGGATCAGGACTGAAGAATTAATACAAATGTTTTCTTTTCTAAGACAGCCTACATTATATACATCCTGAACAGAAGGTGGCAGCATTCCATTAATATTCTGAGCCATCTTTACAACCCACTGTAGTGCGTTATAGCCCCTTGCAGAGGAGGTGCTGTACCAGAATATCCTGTGACCATTGAGGAAGGATTCCATTGTCCATTCATAGAATTTGGTAAGCACTGAGGCATTAGTAAGCTTTTTTTGACAACAGCCAAATTGGTAATCAGTAATCATCAGGGACTGTAAGAAAATTAATTCTGCTGACCCTCTTCAGAGCATTGCTACTGAAGTAGAAAGAAGTGTGGTATGTAATGGGCTGGCACTGGCACTTAATATAGTAATGTATCCAGTGCAACTCTAACAGGTTGGTAGTCCCCATGTCCTGAAAATTGGAGTTAAGAAGGTTTGAAAGTGGATGAATGGGTTCAGTACATGCATTTGTGGATGGATGACTGATGGAATACTTGTGAATATTTTCCTTACTGAAGCTAATGCAAAATTATGTTTAAATTTGAAACATTTGATTAAATAATGAACATGTGAGCAATGCAAGCCATATGCTTTTTTAGTTCTTATCAGTCCCATACAAATGTAGATAACACACAGAATATCTGAGACTAAATAAAGCAACTACAACTGGTTAAAGATGGACAAAGCAATTAAAACATGCTAATCAAAAATATGTCTCCCGCTATTCCACTTTAAGAGTGAAATTAAAATACTTTCTTACTTAAACCTGTGTTCTCTGTGACTACAAACAGCATTCTGGAAATCATTCTCTGTTTAGAATTCCTTGTACTAATGGCAGTAGACAGCACTGCCAAACTACATACAGCATTAAAATACAAGTAAATGAATGCCTTCAGCAATGGCGAAGTGCCAAGTGATGAATAGCAGAGGTCCCCTGGTAGATGGACTGCCAAAATTAATACCTAGAATGAAGTGGAAGAAGTCAAGAATATCAAGCGTGAAAAAATTGCTACATCTTGACTTTAAATACCTATCTAAAGTTGCTCTACACAAGGGTCAATAAACACATAATGGGTATAACTGCAAAAGCATGAAAGGTTTAAGTTGAAAACATCAAGTTTTATTTCATTCACTGAATCTGTATATTTAAAAGAGAACTGGTTTTCACTTTAAGTAAAATGCAACATCTAACAGATATTTTTGCATAGCATTAGGCAAACTACTGAATTGCTGGTGAACATTTTGTTCTGCAGTACACAGTATATTTATAAGCTTGCGATGATGAATGTTTTGAAACCGAAATGGTAAAATACTCACTACAAATAGAATAATCACCTCGTCCTCAATGTCTTCTATACACTGGAGCACTCACAACATGTCTTTGCTGTCTAAAGCTGTCCCTTTAACAGACACACAAACAAAATGACACACTGCATACTCATTCCCATCACATGCATCTGCTTAGTTTGCCAATGTTAAAATCAAAGCCAGCAGAAGTCAAATATGAAAAAACTAAAAATTGAAAATTCCAAGTCTAACAATAAACATTACTGAGTGTGTTTTATCTTTAAACCGCAGGAGGTTTACTAATTAGAAAACTGCACTGAGGCTTTGAGTGCTCTTACAGAAGTGTCTGATATAGTCCTTGACTAACAGCATATGAAACATTTTGATTAGTGCCTATAGTTTGATGTCAGCCATGGTGCGAAATCAAAATGACATTTAATTTTCAATTATATGACTGATATTTTAATTATCAAACCACATCTGCCAAAACTTCAGACACCCTAAATTAGCATGGATATAAACAATAAAGTTTTATATCACAAATGACAGTTTCTAAAAAGGGTTTATAGCTCAGTTTGTACAAACCTTCTTTTTCTTTCTTCACTAAAATATTTTCTGTCTTTTCATCCATCCATCCATTATCAGATTTGATTAATCCATTTCACAGTGAATATTTTTAATGTTAACTTGAAAAACATGAACATTTTGCAGTGACAATGAGCAGATATGTCTGTTTATTCATGAAACTTTCTTCTTCCACTGCAGGGGCACAATAGCCTAACCCAGAAACATCGGACACAACCCTGCAGGAAGCCTATGCACATATCGAGGACCAATTTAGAATCACCAAAAATGAAAATTTTTGGGATGTTCAGTGGAAGGAAATGTGAATATATGGAAAACAAAGGCAAACATAAGGAGAACACACATCTACCTCAAGCAGACAATTTAGTGTATCTGTATAACATATTTTATTTGGTGTAGGAGTAGGCAGAAAAAGCCCATGTAGAAATTGGAGATAAAGGGTAAAATCCAAAAAGATGTAAAAAAAAAAAATAACCCAGATTTATTGATCTAAGAGTTTAGTTTCTAATATAAGATAGCATAGCTTTTTGAAGCCTAGTTAATCTTGCTCAAAGTCTCGAGATGCTGCGGTCTGTCATACCAGGACTGAGTACAAGGTGGGGAGCAGACAGCACATTTCCAGGTTTCTTATATAAACCTACCACTGTTCTCTGCTGAGTATAAACTAAGAGACTTATGTATGCTATATAAACACCTGAGTGCATATACAACATTTTTTTCAACATGTTGAATGGATTAGCTGAAATATCAAGAAATCTGTCTCTGTTTTATTAAGTCAAATTAAGGTCATGACACACATCATACTTGTTATTTCAGCTCAGATAAGTTTCCCTCTAAGGCAAATCTTTTTATTATACTGCTTTGTCTACATTTTTAAACAACATATCAGCCAACCTGCATATTTATGGATTATCTGTATGCCTTCCATTAGATATTGTAAAAGCGATGTAAAAATAACATTTTCTAAAACACATATAAACTAAATGGAGATATGTTACACACAAATCAGTATTATAAAATCTTAAAGCTAAGATGGTCAAAATCTACAGAAATAAAAGGTTACTGTCTCATATTCATGCTTTCAAACTGTTTTAGTAAAAAAGAATCAGCAAGTTTGAAATTCATTCTGCATGTTTTATTTTTATTCAGTGATTACCAAGTAATTGATTAATTACTTTGTAACCACAGAGGCTTCTATAGTCCAACTATGCATTATTACAAATAAGTACATAATCAGCACTTGAATAACTGTACGTTATGTAAACTTAGCTATACTGTTACTCTGGGTGCTACCAGAACTTAACAAGATTATCATAGTCATGCATAATACACACCACAATAGTGATTTATTAATTTATTTATTATTTAATATGCTTATTTTTTAGTGTTTTTGGTCATACAGCTGTAACATCATTGCTGTTAGAATAAGGATGCCAGCATGTACACAAACTGACAATGATGTTGATAGCTGTCTTAGAAACCAACAAAAAGAAAGGTGCTTGACCTATAACAATAAATTTGTGATTGCTTATTGTTATTGGAAAACTCTTGTATTTACAGTAATGATTATAGAAAAAGCACTGTGAAATTTGACTGTAAGTTAACTTTGCCCTTTGGCTTTGTTTGTTAAAATCTTTGTGAAATGTGTTGAGAATGTACATCTAAAAAAACATTATCCAGTGCCGCCAGTTTCTTCAGCAGGTGTCACATTATGTGGCTTCTGGTTGTGTGGTATGTCAGACTCGCTGACCACAGCTGGAGATCTCGTTGCCCGACTATGTCTGTTTAAATGATTGAAAATAACTGCTGCCCATGTCACAATTATCAACTGAGTGCTAACCTAGCATAGTCATGCCCTCACCTTCTTCTGACAGCCAACAGTGTGCTGCCTGATGGAGATGGTGCTCTACGAAGGATTATCAGTTAACGGTGAGTTCAGCCGCATTCTCAGCCTTTTTCTTTTTTCCATTCTATCGTGGTTACATAAAACATTAGCCATCAGATAGACAAGCTTCTCTTTTATTTCTGAGGTCCAAAACACCCAATTTCCTTATACAGCCGTGGTCAAATGTTTTGAGAATGACACAAGTATTGGTTTTCACAAAGTTTGCTGCTTCAGTGTTTTTAGATCTTTTTGTCAGATATTTCTATGGTATAGTGAAGTATAATTTACAAGAATTTCATAAGTTTCAAAGGCTTTTATTGACAATTACATTAAGTTTATGCAATGAGTCACCCTGGAGTGCTGTCAATCAACTTCTGGGCCAAATCCTGACTGATTACAGCCCATTCTTGCATAATCAATGCTTGGAGGTTGTCAGAATTTGTGGATTTTTGTTTGTCCAACAGCAACTTCTCTCAGCCATCCATGAACAGTTTGGTGATGAACTGTGCCTTTTCCAGCATGATGGAGCAGTGTGCCATAAGGCAAAAGTGTTAACTGAGTGGCTCGGGGAACAAAACATCAAAATTTTGGGTCCATGGCCAGGAAACTCCCCAGACCTTAATCCCATTCAGAACCTGTGGTCAATCCTCAAGAGGCGGGTGGACACACAAAAACCTCGAAACATTGATTATGCAAGAACGGGCAGCCATCAGGATTTGGCCCAGAAGTCGATTGACAGCATGCCAGGAGGAATTGCAGAGGTCTTGAAAAAGAAGGGCCAACACTGCAAATATCGACTCTTTGCAAAAACTTAATGTAAATGTCAATAAAAGCCTTTGAAACTTATGAAATGCCTGTAATTATACTTCAGTATACCATAGAAACATCTGACAAAAAAATCTAAAAGCACTTGTGAAAACCAATACTTGTGTCATTCTCAAAACCTTTGGCCACAGCTGTACATTAAATGTATTGTACTTCTGTATAAGCATTCATTAGTTGTCAGCTCTCGTGCATTCAGAGTCCACCTGTATGACTAAAGACAAAATCAAACCTGTTTAATTATATCGGAGCAAGTCGCAGGCTAGTAGAGTGAGTCATTGGGTATGTCACATTAGGTGACCGCTTTACGGGAGTGTGCTTACAACTGCTTCTGGCTCGCTAAAATTATGTAAATGAAGGCTACAACCACAAACTGCTGGAAAAGTCACGTAATGTGACATAGCCTTTAGGTAACTGTTAAACCTTATCATGGACTTGAATGTCAAGAACAAATTATTTACCTGTTCAAGTAGTTTTTAATAATGCGTAGTTTTGCATATCTTAAAAAGGTAGTTAGAGTTAATGCTTTGCCAATACTCTTCAATTTTGAAAGTCTAAATTGAAACTTAACCGAAACACCACACAAGAACTAACTGACAGAGCTTGTAAATAGCATTACAGTAACAGAAACATTTTTCAAAGGTTTACTTCTAAGCTCAACCGTATTATTAACTGTTTCACCTACTACCTCATATAGTCTCCTAAAAACACTCTGTGATTATACTCTGTGTGCCACGACAAAGTTTGTTCGGAATGGTCAGATAGTTATTAACTGTGAAAGACTAAAATTGGTTTATCTTTGTAACCATCCTCATAAACTGAAAATTAATGAGCAGGGAATACGTTCAGCCCAGTGCACCTACACTGAATATAAGTATGTATTAAATGTTTTTGTTCTTGTAAGACAAATGATGTGAATTTCTTCCTACATAACTGACATAAATGGCCAGGGATTTTTTTAATGCTGAAAGTTTCCCTACATATCACACACTGTGTCCATTAACTCTCAGAACTGGTACTGACTTAGGTAACAAAGCCTCTGAGCTTTTCTAAGTGCATTCTTTGCAAATCCCAGCTCTCTGATGCTGACTGTAACCTTGTTCCTGTATGAAATCTGCAATTCAAATGTCAGTTTTATAATACATACCAGTTAAATGGAAAATGAAAACGAAGCCATTGCCCCACACAAATCTGATATAAACAAGCTTCTTTTCCAACCAGATAGTAATAATGGAGTGATCACAGCAAATAAAATTCCATGTTGCTTTGTAGGTCAGTGCTAAAACATTCACAGAATTCTGAAATTCAGCAACTCACCTTGTCATTTGGCAATAGCCTGCAAGGCTAAGCTATTTCAAAGCATGACAGAATAATGTCCATAACAGCTGACAAAAGCTGTTCTTCAGCTACGGAATAAAGCTTTAAATGGTTTGAAATAGGCAATGACATGGCCTAATAAGCTGGAGGACATTTGGCCAACAATGTGGCATGTCTGAAAAGTATTTTATTATTGATTTTAATGCACCAGAAACTGAGTGGAGTATTTATCATTTCCAAATATTATCTTATTTTACCAGTTTAGAAGATAAACAACAGATTTGTGCATATGTGAAATAATTAAAAATCAGATTTAGATAAGTTTTCCTGTTAACTGCAAACAGACACATATGTGACATGCATACTCTTTTAATTGTAACGAAAAAACAACAAGCTTTGCTTCTTTTACTATTGATCTTAGTTATATATATATACTCAGCAAAAAAAGAAACGTCCCTTTTTCAGGACTGTGTATTTCAACAATAATGTTTTAAAAATCCAAATAACTTTACAGATCTTCATTGTAAATTGTTTAAACAATGTTTTCCATGCATGTTCAATTAACCATAATCAATTAATTAACATGCACCTGTGGAATGGTCGTTAAGACCTTAACAGCTTACAGAAAGTAGGCATTTAAGGTCACAGTTCTAAAAACGCAGGACACTAAAGAGACTTGTCTACCGACTGTGAAAAACACCCAAAGAAAGATGCCCAGGGTCCCTGCTCATCTGCGTGAACGTGCATTAGGCATGCTGCAGGGAGGCATGAGGACTGCTGATGTGGCTAGGGCAATAAATTGCCATGTCCACACTGTGAGACGCCTAAGACAGCGCTACAGGGAGACAGGAAGGACAGCTGATCATCCTCGCAGTGGAAGACCACGTGTAACAACATCTGCACAGGATCGGTACATCCGAATATCACACCTGCGTGACAGGTACAGAATGGCCACAACAACTGCCCGAGTCACACCAGGAACACACAATCCCTCCATCAGTGCTCAGACTGTCCGCAATAGGCTGAGAGAGGCTGGACTGAGTGCTTGCAGGCCTGTTGTAAGGCAGGTCCTTACCAGACATCACCAGCAACAACGCCGCCTATGGGCACAAACCCACCTTCGCTGGACCAGACAGGAGTGGCAAAAAGTGCGTGAGTTTCTGCATGACAGCAATGTCAGTGTTCTGCCATGGCCAGCGAAGAGCCCAGATCTCAATCCCATTGAGCACGTCTGGGACCTGTTGGATCGCAGGGTGAGGGCTAGGGCCATTCCCCCCCAGAAATGTCCAGGAACTTGCAGGTGCCTTGGTGGAAGAGTGGGGTAACATCTCACAGCAAGAACTGACAAATCTGGTCCAGTCCATGAGGAGGAGATGCACTGCAGTACTTCAAGCAGCTGGTGGCCACACCAGATACTGACTGGTACTTTTGATTTTGAGCCTCCCTTCATTCAGGGACACATTGTGAAACATTTTTAGTTTATGTCTTATGGTGTTGACTCTTTTAGTGTTCATACAAATATTTACACATTAAGTCTACTGAAAGTAAAAACAGTTGAAAGTCAGGGGACGTTTCTTTTTTTGCTGAGTATATATATATATATGAAAAAATACATAAAAGATATGTAACAAATATTTAGGTTTTTAAGAATATTCTCTACCCACCTCTCATGATCCTGTTCTATTTTTTTTTATATCATAATTATAACCTGTAATTTACATGTAGTGGGGATCAGATCCACAATCTGGAAAATATTAATCAGGTTCTTTATTCTTTCATCAATGTATTATGATATTCATAGAATAAAGGTGAAGCTTTTTTGCCACTTTCCTCATTTCAATATATAGTTAATTTTGGCACATTCATATTTAAGATATCCATCCATCCCTTAACCTGAGCCAATCCCAGAAACATCGGTTAAAAGACATAGGCACAATTGTCCATAAAATGCCAGGGACACTAGTCACTAATACAACACTCACTAATACAAGGCCAATAACTCAATGATTATAAAATATGTTTTCAAGAATACACGATCCATCTACAGCAAAATCTGCTATATCTGCTACTTTCAGGACTGGATAGCTGTAAACAGTTTCCCATTATGTTTACTACTCTGTATCTCCATAGTGTTATTTGTCCTGGATGACACAATAAAAATAATTAAACACAATGAGCTAAGTGCACAAATTAACAGGAGTAACAGGAAGTCAAGCAAAATTACCCCTTTTATTGGCTAACTAAAGAGATTATAATATGCAAGCTTTTGAGGCAACTCAGGCCCCTTCATCAGGCAAGATGTAATCATTACAGCTGATAACACTCTGAGACAACTAAATGCTCTGTGATCTGCTGGATGATTTTCCCAGGAATAAGGGTCAAAGGCTTTTTCAGGTACACAGGGAATACAATCACCTGTGATGGGAATGGTCCGTGGCAATACATGATCTTAAATACATAAACAAACTGTGCAGTTCAAACTCTGTGGGTGTCTGTGTTTGTGCAGCTCAGGGTGTTTGATGGGGTGATTGGGTTTAATTTGCATATGAAAGCATGATTGGTTCCAGTTGCCTGGTTGACTTTCCATGGATTATAATTTAGACGTTGCACCCACAGAGGGATAAACAGGGAGCCTGTACAGAAGAAGTGACAGAGAGAGATGGAGGTTAAAGAATAGAAAGAAGGATGTCAGAGATGGTAGCGTGCGGTAGTGTGGAGGCAGGCAGCCAGGTAGAGAGCCCTGTGGAAGAGTGTATGGTCGGCGCTCAAAGGGGCTGAAGAGGGCCAATCCAGCTGAGCGTCCCAGAGGTAGCAGGAGTAACCTGTTGCTCAAGAGGATTTCCTTGTAAGGTCAAGGAATGGCAGTGGGAGTTGGAGGACCGAGGCTTGGCACAAAGACCTGCTAAAAGCCTGTGATGGTACCAGGGACCTGAGCTTGGACTTTAAAGGTTGGCTGCACCAGTTGGGAAGATGTCTCCTCTGTCTGCAGGGTCCCATGTAGGGTAAGCACAACAGACATCAGTTTTAAGAAGTATGTACCAGAGCTTTTGACCTTGTATAGAACCGTTTTCAGCTGTGTGTTTTAACCTTGTTTTAACCCTTAAACTACCAGAACCGGCTGTAGTCGGTTCCCAGTGCAATTTGCCAGCACACCGGTGCTGATCAGTCCGTGACGTGCATTCGTTGAGCAGCCAGCTCATGACCACTGCCACTCACTGCAGCATCACTGTCCCTAGGATTCTGAATCTGCACTAGACTAGCCTGCAAGCATCAGTGTTGGCCTCTGTGTCCTTATGTGCAGCCAGTTCAAGCACAGTTGGCTCAGTGATTTACTGAGTTTTTTTTTATTTTACAGTTCTTTGGCAGTGTATAAAATGATCAGTGTTGCAGTAATTGTGATGCTGTTTGCATGAAAAAAATGTGTTCCATTAAACTTTCACTTTTTTTTTGGTGAATTGTGACATTTCCTTAAAAAGTACAGTAAAAAAGTATTTGGCGTCCAGGGGTGCATTAACCCTGAAGTATGTGGCAGTTTAAGGGTTAACGGAGTGTTTATTTCAGATTTTCTTTTTTTAACCTCTAATTGTTACCGGCCTCACAGTCTAGGGGAACCTGGGCCAGGTACAATTCACTGTTGCTACAGTGTTTAGCAACAGCGCTATGGTGAAAAGCATAAAAGAAACAGGCAGCAGTCCCGAAGGTTCAGACCATACTTCTGTTTTTTTTTATTCTGCTTTTCCCAGAATTATATATATGCTTCAATTTCTGCATAGATCAACATGGCAATCAGTGAAAACAATGGTGCTAGCCAATTTCCTCTGCGTAACAAATAGTGTAAACACATTTACTTTGAGTACTTGATTAGAAACCAATTTTCCAAGGAAGCAGACAGTTCTGTATCCCCACATTGTGTGTAGATGAGATACTAAATCATAGCAGTCTGACTATTCAAAGCAGGTAACTCTTTACCAAGAAAGGTAAATATTTATGTACTGTAGATAGCCATCAGCAATAACCTGTAGCAGAATTTTCCAGAAATTCTACCTTTTCTTTAAAACACTGGTTTATAGCCCATTACACTAAGCAACACAAAGAAATGTCATTTTCTTTAGAATACTGAATTCTAGCCCATTACACATGGATCACTTTGATTTTATGGATTGTTCATTTATTGAAGCACCACCTCTTGATAACTGTGTATGTCCTCATTTGTCCAGCTCCCTCTTGGTCTATGACCATTGATGGTTCATGAAGCCAACACGAACTGTCACAGCTCCATAGATGAGACTGAATCCATAGCCAGGATGAGAGTTAACTAAATTAAGAAGAGCCAAGAGCAAAATACAGTAACTCTCAGTTTTATAAGAGCATCCTAAGTTTGGATATATGCAAAATCAAGAACAAAAGAAATATCAGGAAAGTAAAAGGCTCAAGCTCTGAAATTAATAGTTTCATTGATAATCGGTGAGAACTTTGAAGATGCAAAAGTGCAGCCATTGCTAACCAACAAATGATGTGATGAGCAAAGCAACATTTCTACATAAAGTTGCAGCCAAGTGAGCCAGCATCACACTATCATCAAATAATATTTGAGGAACAAGAATACTTTACTTTGTTTCAAATCTTGCAGCATTGTTGTATTCTTCTAGCAAATTGTGTCTTATGTCGTTAGTTCTCAGATATATGACACTAAGACATCACTGTGGTCAGATTTAAGAACTAGTGTATCATTAAAAATTTGTAATCTGCTTGTAATACTAACAGTTTAGTTCTTATTCATTTTGTATGAACCACTAGCAGATCTTTAAAATGCTTGTCATTGACGATGTGTGATTTGTGAACCAATAAAAACACCTTCCCTAATTTCGGCATCCATCGAAATCATGTCTCAGATATCAAACTCCTTCAACTTCCTTGTTTTTATCTTTCATTACATTCTTCCTCCCTACTCCAACTCTCCAATGGTGGGGACTAGCCCCCTTTTTATAGGGCACCCAGAAGGACTCCAGTTGCCCAACAAGCTTTTTCTGGCCACACCTTCGGGTGTGGCAGAAATGTGGCCAAATAAGGCCCTAGAAAGGTCCACTGCCCCATGGTGGTGTCCACGGGTTCCAACAGGGTTGATGAAAAATCTCACATGCTCATGACCCATGGCTCTGCTGGAAACCAAGGGGACTGCCCTCTATCAGCCCGGGGGAGAAAATGCCCTGAAAATACTCTTTCCCCAGTCCTTCCACACTCAGGGAGTCAGGGAGAACTTATAATGTTAATGGAAACCACAAAAATAGATGATTGCAATGCAATGCAATTGAACATGATAGGAAAATATAAAGATGATTTTTGTGATCGGCAAGGCAAAATCCATAAGGTACACCCAAAAGGAAGTAAAATCTTAATTATCCAGTATAACATTTTTTCATGTAGTGTATTCTATAAAACAGAGTTTCATTCACTCTGTACACACTTGAGTTTATTTTTACCGTCAACATTTATATTGACAAAATTCTGAAATCCAACTAATACAATACAGGTCACCACTCCCATTATTCTCACTGAAGCAAGATATATAATATCTACATATACAGTACAGGCCAAAAGTTTGGACACACCTCCTCATTCAATGTGTTTTCTTTATTTTCATGACCATTTACAGCACTCCATCA
>JANRMT010062806.1:66535655-66552413 GCA_026402145.1 Polypterus bichir lapradei | reverse complement strand
GTTTAGAAACCAAATAATCAAAACTGAAAAGGAACATCTAAGTCTTAATATACAGAAGATACTTAGTGCAAAGCAAATAAGTACTAAACTGAAAGACTAGTGACTGTAGTTTTCAGACTTCAGAAAAATGATCTTTTATTTCAATTGTGTTTATATGTCTGATACAGTAACAGAGAAAACACATATTCCCTTGCAGCCAGTAGAAGACAAGACCATCTTTCTCTTCAATGTACTTTGGTGGCAGAATGATAATGGTTATAGTCCTAGGCTATGTTTATACTGACAAGAAAAATTACCATTTGAGCAGCTATTGCATGAACACATAATTTTGTGCTCTCATATGTTTTTTTTCCAAAGCAGAACTCAACATTTTGTCTACTGAAGTTAAAATTGTTAGATATTGCACCTGCCTATACCGCTATATATTTTAAAAAACAAAAAACCTTGAACAAATACAAATATACCAAATGGTGCTGCTTTTCTTTTTTAATTAATTTGTTTTAATTTTTGGGCAGTATGCAAGGACACACAATCAATGGGTTTGGTGCCCAATAAGATTTCTAGCTGTTGTGCTAAAATATGACATTTGCATGTTTTCCACAACATGTTATTTTTATTTTTTTGGTTTCTTAGCCATCTCCAAATACACAAATTCATATTGATAGGCACTTAAAAACACCCAAGTACAGATGAGTATAGGACTATGTATAAGCATTTCCTGCAGTTGACTGGTGTCATGCCCAGGTATCGCTATTGCAAATTGAGCTTAGACAGTATTATTGAAGTAGACTTAAAAAAAAGACTAATTGAAAAATGCATTTCAACAACACAATAGCATTTCCCTGAGCGTTTCCAAAAAGTATACTGCAATCATACATTTAAATAAACTAGGGGGCTCTGCCCCCTACTCACTTTGCTCGCCAACCCTCGGGGGTGGGCGCAGGGAGACCGCAATCTCGTGGCTGCATCTCTCGAAGGGCACCGGGGTACCCTTCTGTTAGAGAAAGCAATTGTATTTAAAGAGTTGGCATATTCAGAATATTCAGGGCGCAGAAGGAAGAGGGTTTGGTCTTTAGTTATTACAGATAGAAAATTGGTTACTTGAGTATTTCACTATAGCTGTATACTTTAAATACCAATGAACAATAAAATGTAGTAAAAAGTAAAAAAGTAGAGGTAAAAAAGTTTATAGTAAATAAAAAATTAAATTAGTTTAATGCCTCGTCAAAAAAAAAATTATAAATTACTTTATCCTCTAACTTACATTCTATAAATCTTGTTTTTTTGCATTTCTGTTTGCACATTGTTTGGGAAATTTTTCTCTTTCTCGTTTATTGGGCGATTCTCTTTGTTCTTGATTTTTATTATATGCAGCTTTTTTTTGTTCATTTTCTTTTTTTTTGACATTCATTATCATCTCTTGCCTTTATTTCTCTATTGCAATCTAAAATTCAATGTTCTTGAATAGATTATTCAAGACAGGATGTGCGCAATGGGAGTAATGGTTGAGTGCATGGTTTGGAGGGGAGTGGTCAAGGCTGAACAACACGGACATGATGGAAAACTTTTAAAATATATATTATGAAATCAAGCATCAATAAATAAAGCATTCATGAGTAATCTGCTACATTATACATATTTCAGTATTGATATTTTTGGGGAAGAATAGAAGAGTAAGCAAAAAAAAAATGTTTTATTCTATTATTCGAAACATACTCTGTTATACTGTAAACTTTTTATTTGTAATCAGGGAAAGTTCACATTAAAATAGCAATAAAAAGTACAGTACAATACTGGCTATGCAACTGCTTTGTATACAAGTGCCATAACATACACTTGTGTGTAGGAAGCCAGTATGTTCACTATCTCTGGTTACCTCTGCTGCATCCTATTCTCTGATCAGGATTTTGGAACTCTGTTATAAAATTATGGGACCATTGATGTATATGGGGTCAGACTTTTTTCTGAAAGGACTGGTGTATAGCTATATATATATATATATATTTACAGTATGAATCAGAACCTTTAGTTGCCATACATACTATGCCTAGTTGACTGGAGCTGTAAAGCAACAGCACTAAAGAGTTTTTTTAATGCAATACAAAAACGGTATTTCGTTTTTTCTGGGGTTCAGCATGTAAAGGAATTGCTAGAAAAAGATTATAAAAATGGGGAAAAGAAGAAAAAGGACTCTGTAGACTTGAAAGAAATCTTAATGTAGAAATTTTTCCGCAACGTATATTAAGATAAAATGAGAAGGATGAGAGAAAATGCTGGACATGGCGAGATACATGATGGGAGCAATTTTAAGGAAATATAAGTCATACAGAAAACACAACTGTCAGCGTTTAATATACAGAGGATGTACAGAAAAATTATAGAATGCATAAAACAAAATACATTTGAAGGAGAAGAAAATAAAACATGGAGTAACTGGAAATTACTATGCCAGATGCAGTAAAAAAAAATGGAAAGCTACAATATCGATAACATCAAGAAAAGAATCTGTGAATATTTAGGAAAAGGTTGCAAAGAAACAATTGCCAAATAACTTTAAGTACTTTGTGTGGCTGGTTATATATAACATTTTAGACACAAATAATAATCTCTTCAAAAGAAAATCACTCCAGAGTGCAAAGTGTCCATATGAAAAATACAACAAAGTGGAATTTGCAAAAACACACATTATATGAATGTGAATAGGCAAAAGCAATATGAAAAAAATAGCAAAAGTTAAACGGCTCATTGAAACAGCTTTCATTAGAGAAATTATCATGTTCAGAAGGGAAAAACAACTAAATATAAGTATAGAACAATAGGTGAGAATAAATTACATCAAAGAAAGAATATGGTAAAGAGATGCTTATATGTAACAGAGAAAACTACTGTCTTGTCAAAGTGTTTTTCAGATGATCATTTATAACATCAGCTTCTTTGAAGCATGGAAAAGAGTGTAAAAGGAAACACAGAAGGTGGGCTAAAGAATGAAACCTCCAAGGTGACAAAGACCCCAAAATAAAAGCAAATTCTTTTCTTAACTTAAATTAATATAAGTTTATATAGTTGTTTTAAGTCTGTTGAAATTTTAGGGAAAAAAAATTTAAAAGTAAAGAAGTAAACTGGCATGTTCCAAAATGTAACTGTAAGAGTCATTTGTTAGTTAGGTTATATTAAGCTGACAGATGTATATTCTTAGCTTTGTTAAAATGTTTGCCTATATGTTGGTGCATATTCAATGGGAGGTTCTATTATAATCCCCATTAGCTAAATTGTAAATTAAACATTCTAATAATTTCCCATCATTATGACTATAGTCTAATTAAATTTATGATCCGCTTTGCAGTTGGTAAGGCATGGAGAGTAAGCATACTGAATGTACTGAACGTACTGACGTACTAAAGTGAACCTTACGTAAATTTGCCATAGAAAAGTAACGACTTTTAAATACAGAATGTAACTGAATTTTAACAGGAGAAAGCTAACATTGTAACGAAACAGAGAAGAAACCTTTTTTTCCCTTTTGCCTTTAGTTCTGTGTGTGTATTCAATTTTTTCTGAATTTTTGTGATTTGGTCCTCTTTTATATTTTCACTAAACCTTTTTAAAACAAACTTTATTGGACTGAGAAATTTCTTTTGTTATGTGCTTGATTCATGCTGGATCCTACCTTGCCAACTCACAAGAAAAGATGCCACTAAAGTAACCATATAAATAATATAAAAAAGAGACACTAATCTCTTACTATTGTTTCTGGCTTTGAAAAAACATCCATCCATCCATTATATCCACACTACAGGGTCACGGGGGTCTGCTGGAGCCAATCCCAGCCAACAAGGCAGGAAACAAACCACACGCAGGGCGCGAGCCCACCACAGGGCACACACACTAGGGACAATTTAGAATTGCCAGTGCACCTAACCTGCATGTCTTTGGGAGGAAACCAGAGTACCCAGAGGAAACCCAAACAGACACAGGTAGAACATGCAAACTCCACACAGGGAGGACCCGGGAAGTGAACCTGGGTCTCCTAACTGCGAGGCAGCAGCGCTACCACTGCGCCACTGTGCCGCCCTTGAAAAAACATATAATTGTTATTTTGATTTTGTAAAATATTAACTTTAAAGTAACAGACAAATTATTCATATTCAACTACATTAACCTTTCTAGTTAGTTTTTCTTTACAGTTGCAGACCATGTAAAAACAAACTCAAAAACAAATTCCTTCATGCAATCAATTATATGCTATGATATAGCAGTACACATAGTATGAAAATTTGTAGCAGTTGAAAGCTGTATTTCAGTTCTTTGCAACCAATGCATTCAATGCAGGTTTTTTTTTAAAGAAGCGATCTCTGGGAGAAATAAGCTTGTTGCCCTCTAGAGTCACTAGTAAAGCCCAAATTCTTCAAAATCCTTGCATGGGTAGTGGAAGCCTTCTGTCTAGGTGCTACACAGATCATCAAGTTCCTGTCTAATGTGCTCTTCACAGAAACCTTTAAAATCAATATGGCAGAGAGGAAACCATGTGTGCAGATCAGGTTTTCCCAATAGCCTGACTGACATCTAACTGCAATCTTTTAAAAGTGCACAGCACTCTTGCTGTCAGGAAACCTTTATTTTCAATCTGGAATGTCCTGTCAGCTTGCCCAGTAGCATTTATTTTACGTGTGTGAACAGGCGGTCAATTGAACTCTAGGACATAGCAATAACAGCACTTATATTTTCATTTAAGCTTACGTGGGTCTAGTAGTTCTCTTAAGACTATTTATTTCTAATGCTTCTTGGAAATATACCTCATCCACAGAGAGAGAGAGAGTGAGAGAGGGAGAGATCTGAACTGTAAAATTGCCATTTTCATTTAAAAAATGAACGCCAGTCACAGCACAAATAAGGTGTAAAGGTAATGAAAATGATTTTGAGAAGGGGCATTAATATATTTTACACATGGCTCCTATAGAATCCTTCAAAGCAACTAGGTCCTTATGGCATTGAAAGATTCATGGTTAATAAATCACAGCAGGCAGTGCTATTTAAGTAAACCTGCTACGTGTTTTAAGTATGCCTTGGCAATGATGAGTTTAATCGGAAACCAATTCTTAAATCAGCACTGCTGCAGGGTGAACAGTTGAATTTAGGATAAATTTATCTTTCATATTTCATTTAAACAAAAAAGCCTCATGTGGAAAATAAGTAGCATCGGATGTAAATTTAAATTTCAAATAAGATAAGCATGTGTGAATTATGCAATATTTTAAGAGATTCTCATTAAAAGAGTTATGGAAATAATCTTTGTTATTTTTAGTATTAATATTGTTGGCTTTTGAAAATGTTAACTTGATTTTCTTTTTTTGCTAAATGTATATTCCATGTTCTGTATTTATCATAAAGCAGTACGTGTAATAATAAGATAAGCAAAAAAAACATTTTGGTTGTCTGTTAATGAAGCCCATCTGAGCAGTCCTATAGTCCACATGCTATTGAAGCAGATTCTGTAATTCTGTTTTTTCATATATTGTTAACATAAGGTACCCACTGGTTTCTACACTTAAACTTTACACATAGAACTGGAAATAAACTGACATATGCATCTGATACCTTGTTAGTTTATTAAAAGACACTTCTTTTTAGACACCACATTCTCTACTCAGGGTGGTGCCGTGGTAGCACTGCTGCATCACAGTAAGGAGACCAGGGTTCATGTCCTGGCTTGCATGTTCTCCCTGTGTCTGCGTGGGTTTCCTCCTGGTGCTTTGGTTTCCTCCCACAGTCCAAAGACATACAAGTTAGGTGGATTGGCAATGCTAAATTGGCCCTGGTGTGTGGTTGGGATGTGTGTGTGTGTGTTCATCCTGTGGTGGATTGGTGCCCTGTCCAGGGTTTGTTCCTGCCTTGTGCGCTATGCTGGCTAGGATAGGCTCTAGCACCCCTTGACCCTGTTCTGGACTAAACAGGTTAGAAAATGACTGACATCATCTACTCCTGTTTAGACATATCGTCTACAGTAGGCATACTATCAAGAGTGACTTGTAAATTGTAAAACAACATAATGGTATCTTTTGAGTCCTGACAAATGTGTTGGTCTGAAAAGACATTAGAAAATGCTGACCCTTCATCAATCACTAAGTGATGGCTGGGTTTTTTTTAAATAATTTAAATGTGATGATAACAAAAAATAAAACTACATGTGTTGATGTTTTTTTCAAACTCGACTTATTCACTATTTTTAAAATAAACATCTTTCTGTGTTGCTGGTTTTATATTGTGCAGGATGTCACATCCCACTTATATGCTTTTGGACTTACTTGTTTTCAAATTTGTAGTATGACTCTGGCAATTGTTCATTTTTTCTGGAAGTTCAACAATCCCAGTAAAGTGTCTCCCAGAACAACTATGCAGTACATACAAGGGGAGGGAAATATTATTTGTACATGTGGATAATACAAGATGGTTATTATTCTTGTTCAAGGAAAAGCTTTGAACCACAGAGGATTGACAGGAGGATACACAGTGCAAAGAAAAAGGTCACTGGTTCCAGAAGAAAAGATTTTTTTCTCTTGTCTATGGAATGAATAAGAAATAAAAATGGCCTTGGAAAACAGCAGATTCGTGTATATGTGTCAACACTTTTAAAACATATATTAAAGTTACATTATGTTATAATATAAATTAAGTTTTTAATAAGATACATTTTTAGGTATAAAAATAAAATTTAGGATTTGCACATCATTCATGACTTTTAATGGGATTGCATGGTGTTGCAGTCGATTTCTGACAGCTTTAGATTCTGGGTTCACTTCTCAGCCAGATCACTGTCTATGGAGTTTTTAGGCTTTATGTTTTTTAAACACTGTGTTGTAAAAGTAAATGAAAGTAAAACACAAACTAAATGTGCTTATACGTGCTAAATCAAACAGAACAAAAGAAGAACCTAAAAAGTAAAAGAAGACAATAACACAATCTACCAATTCTGAAGAATTGATCTGTGTCCCCTTGTCTTCTTGTTTAAGGAGAAATGGCTCCAATGACATAACTTCGCAAAAGAAGCGTCTATGCCCACCATATGGTATCAAGGCAGTCCTGGATCTTTGGAAATAACAGATTACCTATAAAACAAATAAAAACATTTTTTATAAGTAATAAAAATTTGTAAAATACTGAAAATCAGCCACTTGATTGACACACTTAATACAGTTGATCGACAAAGTGTCACAAAGCTCACTAATTTCACAAAAGAAAAACCCCACTGTTTCAGCCACCCAGCTTTCAATCCCGCATGTTTTTAAAAAATAAAAAAAAACATTTGTAGCATTTTCATTTGATGGTACATTAGATGACCAAAATTAGACTATTATGAGTACTGCTACTGGGTATATAACTATGATCCCTATGTGCTAGCAGTGCAGCATCACATAGCTAATTATATATGCCGATCAGCCATGTGCCCAGCTTCATCGCAGAATGGCCATTCAAGGCGCCTCCCACTTCTCCTCCCCTCATCAGAAAACACAGGACACACTGTAAAATAATAAAACAAAATATTTATTACTATTTACAAGGTTTTTTTTTGATGAAAGCATCTGCACAGATAAATTGTAAACAAAACAAATGTTCTAGATGTACCAGTTCTACGCTACTGCTTTGTGACACGGGCTGTTGTGTGCCCAAAGAGTGGAACTCTGTAAGTGCAATGATTGATATTTTATTTAGTTTTTGCTCATTTGCAACCTTTCTTGCATTTTGTTTGTGGTATTTTTTCCATCTGTGTCTTTTGTTGTATGAGGCACAGTGGCACAGAGATTAGCACTGCTGCCTCACAGCTCAGAACACATATTTGGTAGCCATAATCGGTCCAGCATGGTTGACAGACTTTTCCCAGGTTCTCAGGGACAGTTTAAAGACCATTGCACTATTATTATCCACTCAGAACTATTTCGGTTCCTCCTTACCCTTTGACTTCAAAGCATTTAGTAGTGTTTGTAAACACTGCTGTGATTTCACCAAACTTACAGTAAAACGAGACAGTATCCACAGAAGAAGTTTGCCCTCAACCCACATTCATGTAATGTTACTTTCTGTTGATCTTTAAAATGATCTTGATCCATTTATGATAAGAAACAGGCAACTATTAATAATAAGAGTGTCCTGACTCTACTTTGTAGGAGCTTTCTCAGGCTGGACACTGTGGATTAAGCTTTCTTGTTCTCAGGAAAACCGTAGAAGATGAGGATTTGCTCACTTGTATAGAAGAAGAGAAATAGGGTCCTCACTTGCTTGGCACAAGATACCTCTTTTTTATCTGTTCAAATCATTAGTCCTTGTTTCTGGGCTTGTGTGCCACCTAAAGTATGATTCACCACACAGTAAATTTAGAATATGCTTGAAATATATTACTTTTATTTTCAACACACAAATACCCTGTAAAAATTATAAGTGAACATTAACAAGGTTCCCCGACAATAAAATCAAGATATCTAAAACAAAGAAGAGAATCAGAAGTGTTTTTGTGTTAAAATACCGCATAGGTTGAGAAAGGCAGACAGATTTATTGATACCATGGGAAACATAATCAGATAATTCAAAGAAACCATTAAAGTAATGTGCAAGTAAAGTAGGTCTATGGAGGCAAATAAGCAAATACGCTTTGAAATGAACACACGTACACAGAACTATTAGACCATAACGCAGGCAAACCTCAGAAATGAAGCTGAGAAAAAAAAGCCATTTAGTGTTCAATGAATACAAATGAAAATAAATTGTCCATAAAATCAATTTAAGAGTGTCCTGGAATCTTTTATGTAATTGTAAATAATTAACTAAATTTAAGGAATCTCTAGTATAGTATTAAATAAAGAATATTGTATTATGTGCACTAACCATGTTATTCTACTAAGGCATCATTGTCATCATTGATACTATTTTCATGCAAAGTATGGTGGTTTAAGTATTAACATTACGAAAACAGAATGCAAGTCACGGACACACTTGCATTTTTGTTGAGAATTTATACATTTCTCTCATGGTGCCTTTTCTTCTTTAAAAAATCAAGGTAAATCCAAGCCTCCTTATAAAACACTGAGTTCACCTAAAGTATCATAAAATTATTCATAGAAAGCACATGCTATTAGTTTCTTTGCAACTGTCTTAAGCAAGGAAATGAACCCAAAAAAGAAGATCCAAAACAAGTGAAATATTCCTTTTCAGACTGCATCATCTATTACAAAGCCCTCTTTAGATGAAATTGCAGCATTCTGTTTTCAAGTAAGTTCCATTTTTTACTTAAGTAAAAAAACAATATTGCTGCTACTGATGGTTGAAATTGAATCATTTATGGTTATGTATATTTAAATGCCATGATAATAAATAATATTGGATTTATTAAAATGAGCAACATAGTTTTTGACAATTCTCTTCTAAATGATATATAACTCAAATTTCCCCTTGGGATAACACTAGAATCCCTGAAGCCTACGAAAAAACTTGTAATCCCGGGCCACCTTAAATTACTTCACACCTCTTCATAAGCGTCTTTTGCTTTGTAAATGTGTCGATCAGCACAAGCAGCAAGCAGCCTGCTATCCCATTCACCCCCTGACCCCCAATGCAGAAAGGGCAAAAAGTTCTCCAGCTCAAGTCTTGTTTACCTGCATTTCATGTGTTCTGTTTCTACAATGATTTGTGAAAATGTAGGATGACAGGAACTGTGAGAAATGCAAGAAATGCTGAACATACGAATTCTTATCCTAGTTAGAATTTTAGTGTAATTCCTAGCAATAATTCTGCAAAGCTGTACAGAGATGGGGTGTTGAGCAGACTGGCCGTCTGGGATCATAAGAAGCTTGGTTTTTACCAGGTTGAGCTGTAGATGGTGGTCTTTCATCCAGGTTGAGATGTCAATAAGACTTGCAGAGACTCCAGCTGATACTGTAATGTCTTTCGGAGGGAACGACTGGTACAGCTGTGTATAATCCTCATAACACTAATAAGAGAATTAGATGGGACTGGATGATGGAGCCCAGCGAGGTAGTGTACAGAAAGAAAAGTAGAGAACCTAGCACTGATACTTGGGATACACCTGTGCATGTCTGGTGCACCCTTGACAACTCTCCTCACCAGGGGCCTCATGCATAACGCAGTGTGTAGAATTCACACTAAAACATGGCGTACGGACAAAAGCAGAAATGGGCGTAAGCACAAAAAATCCAAATGCATAAATTTGTGCATTCGCCAACTTCCACGTTCTTCCGCTACATAAATCCCGGTCAGCATGAAAAGTAACACACGTGCATGCGGCTCCTGCTACTCCCCAACTCCTCCCAGAATTATGCCTCTTTGAATATGCAAATCAATATAAATAACACTTAATTTCAGCGTTCTGTGAAAAAGGCAATGGCAAAAGCACGGGGGGAAATAGAAGAATTTCAGCAAATACCAAGAGGAAGCAAGGAAAAATGTATTATTTGTTGGTTTAAACAGTGGTATAAACAACAAAAGGAAGTTGATCAAGTGACATAAAGTGTCGGAGAAGCTCGAAAGCTCAAGTTCACAAAGTCGCACAGTGCCCGAAATAAAAAAGAAGTTGTCAGATATCAAAGTCACCATGAAAAGGCGAGTCGCAGCCCACCGTCTGAGTGTCATAAGGAAGCTTATTAGGGTACAGAGAAAAGAAAATAAATAGGCACACAGTTGCAAAAAAGCGCAAAATGTCAACTTTAATCTTGAAATTTCCACTTTAATTACATAGTTTATTTAGTTTACATCATAAACTCCATCTTAAAATCTTTTAATTTACTAGTTTCTCAAATACCATCCTTTCTAAAGTAGCACGTTAAATGCTTTGTTTTGTATGTGCTCTTCTATGTGCTCTGTAAGAGCCATTTCATAGTTATATAAGATTCATAAATATTTTACTAAATGACAATGGATAATCTATGGGAGGTTCCTATAACCCTCATAAGTAGAATTGAATTGGTATATTCTAGCCATTTTTAACAGCTCTGACTAAACCTTATTCTTCAGTTAGTGACCAGCCTTGTCATGTGTAAGGTGTAGAGGGCACATGTTTTTAAACCGTGCCCGTCCCTATGGGCCTTCTGAGTGTGTGAAGTAACTCATAAGATAACACGCTTATTTAAGTGTAGATCTGTATGCTTATAGAGTACAGAAGAAGAAGCTTAGAATCTTTTAGTATATAAGAAGTTAAGAATCATTAAGTATAGAAGAAGTAAAGAACTTTTAATTACAGAGATAACTAAAGTTTCTCAAGAAAAGCTAAGTTTAGAGAAGATACATTTTTTATTTTTTTTGCCTTTTATTCTACGTGTGTAACTACTTTTTTCTTTATTTTTGTGTAGATTATTTGCTTTTAACTTTCACTAAAAATTTTTAAAAATGAACTTTTGGACTGAGAGATTTCTTTTGGCACGCGTTTTACCTGTGCTTGATCTCGCCTTACACTTCGGCGGCTACACTAAAGTTTAAAAACTGCCTAAGATTGAAAGCTTGAAAACTGCCCTGGATTAAAAGAAAGAAACCTGTGTGTTTTAAGCCTGAAATTGGACTACGACGAAAGAAAGCAACGACAACTTGAAAAGACTTGACAGGTACTTTTAATTTTTCTCTTTCATCGGAGTTGGACATTTGAGAATTGCTAGTGCTCCTCGCGAGGCAGAATAAATTATAAAGGAGCTTAAGTACCTTGTGGGATCGTCATGGCACCTGAATCCAGAAGCCAGAGGAAATATCAAACGCTGAATGAAAGTCTGAGTGCCGTGAGTGAAAGTCGCATTGATTATGATGTTACAAAGGACCATCTCCATGGCGACAGAAAGCCATTTAATTCAGTAACAAATAATCTTCAGTTAGAGATAGACCACAAATACAAACAAATATCTAGTATGATGAAGATCGTAAAGAATTTACAACAAAAGTAATTTAACTGTGAACCTATAGAATCAGTTATTAAGAATGACTTCTACAACTTGAGATTGGAATCCAAAAGGTTAAATGATAAACTTTTATCCATCCAGAACAATGAAGATACATGGAAAATGATACAAAGGGATTTTGATGCTAAAATGAAAACTGTACGTACGTTTTTGGGATATACAATGGAATGGGTTACGGAAGTACATCAAAATAAAAGCCTCAACCAGCAACCCGACTTTTCTATTAACCAATTCAGGAATTACGGAACAAAGGATGACATTTCTCTGGAAGACAGTGTCTCTCAGATTTCCATTCAAACTAAAGGTTGTGTAAGAACAGCGGCTACTTCAGTCAAAGACTCCCAAATCTCTGCAAAAACTAAAAGTTGCACAATTTCAGCGGCTACTTCAGTTAGTGTCCTCAGATCTCAAGAAGCAGCACACGCTGTGCTGTTGTCTAAAGCAGAGAACCAAAGACGGCAACAGGCTCTAGATATGGAAGAAGCACAGTGGAAAGATAAAAGAGAAGCTGAGGAAATACACTTGAAAGCACAGTTAAAGGCTAAAAGAGATCAATTGGCTTTGGAAGCAGCTATAGCAGAATCCGAAGCAAAATTGAGAGGTTTTAAAAGACGCAATCGAAGTCCAGATAAACCAAACCCCTATAATGTTCCTCAGAAACCAGATGTGAAAAATGGAAAGTATTTGTGACTTTCTGTATAAAGAAGAAAGTAAAAACAATCCTCAGCAACCGCTTTATGATCAATAAAATAAAGCACCAGCACCTCTTCAACAACCGCATTATGAACAGTGTCATGATCAACTGAAAGAACAACAAAATAAGGCACAAGCACCTAATGTACCCCATAGAAAGGTCCCAATATTTGACAGCGATCCCTTGAAATATGTGGATTTTATTGGAGCATTTGACCAAGATATCAATGAGGTGATAGGGAATCCGCAAGATAAATTGGACTTCTTGGCACAGTTTACTAAAGGTTCACCTTACAAGATTGTTAAAAACTGTAAATACTTGTCACCGTTAGAAGTTTACCAAAAAGCCAGAATGAAGCTCGAAAGTCTTTATGGAAACCAGCTATGGAAAGCAGATACATATATGAGAAAAGACAAAGGGTGGCCACAAATAAAGCCAAACGATGGAGAAGGTCTGAGCGATTATGCAATCTTTCTTGGTGGATGTACGGACATTATGCCCAACTTACAAAGCGGACAACAATTTGAAAGTAATAATAATCTTCGTACTATAGTCTCCAAACTTGCTCAAGACCTACTAGCACCGTGGCAATGCAAAGTTCAGAGTATTGAAAGTACGGAGAGCAGACGAGTCCTTCTCGCCGAGCCAGTGAACTTTCTGGATGAACAGATAACATCAGTTTTGGATCGTGTGTATGGTTCAGCTCTACAAAGCCATACCTTCAAGAAGGAAAAGGACAGGACTGATCAAGAGATGTATCCTTCGAAAGGTGTCCTGAGAGAAAGCATTTCTGCTACAAACGTTTCTGCTGCTAACGAAAAAAGGGACACAGACACCACAACCAAAAAGGCGGAGATGGCTGGACATACAAGTGGTAAGCTCTTTCTTTTTTGCAATGAAAATGAAGATCTTAACGAATGCAGCGCAATTCAGAAACTAACTTATGAAAGTAGAATTGACTTTTTGAAATCTAAAGGCTTATGCTTTAAGTGCCTTAAACAACAACATCTTAGTAAAGACTGTGAAGAAAAAATTAAATGCCAGTATGCTCTCATTTACATCCAGTAATTCTGCATATGAATAGGGAAATAGATAACGATGATAAAGCCACACCTCCTAAAAAGGAGAACGCTAAGTCGGAAAGGAAGAACATTTCTTCTGCCCATATTTCTGTGGAACCATTAGAGACTTGTACTGATACCAGGGCTGGTAAATAGTGTGTCTTAGCTGTGACTCCAGTTAAAGTTAAGTCTGAAACGAGTGAAAAATGTGTAGAAACATATGCTCTAAAAGACTCTAGCAGCTCAGTTACATTTTGCACAGAAAGTTTGCAAGAGCAGTTAAATCTTTCTGGAAGAAAGTCTCACATCTACATCAGCACTGTAGAAAGAGACAAAGTAAATACACAAAGGGTATTAAAGTGTACAGTCTTAACCGAGTTACAAGTCTGGGGGATAGAGGAAAATACATTTTTTTATTTACCAGGAGAGTACACAGTGAACTCTGTACCAGTGAAAAGGGAGAGCATCCCTACACAAGAAGATGTCAAGAAATGGTCTTATCTAAAAGACGTTCATCTATCCCAGATAAATGCTGACCAAAGCAACAATATTGTAATTACAATTCTATTATTAATACTATAGTTATTAGGTACAAATACCCGTAAAGTCATGGAACCATGGCAAATCATACATAGTGAAGGTGAAGGACTTTATGCTGTGAAAACATTCTGTGGGTAGATTGTTAATGGATTGAAAAAGGGCTCAGATAACGAAAGACTGCAAATTTATTCAGTCAATTATGTGACAATAATGGAGGTAGAACAAATGTTGATCCAGCAATACAATGCAGACTTTCCAGAGTGCAGTTGTGAGGAGAAGGAGTAAATGTCACAGGAGGACATTAAATTCATGCGCATAGCTTCAGATTCTGCCAGACTAGTGGATGGACACTATTGCATTAATCTGCCTTTTAAAGATGAGAAACTTAAAAGTGCCAAACAATCGATGTGTTGCCGAACAATGTGCTATTGGACTTAAATTGAAACTTTCAAAGTATCCAACATTCCATAAGGATTACAAAATTTTCATGGAAGATGTTTTAGACAAAGGATATGCCATCAAGGTACCCAGTGAACAGCTGACCCTCGAAAAAGAGAGAGTGTGGTACATACCTCATCATGGAGTATATAATCCAAAGAAAAATAAAATCAGAGTGGTTTTTGACTGTACAACCACATATCAAGGCTTTTCTCTAAATGAACAGTTGCTGAAAGGACCTGATTTAACTAATACACTCACTGGAGTACTTACAAGATTCAGAGAGGAGCCAATTGCTCTCATGGCAGATATTAAATCAATGTTTTATCAAGTAAAAGTTCCAGATGAAGACACAGATCTTCTTAATTTCCTGTGGTGGCCTGAAGGTAATCTAAACAATGGACTAGAGGAATACAAAATGACAGTGCATCTTTTTGGTGCTATATCATCACCCAAATATGCCTCTTATGCCTTACGAAGAACAGCAGAGGGTGTAAGAGGCACAGCTCCAGAGGAAACAGTTAACACTGTATTGCATAATTTCTATTTCGATGACTGTTTAAAGTCAGTTGCTATAGAAGAACAAGCCATAAAATAGGCCAAAGATCTTCAAGCCCTGTGCTTAAAGGGAGGATTTTATCTTACAAAATGGATAAGTAATAGCAGAGCAGTCTTGTTGTCCATTCCTGAAGAAGACAGGACAATAGATCAAAAGGACTTACCCTTAAGCCATGATGTTACCAGTTGAAAGAGCCTTAGGTGTTCAATGGTGCACACAGACTGACAGTTTCAAGTTTCAGGTAAAGCTACAAGATAAGAATACTACAAGACGTGGTATTCTGTCATTAGTCAGTTCAATGTATGATCCACTTGGATTTTTAGCTCCAGTCATATTGCCTGTCAAACTTATTTTAAGAGAACCGTGTAAAGAGAAATATGAATGGGATCATGAAGTAGAGGTTAAGTATGTCCGGCAATGGAAAAAATGGATGGACGATTTGCAGCTACTTGTGAATTACAATGTAAACAGGTGCATTAAACTGCCTGGATTTGTTCACATAATGTCTGCACAAATGCGTAATTTTGGAGAGTCCTTCTGACTAATAAAGAAAATAAGAGACACTGTTAATTTATAATGGGGAAATCAAGAGTGGCACCGCTAAAACCTGTCACTATACCAAGGTTAGAACTTACAGCAGCAGTGGTAGCAGTCAAAATGGACAAAATGTTAAAACAAGAACTACAGATTCCCCTGCAAGAATCAATCTTTTGGACTGACAGCACCACAGTATTAAGAGACATTGCCAATAAAAGTGCATAATACAAAACTTTTGTTGCCAACAGAATCGCGGTGATAAGAGAGCACACACAATCCTCACAATGGAGGTACGTTGCATCAGCACAAAATCATGCAGATCAGGCATCAAGAGGATCGACAATAAAAAGCTTCATCAAAAGTAAGACTTGGATACAAAACCCAAACTTCCTGATACAACCAGAGCATGAATGGCCTAAGAGACCGGATGAAGTATACCTATCTACTAGCGACGATCTGGAAATCAAAAGGTGTGTAGTAAATTTTGCAACTGTAAAAGAAAAAATCGAACCAGTAAAAAGACTTATAGAGTACTACTCAAAACAGTTCAATTTAAAGAAAGCAATAGCTTGGTTCCTTAGGTTGAAAGAAGTGCTACTGTGTCTAAAAGAAGAGAAAAAAGTCAATTCAATATACAGTCAGTCAATCTGGACACAGCTCGGAAAGACAAAAAACACTAATCACAGAACATATGAAGGAATACAAATCAACAATGAGGCTGAAGCCACTGTCTCTAAATGACTTGTCTAAAGCAGAAGACAAACTTATTTGCCTCAGTCAACTACAAGCTTACCCAGAGGAGGGTAAAGCCTTCCACAAAAAACAGCATGTAAAGAAAGGTAGTAAAATCAACAAACTGGACCCAGTCCTGCAAGAAGGAATATTGAGAGTTGGAGGAAGACTCAGCAAATCAGCTATGCCAGAAAAGGCAAAACACCCTGCAATTATTCAGAAGAATTCACATATTGCTACTCTCATTATGCA
>JANRMT010062806.1:66477520-66517946 GCA_026402145.1 Polypterus bichir lapradei | reverse complement strand
CAATGACAAAACAATTACATTGACAATCATGTTACGTTATTTTCAAAATGTTTCCTTTTCTTTTTCATTGCTTCTTTAACACACTACTTCTCCGCTGCGAAGCGCGGGTATTTTGCTAGTATTATATATATAACAATCATTAGTTACTGTAGATCTGATCACTATACTAAAAAAAGACATACAGTAGAACACAAGAAAGACAGACAGAGAGACAGAAAGACAGACCATGATGCATTTGAAAAGACACAACAAGCCACATCCAGTTACAATAAGCTTACAAGTCTCCTTCAACTGTGAAATTTAGCTTTTTTGCAATGGGGTTTCTTTAACACCTGGTTATTGGTTAGCAGTGTTAGAATTTTTT
Organism: Polypterus bichir lapradei; assembly: GCA_026402145.1. Taxonomy (NCBI): domain Eukaryota; kingdom Metazoa; phylum Chordata; class Cladistia; order Polypteriformes; family Polypteridae; genus Polypterus; species Polypterus bichir. The sequence goes on along the minus strand of JANRMT010062806.1, from coordinate 66,517,582 downwards.
TTTAAAGTACTTTTGATGCAAAATGAATGGATGATATGTATACATTATAAATAATCTAAAACATAGCTGTAAAAAGGGTTGTGATTTAAGAATGGAATATCCCATTTAATGACACTAGGAAGTTGGTAACCTAAACAGAGGTTTAACAAAAAGGCATAGGTTGTGCTATTCCAGTGTGCCTCTGTTATTCAGCTGAGGACCATGGTGGTCTTTGGAGTTAAAGTCTTGGTGGAAATCAGAAGGGGTGGAGTTATTCACAGGTCGCAGGTGGGATTACAGAAATCCATCAGTGTTGGCTAAAGAAGAAATGAGCAGACTGCAGGTTTGTGGTGCCACCTCATTATCTATCCATTATGTAACATTTAAATAGGTCTTACAATGCTCTTCAGATGCCCTCACATGTGATAATATATATAAAAGACTGTTTTTGCTTAGTGTAAACATTTAACAACTAATTTCTGATGACAAACACTGACAAAGCATTAAGAGAATAGTATTTGCCTTTCAAAAATTAATTTAGCAGATGCCTCTCTTTATGATTGATGGCATTTTACTTATTATGTTGGGCATACTAATAAATACACAGCAGGTTTCTGATTGGTGGGTGAGGCTCCTGAGCATTGGTGTGCCATATAGTTGGCAGATGGTCAATGCTTCTCCACAGGCTAAAATATTGCAGGTGGAACAGTAAGAGTGGGGATGACCTTTCCTCCTGACTTTGTCATGTTTCTGATTTCAGCTGTAGTTAGTTTTGTAAAAGTCTTACATTGCTCTGAGAGTTGTAGTAAATCAACAGGACATTTTGTATTTTCAATAAAGCCTTAATTTGTAGCACAAACTGTGTCATATCAATTTAAATGTTCTTTTTAATAATAAAACTAATTAATTTTACCTTTATTTTCCCTCTAAGTAAGTGCGACAAACTAAAGGCATAATGTCAATGAACAAAATGTGGTTATTAAAAGGTTGAAATTTACAACTGTCTTCATCAGCATGGTAAAAGAGTTGGTTGTGACAAAATATTTACAATACAACTAACAATCTTCCTAATAAATACATAAAGGAATGCATCTTAATAAAAACAAATACATATATAAAAAAGGACATAAATGCTATACAAAATGAGAACAAGAAGTCATGAACAAAATTGATGATTTATAGATGAACGAAGATGAGCAAAGTTGACAACTTAAAGTAAGTTTGCAGTCAAATCTAGCAATTGTAGATCTTCTATCCAATGCTGTGGGGAGAGAGCACTGGTTCCTTGAATGCCTTACACTACTGAGAGGGGACTCATATCGGTAAGAAGAGCTTTCAAGACACTCACTGGCTTCCTCAAAAAGACTGATGCATGTAGTTATATGTTGTAATGGTGTCATTTCTTACCACTTTAGAAGCTGAATAGAAACAGCTCTTCATGCCAGCAAATGCAAACTTGTCACTTTACTACACATTATCTCAATAAGATACAAAATCTTCTTCAGCATCAGAGAAAAACATACAACAAAACAGAATGAGTGATGAAGAAGTATTTAAAATAAACTGTATTTTGACAGAATAAGTGAGTTAGAAATAACAAAATATATTGTTTAAAAAATTCAGATGTGAGTGTCAGTAGGCTTTGCGCCCTAGGAACCAAGTTACCCAAACTATTCTGCTAGTTTAGTGCTGCTAATCTTTCTGATTATAAAATAGGAAATTTAGATAGCAACTGATGAGAAGAATTCATAATTAATTGCAGAATTATGGTATTTGATGGTTCCTCTAGAATGCCTCATTCTCTTGGCTCAAAAACTAATCAGCATCTCATAACAGGCTTAAGTTTCCGTCAAAAACCAGACATTTTCGATAAATCTACTCTTTCGCTCCTCCCTCGTAGACAATAGATTATCGTGGGAGAGGGCGCAAAGCAAAAAGCAGAACATTTATATTCTAATCCTATGTTAAAAGGCAAACAACAGCAGTGTCCCCTGAATGAAAAGTGATTTTTTTTGGAAAGCTCTGGGAGATGCAATAGATATTTATTCCACCAGCAGCTGCAGTAAGCCATTCCAAGACCATCATTTCTCTACAGTAGCTTTGCAAATATGATTATTGAAAGCACAAGTATTAGAATTATAATCGCATTTACAAGCTTCACAACTTTTTATAGAAAAGAATACCCAACATTGTGGCCAAATTGACAGGACCTACACAAGATGCTACAGTATACAGGCAAACACCAGTGCTAAGCATCTGGCAGAAGAAAGTGAGTTTCATGGTGTGTGGAGTTAGAGAGACAGCTAGTATCCTCTATCTCACAATCTCTACTTGTTAATGCCCGTGAAACACTCATTATCTTTGGCAAGTCATACAGTATGCACTCTGCCCAAGCAACAAGTCACTGAGTTTGTTAAAAGGTACTTTTTTTAGCCTGCTAAGCAATTGGCCTGCAACTACCAGCCACAGACATTTTTGTTGTTTATTCCTACCCACTTCTGCTGTCTCTTTCCTGGACCTTTCTATCTCTGTTTCTAGTGCAGAAACTGGACTTTAATTTTCTCATAGATTTGGTCTGTACTTTATATTGACATTTAGAATGCCATCATTATCTAATTTGCATTACTTCACATAGTTTCATGATTTAAACTCCTATTTTCATTCTCTTTCATTGCGCTAAGTATTATAGTTCACTTGCGGTACCAATTTATTTGCGAAAATCCAAGAAAGACGCAGCGGGCCGAGGGGAGTGGGGGAGGGGACAGGGCCTTCCTCACTCATGACTCATCCTCGGGGTGTAGCCTTAACTCCACTTAGCAAACAAGAGAACTACTTAATGAATTTAGATCGGGCTTTTTTCTAGAATTTGCTTCAACATTCCAGTTGATTTTGCGACTTCTTCCAACGCATTAAAAATCATAGTTCGCTTGTAGGAATGAATATTTGTGCTAATCCAAGACAGAGGCTGAGGGGAGATGGAAGCATGATGTCAGGAGAGGGGAGTCGTGCAGGGCCTTCCTCGCTGTCCTGTTTCACTTCTACATGAGTGAATCTGTGGGGGACAGCTAGCATGTTATAAATATCATGTAGGGGATCCATTGAATACTTAATTCATTGGGAATTATGTAAAACAACAGATTATCTTCGACCCAACTGTTAGGAAACTTATTTCGTTCTGTTCAGAGTCATTGGGGTTGTGAAATAATAAACAAGAAAGCATAAAGGGTTGAGGCACTGAGTGGTGATTTCTTTATAGATGAAGTTTGCTGCAAAAATATTTTGACAAAATATGTAGCAGATGTCTTTTCAGATGAGGTTCCTCCTCAAGACTGAATCCAAGATAGTGGCGGAGGGGTTTAGAAGACTGCAATGGCAGAAGGGGTGGGTTTAGGTGACTGGAAACACAAAGTGACATCAGATGTCTTCACGTCATTGATCTTCTGGTCTGCAGGCAGAGAGAGAGAGAGAGGAGAGAGGCATTAGGGGACAGAGCCAGCACTCGACTCTCGGGGTGAAATTACCAATCGACAAGCTCTGAAGTTGTCTTCAAAGCACTTGTGTATGACAAGTCAGAATTCCTTAGCTAATTTACCTTGATATTAAATCTGACTGTTATCTGGTTTTACAGTTACTTTACAGTTAATGAAAAATACAGCCTGCATAGGCTTGCCCCTGTAGTTTTCAGCAGTACCGTAGACATTGTAAACCCTGCTTTGTTGCTTGGAGTTGTCTTTAGTATGCCACTAGGACTGCTACCTCAGTGAATGTTTATTGAATGATCACAATTGATATTCATTACTCAAATGTATTACAGTTTATTCAATGGCTCGGAGTGGATATGTAAGCAAAAAAACAGCAGACACAGAGTAATCCACAGGAGAAACTGTGAAATGCTGCACTCATAGACTCGTATGAAAGCATAATGTTTGGCAACAAATGTTCTGAAAATGTTTGGTACTGGCAAGGAATGAAAACATCTAGCCAATACAGGTAATCATTTCTAGTGCACATACTGTATAGATCTAAGTAAAGTGAGATGGACTCCCCATTACTCAACAGCCATACATCAATTTTCTCATCCATCTATGCATTTCAGTCTAAACTGAAATGTCCTTTTGGGTTTAAATTATTACTTAGAGGCATTCAACATCATCAAGAGTAAACTGCTTCATGATTTTCAGATATTCACTATACAGCATGTGTGATATAACCGAAGTGTCAGTATAGCAGACATATGTTAATACTTTTATTAAAATATTCTGATTTACAGTACATCCCAAATCAACAACAGGCTTTAAGAATCTCATTCAAACCAAGTCAGCAAAAAGATAACCGGGAAAGCTAAGTATTAGAAAGGGGGTAAAAACACTTTTTTAAAAAATGTGTCATTTAATATGCTCATTACTTTCCCTGTTTAGAATAGTTAATATGTTATGATAAAACTGAATTGTAATTTATTTTACTTGAAAGCATGTTGCACTGCAACTAAAATAGAAATGATGATTAATGTTTTCCTCTTCAAGTGATCAATTATTGAAAAGATCATTGAGTTTTCTCTGTCTCCAATTCATCAGGCAGACATCATTGAATTTAAGAGTTTGTTTCTGTAAAGGGCAACTTAACCCTAATTAATCATGCAAATCAGGAGGGTCATAGAAAGTTTAGGTAGTTGGCAGCTTTTCCTATTCTCATAAATTATTTTGTTTTTTTTTCTCCTCTAGACAACTGCATGTAATGTTATAGAAAATTTAACCATTCCTTTTGAAAGTGAAAAAAAAATACAGTGAGAATAATATAATAATTAAAGTGCCAGAATCAGGGAAATTTTGCAAAGGTCAGGTTTTGGGGAAAAAAGCAAAACAAAAAAAAATCACGTCTGAGATTAATCTAAAGTGTGAATCATCTCTGATCACAAAATACACACACATACTTAATAGCTGTAGGATTGCTTGGACAAATGCTTATGTAAAACAATGGCAACTAATTCTGATTTGAGTTTTGCTTATAAAAGGTGAGTTAGTTTATCTTGCATTCAATTCCTCTTTTGATTAGTTAAAAACAAGTGCCTAATTTAGGAAACTTCTTCAAACAAAGAAGAGGAAATTTGGAAATGATTTGAATAACTAAAACATATTATTGAATTTGTTCTTTTTTAAGAGCACTGTAAAAGCAAAATTGGCAGCATTTTGGGTCAGTAATTAGAACTGCTGCATTACAGCATCACAAACTTTGACTGTGGTATGACTGTTGGTGCGAGATGTCTGGCATCTCAGAAACAGTTGTCATCCTGGCATTTTTTTTGCACAGTCTTTACAGTTTTCAGAGAAGGGTACGATAAAGAAAAACAGTTGTTCTATGGATGAAAGCATCTTGTTAATAACAGATGTCAATGGAGAATGGCCAGACTCATTCAAGCTATCAGAAAGGCTACAAATATTCAAATTCCAGCTATTTACAACAACAGTGAGCAGATGGCCATGTTTAAACAAACACTACATCAGACCCTAAAGGAGATTCCTGTCAGCCAAGAATGAAGAAGATGAGGCTTCAGTGGTCATGATCACCAAAACCGTTCAAATACACATTGGACAGAATGTCAATTGCTCTGACATATCTTGACATGCAGCTGGAAATGTCAGTATTGATATAAACAGGATGAATTATTTTGTCAATGGGACAATTTTTGGTGGCAGTCTAATGGTGGGAGGAATATTTTCTTGGCGCACATTATGTCTCCTAATGCAAGTTGGCCTTCATTTGATTACTAAAGTATATCTAAGCATTGCTGGTGATTTTGCATGTCTGTATGGTTATAATCTACTCTTTTCTGAAATAGATACTTGCCATGTCACAAAACACACATCATCATGAGCTGCTTCCACGAACAGCGTCATTTTTACCCAATACAGCACCCAGATCTAAATCCATGTTTGAGACAAAGTGGAAAGGCATGTTTGTAGCATAAAGGTGTGACCAAAAATATGCAAGAACATACCAGAACACCTAAGGAGTTTTTGCAGTGCATTTGCCTTGAACAATTCAGCCAAAATGGGGTCCTACCTGGTATTCTTACAAGGTAGCCATATATTAATAATTATATATAAAATGCATACATGGATCAATTTACAAGTGAACACACTATTGTCTTTGAGTATATAGTCTCTCACTGCAGAACTATTTTAAGGCTTAATACAATTATGAATGGCAAATGGTTTGAGATACTATTAGCATTACTGTACATCCATAAATTTGCTTTCATTACAATAATCCAATAATAAATCACAGCTGGCTGCTGTAATTAAAAAAAAAACTTTATATTTTCAAAGTTACAGAATAACTTAACAAACAAAAAATGCTAATTTGACACAATAACATCATTGCAGGGTGGCACAGTGGTAGCGACTGCCTCGCAGTAAGGAGACCTGGGTTTGCTTCCCGGGTCCTCCCTGGGTGGGTTTCCTCCGGGTGCTCCGGTTTCCTCTCACAGTCCAAAGACATGCAGGTTAGGTGCATTGGTGATCCTAAATTGTCCCAAATGTGTGCTTGGTATGAGTGTGTGTCCTGAGCTGGGCTGGCGCCCTGCCTGAGATTTGTTCTTGCCTTGTGCCCTGTGTTGGCTGGGATTGGCTCCAGCAGACACCCGTGACCCTGTGTTAGGATATAGTGGGTTGGAAAATGACTGACTGACTGACATCATTGCATGTGAGTGTCAGAATTCAAGAAACACTGTTAGATGGGAATATTATTTGATCCAGAATTCTCCCAATTTTGACTGCCTTTTTGATGATCATTATTATAGAAGCTGTCAATATTATTGCAGTAAAGGGGCTTTTATCTTTTGGAAATTAAAAATGCTGCCAAAATTGTATTTAATCTGAATAGTTTGAAGCTATTTTATTCTTCATAGACTTAAAATCTCTTAAATGAAAACAGAAACTGAGAAAGGAACTTGTACTATAAATCATCAAAGAAATGAAAAGGAACATGAAATTACACCATTTCACATGCAAGGTGAATTTTCACAATCTCATTCGTATTTTACTGTATACATTATAGAATGAGATCTGAATAGTTTAACTTCATTGTGATATGTTTATAGCATAAAAAGATTTTTACTATACTTGTATGTAATGTAATGGAAAAGACAAGTGCAGACAACAACCATGGTGAAATACAATTTCTTAATGTTTTAATTTTATTTGTATTTCCTATAGAGAAAATAAAGCTACACTGTAAAAAAGCTAATTTAATAAAGTCAACATGGTTGGTTCAAAACTGACACATCCAGGTAAAAGATACAGTACATGAGGAGTTTATGGTCAGTAATTTAGAGCAATGGTTCCCAAGTTTAGTCTTGGAGCATCAATATGCCTGCAACTTTTCTTCCAATCAGTTTTACAAATTAATGGCTCACTAGTACATCTAATTGTTTAATTAGCTGGCCTTCTGTTCTTAATCTGCAATTAGAAAAGGGCTGTAGTGTACTTACATGTATCGTTAATTTAGAAATTTGAATTTATTGCTATATATTTTAAATGGCTAACTTTCTATTATTGTTTAATTTTTATTTCTTTTCTTCTGTGGAGTCTGCACTCTTAATTGTCTCCAAATACTGACAGTTCATGACAAACGCTGCAAAGACAGGTACAAATGACACGGAGTGCTAAGTAAAGCAGCTACTTCAGTGTCTTGTTCATTTGTGTGTTAATCTACTATAGAATAAAACACTAAAGTCTGTGTGTCTAGTCCAGGGGTTCTCAAACTCGGTCCTGGGGGACCCCTGTAGCTGCAGGTTTTTGTTCCAACCAGCCTCTGTTTGTAATTGGACTCCTGGGCTAATTAAGTGAACTGTTGTTTCCCAGATTCCCTGTTTTGGGAACAATATACAAATTATAAAACTAAGTTTGGTAAAAAAAAAAAAAAGTATTAAAATGTACTAAGCAGTTATATGTATTTTTTTCTTTTTAACATCTTGATTGTTATTCTACTTTTCTAAGTGTTCTAATTGTTTAATCCGTTATTTACTGACGCTAAAGTAGTTGCAGCCTTTCATGATTAAGTGTTGTTTGCTTGGGTTTCTGCTCTGCTTGTTTTTAATTGTCATTATTAAGATTCAATGAAGGGAGCAAACTGCACAGAGAAAGGGTGAAATATAATAAAAACAGAGTTAAGCATTTAAATCCATAGCAAAAACGAATATTTCTAAGTTTCTTATAAATGTAAAAATCATGCTGCTGTGCTTTTCTGAATGTAGAATAAAAGATCAATGATACCAGCTAATTAAATGAGATCAATGCTATCAGGTGTTCTCACTGATTAGGAATCTGGTTGGAACAAAAACCTGCAGCCACAGGGGTCCCCCAGGACCGAGTTTGAGAACCCCTGGTCTAGTCCATCTGACTATTCTAATTGGTCAGTTTGGCTTTGGTGATGAAGGAGGAATAAAGGAGTATGTGGCATGTTAAGGGAGTCACCTTCAAACACAGAAAGTATTAAACCAGACAGGAAGTGACAAAGGTGCCTCAAAAATAATGACAGAGTCTGAGAAGCTCGCTTTACAGGAACACATACGAGAGAGGAAGAGCTGGTTGAGAGATGTTCACACACACAAATACAAAGGAAAGGCACAAGGACACGAGATAAAAAATATTAAAATACTAAAAAATATTTCCTAACTGCAAGTGTCATTCCAAATATGTTCTGATTTTAACTCCTGCCTTCATTAAGCAAGCTGGTATTTCTCAATTTCTACCTTATTTGTATCAATCCAGACATTACAGAATAGGTTTGCTAAATTTTTATTGAAATGATATAACTACAGGGGGTCCTCAGGTTACAACTTCTTGACATACATTTTGAGTTTACAACACTCACTCCCATAAAAACTTAAAAAAATTGAGATGTGAGTGTTTCGGCTTACGCCATTAGCGTTGTACTTACAGACAAAGAGGGCGAACTAGTCTGGTTGCGCACAGTGGAAGAACATGCAGTAACGTGGCGTATGAGTGATGGAGTTGGCAAACTAGTTTGGTTGCGAGAGGAGGAAGTGTTCTGTTTGTGTTGCTTTGTCTGGTGACTTTTTGGCCCTTATTATGGCTCCAAAATGAAAGTTAGAGTCTTCAGATGGTAGTGCTTCAAAGAAGAGGAAAGCCATCACGATGAATGTGAAATTAGAAATTGCAAAGAGATCAGAAGGAATAAAGGTAAGGAATTTTTTTACACTCATTTTTTGTCATTTTTTCTGTTACTACAATACAGTGTACAGTACAGTATATTTAGGTCCTTTTCCTTTTTCTGTGGCTTAGTTGTGTTTTTATGTTCTAGATTATGATTTTGCAAATGTGTTAGCATAGGTAAGTGACTTAGGCTAGGGTGTGTTTCGACTTACACCAAAATTCAGGTTACATCACTGTTGTAGGAATGGAACTGTGTCATAACCCGAGGACCCCCTGTATTTGTGTATGTTACTGAGGTGCTTTATTTTTCCTTTACCTTGCTTTTGGAGATTTTACTCCTTTGTATGTTCTCGTTATATAAGCCTTTTCTTACTAATTAGCATACACTGAAGTGTTTGCTCCCCTTTAGCATTTTGTGTCACTTGCACCCGTATCTGTGTGTCTCATTACTAATTTTCATTATTTGAATACAATTAAGGGAGCAATGTCTACTGATAAAGTGAATGAAAAAGAAAATCATACAGCCACATATTTCTCAATGCAAAATAACTGAAGAAAAATGCTTGCTAATTAAATATTTAGATCAATTAAAAGAAAGGCTGATGCATTCATTTGTAAAACTGGTTGGAATGAAAACCTGCTGCTATAGTGGTACCCCTGGACTGAACTTGAGAATCTATGTTCTGTGAACATTACGTGTACTCACTGCACTTCACGGCACACGTGTGCATACAATACAATTTATTTTTGTGTAACCCAAAATCACACAAGAAGTGCCTCAATGGGCATTAACAGGCCCTTCCTTTTGACAGCCCCCCAGCTTTGACTCTCTAAGAAGACAAAGAAAAACTCCCCAAAAAAAGCCCTAGTAGGGAAAAAATGGAAGAAACCTTGTGAAAGGCAGTTCAAGGAGAGACCCCTTTCCAGGTAGGTTGGGCATGCAGTGGGTGTCCAAAAGAAGGGGGTAAATAGAACACAATACACAGAACAAAGCATAAGTAATTCTCAATACAACAGTAATATAATAACAACAACAACAACATTTATTTATATAGCACATTTTCATACAAAAAAAATGTAGCTCAAAGTGCTTTACATAATGAAGAATAGAAAAATAAGAGACACAGTAAGAAAATAAAATAAGTCAACATTAATTAACATTGAATAAGAGTAAGGTCCAATGGCCAGGGGGGACAGAAAAAAAAAAAAAAAAAACTCCAGACGGCCGGAGAAAAAAAATAAAATCTGCAGGGATTCCAGGCCATGAGACCGCCCAGTCCCTTCTGGGCAATCTACCTAACATGAATGAAACAGTCCACTTTGTATTTATGGTTTTCACGGAAGGACTTGATGATGATGATCACGTGGACTTCTGGCTTTTAGTCCATCAATGCTGGGGCATCATGGTGCTTTGAGTAAGTTGGTGGTGGTGCAGGCTGCCAACACAGAGAAACCGGAAAAAGAAACAGAAGAGAGAGTAGTGGTCAGTACGGAATAACATACAATAATATACAATATAATTGTAATATAATATACAATATAATAGTAATACCGATACCCACACTCATTTACAACAGATCAAGCCAGAGTAATCAATGAACTTAAAATAGTTGTCTTTGAGATAAAGGAGGAAGTGAAATACACAGAAAATTCCTCATTAACACAGAATGTACACAAATACACACAAACAGTGATCCATGCAGAAATCAAACATTAGACCTTAAAGTTATGAAGTTGCAGTAGTAAATATTGCTCTATGTGCCACATGACCCAGAATATTTGATATTTGTGTGGAAAAACACAATAAAAATGCCTTTAAAAAAACAAAAGTCCATAAAGCAAGTGTACAAGCTACTTCCCTGTCTGTCATGCATAACTGCATGGTTTCAACAACCACCAAAGTACTGTTGTCTAAAAGAACCACAGTAAATACCAGAATCACTACAGGCAAGTAACAATCACCCCAGTCTTCATAAAATGCTTACATTAATGATCTAAGGCTAACAGAGGAATATATTTCAGCCTCTGTGTTAGGATGTTGTCTATTAGGGCTCTACTTTTGATTATGTGTTCCCCTCAGAATGTCCTGAAACATGGAACTGCATCATGTCCTAATTCATTTGTGAAACGATCTAGCAGCACACATAACAGATTATTACGTAGATTTTGCAAAAAAGCTTTAGAATAATGACATTGCGGATGTTGACACTCATGGATATAAAAAGCTGTGACTACTAAAAGTGTTAATGCTTGAGCTTAAACAAAATGTTGTTGGAAAGATCTGTTGAAATCTCTCTTTAATTACAAATTTCTCATTTTGGTCAGTGTTAAGTAAAGAATGGGAATGATTTGGACAATTTTGATATTGTGAAAGCTTTTACCCTGCCACTGCCACAAATCGTCACAAAAGGTTGGTCTTAGCATATAGCTGTTGTGGAAATAAAATGACACAAAAGATAGAAAAAGGTTTGGGGTAAACCTATAACTTTAAAATCTAATATAAAAACACACACATTACCTAATACAGTGATGAATCTAGAGTGAGTGGCCTGGTTGACATAGACAGTAAGGATACATATAGCAATGTAGTGGCAGTTTTAACCAAATGGTGTAGTGACAACAACCTGGTCCTGTATGTGACAAAAACAAAATAATTGATGTTAAACTTTAGAAAAGACAGAAATTGACACGGGGACCACTGAAGGAACAGTGGAAACTGTTAGGTACTGTAAATTCCTCACGTTACAGATATCTGCCAGTCTAGATTATACTTAAAACATTAGGTCCATACTGAATCAAGTCCATTGACACCTGCATAAATTAATGACTAAGAGAATACTCTTGAGCTTTAATCATTGCTCATTTCAAATGGTCTGACTGTTGGTATCAATATTTGGGATATTATCACACAAAAGAAGACAGAAAGGACATTCAAAAGTTTTTGTGTATGTTGTGTTAAAAATCGAGGATGTTGCTTAACATCAATTACTGAGATTTAAGTAGTAGAGGTATTTGCACAGAGAGTATGGTGAAGTCATTACTTGCATGTCTGACTCTCCATAGTAAACTGGAATTAATTAAAATGTATAACTTTATTTTATGTAATAAAAAACATATCTGCTTGCTTGATGTTCTTTTTTCTTCTGTTTCCATGCTGCCAATTCGTGAAATCGTATGCAAAAAATGCAAGGCTCTATTGTAGGCATGGAGCTGGACAGTTTGACATTCATGGCAGAGCGAAAGGCGCTGAGCAGGCTCCTGTCAATCATGGAGAATCCACTGCATCCACTGAACAGTGTTATCTCCAGGCAGAGGAGCAGCTTCAGCGACAGACTTCTTTCACTGTCCTGCTCCACTGACAGACTGAGGAGATCGTTCCTCCCCCACACTATGCGACTCTTCAGTTCCATCCAGGGGTAAATGTTAACATTATACAAAGTTATTGTCTGTTTTACCTGTATTTTTATCACTCTTTAATTTAATATTGTTTTTTTATCAGTATGCTGCTGCTGGAGTATGTGAATTTCCCCTTGGGATTAATAAAGTATCTGTCTATCTAAGTGCTTCAACAATAACACCTCATATGACCATAATATACATTACTTGACACTTGTTGAACTATAAAAGAGCTGTGATGTTAACAAATGTCAAAATAAAATATGTGCTATAATTAAAGATTCTCACATTTGGCAAATGGTACTGCAGAATCATTATTCAGACTAATTGGTTGAAAAACAATTTTACTCCTAAGATATTTATGTTGTAAATAGATACAGTATCCTTAATGTCTGACTGTCATTCCTTTATATTGGAACTGTTAAGTATATACCCAATACTCAAGTGTTTTGAGCTTCTCTTTTATGGTTTGGTATGACTACACCTCTGCCAAGAACCAAAACAGCAAGAGAAAGTAAAGCACACCATGGCTGAAATGATTGCTTGTCACCACCCCATTATGGTTTTAGTCCACTTTTCCATACTAAAATGTAAAACAATCAAGATCTTATGCAACCTATCAAAATTCAACAATACTCATCCTACATCTGATAAACGGTTTCAGTCAATAAAAACCAGGAGTCTCATTTATAAAATTTTTGGAATGAGCATGAAAATATGTGTACACCTGATCTGACTTACAAACGCTGGCATATGCACATTTCTGCAAAATCATCTTATAGATGTTCATAAAGAAATGAGTCTTGAATCCTGCATGGTTGCCACCCTAAACCACATATAGACCATGTTAATCAACCTTGTACATATGCAATCACAATGCTGCAGAACTTCATTGGCTGGTACAGCAGCCTCTCTCCAAATGCATTGCGTGCTATGCTGGATGTGCAAGAGCATGTATGGCATTGTAGCGCCTCTCCTGTGCATTCTGGGAGTCATGGAAAGGGGCCAGCATCTGAGTGAGTATCCACTATCATATGGTACATGTAATGACATGATTGTTGTTTCAATGAATAGTACAGGCCATATGAAAAACTGAGAGTTCAGCTAGTTACTTTACCAACAACCCAGCTATCATGTGTAGTACTGTCACATTGGCCAAAGCTACTTTGCCTTAGAATAAATGAATCATGGGTTCACCCAGGTCACCGAGCCATGACGTTTGTCAATCTCAACTTGACATCATTCACAGAAGACTCGTCGTTAATGGAATTTAATGGCTTATGGTTAAGAAAACCAGATTAATTCTTGCTAGGTGCCCTTATTCTAATACAGGGTTCTCAAACACTGGTCCTGGAGGGCCACAGTGGCTGTGGGCTTCCATTCTAACCCTTTTCTTAATTATTGACCTGTTTTTGCTGCTAATTAACTTCTTTTGAATCAGTTTTAATTGACATGTTTTCTAAGATTTGTTTCCCTGAATTTCTTCATCGTTCCTCTGAATTGCTTCATTTCTTTCCTTAAACAGCACCTAAACAGAAAGGAAACATGAAGTGAGTGAGCCAACAGAAGACCAACTAAGTCAGGGCCTCAAATTCCAACCAATTTCACTCTAACCAGCTGTTTAATAAGATGCCAATTCCTTAATTCCTTAAACTCGTTCTTTAATTTAATGTCTTGTTGCTGCTCTCGTGGTGCATTAGCAGACATTTCTGAAATTGTTGATTTTCTCTTTTCTAAGAGCTTTGGGGACCTAAGCAGATCAACATCTTTCTTTATTTTCAGATATTGTATGATGGACACCAGTTGTTTTGGTTCATTTTGTATCTCATTATTGTTTGGCCTGCAGTGGGTTGGCACCCTGCCCGGGATTGGTCCCTGCCTTGTGCCCTCTGTTGGCTGGGATTGGCTCCAGCAGACCCCCGTGACCCTGTGTTCGGATTCAGCGGATTGGAAAATGGATGAATGGATTATTGTTTGGCTGCTAATTAAGGAAAAAGAAACAATTAGGGGGTCTGAGTCTTCAAGAGCAAGTCAATTAAACTTAGTTCAAAATAAGTAAATTAGCAGCAAAAACAAGTCACTCATTCTGAAAAGAGTTAGAATGAAAACCTGCAGCCACGGTGGTCCTCCAGGACTGGAGTTGGTGACCCCCACCTTAGTTGTTTCTTTTTCCTTAATTAGCAGCCAAACAATAACGAGACACAAAATGAGCTGCCACATGAGCAGCTCACCTGTGCCCATTACACAATATCTGAAAATAAAGAAAGGTGAAGGCCTCAGTAAGGTTGATCTCTCAGGTCACCAAAACATCATGACGGTGTTCTTAGAAAAAAGAAAACAAAAACAGAAAATCAACAGTTTTGGAAATGTCTGCTTTGGCAGAATGAGAGCAGCAACAAGCTATGGAATGAAATAAAAAGCGTAATTAACAGCAAGAATTGGTTTCTCATTAAGAAACTGGTTGGAGTGAAATTGGCTGGAGTTTGATGCCCCGATTTAGTTGGTCATCCGTTGGCTCATTTCACATCTCATTTCTGTTTGGCTTTCATTTAATGAAGAAACAAATCAATTCAAAAGGACTGCATCCTTAAAAACAGGGCTATTATAATGAAGGGAAAATGAATTAATTAGCAGTGAAAACTGCTTGCTAATTAGGAATAGGGTTAGAATGAAAACCTGCAGCCACTGCGGCCCACCAGGACCAGAGTTTGACACTACTGTATTAAAGTACTCTGATTATGTTAGGAATATGAGGACACTGCTGAAAATTGCCTTTTTATGGTGGCAAAAACATGTCATATTTTATGTATGTGCACATACTTTATACAAAAACTATTTACAGCCCCTCATAAGTTGTGTAATCACTTCCAGCACAGTGGACACAATGGAGTGAAGCTTGGCTGAGATATTTCTGACCTGTTGGCCTGTTCCCTGAGATGTGACAAGTAACCTATATATAATGACAAAAAACAAAAAAAGGTTCATAGTACAAATACACAAAATTGGTACTCTGAAAAGGGAACCAAAATAGAGTTTGTACATAATAAAGACATCACTTTTTAGCTTTAATATGTTTGTCATATTTCGTGCCTTTTTTGTGCTTAAGAAAGTTGTATAAATCTGTACCCAAAACTACTAGAATTCATGAGAATACTTACCCAATTTGTTACTGACACGCATGAAATCATCATCTTGAACTTATAGTATATATGCCTAATAAGTATGTTTAAAAGTGTATGTGTGTGTGTGTTTTAATTGGTTACTTGAAGGCTGACTGGTAAAGAGGATTACTTTTGTACTTATATTGTAATTTGTTATTTCTTTAAGATTAAAATATCAAATTCTATGCAAATGACATTGCTACGGCAATAAAGTATTTTTTGTACATTAATATATTTTGTACTGATTTTCTATATATTATTCATATATTTTTTATAATTACTTCCTTATTTTATTCAGTTTGTTTACCTTTTTGCATCATTCATGCTAAAGGAAAATACTTTAATAAGAGTTCCATAGTAATAACTGCAAACAGTAAACAGAACTATATCCTTAAAATTGCAAAATATATTTTACATACATACTGGAGATAGACAAAACAATTATAATTATGTTGTACAAAATGATTTCAAATGCAAGTGTTAATGTGAATAACTGATCACTGCAATTAAATTTTGTTTATAAGAATTTTGCATTTATACATAATTTAATTTTCATAAGTTGAAAGCTTATTGTAAGGACACTTCAAGAACATACAGAAGAGTACTTGCTGGCATTAAAATCAATTTTCATTGAGTTCTTCTCTAAAAAATTGCAGTCAACATAGAAGCAGAGGGCCTTTTCATACAAGAATTTGTCTGCTTAATTATATTCTAGCATGAATAGCCACAGTAAATTGAAACATTCTGAATTCTTGAGTAAGATAAAGCTCGTGGCTTTCACCAGCCCCTTTGGCCAAACAGGTTTAGGTTGTTAGTGATCACACCCTGAGCATTACATTGACACAAAGGGGCATTTCTACTACCTGTGGGCACATCTGGGAAGGCAAGTATAGTAATGGCCACAAAAGAATCACTATTGTTACTTCAATGCTGGTTGTAAAGGTACACAACATTTTCATTTTTACAGTATGTTGCAACTTGCTGGCACAGTGGTTTGCATAGCTTCCTCATGGGTCTAGCACTCTGGGTTCAGTTCCCATGTCTCATCATTGTCTGTGTAGGGTTTCCACATTCTCCGTGTGTCTTTATGGGTTTTCTTAATTTTCCTCTCATATTCCCAAAGCTGTGTGTGAAAGTTTTCTCCATACTGGCCCTGTATGGGTGAATACATAAGTGGGATGTTCACCTAGTGCTCCAGCACCCTCACCTCTGAAATATATTAAACCTGTTTGAAACTGTAACATATTTTACTGTAAATTTGGATATGATTCTTTTTTCTAAACATTGAAGAAAACTGCATTTAAAAGAATAAAACAGTCTTCAAAAGGAAGGCTATAAAATACTTAAAGATACTTATCTTCTCAATCCTGCATGTGTAGGATTTTTTTATGTGTAATAAGCAACAGGGGTGGATATGACTTTCAAAAAAGCTTTTTAATTCTATGACATTTCAACCTATAGTTCATTATAATGGTTTAACACTAGAATTACCAGAGCCAACGAAAAAAACTCGTAAATCCGGCCCACCTTAAATCCCTTCACACCTCTCCGTCAGCGTCTTTTGTCTTCTAAATGTGTCGATAAGCCCAAGCAGCAAGCAGCCTCATATATCATTCTCCCACCGCCTCAGAATGGACAATGTGGTGGCAATCAACGCACATATACTGTACAAGGCATGCACGGGGGCCACTGAGAAAAGAAGAGTGTTCATGGCTCACCTTGCAGAGGAACTTGACATTGCTTCTTACAAGAAAAGGCAATGAATAAAGCAAAAGAGGATGCAACATCGACAAGCTTCTGTTCCAAGACCACCGCTTCCCCAGCCTCTTTAGTGGAATAGTAACCACAGCACAGAGAGAAGTGTGTACATTGCAACAGGTACACATGTCGTAAACGTAGAAAGGACGGTCCCTGGCTGTGTGGGAACTGTTAACGTTTGAATCTGATGTTTGCATACAGCGTGGAACTGACCTCTCTACTACTATTCTATATTGTACTATTCTTTCCTCTGCATGTCATAGAGTACAAAAGACTCGTGATCGTGACTGAGAGAATAAAAGTGAAAAAAAAAAACGGTAACTTTTACAAGTACTATAAATTTACACCGGCTGTTACAGACACAAATCAAATGTATGTTTTAATTGTATAATAGTAACAATAAGAGCAGCTCACTTCTCAAAATGGTAAATTTGCCAAGGAGCCGGTTTCGAACTTATGACCTCCGGATTATAAGTCAGCAGATCTTACCACTACACCACGCATACTGTACTTGCACCTCTTGTGAAAGTGTTTATTTGATACTTGGGCATCAGCCATCACACATTATATAGTCCATGTCTACATTTTGTTATTAATTATTAAAACATTAAAAACATTTCTGTTTTAACAATGTGTTTACACAGATTGTTGTAGACACAAAACACACATCAAATTATTTCCCCTTACAATTCTGGGTAGCTCACTCCCAGATAATCAATCAAGGCAGGAAATGGGAGAACTTCTTGTCCGTTCTGAGGCACTGGGGGTGATGGTATAGCAGGCTGCTTGCTGCTTGGGCTTGTTGACACATTTAGAAGACAGAAGACTCTGACAGAGAGGTGAGAAAGGATTTAAGGTGGGCTGGATTTACGAGTTTTACAAGTAATTCTAGTGTTAAACCATACGTGCTTTGTAAAAAATGGAAGCACCATTTTTAAAACAGATTACTACTTGTAATGAACACAAGCAAGTACAATACTAACTGGCAGATGGGTAAGAAAGCAAGGAGCAACTGCTACTGTGATTGTTCCTGTGTATAACCTTAATAATTAGGAAGACCTGTTTGTCATCAAAATGTTATTGGTGCTATTTAACACTTGGCATCATGACTGATGTGTGTTTAATGCAAAGAGTGTCTTAGCTGTTATTTTACATAACAGGTTAACAGTTTTAATTGGCTCTGGTGGTGGGCACTTGTTGTTTTTTGTCAAGTGGACATGTAAAGATAAAACTGTGGTAAAGTGAAGTCCACGACTGATTGGCATCTTTTAAATAAATAATCGCCAGACTCACATCTTCAGCTGGGGGCATGGTAGCAGGGTGAGAGTGGTTACCATGTGTGATGCGGGAGTGGACAACCCTGCACTTAGTGTACAGGTGCAGGATCACTTGTGACCCTAACTGGCTGCCGATTACCACAGCTGTACTACATACATGTTTTAAAAAGGTTAGTGCATGTGCAAGAGAGGATAAGGAAAGGAGGTTAAGAGATGGATGGATGGAGGCAGGGAGGCAGTTGGTGCTGGGGTTAATGAACGAACAAAGAAACGAACCAACGAATGAATGAAGAAGCTCAATAGAGAGAGAGAAAACAGGCAGGCAGCCTGGATGACAGCCCCTGAAATTGAGCGTATGGCCGTCGTTCGGGGTTGGTGAAGTGGGTCACTCTGGCTGGGTGATTTCCCAGAGCCAGGGGGCCTGCAGTAGTAGTTACTAGTGGCGATGCAGCGGGAGCCAAGGTTCACATGGGTACCATCTCTGGAGCCATGGTCCAGGGAGGACCTGAGCCTGAGTCCAAATTGGGAGTCCTACTATATAGCCATGGACCAGAAGAGAACCAGACTCATAGTGGACGGTTGGCTACACTTGTCAGTAGGATGTCTCCTCTGTTGCGAGGTCCCTTCCAGGATAAACAGAGGAGGCACGGTTTAAGAAGAGGCACTGTGCATGTTACAGAAGACAGAATCCTACCAATTGTTTTAACCTTGTTTTTATGGATTATTTATTTATTTGATCATTTTAACCTCCACATATCCCATGTTTTTATGTATTACTTATTTAGGAATTTTGTACTGCACCTTTGGACACTATTGTTTTAATTTATTTTAATAAAAGCACTCAGCACCTTTTCACCACCCGCTTGCTTTGTGTGTGTTTTGTCCTCATTTGCCAAGCCAGTCCGGCTGTGTTATTAACAATACGGGTTCAAGAGGCTCCCAAAAATAGGAGTAGGAGCATGGAGCCAAACCCCACCATCACAAAATCCCTCTAGTTTTTTTTAAGGCAGACAAGTATTATGGAGGTTGTACATACAGAATTTATTTTAATTCTTTTAGGTTATAACAAACCATGTAGTGCTGGCCAAATGTTTTCTACATATTTTTTTTTAAATTCTCATTCTTATAGCACAGACTTGAACATGAATTGGTTCCTTTGTCTTCTGAACCTGCAGGGAGACACAGCCAATCCCTGTAGGACTGGGCTGAAGTAAGAAGCAGCACAGAAGAACATGGACTGCAAGCATACCTCAGGGCAAATTCAGGCGTATATCTATTTTCATTTCCAGCAGATCACTTAAGAGTTTGCAATCAACATGACATAGTTATCTTTAGGATATAGAAGGAATATAAAATACACAGAGAATTCCTCATGGACACAGAATGTACATACAACACATACAGAGAAATAAACAAAAATCTGTTCAGAAATAAAACTCTGGACCTTAGAGTTATGAGACTGTAATACCACATAGTTCACCACATGCCACAAGCCTTATAGTTATTTGCATTTTGTGAGAAAGTGCATAATTATTTCAGAAAATATCAGCCTGAGTGGCATTTTGCTTGTGGTGTTTTTTTTTTTTATAAAACTTCCCTATTTGTACCATGCTGTGTAGAATCCCCATGAGACCTGTAATGTATTTTACACAAATAGTTTGGAAAACTGAGAAAAGAAGAGTTTTTATAGGAAATTTAATATGTAAATTTTAAAAAGCTATGTTAAGTACTTAGAAATGAACGGGCAAATTAGATTGCCTTGGAACTGTTGTATTATGACAGACATGCAATTATTCTGCTGCCATAATGTGCTAATACTGCATTTTTCTTACCTCTGTCTGAGCCCACTGAAATAAAGGCCTTTTTCATATGTCAAAACCTGGCCACCAGTTACTGCTTCTTTTAGCTCTTTAGGGGGTATTTCAGTCATTACAGATGATTTTTGCCTCTGTATGAACTATTAAAATTATTGAATGAATATTGGTCAGTAAAACACAGTAATTGCTGTAGGCATTGCATGTTGCTATTAGACTTCATTATTACAGTGCTGTCTAACATCTAATGGCATTAAGAAGTGTGTCTAATGTGCATTTAAGGTATATAAGGCATAATTATTTTTTTCCAATTCAGTTTATTGTTCTTAATTACTTATGAGCCCAGCATGCTTTACAATATTACAAATATAATTTGAAAAATAAAAACATAAAGTTAAACAAAAAAACAGAAACTAAACATTCAGTAAAATTAAACCATAAAAAGACAAACAGCATGCCAGTTCAAATCCCGTTACTTCCAGAAAGGATCCTACTCTGTTGGGCCCTTGGGCAAAGCCCTTAACCTGAAAATTGCTCCAGTGGTGCTGTACAATGGCTGACCCCATGCACTGAACCCTTAAAGGTCATGCGAAAAGTCAATTACCCCTTAGGGATTGATAAAGTATATCAAATCAAATAAAAAATATGCACAACAATATTCATATATGCACATATATATAGGTGGTGTTAGGTCATAAGTGAATGGTATACTCACATGTGCTATAGGCATTGTAAGAGCCATTTTCCTAGTTCTATAAACTTTATGAATATTTATTGGATGACATGCATAATCTATGGGAAGTTCCTAAAACCCCCGTAAATAGAATCATATTGGTACATTCTTCCCATTACTAACAACTTCAAGCAAACATTACTGTTCAGTTAGTGACAGCCTTGCCATGTGTAAGGTGTAAGTGTAGAGGCATTGTGCATGTGAATGTGCTTGATAGCCAACAGGCTCTTTGAATGTGTGAAGTAACACGTAAAGAAAACTTGTTTATTTAAGTAACATACCGTACACTTAAGGTGTACAGAATAAAAATTAAGAACCTTTAAGTATGGACATAACTAAAGTTTTTCAAGAAAAGCTAAGTTTATAGAAGATACATTTTTCCTTTGTTTTTGCCTTTTATTCTACATGTATAATTATTTTTTCTTTTATTCTTGCTTGGATTATTTGCTTTTAACTTTTACCAAGTATTCTTAAAACAAACCTTTGGACTGTGAGAATTCTTTCGACACGCGTTTTACCCGTGCCTGATAACACCTTATATTCTGGCAATAACAGGCATTTTCTTATGTCCTTGCTGTATGTCTTAGAGTGAATGCATGTACCAGAAATACTTCAATATCTTCACAATGTCCCCATACAGTTGATGCTAAGAATTCGACGGAAAACTATAGATCATCTATATATATAATTCACTAAGGGCACGCAAGACAGTGAGCGCAAGACAGAGAGCCACGCCTGCCAACTCACAGAGACCCACCCACCAACTCTAAGACCATGGGATACGCACGACAGAGCCCCGCCCGCCAACTATAACCCTCCTCCCGCGTCATGGGATACGCACGACAGAGGCCCGCCCGCCAACTCTAACTCTCCTGCCGCGTCCACCCTCGCTCTCGAGGCATGCGTACTGCCTGCTCATGTGCCCGCATGGAACACCTCACCAAACACAGCCTCAGTCGCTTTCGTCTCTGCTACAGTCCATATGAACCTCAGAGCCACGTTGACTTTTCATTGTTCTTTTCGATACTGGCTGCTTTTCTATATATATATATATATATAATCGACCAAGTCGCCCGACCATGGGGTACGCACAACAGAGCTCCGCCCGCCCACTCTAACCCTCCTCTTGCGTCATGGGGAACGCACGACAGAGCCCCGCCCATCATCTCTAATCCTCCTTCCGCATCCACCATCGCTCTCGAGGCTAAAGGGAAGGCTAAATCAAACAGCAATAATTAGCTAACAATCAAAGATAACTGGCAGTAACAGTGCAAAATTCACAATTAGTATGCCAGTTTGAAAAGATAAGTTTTGAGGGTAGTTTTAAAATGTGTTATTGAATTGAGCTGATGTATATGAGAAAGAAGAGAATTCCCAAGTTGAGGAGCACTATGAGAGACGCTCGAGCTCCCATAGCACAGAGTTTGATGTGTGGTACAGAAAGTAAAGCTGCAGATGAGAATCTGAGTGAGCGAGAGGAGTGTCAGTGTGTAGGAGATCATTTAGGTTTTGGAGAGCTTTATATGTTAAGAGCAGTATTTAGTATTGTATTCTGTAGTTAACAGGGAGCCAGTGAAGTTGAGAGAGAATAGGTGTAGTATGGTCAGTGGATTTAGAACAGCAGGTTATTATCCTGGCAGCAGAATTTTGAATAAATTGTAAGCGATGGATATGTTTTTGTGGCATGACAGATAGAATAGCATTACAGTAATCTATGCGTGAGGTGACTCGGGCATTAACCAATACTTTAGTACTGTGTTGCGTAAGAACAGGACGAAGTCTAGAAATGTTTCGGAGATGGAAGAAAGCAGTCCGAGAAATGTTACTTATACAGGAGGAATTATTTAATAATAATAATAATAATTATTATAATTATTATTTAATAATTGCCATTATTAGTGTATAAATGGATATAAATAATTG
Organism: Polypterus bichir lapradei; assembly: GCA_026402145.1. Classification (NCBI taxonomy): domain Eukaryota; kingdom Metazoa; phylum Chordata; class Cladistia; order Polypteriformes; family Polypteridae; genus Polypterus; species Polypterus bichir. The sequence goes on along the minus strand of JANRMT010062806.1, from coordinate 66,494,365 downwards.
CATGTAAACGATTCGCCAAAATCTGATGCATGTAAACGATACTGTTTAAAACGTTATTGTTTTTTCATCGGAAAACCCAGTTTCCATGTCTACCTGTATTAGTTTAAATGGCACTTTTACTGCTCGCAATAAGGCTGACGCGCTGACTTATCGTGTCGACTGGGCAACACAGTGAATGCGGCATCTATCTATATATGTCTATGTTTTCCGTAGCCTGCTACAGGAAGGTACTCTCTCGACCATTGGCATTGGTTTCTTTCCTTGCTATTTTCATTATACTGTGACGGTGGTTTCCTAAGCCTTTGTAATACTGAATTCCTTTCTCACCGTTTTCCGTTTCTATTCTTACACCGCCGTATGCTATGGCGGGCTTCAGCTAATACCTTTTAAAAGACCAAACCTTGGGTGGCCAGTTCTTGGTCAAGGGTGGGAGGAGTGAATGCAGATTTTTGTTCCAACCAATTTCTAAATTAGATAATAGTTCTTGTTGTTACTGAGAAATGTTATTTAACTCTGTGTCTTGTTAGTGCTCCCATTTTTCCTTGTTAGAGACATTTAATATAGAGATTTTTGCTTTAATACGAACATCATTGAAATGTTTTGCGGTCCTTCACTTTTCTCCTATAGTTTTTTTTCAAATGTTTTTATGATACCGTTTCCTTGTGATGAGTACAAATGCAAACAGGATCTGTTTGGCTGGTTTGCTGTAGGTTTCTTTCTTACTTGCACCCTACTGTTTATTGAAAGGAGCAATTGAAAACTGAGAGTTCAGCTGTTAAGACTTAATGAAGCATTTAAGAGTCCTGAATCATAAGTGAATAAACATTATGTTACATTAGTAGCAACAACTTTCTTCTAATTAACAAAACTGGTTGAAATGAATATCTGCTACTAATGCAGGTCACCAAAACAGAAATTCTGACTATAGACAATGTGGTATGGGCAGTTGCACAGGTGCCCATGGAGCATGGTTGTTGTTTCACAAGGCTTTATTATTAACATGCATGACTACTTGAAATTGGAATAAGAAAGGTTAATTGTGTTACCATTCCCACAACTCCGTAAAGCTTAATTATGACTACTGACCTATTAGGTAGCTTATATACTTTATGTATCTCATTGATGGTGGTCATTTTTATAGAATTTATTTTCACATAAAGGGGGCCTAATTTATTTATTTTTGTCTATCTATCTATCTATCTACAGGATACATTACACAACTTTTTAATTAATAGGATAATCAGAAACCAGTATTAAGGAAAAAATCTTTATTTAATATTCTCTAAATAACCCAGAGATTGTTTCTGCCTTGTACCTGTTGCTTGCTGGGATAGGCTCCAAATTCCTAGTGATCCTGCTCTGGATAAGCAGGTATGGAAAACACATATTCTCTACATAATCAGGAGCAAATATATACATTTGGACAAAATTAAAATGTGCATTGTTTGGCCTTTATTTTATTTTACACTTTACGACATTGTTTAAAAATACCAAAATGGTAAAAATATTGACAGTTGGTCTGAAACACTGAAGTATATGCAACTTATAAGGTCCTATACAAAAAGCTATTTCAGTAATGTTCTGTGAAGAGGAAAACATGGCAGTCTTAAGAATAAGGGACCAGGAAATGAAAACATAGTCAAGAAACAGGCAAAAGGTTTAAATGTAATAGCAATAACAACTTTCATTTCTATAGCACATTTTTACACAACGAAAAGATCACTACATCGAGTTGCCAAAACCAAAATACGAAACTAAATTACTGTCAAAAATCAGAAGCAAAAGATTGACAGTCAGAAGGTCAAATCATCAGAAAAACAAGCAAAGATTTGTTTGATTATCCATGGTATTTTGTACAATGAGTAAGTGCATTATGCTCAAAATAGCAACACAGTACCAACTGCAAACTAACTAAAATAGAACTGCCAATAGAAAGCAAGGTGACACACACAGGAAAACAAAAACAAAACATGAAAATATTTTAACTAATCCAAACAAAACTGAAAGTAAAATTAAATGACTGAATTGAATATAACACCCTAAAAACACCAGATGGGAACACAAGCACTCCAAAAAAAAACAAATATGGTACATCAAAAATGTCACAACGAAGCAGAAAAAGCATCACACTTTACAGAAGGCACTATGCAGTCTGAAAGGTAGTGCTCTCCTGGCATCTGCTAAGCCCAGATTCATCCATCAGACTGCCAGATATTGAAGTGTGATTCAGTACTCAAGAGAACACGTTTCTACTGCTCTAAAGTTCAAATGCACTGTGCTTTACACCACTCCAGTTGATGTTTGGCATTATGCATACTGATATTAGACTTATGTGCAGCTGTTCAGCCATGGAAACTAATTTAATGAAGCTCCCGATGCACAATTCTTGTGCTGATGATGCTTTCAGAGGCATTTTGGAACTCTGTTGTGTGTGAGGCTATTGAGAACAGGTGATTTTCATGTGATTTGTGGTTCAGTATAAATCAGTACCACTCTATGAGTTTGCATGGCCTATTGCTTCATGAAAATTGAAGATTCATATACTGCCTTCACACACTGAGGCAAAGGTGCCATCCAATGACAGCACCACTTTTAAAGTCACTGAGCTCTTCAGTACAACCCATTCTACTGCCAATGTTTGTCATTGTGGGTTGCATGGCAATGTGGTTGTGTAGTCACCATGGGGCGCTGCATCTTCACAAACATCCAACACAAAGCTTGGACACAAATGAGAATGCAATACAGTGTTTTTTTGTTTATGGGAAACTCTTCCAGTGAATTGTTTCCCACACCAGAACTCCTATTTGCAAGCTTTGTCCTCCTTCCTCATGACTCTGTCTCTCAGAGTTGAGGCAGGCGGCTTCTAATCATGGCCCAGGAGCACTTCCAGTTTAGGACGAAGCCTAATAAAACAGGGATCATAAATTCTCTCTGTGCCCCCGGTGGCACCCATGGGACCCAACAGGGCTGAGCCAAAGACCTCCATTTCCCATGATGCCCTGTGGGAATCCTGGGCACTGCTGCCATCTGGAAATTTGGGAGAGAGAATCCCCTGCGTGCATTATCTCTCCTGTCCTTCCAAGTTGTGAGTGTAGTTTTTAGCTCACAACTCAAGTTGGTAAACTAATACAGTTACTGTAATTCAGATCCACCCATATTATCCCATTTACTTTCAAATTAATACAGGAGATTGGAAACTTTCCTCAAGGAACTGACTTTGCAGACCTACCTGGGAAACTATTCTAGACCAAAAGTTCCTAGGTAATTATTATTCTGCTAGCATGAGAAGAAATAAGAACAGGCTTAGCATCATCATAGTGCATTCATAGAAACACCTTGGAGCAGGTGATTAAATTGTAACACTCCACCCTTTAAGCTTTTACAATCTCACTGAGGTTAAATATGCCACATGACTGCCACAGTGAAATCTTTCTATACAGGAACCTATCTGGATGCCTGAAACCATCTAGTCCCTCGAGGGCTGCTGCTGTTTAGCTTTAATTACAGTACAAGATAGCATGATCTGTGACTAGAATTACATCAGAGCACATGTTAATTTAGATGCAGTAAAGCCAAATTATTGTAAAGACTCCAATGTTCACTATTGAATTAATTATCTTTGCTCTTTGAAATCCACCTTTCTGTTACACGAGATCAAAAGAAATTCAGTGCTGATGATACCCTGATTTAAAACTGCTGTACATCCTGATTCAGATATGTCCTTCTGCAGAATTAAAGGATGTAAGTCATGCAGAGGTCATCTAAAGACACCTTACCATGACATTTCTCTATTCTCTATATTAGGCAGACATTTTTTAGATTAACAAGCTTGAGGAGCACTCTTTTTAAAAATGTGTTATTTGCCTTTAATAATAAGCCTCAGATGCTAAAAACAATTCCATCATTCTTTTAATCTTGAATTTCTTCAGCCAGATTGAAATTTGTGTACTTTGGGTTTCAAGACTGATTTGTAACTTTGTATATGGTGGTCCAGACCTAATTATGCAATTTTCATTACGCTATAACTTATTAAGTTTATTACATACAAAATCACCCAAAAAATCCCGGACCATCGAGAAGTGTGCGAACTGAGGGCATGAAGAATCGTCTTCGCACCGAACTGGAATCATCCCTGTATACTGTAAATCAAAGTCATCCAGACGATCTGGATCTGCATAATTAGATCTGGACCACCCTGTATTTCTGGTTATTGTGTAACTCAAAGTAATAACTTTGAGTGAAAGAGAAATCTTTATTACAGGTTTCTCCAAAAAACTTCAATACAAAAACTAACTCATGTTCCATTAGTTCACGGCAGCTGCTACCAGCCGTGCAGTAATTTCAAACAGTTTGTGGTGCACACACATCCATAACTCTTATGAAAGCATTTAAAAGCCAGTCATGAATGAATAATGTTTCCTTGGGAAATTCTTTACACATCAGTTATGGAAAGGAATACTCATAAGTTTGTACACTTTCTGATTTATAGTAATGACATTGATTCTGGTATAGTTAGTAAACTTGTTAAATTCACAGATGATGCTAAAATTGGAGGGATGGCAGACACTGAGGAGGGAACAAAAATAATTTAAAATGACCTGGACATCTTCCAGAACTGGACAAACACTTGGAAAATGCAGTTTAATGTAAAAAAGTACAGTGCTACCCTTGGGCAAAAGGAACATCAATTAAAAATACAAGATGGGAGACACTGTCAACCAGGAAGCAAAATCTGAAAAGGATTTAGGGGTTTATGTTGACACAACATTTTCATCAACTAAGCAATGCATTGAAGCAATTAAAAAGACAAATAAAATGTTAGGTTATATCATAGAAACTGTTGAATTTAAGTCAAAGGGCATTATGCCCGAAATATATAAAACACTCATAAAACTACATCTGAAGCATTGTGTGCAGTTCTAGTTACCATGATACAAGAAAGGCATTGCAGCATTGTGCAGAGGAGAGCAACCAGGTGCAACTGAGGATTTAAGAACATGTCCTACTCCGGCAGACTCAGAGAATTAAGTCTGCTTAGTCTCAAACAGAGGAGATTGCGTGGAGACTTAATCCAGGTATTGAAAATGCTCAAAGGCAATAAAAAAGAAGATCCAGCAACATTCTTTTGATGTAAGGGTGAATCACGTACTAGAAGCCATCCATGGAAATTAAATGGAAGCAAAGAGTTGTGAGACTCTGGAACAAACTACTGTGACATGTAGTTGAAACAGAAATCTTGACAACCTTTAAGAAAAATCTGGATGAGATGTTGGGACAGCTTAGCTTTTGGCTAAGCAAACTGACCTGATGGACTGAATGGTCTCCCCTTGTTTGTCAAATTTATTATGTTCTTATATTTGCTATAGTAGAAATGGGAAAATGCTCATTTAAATTTATGTTGTGTTTTGTTCATATATTATCTTTCATCTACATATATACATGTACATATACTTATACCCATATTCTATTATCCTTATGTTATGAATAAGCTATTATTTTGTTTATTGCAGCAACAGTGTTTGTTGACGAATAGTCTACTTTCAAACCACAGACAGAGAAAATGAAAATTTATTGATTTACATTTTAATCTATTTATGAAATGTGTCCATAAAGAGAACCATATTTCTTCATAGTTCAGGTGTCCTGACTGGAATGTTAAACAGGGATCTTCCACAACCTAAAAGTCTAAGCTACACTGCCAAAGAGGTTCTGAAGGAATATCTGCCAGAAAATTGTGTCAGAGCTATTAAGTTAGGCTTATGTATCTATGGTACCATGGAGAGAACATGAACCAGAACTTTATACCAAACTTCTAAAGCTGTGAGGCAGCAGTGTTAATTAATATGCCACAATGTCACCTTTAAAAAAATAGAAAAATATTATTTATTATTTTACATTTGTAGCAGGGCCCGCACAGTGTTGCTGCTTTTCAGATACAAAGTCTTGGGCTCAGTGTGAATGCAGTTTAAAGAGTCTGTCCATATCTTTTTTTCCTGTGGGTACTTTATTCTCCACTCACAACCCAAAAACATAGAGATTAGGTTAAATATTGAAAATCAAGTGGTCCTGTATGACTGAATATGGTGTGTTTTGCAATTTGTTTCTTTTCTTGCACCTAATGTAGCTGGGATAGACTCCAGCTCCTGTAACGTGTACTGGCATAAGCAGAGTAGGTAGATATGAGTGAAGAAATGGGACCTGAAATGGATGGATGTCCCATCTTGGGATGGTTAACACTGTGGCCAATAGCTATGATCACTAACCAAATTAAGATGGTCCAGAATATGGACACATTTGAAGTAGTTTTCATTACTGGAAGTATAAAAATAAAGAAGTGCAATGCTGTAACTAAAGAAAATGCTAATTCCACATATTTACATTTCAGTAAGTTTCTTCATGCTTCAATCTATTTTTGTCTTTAAATTTCATACTTTTCTCCTTCATATGGTCTGATTATTCATTGTTGAATTTTTCTGTTTGCTTTTCAAATATACTTTTAGTTTGAAAACTATCAGTGTTTGTTGTCTTCACCGAAGAGCATGGTGGTCCATTTGGGAGTAGGATGTGATCACATGAATTAATTTAAGTCAAGCCCCTGAATTTTCATCTGATAAAATTGACTTCAATCATTCAGAGTGGAACAGGATTTTATCTCAGTTCCCAGAAGTGAAAAGCATCGTATTCACTTGAAAAGAAAATTAAAGTGCCACTTGGACTAGAAAGGGTTTTGTTTTTTCTTTTTGATAAATGCTGTGATACTTACAATTTGAAGAAATGAAGGTTATCTCTTTCTGCTTGCTAGACACCACTTAAAAAAGTAATAAACCATACATTTAAACCAGCCAACAGCTTGAAGTAGAAGTGCTTGTTTTATAGTGTGTATAAATAAATATTTCAGTAACTGGTTTACTTTGTACATGTGACAATAAATTGAACTTGGACTTAAATATCAGCTTGCTTTTTTAACTCTTCAGCTGTCATAATATCTCATGCCATAGTAGGATTTTATAGCTTTTTACCAGTTAACTCTCAAATTCTTTCATCGAAAATGAAGCTACCATGAGGTGTCTTTTAAGATTTCTTACCCTCTTTTTCAATTCACATCAATTTCTTTATACTGTAATCCATCCATCCATTATCCAACCCGCTATATCCTAACTACAGGGTCATGGGGGTCAGCTGGAGCCAGTCCCAGCCAACATAAGGTGCAAGGCAGGTAACAAACCCACACACACACACTCACACACCACGCATACACTAGGGACAATTTAGAATTGCCAATGCACCTAACCGCATGTCTTTGGACTGTGGGAGGAAACCTGAGTACTCAGAGGAAACCCACACAGGCAATGGGAGAACATGCAAACTCCACACAGGGAGGACCCGGGAAGCGAATCCAGGTCTCCTTACTCCGAGGCAGCAGTGCTACCACTGCGCTACCGTGCCGCCCTTATACTGTAATGCTCTTCTCAATGTACTGTATTTTAAAGACAGTGAAAATGTCAAAATTAATTTCAGTCAGGGCTGGAGTTTTTTTCTTTAAATTGCATTTGCAAAGTGTAAAAATCCTAGTTCTAAACGAATAATGTCAATTAAATCAATTTTCATTTTGCTTATATTACATGATAAGTCAAGTTATGCTATGGTTATGAATTAAATTACAGCCTGACCATAAAAAATCATAATTATCATACCTTGTCATCAGCATCAACATCATTTTAACTTTACATTCCACAACTGACGGTTGCAGTAACAACACACTGAGTGGTGTAGGTACTTTTAGGCCAGCTGAAAAATACATTCTTTCATGATCAAACTTCAGTATTTTAATAATTAATACATTTGTTGCTCAAACTATTCTTACAGCTTACTCCGCACCTCTTAACAAACTAACCAAAGAGCAATTTAAAACACTAGAAAGTGAACTAAAAAACTGCACATCCCTCCAGGCCTCTTCTGCTTCCTTTTATTTGAAGACCAGACATATGCAGGTCTAGACACTCAGAAGGAGCAACATTAATGTGCATGTGTGATAACCCATTAAAGGAGTTCAGAAGATGAGAGATGGAGATACGCCTTCCACCCATAACAAACATGTAAAGTGTAAAACCAGAAAAGAATGAAGAACGTTACCTTTTTGACGTTGCTGTGGATGGAACTTTGTTTGTAAGAATGTATTGCATAAGTTAAATCCTCATAAGGATTACGGAAGACACAATATAAAATATTAAAAAGTCTTGGAAGACATTTCTGTTTTTTTATTTCATTACAGATTTAACCTAGACTAGCAAATGTTTTCCAGCATGCCTGGTATTGGAAATATTTTAATACTTATTTAAAAATATAATTCGTATGATGACTTTTACCCATTAGCTCACCTATTTCATCACTGAGGTTGTCATGATTGATTAATGGTAGAAGACTGGGAAATGAGGGTATACAGTTGCAGTTATTGGTGTTCTGTTCTGTACTCGACAATGTATGATTATTGTTCTAGAGACAATATGTTATGCATTTCCTCTACACTTTCACCTGTCTTAAACATGTTCAATGAAACAACATCATTTTAAAATTTGTCACCTGACTCAGTGTTAGACTGTACCAATGGGTTTGGACTCCCTGTTGATTCATGGTAATATAGCAGAAAATGTGTTAGCAGAATACTGGTCAGAGTATCATGGCTCCATTAAACATCTAGTTAAATGCAACTAGCAGATGAAAATTTCATGGTAAATGGAACAGTCCAAGCTGTTGCTGTTTAGACATCAGTGTAAAGAGGGAAGGCGTCTGTGGACTTAATATCAACAAAGATTATAATGCTCATGGTGGTGAGAAATAAGATTACAGCTGTTGGGGCTAAAGAACTTTGAGAACAACTGTATTTTACAGGCTGCAGGCAGTGAAGTAACTTTAAAAATGTCATCATGTACTTTATGTTTATCTTGAGTGTATCTCTTTCGCCTGTACTGCCATTATACAATCTTTCATTCCAGTCAAATGACATCTGGCACTGTATTTAGTGCCAAATGTAACATGATCAGTATCAGTAACATGGGGGGAAAACCATATAAGCATATATGTACAAACCATTGATTAATAAATTCAGTCCTGGAGACTCTACGTGGCTGCATTTCTTTTTATTCCAACCAACTTCTGCATTTGAACTGCACTACTAGCCTGATTAAGCAAGTTGTTTTGTAGTCAAAGTAGAAATTTAAAAACTTTAGTAAGTATGTATATTACATGGGCATAATTTAGTGTTATTTTTTAACTTGGTTTTTAACATTTTCATCATCATCATAATGATTTTATTCTTCCAGGTGTTCTGTTTTTTTAGTCTATTATTTAGTAATGAGCATATTAGTGTATCTGATGCTTAAGTAGCTTAAGCAGCTTTTCATTATTCTGTGTTATCTGCCCAGTTATCTGATCTTAATTGTTATTATTAAAAAACAACTTAAGGTCACAAACTACACAGAAAAACGGCAAATTAAAAAGAAAACAACAAAAATGAAAAATGCACCTCATAGAGTTGGAAAAAGCTTAATGATGACACAGAATGTCACCTCAAACTGACTTTTGATCCCTCAGCAGAAATGTGCTGTGTTTGCTAAGGAAGTTGCTAAGAGTCTGATCAGCATGGCTTGGATGTGTACGTAGGACACTGGGAATTACAGCTACTTATCCATGATTAAGCTTACTGCCAGTAGCATTCAGTGTCGATAGCACATGAAAATAGATAAACAGCAAGCAGAACTATTCCACACTCTGATGGCTGCTACATATTCATTTGTATTGAAGCGAATGTGCTTCTTTCATAAGTAAAAATTAATAGAAGTCACAGTTGAAACTGAAATTGTTATGTTTTATGTTCTTATCTGTAGAATTGCCATAAATTGAGACCCATCTTTATATATTATAAATAAACATTTTTGAAAATTAGTCTAGCATTTAAATCTAAGTGTAGAAATATCATCTCATTGAAATTAGTTCAACAGACAGTAATTGCAGACTGTCTTACTTATAACATCATTGGCACCATTCTCGATAGACTCATTCCAATTGTGTTTACTAATAAAATGCATAGAATGTTTTTATGTTAAGCAATGGTGTTTACAGCTGACACAACAAGCTAAGAAAAAGAAATTTTAAATAGAACAAAAATATTAGGAAATAAAAACTGATGATAGAGGAAGTACTAATCCCATTGGAGTCCACTGACTGCCACACGGAGGGAAGTAGCTGATGGTATGGTCTCAAATATGGGTCCTGTGGGCCAGCATGCCCCCTATAACTGTTAAGGGGATATGTTATTTCTTTACATGATTTATTCCTGCTGTCATTTTGCTACAATATTAAAGGCATATAACCAGAATGTTTAATGGACTGGAATGACATTAGTGTTCTATCAATCTTTTTTATTTGCTGTATTTTTTTCTATTTAAATTTTCTATTATCTCTTCCAGAGGTACAAAAATAGGCTTCTTTTATTCTAATCCATCTAAGACATATTGAAATCTAAGTAATGAATGCAGACCTCATGTTTTTATTTGAATCATGGGTTGTCCATTTGGTCCATTTTGGTATAATAATAAATCCGTGATCCCTGATTCGGATACAACCATTTATTTTCTCCGCTTCCTCTTGGTGTCTCTTGTTGAACTGACCACTCTTATAGTTGAAATGTTTTGCTGGGAAAATGTGGCTGCAGTTGCTAGCGATTCTAGCCTAGTGCTGTTGGGGCTTTGGTTTCCCAATGTATACATTGATTTATTGTTATTTTTCATCATCCATTAGCCACCACACAAAAGTTATCAGTCATTAGCATCACAGCTAAAAACCTCATTCATGTTGTCAAAGCGGGGACAAAAATATTGCTACCATGCTGCTGTTGCCGGCATATAACATCACAAAACAGAATAGGGCAATAAGACCAAATTTCTTATTTGGTATTTTTTTATTATAATTTTTGGATTTTTTAAAACTTTTTTTCTACATGATTTGCCTGTTTTGAAATGTTGTTCCTAAACCTAACAACCTGATGGACTTGCAGATAAACTGACACACACACTGACACTTGTCCTTTTATTAAGGTGTACAGATAACATGATATATTGTCCAACATGTTACCATTCTGCTGTCTTTATGGAAGCAAGTTAAAGGAGGCACTGGAGGAGGGAGGACTGTGTTTGTGATTATACTTGGAATCACATGTCAATTTTCACCACTGCAGTCAGGAACTGCTTGTTCCAGAGGAAGATTTGCACTTCCAACAAAATATTTGCCCATCAATCCACCAGTTCTGTCCAAATAGCAAATGACATGCATAGACTTTAATCCTGTCATCAAAAGAAGTAGCATTATCCCACTACCTTTTGACAAGGTTATCCAAGATGTTCCTTGTTCTTTAAATATATATATATGTTGTGATAAAGGCGCTATATAGCGCCCGACCCAGCACAGACTGACGCAGAGGCACATGTAGAAATCACACAGGCTTTTATTTTTCTTCAGCTGGAGGACACATCTTCCCCGTAATCCCTCCAGCCACAACACAGTCCCAAAAGCACTATAACAACACACCAACAACTCTCCACCTTGCACCACAACTCCTTCCAGGCAACCTCGTCCTCTTCCTCCTGATTCTGGCCCTTTAGTGGTGGAGGCTGACCTGTTTTATAGCCCACCCGGAAGTGTTCCAGGTTCTTGACCACCTGGTCCCAAGTGCACCTCCGGGTGGGGCTGATGACTCGTCCAGTCGGGTTCTTGAGTCTCGGTAGCACCACCTAGCGGCTACCCCAGCTCCCAACCAGGCTGTGGAGGACTCCATGTTCCATGGAGCCACGCGGGAGACTGGGAAATCAACATCGACCATGGAGGCTGCCACCAAGCATCCCGGGGGAGGTATTTAGCTATCCATGGTGGCTCCCCCGGAACATATGCAGCAGGGGCGTCCCGGCTGGGCATGGGACCCAGCTGTCTATCACAATGTATATGAAAATGAAGGTCTGTGATATGGTTTGTATATTTGTAGCTAGAGATCCACAACGGGGGACAAATAAATCACATATCTTAAAACAGTCTCTTATTCTCCTAAGCTTTTGACAACCTACCAGGGGCCTTATGTATAAACGGTGTGTATGCACAAAAATGGTGCACACTCCCGTTTTCACGCACAAATCGCGATTTATAAAACCTAAACTTGGCGTAAAGCCACGCACATTTTCACACTAGCTAAATGCTTGGCGTACGCAAGTTCTCCGCTCAGTTAGGCAAACCGGCGGCACCCAGCGTCAAAGCAATGCTACCGTTCCAGTGTGGCTTCCCTTTCTTTTTTAGATCCACATCCCTGATGCGGCTTTATCATATACAGTGGAACCTCGGTTCACGACCATAATTTGTTCCAGAACTTTGGTCGTAAACCGAGTTGGTCGTGAACTGAAGCAGTTTCCCCCATAGGATTGTATGTAAATACAATTAATCCATTCCAGACCGCACAAACTGTATGTAAATATGTAAATATATGTAAAGATTAAGCACACATATAGTTAATTACACCATAGAATGCACAGTGTAATAGTAAACTAATGTAAAAACATGAATAACACTGACACAAAACACCCAGGCTCCCTGCTCAGCCTGCTCGCGCTCTCTCTCTGTAGCACACACACACATCACCCACCCCCCCCCCTTCCTCCCCTTCCTCCCCTTCCTCCCCTTCCTCCCCAGCAGCACGTGCTTGCTCTCTCTCTGCGCTTGCTTGCGCTCTCTAATCTCTCTGTAGCACAACCCCCCCCATCTGTCAGCGTGAAGCAGTTTTTTTAAAATGAGTTTTAAGCACAAAAAAGGAACATTAGAACAAATCTGAAGTGTATTTAAAAACCAACCACAAGCAACCAAAAAAGTAAGATTGCAGGAGATCACGCTATTAACCTTAAAGCCCGATCGCTGTAAACACTTTTTTTAAAATGAGTTTTAAGCACAGCGGAAAAAAGGAACATTAGAACAAATCTGAACTTTAAAAACCAACCACAAGCAACCAAAAAACATTGCAGGAGTTCATGCTAATAGCCTTACAGCCCGATCGCTGTAAACACTTTTTTTAAAATGAGTTTTAAGTACAGCGAAAAAAAAGGAACATTAGAACAAATCCGAAATTTATTTAAAAACCAACCAACCACAAGCAACCAAAAAAGTAACAAAATCACGCTATTTTAGCCTTACATTCCGATCGCTGTAAACACTTTTTATAAAATGAGTTTTAAGCACAGTGGAAAAAAGGAACATTAGAACAAATCTGAACTTTAAAAACCAACCACAAGCAACCAAAAAACATTGCAGGAGTTCATGCTAATAGCCTTACAGCCCGATCGCTGTAAACACTTTTTTTAAAATGAGTTTTAAGTACAGCGAAAAAAAAGGAACATTAGAACAAATCTGAACTTTAAAAACCAACCACAAGCAACCAAAAAACATTGCAGGAGTTCATGCTAATAGCCTTACAGCCAGATCGCTGTAAACACTTTTTAAAATGAGTTTTAAGCACAGCAGAAAAAAAGGAACATTTGAAAAAAGAGAAAAGTAACATTGCAACTAATCGCGCTATGAACAACTCCATCTGTAAACACTTTCATGAGTTTTAAGCACAGGGAAAAAAGCGAACATTTGAAAAAAGAGAAAAGTAACATTGCAGCAATTCATGCTACGAACTGAAAAATTAACTTTTGAGAAATCCGTAATGCAAAAACCACCAAGAAAACTAACCTTGCATGAGTCGAGTTCTGGCATAAAGTGTTTTCCTTCAGGTGTTTTCTTGGGTTTCTGGTGTTTTTAGCTGTTTAGTTGGTGGGAGCGAAAGCCTCATGCAGCCATTCCAAAAACAAATTCATTGTGACCCAACCCTTCGTGTTTGCCCCCCACATTACTGGCAGTCTGGCTTTGTTTACATTGTGCTGCTTGAAAGCACGAGGGTTCTCAAATTGGTAAATGAGTAAACTGGTAAACAGTTTTTCCACCTCTTGTAACTTCTTTCTTTACTTTGATTTCAATTTTATTCAAAACTTTCTTCTCACCACTCTTCATTTGCTTAGAAGCCATAGTTAACTGCAAAAGCACACGAAATACTGTAGAGCACAAAGAGAGTGCAGGTAACGCATGCACGTCTGACTGAGAACAATGAACAGGGCTCTTGCAGCCACGCGGCTCGCTTGCTTTCTCTCTCTCTCTCTTTCTCTCTCAGCCTGCCTGTTGGGGGGGGGTGGTTCGCTTGCACGTACTGCCTGCTTCTCAGAGAGAGAGTCTCAGCTGTACCCCTCCTCCCCCTATGCAGAAGGCAGGCAAACATGTGCAGCAATCTCCCGCTCCCCCTCCCCAGCAGGCACGTGGCTCGCTCGCTCTCTCTCTCTCTCTCAGCTCAGGCAGGCAAGGGAAACTGGCTTGTTCGTATACCGAGTGTGTGGTTGTGAGCCGAGGCAAAAGTTTGGCAAACTTTTTGGTCGTGAACCGAGTTGTACATGAACCGAGACGTTCGTGAACCGAAGTTCCACTGTACACTGAAATTAACTGCATATTGTTTATTAGTTTAAGGCATCTGATTGTAATTAACCTGTAACAATATAATGGTCCACGGAAAGCATTTAACGTGCTACTATAGTTACGATGGTATTTGAGAAACTAGTAAATTAAACGATTTAAAGATGACGTTTATGATGTTCTACTTTAATGACAAAATAAACTACATGATTAAAGTGGAAATTTCAAGATTAAAGTTAACATTTTGAGCTTTTTCCCACTGTGTCCCTATTTTTTTTCTTTTCTCTGTTCCCTAATAAGCTTTCATATGACAGACAGTGGACTATGACTTGCCTTTTCACGGCGACTTTGATATCTGACAACTTCTTTTTTATTTCAGGCACTGTGCGACTTTGTGAACTTGAGCTTTCAAGCTTCTCCAACACTCTTTGTCACTCGATCGACTTCCTTTTGTTGTTTATACCACTTTTAAAACCAACACATACAGTAGTACGTTTTTCCTTGCCACCACTTGGTATTTGCTGAAATTCTTCTATTTTCCCCCGTGCTTTTGCCATTGTCTTTTCACAGAACGCCGCGCTTAAGGGCTATTTATATTGATTTGCATATTCAAAGAGACGTAATTCTGGGAGGAGTTTGGGAGTGGCGATAGGCACATGCACGTGCATCACTTTTCACGCTGACCGTGATTTATGGAGCGGAAGAATGTGGAAGTTGGTGAACGCACAGATTTATACATCTGGATTTTTTTATGCGTATGCACATTTCCGCTTTTGTCCTTATGCCGTATTTTAGTGTGAATTCTATGCACAGCGTTATGCATGAGGCCCCAGGTGTCATCTGCAGAGGAAAATGGTTAGACATGCAGAAATCAAAGGCAATATATAGTTGGTGAAGGGTGGGGATGTATGTATGATTGGATTAATAAGGTGTGGTTTGGAAGGTGCTGGACAATGTCTTTTTTATTATTTGAGTATTCTTCTTTTTAAGCCTGCATATGCTGAGTTCAAGTACAAGTGTCTGTTAGTGGTGTTTTTATTAGAGAGCCAAGATTCAGCCATTGTGATGTGTATACAGAAACATGGCAATGCTGTCAGAAGGAAGGACCCACAGTCTCTTATTCACATACATGCAAGTTCCACCCCGGACATACATTTAATGAGGATCCAGCATGAGGTCATAAGCCGTCTCTATGCCGCCGAACATTCCTGCCAGATGGGCATATAGCTTCAGCATTTCTTCACCTGAACAACTGATTGTGATGATTGTACTCTTCCTTGGCATCTCTCTGATTCAGATTTTGTAATATTATGGATGGGAGCACATTCTTTATTCTTTTAGCTAAAAATTTCCATCAGGAACTTAGCATTGTTTCTCTAATTGGATTAGTTAATAGGATGTACAATGTGTATATAGACATAATATATCTTTAATTTGTTAATTATTTGTCTGTGTTTGCTAACTTTAGTTCCATCTGATTTCTTAATTTCTGCTGTAGCATTTCAAGCTTCCTTTTTGTGCATATGTTAAGATTATTTTTCCTTGGGTGGGTTTTCATGGGCACACATTTTGTCTGTCTGGTCATTATGACACTAAATGTTTACAAGACATGTAAGGAGCATTCTAAGTGGTTTATATGTTTCTTGTTGTTACTGCATCTTTTATAGCCGTTAATGATTTGATTTATTTATAAAAATTGGTTACAAATTGGTAATATGTGCCGCTTGATAAATAAATTGAGTCCATCGTGATTTTTCTTTAAGAATCTAATGGTCATCACTGTTAGAATAGAGTGAATAAAAAATAGTCATGACAAAAAGATTAAATTGTGTTTGCAATGACTGCCCTTTTTTTAATAACATAAATCACCACTAGGATGATTGTGCATATTCTTGACTACTCTTATAAATCTTAGTAATTAACTTTGGTGACTTTTTTTGTTTGCAGAACATGATTTGTTGATACATTCAATGTTTCCCAGATTGTCCAATGGGACAATTTAATATCTCTGGAGATACATTGATCTCTATGAAAATATAAATTTGTAATGAAATTAATTTTAAAACAATCTTTGAACATTAACAGTAGAGGATTGACTCTGAAGTGTATTGAATGGAGCATAATAATTTGAATATTAAAATAAGAGTATTATTTTATTTACAATTTTTTTTTTTTACAACTACCTGCATGGAGAAAAGGGAATGAAGATAAAATTGATTGTCGGTATAAACAATGTCATACATCCTCTTTGTGACACAACAGCATTAAGTTCTAACAGCCAAAAATTATTCAGCAGAAACATGTCAAGAAATG
>JANRMT010062806.1:66438323-66457520 GCA_026402145.1 Polypterus bichir lapradei | reverse complement strand
ACTTTATTTTTTAAATTATGCAGTTTGTTTCTAATATTTTTGACCTGTAAGGGGTACCACTGAGCCCTCAAACTCTGGGACACAACTGCATGGCACAGTCCTGGATCCAAACACAATATATTCTTTTTTATTTTATAGTACCTCTACAGATCTCCAGATCCTCTTTCATAGCAGTACAATAAAAAAATGTTTTCTTTTCCCCTTCCACACCCTCTATGTAGTCTCATCCACACACCTCCCAAATCTAACTACACTGTAGAAGAAGACTCGCTTTTCAATGTACTTCTAGTACAACAGCATTGCACTTTGGAAGCATTTCTGGGTCATGTGAAATCCTTCAAAGAAGGGACAATATCTCCCTTTGGCAGCCACCAGGAACTCTGACAGGGCTGTTCCACGGGCAAGACTACAATTCTCTGTGGGAATTCGTATGGTTGTTCCCCCAGTGGGATGCTTCCATCATGTCTACCGGTGGAACACATAATCCTGGTCCATAGGCACCTTTTGTTCTGCATGGGCAGATTCTCAAAGAGCTAGACATATATACAACTTGAGACAACCATGAGTGAATGTTGCTTAAAAGTGGCTGGGAATAATTACATGGCTCACTGAGTGTCACGTTTGTAAACCAATTCAAAGCCTAATGAAGGTAGCGCTCAAAGTGGTATGGTGATTTTGACCTTCAAAGAGCAGTGGTGCTCCCGTTAACATGGTCTGACAGAGAACAAACATCTGATTATGCTAAATGATCTGTAACCAAAAAGTTTCCAAAAAAGAAAAGCACTCTTTAAGCATATTAAAGAGTGCCACAGGAGCGGAGAGCACTTTACATGCGTTAACAATAAACATAACCTGTTGCAGGAGAAAAAACTTTCTGTAAAATCATTATATATTGGCATTTAAAGAGATCAATCGACTAGCACTAAAAGTGTTGTCTCCATGTGTGCTCTCTGTTCTTCACAGGTATGGTGATACTGTCAGAGTTGATATAAGGTTGAAAGAATTATTAGCTACATTTTTAAAAATATGAACTGAAAAATATGCATTTGAAGTAAATGGTGTATCACACCCCTTTAAATGGATGTGAAAAGGACTTCTGTTAAGAGAGTTGATATCAAAGAGCCATAGAACATTCAGGTTTTAGTACTCAAAACACCAAATCAGTAAATGTGCCTGATGACACTGACACCACCCTAGAAAAACCAAGGCTGCACAACATCCTTATTCTGATGGCACGTATAAATGTATAACTAAATTAAGGTAACATTAATTGTTTAATTGGAAAAGCAAACAAGCCATGCTAAAATATAGCCACAGCATTTTAGTACTGTATATACATAGATCACAATGCTTATCTAAACTGTTTGCTGTTGTTATGCCATATAGTGATGCAACAGTCAAAATGACAGAAAGATATCGTAGTAGATGGAGGTACTTCTCAAATGTGTGGAGCCCAGTAGCTGTACGATGTACAAATTAATCACTGAGCTTCAGGTACAGTACCTTATGCTGTTGATTTCCTGAATTGAGAACAGCAATTCTTTTGTTTGGTTTCTTTTGCTCTTTTCCTGTCTATTCATATTTATTTCACTTATTTCACATATGACTAGAGGGGATAGGGGGCAGATTTTTAGGAAGAAAGCTCTTGGTTTCAGAGGCATATTTTTGCCACTATTCACTACAAACCTTGAAAATTTGGAGTATCACTCCATTAAATAGCGTGCACTCTTCATCTATTGAATTTCAATGATACCATAGACCTTATTCCATAAGGAGACAAAAACGGTATTTTTATGAAGACTGGCTTTTTGCTTGCAAATAATTACTTCCACAAATCATTCACAAATAATTAAAAAAATGCCTCTGTAAAATGTAAGTCTTCTGATATGCAGCATGATACTCACATACAATCCTACAATAAACTTCCTAATTAAATGGGAAATTTCATATGTAATTTTGTTTGTGCCTGACCAATTATTATGAATGTGGTTCACATATTAAAGTAATGACCTATTAAACACTAAATCAGGGGGAGTTCTCATTATAGCCACTCATGCAATACTTATAATGCGATTTAAAGATTTTCTTTTACACTTGGGGAATATTTGAATAAGTAAAAAATTTCATCATCTGTTTAAGGACATGCACATCAAAACCATTTTAAATGCAAAATACTTTAGCTCCTCATGCAAGCCTTGGGACAAAAATAAAATCAATCATTTGATCATCAGCTTTTACTTTCTGTATTACTGACAATCTCTCACCCTTACATGAATTAACACAGACCACTCTGCCATCTGGAGAACTGCACCAGCATTATTCATGTATGCATGAAAATGTTCCCCTAACAAAATATTTATGTTAAACCTAACCTACAATGAAGTAACAAGGCTTAGCCATTATCACCAGGTTGTCCCGTCTGTCTTGAATAGTTCACTTTCTGCTGTTATAAACAAAACATGCAGAATGTAATCCTCTTCTTTGGCCCTGAAGTAAAATTCATGCTCAAATGCTCATGCTGTCCTCTGCCAGTTCTGGCTTCAATTCTCTGCTGGCCATTAATCCAATAGGTTTTATAAATGGAGTGTGACTGTGTTTCAGCAGGTGCTTTAGTGATAGTTAAAGACACCTTAAAGAAAGCTTCCCCAGTACTCTGCCAAATTTCTGATACAAACACAACACTTACAATAATCCCCAACCACCAAGTGCATTTGGCATAAGAAAGCAGGTTAAAACGCCCTTTGATCACAAAGGTGCTCTGATTTTTAAAGAGAATAGTTGTCAACATTTTGTTGTGCTAACTTTATGCTCATGAAACAGTGCATTTAAAATAAAAATCATTATTTTGATTTTAATAAGAAATAACTCTTTTTAAATAAAGTTGACTGTTTTAAAATGAAATCAGCTAAGGAAGAGAGATATTTATAGCAAGACAAAATGTATAATCTGAGAATCTTACTCTGGTTTTCTTCCCAAATATGTGTATGCTAGATGACTTGGTGAGTTGAAACTGGCCCGGTGAGAGTCAAGTGTGCCAATCAATGGACTGACAACGCTAACTTTAAAGAGTGAATGGCCAATCTAATTCAGCGCTTAGCATTTATAAATGAAATTATTAAATGTCCTCTGTTTTTACTCTTGCCATTATGACTTGGTATATTGGTTTGTGATAATACACCCCAGCTCCAGAGACATATGTTTGATCCCTGGCTTGATTATTGCCTGTGTGGCGTTTTTACAATTTTTCATTTGCCCCTCTACCTATGTGGATTCACCGTACGTATGTAGTCTGATTTGTTTTCTCTTCTCAAAGATGTGCATTTAGATCATCTGGGAATTCTAAACTGGTTCAGTATACACAACGATGGACTGATGTGCCATCCAGAATGTTGCTTTCCACAACGCTGTAATGAAAAACGCACTTCAAAAAATGTGTAACTTTTACTTAAATAGGCATTCTGACATTAAAGGAAACAAACAACATCTGCTTGAATGTTTCTAAACATCTTTTGATGGCTTTGAATGCAAATGTGAAATGTTGCAGCATAGATTATTTGTGATGTACTTTGTGGGTTTACCTTGACGTTTACCAAATAAAGTAGCTAAAACCAAATACAAGAACGTTCAAAGAAAAGTTGTACTTTCTTAAATGAATATGGTGGTCAGGCTTAACCAAAAATTTGAAATACGTCAAATTCATTGTTAAAAAAAATGCAAAAAAAATATGAAGCTATACATATCAATACTCTACAAATGTACTGCATTTACACATATTAATATTTTACAGCTGTACTGAAGTTATGTTTATGAAATAATAAAATAAAACTACAAAAAATGTAAATTAGTTTAGGGTATGATGTATATTCTGAATCTACTGTAATATCATGCACAGCATATTACAGAATGTTCTTTAGAGAATAGTTGTACTATCAGAGATAACTCAAAATAAAAAATAAGTTATTAATAATTTCCTGGAGGGCAGTATGGTTTATATTTACTACTGAAACAAAGATGGCAAATGAATGCCACTGAATCGCAGAATATATCTGTTACTGTAAATTTATCTATACAGTCAAAATGAAGATAAGAATGAAACCAGCTTGATCAGGCAAAGGAACTGGCAAGTCAGAGTTGCGAAAGTGGCTTTCTAAACTGTGCAGTTTTTATTCTAATATCTGAGATGGAAAGGACATTTATTGTAATATCATTTTGCAAACAGAAGATAAAGCAGGTTTAACAAACTATAAAAGACATTGCACTCCAACGGAAAACTCCAATGGAAAAGGTCCAGACAACCGTGGATGTCACATTCACAATCAAGGGAAAATGTGTACAGGGGTGGCTGACCCCTTTTTCTCTTTGGCCCAAGTGCCTTTTTATTCTCTTCCGTTCCGTTCTTCCTTTTTGTTGTAAGAAATGGAGAAAAATTCACCTGATTGGTAGCTATCGTAAATTATTCATTGGCTACTTTATTTTTGCTGTTTGAATCCCTTGAACGAAAGCTTAGTGGATTTATATTGTGTTAAGAAGACAGCTGTTTCAAGTGTCCAACTAAGGTTAGCATATTGTTGCTGTTTGTAATTTATAAAATTTAAGATTTTAGAAATTTGTAAATAATTCCATTTTTTGTATCATAGCAGTTTATTTGATGTCTCCAGAGCAGCAATTACTGAGGCTATGGGTGTGCAGGAAAAGCAAACCAAGTGTGTTTGGAGAAATAATAATAAGACAGGGAGAGAGATGGGGGCTAAAATGAAAAAGAAAATGTGACAGATGCCAAAATGTGGAAGAGAAAATGAAAAACAACTTCTTTTGTGGTACAGATTGACTGATGTACTGTAGCGGAATTAATTATGAAACCTTCAAGAGAACGAGGGTGAGCTCTTTTATTTAGCTAATTCAATGCCAAAAAAAGTGATCCTTTTTTAAACCATCACTTTTGTTGGAGGTGGTTTCCATGAAATTCTAAAAATAAAACTTGGTTGCATTCTTAAACCTCAGATTTAATTGCATGTGTGCTACGGACAATACTTGCTAGGTTGAGAGTGCAACAACTCAGTGGTTCATGACATCACAATGAAATGGTGAGAAACAATGGGCCTGTTTTCATGGGTCTCAGAGATTCAACGTCACTGCTTTGTGCCAGGAGTTAGCAATTAGAGGGCCTGATGAAGACAGAGATTCGTTCAGTAATGGTAACTTAAAAAATTACAGAAATGTTTGCAAAGATTCCCAATGCTTTGACAGTTCACTTTGCCATTTTCTCTGTTCTCTAAAATTCTGGCATGTCACAGTGTATACAATATGGCTTTAGTGTTTTAGTTTACTATATGAGGTCAAATTTTTTTTTTTTGCTTAATAACTGATAATACAGCAGACATTTCCTATTGTTAATAGCTGTCCATTATAATGAATTATGTGAATATTGCTGGCTTAATTTTCAAGTTTTTTTACTGGTTTCTTTTGATATATCAGGATGATGAGTTGCAAAAACTCTTTTATTTTTTAAGCTGTATTAGGAGAATAATGTGCCTTTGGATATACTGACAACTCCTGGAGCCTGCTTTGTACACAATATTGTTAGGACTGCAACTGGTTCTTAAAACTTAGATCAGACTTGTTTTTAATTAAAAAAAAGTAGATTAAGCAGATTTAGAAAACAGATGGAAGGGTTTCTTAATAAAAAGGCATCATCTTGATGATTTCTTACAATTTTATCTGATATACAAATATACAGTATATATACAGCATAAAGGAAGAATGTGTTCTAAGAATGTTATCTGTCTGTTATAACATTGCAGAAAGCAAAGACAAGCATAAATACATAACGCTGAATTGATGTAATATTTAAGGCCGATTCAGGGCAATTTTAATTATCTGAACAATACCTATATCTCAATCTCTCAAATCTCTCTTAATTTTGAATATTGTAGGTATTGTGCTCTTAGGGAAAAAAAAGGATAAAATCTAAATTTCAAGTTGTTAACTTGCCAAAAGTCTAGTTTCTTTATCAGAAAAATATTTTAAGGAAAATATAACATTAATTTTATTTAACAATTCAGCTTTATTGGTCTTTTTAAATCTGCAGTTGCATGGCTCATTCTGCAAAAATATATTGTGTAAAGTATGTGATAAATCTAAATTGCCTTGATGTATTTTGCAAATCATAGCCAATTAGATGTAATACACATTTCCCCTTTTTAATAATACAATTTTATATGTTAACACAATTTCTCGATGTTGCTTTTTTTAATACAGATGTTTTAATCATCAGTTGTTTTTAGAAACATGTTTTCTTCCATTATCCTTGCTGCAAGGCATAGAGGGTAGGATCCCACTCCTGGGTGTGAGGGGTGGCAGTCCATCACTGGGCAAACTTAAGGACACACCCACACTCACCCGTATTGAATATTTCTGGAATCTACATTCACCTCTTCAGGATGAGGACTTTTTGTGGGTTTAGGGGTTAGAAATCAGACTACCTGGGTATAGTCTTGTTGAAACCAGATGTGTAGTAATAAGTCTGTAGACAGCCTAGAGTGAAATGTGCTTAAAAATGGCTGAGAACAATTAGATGGCTCACTGAATGTCACATTTCTAAACCAATCCAACACCTTGTGAAGTAGGTGCTCAATGTAGGGGTGGTGATTTTGAACTGCAAAGATCAGAGGTGCTCTCCTTAACTCCTTGATCCAGCAGACAGCAAGCTTCTGTTTACAATGAACCTTTAACAGTCAAAGTCTCCTAAAAAACCTAATAGACATATAAGTGTTTGTCATGTGTGCAAAGAGCACATTGCACTTCTTAA
Source organism: Polypterus bichir lapradei (assembly GCA_026402145.1). Taxonomy (NCBI): domain Eukaryota; kingdom Metazoa; phylum Chordata; class Cladistia; order Polypteriformes; family Polypteridae; genus Polypterus; species Polypterus bichir. Next base: position 66,450,712 of record JANRMT010062806.1, on the reverse strand, counting down.
AAATAAACAGACTATTTTAAAAAATAAACATAACCTGATGCAAGTGAAATCCTTTCCGTAACATCAGATTATAAATTGGCATTCGACTGCCTTAATATACGAATGGTAAATGTGAACGATACGTGGTGGCAGGTGCTGCGTGTGAGCTCTATTGTTCAGCGATACAACTATAGTGTAGGAGTAGATGTCAGTTTGAAAGATTTAGAAACTATATTCATGAAAGTACAAACTGCAAAATATGCATTTGAAGTAAACAGTGTGTCACACACTGTCAAAAGGACTGCCATTAAGAGAGCTGATAATGAAGAGCCACGGGAAATGCACATATCAGTACTTAAAACACCTAAATCAACAAATCTGCCTAACAACACCAATAAAGGACTAACAAAGCTGCGCAACATCCACCTTCTGACTGCAAGTCTAAACAAATAACTAAAGAAATTTAATGTTACTGGCTAATTAGAAATGCAAACATGCTATGACAAAATAGCCGCAACGTTTTAACATGGTGTATATCCACAGGCCACAATGTTCATCTAAACTCTCTTTACAGTTTTTATGTCACATAGTGATGCAAAAGTTGAAGTGACAAAAATATATTTTTTAGCAGATGTACTTCTGAAACGTGTGGAAGCCAGTAGCTGCAGTGGTCTAAGTGTGTGTCTGTCTGATGCAGCACTTACTACAACATGCAAATTAATTATTAAGCTTCTGTTACCTTGCACTACTGAGCTCCTGAATGGAGTGTCTAGCATTTTGTTTTGTATCTTTTTATCTTTCTCTGAAACCCTGGTGGTAGTTTAAAATGCACAGACTATAGGAATTGGAGGTGGGTGTTTTAGGAAGAAGCCCTGTGGGTGTAGCCTTTGCAGGGCAGATTTTGCTGCTATTCACTACACACTTTTTAACGGGCTATCTCCAGATGTGTATTCTTGTTTGAGAATCATGTTTGGCTCCTTGAGACTAACCTGGGGAAGACTCTGCATGAACACAAGAAGATGGAGCAAACTCCATACAGATAGTAACCAAGCTGAGAACTGAACTGAACTGTTTAGGGCTGTGAACGTCAACCACTCACCACTGTATCATTGCACCACCATTTTGTGTGCTGTTTCTATTTTTGACTTGTGTAGAATTGCATATTTTATTTAGACTCATTGTGATTAATAGCCCATTTAAGACACATTCTTAAATTTAACTTCACTTCCTTGTTTTCTTCTGTGCTGTTTGTTAAAGGCTTTTCCCTTATATATAATTATTAATGTGGTTTACTTTGCTTTTGAGCACCTAGAAATGTGTTTACCTCATGCATAAGCATGGATTTGTATTTTTTAAGTAAACCCTTTAAATATTTTTTTCAGTCTACTTCTAGTGATTTATTTAACATCTCTAAGCAATTCAAGTGTTTCTTATGCTTTGCAAACCTATTACCTTGTGGTGACTGGGACTTGTTAATACTCCTGATACATCAAAAGAAAAGCTATGTGTACTTAAAGAAGTGAAACACATGCAATATACAGGTGCTCTAGCTGAGTTCTGAGCTAGGAGACAGCAAAACAGCTTGACGAACCCAGGCATGAGGCACAATTTGAAAGCTCTTAAAATGCTGGAGCATTTAAGCCTTATATAATCTAAAGGTTGAATACAGAAAGATGTCAAACTGAAGTGACTTACACAGCAGCATACCAGATGGTAAGAAGATGAGAAGTAATGGAAAGCAACTGAAATTATTCCACTTTGACAGGTAAATCCTGACCTTTTATTTTCCAATTTTAAAATGGTATCTATGGAAATCATGGCTCACTCATTAAATCAGTGACCACAGATTTTGAAAAGAATAACATGACATAAAAATACAAACCTATATTCTGAAATACAGGTAATTTTTCAGTACTTTCACTTATAATGGCAAAAAGTCAAAGTTTCATTTGCAGGGGAGCATGAAGGAGTAAGAAATGGGAGTAAAAAGGCTTACTTTAATAAAACCAAGTCTCTGCTACATACAGTAATAGGCAGCTATTTGGAAAGTTACAGCTTATTAATAAAATCACAATATCTAGTACACAAAAATTTGCTTCCCTTGCTGGTGATAGTTAATGATTTAATCAAAATCAAAGTATTTTTTGGGTATTTACTCAGGCAAACATACAATAAAATTTCAATAATCCAGGGCCGGTAGTTTGGCATAATTGTTAAGACTAATTATTCTTTAATTTAAAAAACAGCCAATAATAATGTTCTTCGAGGGCTTTCAATAACTGGAACTTTTGTTGTAAACAGACACTTGCAGTGCCAGGGAAATTGAAAATTCACTACTCAGTGAAATTAGGGTGACCTTCACAAACTAAACACATATCACTTGGGGGCAGAGAGCCACTGTATAATAGTAGACAAAGCAATACAGGAGTCCAACAAAATAGAGAGACCTGTTGACTTGTTGTGTTCAAGTCCTGTTGAGATTGCCAACTATGAAAATTAAACTTTTTTGACCCAATTTAAAAATGAATTCTCTTAATTCTTTTTTTAATTTTTCAAAAAAAGACACCAGTGCATATTACGATCTTTATCCAGAAATGATTGGAACTCTTTGCTTGGTCCTTCCTTTTGCCTGGTATTTGCCCTTAGCCAATATGACAGGAGTGGCAGGAGAAATAAAAAGGAAGACGATAAATGGTAGAACTGCATACTTTGCAAAAGTTATCACTATTATGTCCCCTTATACCCTGGTGTTTCTATTGTTTAGTGATTTAGATATGCTCTTATCTTTTGTTTTTTTGTTTTTTTTTTTAAATACTGCCATATCACTTTGCCTTTGTCTTTCTATGACCATTTGCCCCCTTTTCAGCTATTCTTTGGCTAATACTTTCTAACAAACAGCAATTGTTTTACTTTTTCAGCATGTCTCATTTTAAGTCATCTCTTTCAGATCTGCACACTGCTTGACTTTTTGCAGTCTTTAGGATTTTCCTCCTGGGAAGTCTGTTCAGTGAGGTGTAACACACATGCCCACCTGACATTTAAATGCTGGTGTGTATAAATGTGCAAGGGAAACATATGCATGGCATATTTTCAGCTCCTAGTAATCATGTAATTGATGAACAATGCCGCAAATGACAAGAAAAAATAAAGCAAAATTAGGAACGAGGAAGACACAGAGTCAGAGTGTCTTTCCTAATGACTGTGTTTGTCTTTAAAATATCTGCTCAAATTGAAAATTGATAATCAAGAGAAAAATCAAAGCATCTTTTTGCACAAATGACGGTTACAAAAAGATCCCTTTTCCACACACAAGAAATACCGTATACTCACGTATGAGTTGGGTCCTGAAACCCAAAAAATGGATCATAAAATCAGACCCCGACTTATAGACCCATTCAAAAATTCGACACATTTTTTTTTCTTTACATCTTCTTGCCTCCTCCAATCTCGCATCAGTTTCTCAGACATGTCAAATTTTGTTGCGGCAGCTCAGTTACCAATTTCTTTCCCCACTTCAATGACTTTTAATTTAAAACCAGCTTCATATTTTCCTCTGATCGAATGCTCAATCGCAAATAAGCGATGCTCTTACAATAAAGATGTATTAGGGTCTGAGATACAAAAAACACAAAACAATGCAAACATCACTTTGGAATAGTTTGGCTATTACCACGTGGTCGCGTAAGCACAATACATAGAAAAAAATTCTGGGTGTAAAGCTGCACAGTTACATTTTTGAAGTGTGGTTCTGAGTAAGAAGTACCACAAGCACATTAAGTATGCTGGAGAAGGCACAGTTCAATCTGAGATAACATGAATACACCTCGCTACTTTTTTTCACTGGTTTTAGAATCACTGTTCTTGAGTGTGCCTCTTGCGGCAGGGTTAACAAAATGTAAATTTAGAATGAATAAGCCTCTGAAAAGAGAGTCAAGTATTAGATGCATGAGCTCACTTCCTCATCTACAGGTAGAAATCCTGGGGGATGAGAGAAAGGTAGAATTTATGAGCCTCAGTGATAAGAAGACAATAAAAAGTCAGATGATTAACTGACTAGAAGGATGAGAGATGATGACTAGAGACAGAAATCTCAGAGGCAGTACAAATCACCAGAATGCTCTGATTTACTGCCAAGACTTTGTGTAACTAATAAGATAAGCACTATCTGGAGTCAACACACCTACTGAATGTATTTCTGATCTTCATCTGCATTCAGAACAACATGATGATCCAAGTTGTACAGTATGAAATGCCAAATTTCTATTTGTTTTTGTTTATGGCACTAATTACTGGACTAAAACTTATTAAACCTGTTTCCCTGCTTGCTTGTTTTCTATAATTTAGTGACAAGGGCTGGGAACAGTTAGGTCAAATAAGGGTAAGTGAGAGAGAATACCCTTTAAAAGAAATAAGCTACAGTGACAGTCATGTCTGTTGTAAGACAAACATTATTGTGAGAAAATTATAAGAATAAGACTAAGATATGAGTAAAAGACCTGATCAGGGGAAGCCAGGAGCCAAAACCATAACAATCAGAAATAGCTGGATAACCAGAAACCAAAGGGCAAGATGTAAACTAGAAGTAGACTTCAAAGTAAAATCAAAAGAACTAGAAAACCTAGCGTTAGAGCCCACTTGGAAAATAAGCTAACCATCCTAATACTGGATAGACAAAGGTTCATCCACTGAAGGACAGAAAGTATTTAGACCATCGCCATATTTATGGCATCATATCCAGTGATTCCAGCAGTGTGACAAATGTAGACATGTAACACTCGAATTAACAAAAGAAAGGAGATAATGGTGAACTTAACAAAATTAAGTACAAACAAAAAACAAACCACACAACCACAATCTTTGTATTTAAAAAAAACCTATAGAATACACAAAAACACACACTTAAAAGACATTTATAACACAATATCTGGGTGAAGTCTGAGAAAAAGCTACTGTAGTCCTGGGTGCAGCTGCACTGCAACAGTGAACTGTATTTTCCTAAAGATTGGTCAGTGTAAGAATAGGCAAATGGGAGTAGCAGCAGAAGCATAACATTTAACCGTGAATCTACAGGAATAGAATCTGAGCATTTAAATGAACGGGATTCATGGTTAAGGAGAGGTGTCTCCAAAAGCCTTTCCTAGAATAAATCATTTGGTTCTGCAAGTCAGTGAACAGAGTCATTTGATTTTATAGTGGAATAAGACACTGTCCTTTCCCCAAACCTCAAAGTTCTTCTATATGCAAAAAGCTTATCAGAATGTTTGTACTTTATGCAGATTTCCACCCAGTTTTTGCTTTTTATCCATTGTTTTGGCTTTTTTTTTTTTGTCTTCTATATACTTGTGTTTTGGTGTTCAAAGAGATTCCCTTGGTTTTGTTACTTGCTTGGAAATTTTGGACGCTATTGTTTTAAACCCATGTGACAAGCATGAATATTCCTGACAATTTTTTGGATGAATATATAATTAGCAAATTAAAATATGTACGCATGGAGTAGCATTTATTTTTTTGTTTGTTTACTTCATCAAAGAGACATATATAAATAACTAGCAAAATACCCGCACTTAGCAGAGGAGAAGTAGTGTGTTATAGAAGTTATGAAAAAGAAAAGGAAACATTTTAAAAATAACGTAACATGATTGTCAATGTAATTGTTTTGTCACTGTTATGAGTGTTGCTGTCATCAACGATTTGATTAGCATTATTTCTTTCAATCAGGTTCGTATTTGGGGGACGTGTTGTGTTCAAGTTACATTCCGTGTTTGTCAACTGTTGTAAAGATAACAGGTTTCATTCATTGAAGTGTTCACTACCCAAATCGGCACTTGTGAATCTAAGATGTTTAACAGGCATTCCCGATATTAACGTGTGGATTTGCCTGCGAATATTTAGCAGCAGCGTGTCTATGAACTTGTGGATTTGCCTGCGTGTATTTAGCGGCAGCATCTCTATGAACTTGTGGATTTTTCTGCGAATATTTAGCGACAGCGTCTCTATGAACTTGTGGATTTGCCTGTGAGTATTTAGCGACAGCGTGTTTATTAACTTGTTGATTATTCTGCAAGCATTTGGCAGCAGTGTCACAAAGTTGTTTCCGTCTAGCTGCATCAGAAAATGTACCATGATGTGTGACACACCTCCTTTTTACTGTTTTCTCACAGCTTGGATTGCTGCTGTCATAATCGGTTTGAGTTTCATGGTTTGTTTCAATTACGTTAGTATTTGCAGGACTTGTGTTGATGTGACATTCGGCATCTGTCAAGCATTGTAAGCATACAGCCGGCTTCATCGATAACTTCGCATCCAGCTTTTGAGAGTTGAAACATTCATAAATATCAATGTGTCCACTACTCAAATCGTCACCTGTGAATCTAAGATGTTTAAGAGGCATTGGCGATTCTCCAAAGGTGTAAAATATTTGGCCATTTCGGTACACTTGAAAGCGACAACCGAACAATTCAGCGGCAGCCATCAACTCACATGCAGAAGCATAGGTGAAGGGCTTAAGCATTTCACTCTTATAGTGCTCCTGTGTAGTATAATTATCTCCTGTACCGTCATCAGTCCACACCTTGAACCTGTCCCAGTCATTCAATACATAAGACACAATATTCCTTTGGATATCAAGACTGAGCCTGATATGGCCGTGCAATATGTAACATAGAGAATGTAAAAGGCAGGCGGCATCTCAGGGCATGGAAACCACTCGGTAAGTGACAGTTCTTTGATCGATGGTGATCACCTCGATAGACATGTTAATGGGGGTACGGTTGGAACGGTAAAAGAAATGGGTACCTGAATAATGTAAACTAAGTCTAAAATACCTAAACAATAACTATAAGCGTAATAAACGAACAATAAAACAGTGGAGAAGCCGTGGATTAAATAAAAAGGCAGCAGTTATCAGCACAATAAAACAGTGGAGAAACCGTGGATTAAATAAAAAGGCTGCAGTTATCAGCAGGGAGACATGAATACCATGGCAAAGCAAGGAAGGGAATGAAGAGACCGGAACAACGGACGGCCTTATGTGGGCAGGCAGTCAATTACGTGGGAGGCGTGGGGATGGGGGACGCAACTCCGCCTCACACGGCGACCAAGCTGCAGGTTATGGACGTATATATGTACGTAAGTAGGATTCAGTAATGACCGTTATGCGTAGAATTTCAAAATGAAACCTGCTTAACTTTTGTAAGTAACCTATAAGGAACGAGCCTGCCAAATTTCAGCCTTCTACCTACACGGGAAGTTGGAGAATTAGTGATGAGTCAGTCAGTCAGTCAGTCAGTCAGTGAGGGCTTTGCCTTTTATTAGTATAGATGACCATAAGTTCTTTGCCATGCATGCAATTCTGCTTCCATTTCAATTTCTTGTATTGGGGACAGGGTTCTCAGATGTCACGAGTTTATCAGGCAAATTGCCTCTGAAATTGAACAAAAAGATTATGTAGAAAAAAAATCTTAACTCAATATTTGTATTGAATATCTAGTTAAAGAGGTTCGCAAAATTTTTGTAGACAGCCTGGTGTACAACATTTTATGAATAAAATTTGTAACTATCAGCTGAATCCAAGTGTTTGAATCATGTGTGTTTGTGTATGTCTTGTGCTTGTGTTGTGCTGGAAGTTTTGTGGTTTGGGGTTTTCGAGGTCAGCATTTCTTTTCTTGACTGTTCAAGTAAAACTTTTGAGAGACATTACTACGCCTGTCTGTTCTTTTTTTACTTCATCTTTGTTTTTTAAGCCTGGTGCAGAGGTCACTACCCTGGTGCTCAAAAGTGGGATTAACAGAGTAGGCGACCTAGGTTCGAGGATTGACGGAGAAGATTGGCCAGAATCACCACCCAATGTACTGGATGTCAAGATGGAAGAACTTTCTGACTATACCTCGGGTGAGGCTATAAGAGGTCTGGGGCCAGCGGCTGCGACCAGTGCTATTGCGCCAAGTACAGAGACAGCTACACCAGTAATGCTACCTAAGTTAAAGCCTTGTTCGTTTTGATGGTACTGGACCATAGGGGACTTATTGGGCACGGTTTGAAGTTATAGCTGCTGTGAATAGTTGGTCCCCAAGAGAGCAAGCAATACAGTTGGTGGCAAATTTAGAAGGAGAGGCGCTGAAAGTTCTGGAAGACGGGCCTCGAGATAATAACAATAATAATAATAATAATAATAAATTTTATTTATATTGCACTTTATATTTTAGCAATCGCAAAGTGCTACAGAGTAAAAATAGAAATAATAAAACAAGAAAGTCTATATTTTAACAAAATATCTTTCTAAAAAGATGAGTTTTTAGATTCCATTTAAAAACATCAGTCGACTGTGGGGCTCTCAGGTAGTCAGGGAGGGCGTTCCACAGTCTCGGCGCCACAGATGAAAAAGCCCTATCACCCATACTGCGAAGCTTGGTTCTAGGGACTTGGAGAGTGTTAGTGTGTACAGAGCGGAGGGTGCGTGAGGAGGTATGAGGGGTAAGGAGGTCTTGTAAGTAAAGGGGGGCATGTCCATAAATGCACTGATGGGTGAGGAGAACAACCTTGTATTCTATTCTGAGTGGGACAGGGAGCCAGTGAAGGGTTTTCAGGATTGGGGTGATATGGTCATGCTTTAGCACCCTCATCAGAATCCTGGCAGCGCAATTCTGAATATACTGGAGTCTCTGAATACTCTTGTCAGGAATCCGGATGAGGAGTGCATTACAGTAATCCAGCCTGGAGGAGACAAACGCATGGACGAGCTTCTCTGCATCTGCCAGGGTGAGAGTTGGGCGGAGTTTAGTGATGTTCTTGAGGTGGTAGAAAGAAGACTTACAGAGGTGTTTGATGTGGGTGTCAAAGGTGAGTTGAGGGTCCATTTTAACACCCAGATTAGTGACAGATGTGGAAAGGGGAATGTTTTGGCCAGCGAAAGTGATACTGGTGATGGAAGAAGAGCGGAGATGGTGTGATGTGCCAACTAAGATGGCTTCTGTTTTGGATCTGTTTAGCTGAAAAAAATTGAGCCTCATCCACACCTCTATCTCCTCCAGGCAGGTAGTCAAAGTAGATATTGGCAGAGGAGCAGTAGAGGAGGTGGGGGTAGTCCTGAGATAAAGCTGAGTATCATCAGCATAGCAATGAAAAGATAAACCAGGTATGATAATGACATTTCCAAGAGGGAGCATGTAGATGGTGAAAAGGATGGGGCCTAGCACAGAGCCCTGGTGACGTTGTGAGTATGAGATTTTGCGCTGCCCAGGGCGACATGCTCAGTTCTGCCGGTCAGGTAAGATGTGAACCAATTGAGAACGTTTCCTGAGAGTCCAATGGTGTATTTCAGGCGGTGAAGGAGAATGTTGTGGTCTATTGTGTCAAAAGCAGCTGTCAGGTAAAGGAGGATGAGTAAAGAAGGGGAACCAGTATATGCTGTTATCAGAAGATCATTGGTGACCCTGATCAGGGCTGTTTCGGTGCTATGGCCAGGGCGAAAACCAGACTGAAACTTTTCAGACAGATTATTCAGTTTAAACTGATCATGAAGTTGTGTTGCAACTGTTTTTTCAAGAACTTTAGAGAGAAATGGAAGATTGGAGATGGGCCTATAATTGGAGAGAACTTCAGGATCCAGGGTGGGTTTTTTCAGTAGAGGTCTGATGACAGCAGTTTTTAGTGAAGAAGGAATATGGCCAGCCAGGAGGGACTGGTTTATGATCCTGGTGATAAGTGGAGAGACGGCAGAGACGTTGGCCTTCAGCAAAGCTGAGGGGAAAGGGTCCAGGGAACTGGTAGACAGTTTCATTTTCCTGATGACGTCCTCCACCTCTTCCCGTGTGGCAACAGAGAAGGAGCAAAGGGGCTAGACAGTCTCAAACAGTAGGTCGACAGTTGGGGGGGGCAGGATATCCGTGGTGGAGAGGTGTAAGCGGATGTTATCAACTTTTTGTTTGAAGAAATTGATGTGCATATTGCACCTCTCATCGGTGGCCTCAGAGTGGGCAGGTGAAGGAGGTTTGAGAAGGTGATTTATAGTTGAAAAAAGTTTTTTGGGGTTCCTGGAGCTATTGCTGATGATAGTGGAATAGGACCTGGACTGTGCAACCTTCAGAGCTTCTGCATACACCCTCTTGTGTTCCCTGTAAGTCTGTTTGTGGACAGTCAGCCCAGAGGCCTTGAGCCGCCGCTCAAGGACACGCCCAGCCGCCTTCATTTTTCGTAGTTCGCAGGTGTACCAAGGTGCTGAGCACGAGAATGAGACGGACCTGGATGTTAAGGGGGCTTGGAAGTCCAAGAGACTGCTCAGTGACTCGTTGTAAAAATCCACAAGGTCAGCAACAGAGAGGGAGCTGATAGGGTCAGAGGAGAGAAGTTTAAGGTCCAGGGCCAAGGCATCCACATTGATGTTCTTCAGATTTCTGAAATGGATCTGTTGTTTTAGTTTGGTATGGGGGGAAAGAAAGGGCAACTCCATTGACACTACTTTGTGGTCTGAAATACCAAGATCATATACCTGTAGGTTACTGATTAAGGCAGAATTTGAAATGACCAGGTCAAGTGTGTGACCCCTGGAATGTGTGGGGACATCAACATGTTGTAGATTGAGAGAATCTAGTAGCTCAAGGAAATCAGCAGTGAGATAACCTGTGGGATTGCCAGCATGAATATTTATATCTCCTAGAATTATGATGTTGGCAGAGGTAGCACAGAGTGTTGTGAGAAGATCAGTCATTTCCGGGATGAAGGCAGAGTTGGGTTTTGGAGGTCGGTAGATAAGGAGAACAGTCATGGGAAAAGGAGGCTTACATTTAAATGCAAGACACTCGCAGGAAGATGTTGCAGGTATCAAGATACGGGACAACCCCCAAATCCTGACGGTGGATGATAGCTAAGCCACCACCACGCCCAGTGCTGCGAGCTGCCTCCAAGTAACTGTAGCCAGGAGGACAGACTTCATTTAGGGCAGAGTAAACCTCTGACTGGTGCCATGTTTCTGTCAGACACATGAAGTCAAGTCCTTTCTCCCTGATGTGTTCTTCGATCAGTGTGGCTTTATTGCAGATGGATTGAGAGTTAAACAGTTCAAATTTGACCAATGACTGTGGGGTAAATCTCTGTACTGGTCACAAAACATTAAAATCCACTCCATGCAGCTTAGAATCCACTCCACAAAATAAATCCAGCTGGGGATGTGAGAATCTCGCGGTGTTTCTCTCAATTGCTCGGGTGTTTCCCATGTTGGAGTGCAAAGATCTCACGATACTTTCAGAGTTGATAGTAGTTGGAGCAACGGTGCTCTGATGACGCGTCAAACGTGCGACAGGTGACCAAAAAGATGGAATATTGGGAGCAGAGCACTTTGGCTGGTTACGGAAGATGAACCTTTGACCGGAGCCTCTATGAGTGTAACGAGGATGGCGGAGGAGTCCAAGTTCTTTAATGATAGGGATGTTAATTTCAGGAGTGGTTGCGGGATTAAGTCGGCAGAGTTGTGAGCAGGATTAACTGAACGCCATTCTGACTGAAGAAGAAAGGAGAGATGCTATCCAGACAGCGCCGTAAAATCTAAAGCAGACGGTAAAATCCAAAGCAGATGGTAAAACAGTATATCCGGGCAACGGGTGAGTAGACAGCAAAAACTTGATAAAACGATAAAATCCATAAAATCCACGGCAGACGGTAAAACAGTATATCCGGGCAACAATTGAGTAGTCAGCTAAAACTTAATAAAACTTGGTAAAATCCGTAAAAACCCACGGCAGATGATAAAGCAGTACAAACAAGTATGAAACTTCCTAACTAAAAACTAAACTAAACTAAAGACTAAAAGTTAAATAATAAATTAGTAATATTAGTAACTAGCAAAATACCCGCGCTTCGCAGCGGCGAAGTACTGCCTTAAAATTTTTATTAAGAAGAAAATTAAACCTTTTTAAACTGAGGGAAAATATACCAATACTTATTTGTTAAGGATCTCTTTGTATGCCACGTTGTCAGTTCGGCCCTCCAGTTGCAATATGACCAAGCTGTAGCTGTGCGCTGAGCTTACTCTTGAGCATGCAACGTACAGTTGGCCATGTGAACAGTAATCTTGTTTCAAATCTCACAGCTTGGATTGCTGCTGTCATAATCGGTTTGAGTTTCATGGTTTGTTTCAATTACGACAGTATTTGTAGGACTTGTGTTGAAGAGACATTCGGCATCTGTCAAGCGTTGTAAGCATACCACCGGTTTCATCGATAACTTTGCATCCAGCTTTTGAGAGTTTAAACATTTCTAAACATCAAAGTGTCCACTACTGAAATCGTCACCTGTGAATCTAAGATGTTTAAGAGGCATTGGCGGTTGTCCAAAGGTGTAAAATATTTGGCCATTTCGGTACACTTAAGCATTTCACTCTTCTAGTGCTCCTGTGTAGTATAATTATCTCCTGTACC